>CM021767.1:105700010-105754251 GCA_011076525.1 Nettapus auritus | reverse complement strand
AAAAGAAAAGAAAAGAAAAGAAAAGAAAAGAAAAGAAAAGAAAAGAAAAGAAAAGAAAAGAAAAGAAAAGAAAAGAAAAGAAAAGAAAAGAAAAGAAAAGAAAAGAAAAGAAAAGAAAAGAAAAGAAAAGAAAAGAAAAAAGGTTATTAGAATGAGTCCAGAGTTCTTACTATGCTGAAAATATGGGGGACTGGGAAAGGGAGGTACAGCTCAAAGAAGGGAGAAGAAAAGTGTTTTATACAGGGCTGAAGAAAACCTGAATCAAATATGGGTGACTTGGCAAATTTGGATTAAGTGTTACTGCCAAGCATTGTGACTGTAAAGCTATTTTAGGGATTTCTGCATTTTCTACAGTAAATGATATGAAAAATAAATGTATAAATTCATTCTGAGTGTTCCAACATTCTGTCACTGATGGTAAATAAAGAACTGCTTTATGTAAGACTGACAGTCTTATACATTTACTGAGGACTGATTTAATGCTCTATAATTAAGTGTAAAATTGGAAAAGAGGAAAATGTAACGATGAGCAAAATTTCATAGCTAGATTTTTGAGTTGCCAAATGTTTCAGAAGGCTGCAATTTCACAGCAGGATTGGTTCCAGAAGTGGAAATTGGACATAAATATTTCCAGAGAGTGGAAATGTAAATTAAAAAAATAATAATTAAGAAACACATTTTGTCCTAATAAATTCTCTATTAATAATTATGAACTAATCATAGAGCCATGGTTTAGAAATCAACTTATGAAAAAAAATCTTTAATGAATTAAATTAAATTGTAAATCTGTGTCTAAGTATATTTCAAACAGTTGGCCAATTTGGGTGCATTATTTCATGATAATTACACATAAAATGTTCTGGGTGTGTTGGCTGCTCAACAAGAAACGGTATGGTTATTACAGATCAGTATTTTTCAAGTATTATATAAATACTCTAGCATCATAACACATCTATTGTCACTAACTAATAGTTCATTAACCTTTTTTTTTTTAAAAAAAAAATAATAATTTGTTTTTAGCCCATGGACTGCATTTTTCTTTAAGGATCATTAGATCCTATTTATTATAGTAAGATATACAATAGCATGTCTGACTCTTCTTTTGTTCCCAAACTATTAAGTTCCTGGGGGACATAATGGATACCATGGTTGCAAAAGAAAATCACTATTCTACAGTTATATGATTGGTTTGAAGACATACTTAAAGCCTTGGAATGGCTTTGGGGAGAAGTAGGGTTATTATAGCACTGAACCTGCACTATTCATGTTAACATTAATGTATATTTCTTATAAGATATAATTTCATATAAGATATATCTTGCCTTTAAGACAAGTAGCAAAATGAATAGTGATTTTGAAGATACACAGATAAGGCAATCTGCTAGAGCCAGTTACTGACTCACCATGAGAGCAGAAGCCCTTTCTTTAGGGAATTTCTGTCGATAACAGGTGTACTGTGTATTTGAAACTCTTGTCAAACAAAAAAGCTTTGGCACAGAAAAGTGCTGATTATAGGTAGTAGTGATTGACCCAACTCTGTGCTATTTCTGTTTGATTAAATGTCTGTTATTGATGAACAGAATGATGGCCTTGCTTCACTGTTGGACTGAATAATAGCTAGTTTTAGGAGCCAATCTTATTATCTAGTAGTTAAGTGCCATCAACATGTCTGAGATTGGAAGCATGCAAGAATGAAAACTGTACATGTGGCAAAGAGAACTATTTGAGCATGCCAATATATCATGAAAAATAAGTCCAGAGAAGATAAAGAGTGCCAGTTGGACAAGCTTCTACAAAGTTTTATAAAAAAATAATTTATGCTTAAATGGGAGTCTTATGATTCATTTGAAGGTTTTTATGGAACACTTCAGGATTTTTTGAAAAAAAAAAAAAAATCAAAATTACTTTTTTTTTGGGGGGGGGCTGGTGCAGTGGGGAAGATGAATGGAAATAGAGTGGATCAAAAGTAGAAATTCAGGTAATGTTTTCATGCAGAGCTTTGTCAAATCTCTAGATAATACTGATTTTTTATTTTTATTTATATTTTATTTATTTTTATTCTATTTTCAATTTTTTTTTTTTTCAGTGGAGGAGTATTTTGCTAAAACCGAATAAAGGAAGGTGGTTTTAGTTTTTAGTTCTCACTATTCCACTGTGTTATTAAGTGACAATAAAATAATTAACCTTCCCCAATTTGTGCCTGTTCTGACTGTGACAGTGATCTCCCTGTCCTTATCTTGATCTATGAGATTTTTCACTGTATTTCTCTCCCATCTTGCTGAGGAGGAAGAGTGAGAGAGTGGTTTGGTGGGAACCTGTCAGCTAACCAAGGTTGACTCAACACATACATTTAAGAGAAGGCCTGATGATCAGTGGCTCACAAAACAGCTGATGTGAAAACTCACTGCAAACACTGCCTTTTTTGTTTGTTTGATTGTTTGTTTTGTTTTGACACTTAGAATTCATGCAATGGTGCCATGTATATAAATATCATTAGGGCATGTGCCCATATCTGTATTACAATGGACATTCATGCAACTGCACAGGGTAGTCCATTATTCATCTCTGGTTATGGCTGTCATATTGTTGTGGCTCATTTTTAATGGAACACATAAAAGTGCCTCATTCATAGGAAATGCTTCAAAAATATTCCATATTCGGATACATCTATGAAATGTTTTATGTATTTATTTATTTTATTTATTAATATTTGTGTGTGTATATTTACATGCATATAGATGGGTAGATCCCATTTAAGTAGAAGTATCTCAGTTCAGAGATCTTTGACTGACTTTCCTGTCTCTCAAGTTTATTTAATACACTAGGGATTATTCTGGAAAAAGTACTGTGTACAAAATTATGACTGAGTAGTTAGTCATAACAGCTTCTGTCTCACATTAGCTAAAGTATATCTCTAAATTCAAAGTAGCAGCAATTATTATAGTTACTATAATTGATGTTTTGTTTTATTAAAACAATTGGGCATATCATTCCTTTGTAATAAGCCTGTGTTTAGCAAATATAAACTGAATTCTGTTTTAATATCTTATCTGATATTATACATCTCCTCTCTTATAAATAGAGAAAAGAGAGCAATCTGGGGGCTGTTTCATGAAGATGGAGAATTCAATGTTAGGCACTGAATTGAATTACACAGCTGAACTATTAGAAGAAGTTTAAGATAAAAACTGCTCACAAGTATTTGCAAAGTCTACAGGCAAACATCTGGCTATTTTTTTTGTCCTTCAGGTATGATAGATATCAATAAGAACAGTGCTATCAAAAATCCCATAAGAGCAAATTGGCCTGAGAGAAAATTAGAATGTAAGAGAAAAACATCTTTATTTGTTCATCTTACCATGACTTTTTCTGCCACTATGTTTCCTTGCAGTAAAGTAATATTTCACAAGTGAATTCTGCTTACCTTATAAAACAAACAAACATCCCCCCTCAACAACAACAAAAAACCAACAAACATTTTATTCTTTTTAGTTTCTTAATATTTTCTGCTAAAAGGAAAATGTATTTTCCAATAGTTTTTGTCAGTTAAATTTCAATGTACTAGGACTGTGAATAGTGATGCCCTTAAAAAAAAAAAAAAAAAAAAAAAAAAAAGCCAACAAGATTTACATCAGCTAACAGGTATTTTTCTTACTTTCAAAAAGGAAAGGTTGTAGTACTTCGTCTCTCCGAGGCTAGTAACTGTCAGTTGTTGCAAACAGTTTAATGGAGATCAATCTAGCATCCAAAATCCATTTTACCCCTCCCTTTAGTGCACTGCTTACTTCTGCTATATTTACCTTCTATGTAACACAAAATGACTCATGCCATTAATTGAACTTCATGGCTGGATAGAATATTTCAATCTTTTTATTATTACTTTTTTTTTTTTTTTTTTCCCCAGGAATGAATGTGACCATCCACCTGTATTGCCCTGAATATAGTAGATAAATAGAACAATATATTCAGCCTATAAACTGTTCAGAGAGAGCTTGTCCAAACTTCACAGATCAATTAGGTACCCATTTCCTTTGAAAGATTTTCCTTTTTTTTTACTTAAATATTTGAGCATGTATTTTATTATATTAATGATGAAGGTACTTAAAGGTTTGGACAGATTCTTAAATTTGATTGCATAATTGAATTACTTCTTGGTTTTAAGAGTATGAGAATAATATCAACGTTCACATAGGAATTAAGTTTTCTGATCAGAGTATGGTGTACTTTGTTTTTTTATAGATTGCTGTGGAATAATTGCTGAAGGTGACTTATTGAGACTGAAGTTATGTCCACATCTTAAGGGAAGGTTTGGTGTTGACGAAAATTCCAGGGTGTGATGCAGCAGATATGCAAGGAATATGTTAGATGATAGTCCCCTTGGCAACATAAACTGCAGCATTAGATATTGGCAAAACCAGCTTGGTGTGCTGACTCTAAGAGAAATAGCATGGAGCACATGAAGAGGAGTGAAGACACTGGCCAGGCTCTGTGATATCACCTCAGGGATGGGAAACTTGATGGTATTATAGAATTGGTAGTCTGCTTGGGCAGCCCTAAGCCAAACTGACAACAAAATCATGTCCTGTGGGTGAACTTTGCTCATTACAATCTCATTATAATCCCCAAACACACCTGCATCCCAAAGGCTACCTGCCTCCAAGGTGTGGCCACCCCTCGCTGAGCAGGCACTCTGAATTTCTCAAAGATACATATGACCAGAGTTACTCAGCCTCCACCTAAAAGAAAGAAAATGCTATAAAAATGGCTCAAGAGAGGAAAAATGTCAGGGAAGATACCATCGCAGACATCTCTGGAGAGCATTTATGACTTCTGAGATCAGTCAGTCAGTGGGCTGAACCTCTTTCCCCATCCCATAAGGATGACTGTTAGGTGAGATTTGAACCCTTGGTTATACTGAGTGCTTCTCCAGGAAACCTAACATTCTCTATAGGGCTGTTTCATAAGTTAAGTTATATGTGGTTGGTTGTGCTAGTCATATTCTTTGTATTTGCACGTGCTTTGCAGACAGTGTATTTATCACTGGCAGTCTCAAAGAATATGTACTCCTGTTGCTTCCATAAACTACACCAGTCATTAATCTACTAGACTGAAGGTGTATTGCACTGTTTGTGTACCTGTGACTGTGGTAATTAAATATATTGAATGTGACCGGACTTTATGGCTGAACTGGGCATCATTCAGAATCCAAGCCCAGCCACCCCCAGTCCCTCTGATATCTGAGGACAAACTGGAACACAAGGGGGGTTAGGTCTTACCAAACTGCTTACCCTTCGATACAACAGCTGCATTCACCTATGTCCAGCATAGAAATAAAAATGATCAATTTATAACATGTCTAAAAACAAGAATGTGGTATCATTATTGATTTAGCACTGATCAGTAAATTAAAGATTGTAACATAATATATGAACAGAATAAGGCTCTGTTAAACTGCATAATATTGCCCTGATACCTCAATTTTCTTTGCAGGTTTAAGTGGGAAATATTTCTATACCATATAGTCCTTTTTGCACAGTCTACTCAGTCCCTCCAGTGTGTCCATGCCTCAGTTCTCTTTCTACTCTCCCAAATACTCACGTTTCCAGAAAGTTTCAACCAACTGCTTCTAATGCCTCCCTGCTCTAATACAAGTCTATGTTACTTCCAAATTTACTGTGTATTGTGTGTTTTATGTAATTTAGACACTGCTCTTTGTTCTGCTTTTTACTTCTGAAGCAGTTTTGCTCAGCTCTGCATTTCTTTACCTGACCACAGGGGAGTTGTTTATAGCTATGGGGTCTCATTTGTAAACCTGGTCCCATTTCCTTATCATCTTATGCCTGTACTCTGCTACAATGCACCCTGTGGCCTGACTTTTCAAGTCACTTGCTGTCATACCAAGCCTGTATGCAAGTACACTGCATCATTATGTTAGTCACAAATACTGCTCTGCACACAATAGAGCTCCTATAGCTATAGTGAAAACCCAGTTCAGGACATGAAAATCTGAAACAGATAATAAACAACAGACAAAATATGTGAAACTAACCTCCAGGAAGCATCTACAGAGCATGTAGAAGTCAAGATGAAATTCAGACATTGCATTATAGATCTAAGTAAAATAGCTGAAGGGTTATTGCTCTGCAGTAATATTTGCTGGCTGGAGGTTACTGGCCCCCTCCATGGAAGGATTGTTTGAGCTCTCTAAAGTTGCTGTGCCACACTGTCTGTTTGTACCTACCTGGCTTATTTTGTGTGAAATATAGTATGCTATAATTATACTTTTTCACCGGAATAGGAAACCAATAAAGTGGTAACACATGGCTAAGGGAGGATACTGTCTTTGACAGATACTTTTTGTAAAGTGAATGCTTCAAAATTTACAAGAAAGCTCTATTTTGAGCCAAAATTTAGGTGATTTTTTTAAGGTTAAAATGGAATGTTTCAGACATCCTTCAATCAACTCACTAATTTTCAGTTCTCCAAATCAGAGGTACTGATGTTTCTTTAAAAACTTGTAGTTCTCTTTCATCCCTCTGTCTAATTGTTCCCTTTTTAGTGTTAAATGAATTAGTAAGTACCTGCCTGTGGCAGACATCCAGAATACAAACTTGCACCTTTACTGGTTAAAAGCAGTATTACCAAAGGAGATCAACAT
The DNA here is from genome assembly GCA_011076525.1 of Nettapus auritus. NCBI lineage: Eukaryota > Metazoa > Chordata > Aves > Anseriformes > Anatidae > Nettapus > Nettapus auritus. Next base: position 105,747,593 of record CM021767.1, on the reverse strand, counting down.
GAGGAAGCAGTGACTCACAATTGGAAATGACGAGTAAACAGCTATAGTTTCAATAGCTTTGGCAATTAGGTAGAGATAGTATTAGTATTGGGTATACTTGTACTCTACAGATCTGTTTTAAATTCTTTTTTTTTTTTTTTAATACCTAGATTTGAACACAAAAAGATTAAATAGGTAATTTCATGTGATATCTTCTGTAAAGGCTAATGAGAGAAATCCAAAACCTGGAATGTTTAGGTTGGTTATCAGGAATACATCTTTGGACACTGAAATGCATTATGCTGCAGCATTGTCCCAGAAGGTAAATAGCAGAGGCCTAACTTCTTGGTCATGCTGTTAAGCAGATGAAGGTCAAGAAAATATATTCTCTGAATCATCCCTACAAAGCAGGAAAAGGGGGTGATGATCTGAGAATCCTGTTCATCTGTAAATTCTGTGATCATGTGAATTCTGCACTATCAAGGCAGGATGAGAGGCACTAACTCAAGGGAAAAAAAGAGCTGCAGCAAGAAAAAAACTTCTCATACTACTAATTAATCACAGTGTGAATTTTCTTCCAATGGCTCCTTCCTTCCAACCACAGACATATGGTACTCATATAACCAACTGTTTGCAATAACACATCCATACATCTGCATGCCAGGTAGGTGTTTTACTTTTGTAAGCTTTTGCCCAAGATACTGTGAGAAGGTGATTGAGATAAAGGTCATCCAGAGGTACCACACAGGTTTAGGTGAGGGAAAGCAGAGGAGAGCAAGAGTTCACTTGATCCACCCTTCTCCTATTCAGTCCATTATTTGCAAGTTTTAGAGGCAGATGTGCAATCTGGGAAGTTTTCCAAATTCATTTTTCAGAACATTAGGTGTTCTCAACATTAGGCACACTAAGCAAATTCCTCTTTGTAACAATTTTGCCACCAGCATTGAAGATGAGCTATTTTCAGGATGAAAATAGGTGGCTAAGAACTTGGGCCAAACCAAGCAATTTTGGGATAAAATTACTTAGAAAATGTTTTAGCTGGTTTTCACACTCCCTCTTTCTGTTCTACTTAGAGTTCTCCAAGCCTTTGAGCACTTAAATAAAAAGTCTCCTTACAGGGAAAGTTTCTGGAAAAAAAAAAAAAAAAAAAAGATAATACATGACAAGAAAGCTGAGAACGGTTTCCAGAAATGTATATAGGACTGTGAATCACCTACCCCAAGCTATTGATCTGATCAAAGAGGTTCTAAATATCTGGTCTTGCTGCTACTTACGCTTGTTATTTTTCTATTTCACTGGGGTTCTTTCTGCATTTTTTTATGCCTTAGAAGCGTGGTTTCTTTTCGTTATGAAGAGGGACAGAATCTTGAAACACTAAGAGATATTGAAACAGAATTCTGCTTTGTGCTTAGCAGCCTCATCTTTTGTTTTCCTTTCCTACTCCTTTAATGAGAATCCCTAGTGGAGTTTAGGCTTTTTGCTGCAGAGTCCTTGAGTTTGGAGTGGACTCAGTTCTATCTGCATCTAGTACAGTTCAACTGTTTTCCTGTTATTATAACCAATATGTTGGAGAGGCTGGTGTCTTCAGTTGTATGTCATCTAATTGTTTGGATTTGTGTTATTTATTGTTCTATGTGTCTACAGGGGAGCAATACGGAAGACACTGTCTAGCTTCATGGACAATATTTTGTTAGCTTTGATTTAATTTGAAAAGGATTTCAAAAGGTAAGACTTACAGTGAATGTGAGAGAAGGAAATAGAGACTGACAAGTTTTGCAATTATGGCTTAACCCTGCTCCTGAGCCATTCAGAGTGTGAACACACCCAAGTGGAGAACAGACTGTTTGTACTCTTGTCCTTTATTGGTTAGCAGAACATTGATTTACTTGATTCCTCCAGTACTTGTTGTACACATCATTTGGCCTCAATGCAATCATTTTTGTCCATCATTTTAACAAAAGTTGGAACGTTAATTCTTAAAACAGAACCATGAACGTCAGCAGTTTCCTAACAGTGCTGAATTTTCATATATCTGAAGGGGTGTATGGAGACTCTCAGTCAGCTTGATTCCCCACAGATATAGAAAATGTTTTCTACCACAGCTCTATGAAAATTTTCTCATATCAGAGAAAATTATCAAGGGATACAATAACTTCTAGCATGCATTTGCCAATAGTAGAAACATAAAGTAAATTGAAAATGCCACCCTTCGTAGGCTCTATCATTTGTTTTCTCTTTTTCTCTTTGTAATTGTATTGAGAGATTACAAAGTGTTTATGCAATATGAAAGCACATCTTCATGCTACATAATGGTTCATCTTTAACACACATCATCTTGACATATTGCATTTAATCACCGGCATATCATAACCTTTCCAAGAATGTTAGTGGCAGGTACTTCTCCATTTTTTGACTGTTTAGAATAGAATAGTTCAATTGGAAGGAACCTTCAAAGATCATCTAGTCCAACTGCCTGACCTCTTCAGGGCTAACGAAAAATTTAAGTGTGTTATAGAGGGCATCGTCCAAATGACACTCGAACACTGACAGGCATGGGACATCAGCCACCTTTCTAGAAAGCCTGTTCCAGTGTTTGACCACCCTCATGGTAGAGACATTTTTCCTAATGTCCAGCCCAAACCTCTCCTGGCACAGTTTTGTGCCATTCCCTCATGTTCTATCAATGGTTACCACGGAGAAGAAATCTGAACTTCCTTCTATGCTTCTCCTAGTCAAGAAGTTGTAGAGAGCAATGAGATCACATCTGAGTCTTCTTTGCTCCAGATTAGACAACGCATGTGTCCTCTGCTTCTCCTGATAGAACATGCCTTCCAGCCCTTTTATCAGTGGTTTTTTTTTTTTTTTTTTTTTTTTTTTCCTACTTCTGGATGCTTTCAAGGATGCCTAAGACTCTTTTTATATTGAGGAGCCCAGAACTGTACATAATATTCAAGTTGGGGTCACACCAGTGCTAAATACAGGGCAGTAATCATCTCTTTGGAACAGCTGATGATGCACTGGTTCAATGTACTCTAAAATGCAGTTTGTCCTCTTGGCTGCCAAGGCAGTAGCTGACTCATATTGAGCCTCCTGTTGACCAGCATCCCCTGATCCCTTTCTAGCCACTCATCTCCCAATCTGTACCCATGTTCAATCTGTCCCAGTGTGCAACCTGCAATGTCCCAAGTGCAGAACTTGGCATTTACCTTTGCTGAACTTCATGCTGTTCATGATTACCCAGTTCTGCAGTGTACCCCTCCAGTTTAGTATCATCAGCAAACTTTCTGAGGATGCATTCCACCTATCATTGATAAAAATGTTGAACAGAACTGGTCCTAGAATTGAGTCCTGGGGATCACCACTAATGACTGGGCACCAGCCAGACATAGCTCCATTCACTACAACACTCTGAGATCTACCATTGAGCCAGTTCATCACCCAGCATAGCATGAACCTCTTTATCTCACAGTGGGACAATTTTGTCCAGAAGAATTTGTCAAAGGCCTTACTGGAATCCAGAAATATTATGTTCACTTCCTTCCCTTCACCCACCAAGTGGGTGACCTTATCATAAAAGACATTAAATTACTAAGGCAGGATTTTTCCTTGATGAACCCATTTTGACTATGCCTGATAATAGAATCACACAGAATCACAGAATTGTAGGGGTTGGAAGGGACCTCGAAAGATCATAGGGTCCAACCCCCCTGCCAAAGCAGGTTCCTCAGACCAGGCTGCCCAGGTAGGCATCCAGATGGGCCTTGAATATCTCCAGAGAAGGAGACTCCACAACCTTCCTAGGCAGCCCATTCCAGTGCTCCGTCACCCTCAGTGTGAAGTTCTTTCACATGTTGGTGCAGAACTTCCTGTTTTCTTGCGTTCATTACCCCTTGTCCTATCCCCACAAACCACTGAGAAGAGGTTAGCTACATCCTTCTGTCTCCCACACCTCAGGTATTTATACACTTCGATAAGATCCCCTCTTAGTCTTCTTTTCTCCAGGCTGAACAGACCCAGGTCTCTCAGCCTTTCTTCATAGGGAAGATACTCCAGGCCCTGTATCATCTTTGTGGCCCTCCTCTCGACTCTTCCCAGGAGATCCCTGTCTTTTTTGTACTGGGGAGCCCAGAACTGGACACAGTACTCCAGCTGAGGCCTGACCAGGGCAGAGTAGAGGGGGAGGATCACCTCCCTTGACCTGCTGACACTCCTTTTAATGCATGCCAGGATCCCATTGGCCCTCTTGGCCATGAGGGCACAGTGCTGGCTCATGGTCAACCTGTCATCCACCAGGACACCAGGTCCTTCTCCTCAGAGCTCTTCTCCAGTAGGTCGTCCCCCACCCTGTACTGATACTTCCTGTTGTTCATTCCCAGGTGCAGGACTCTACACTTGCTCTTATTAAACCACATCTGGTTTCTTCCTGCCCATCTCTCCAGCCAGTCCAGGTCTTGCTGAATGGCAGCACAGCTTTCTGGCATGTCAGCCACTCCTCCCAGCTTTGTGTCATCAGTGTACTTGCTAAGGGCAAACGCTATTCCCTAATCAAGGTTGTCGATGAAGATGTTGAACAAGACCAGACCCAGCACTGACTCCTGGGGAACGCCGCTAGTCACAGGTCTCCAGCCAGACTCTGCGCCACCGATCACCACCTTCTGAGCTCAGCCAGTCAGACAGTTCTCAACCCACTTTACTGTCCACTCCTCTATCCCACACTTTCTCAGCTTTGCTACCAGGATGTCTTGGGAGACAGTATCGAAAGCATTGCTAAAATCAAGGTAGATGATATCCTATGATATCCTAATAGCTTTGTTCTTTAAGTGTTTTTCAATATCACCCAGGAAAATCTCCATAACTCTTCCAAGGGATGAGTTTAGATTAACAGGCTTGTTCTACCATCACATCACATCATCCACAAGGCCTTTCCTATTCTCAAACAACATAATTAGGAGGGCACCTTTCCTAGTTGGATCACTTAGTACTTGTGACAGGAGGTTATCTTCAACATGTTTTAGGAATTTCCCAAATTTATTTGTCATAGTAGTATGATATTCCCCGTTTATGGGAAGTTGAAGTCTCCCATAAGGACAAGAACAACTAATCTACAGATTTCCCCTAATTGCCTGCAGAATAGCTCATCCATGCCATCATCCTACATGGGCAGTAGACACCCCTGATGATATTTTCTTTGCTCTCTGTCCCCTTAATTCTCACCCAGAGACTCTCTATTGTGTCATCAATAACAGAACAGGCTGTACATACAGCACAACACTTCTGCCTCACCTGCCCTGCCTATCCATCCTGGACAGCTGAGAGCCCTCCATCCCACCAAGTCTCACTAATACCAATGATATCATAACTCTGGGAAAGGACCAAAGTTTCCACTTCATTCCATTAATTCCTCATACTGTGTGCATTGGTATACAAGCATTTCAGATGTGCTCTGAACCCACAATGCTCCCTAAAGCAGCATAGGTGCTCCCACTAGCCATACCACCCTCAGAAGGTGCATACAGTGCTTGTTTTTAAGGAATCAAAAAACTAGTATCAAGCAATAACACAAAGGCAGTCCATTGACATCTTTGCTTGGAGTTGTATAAATTTCCTTTTTGGCTGAAAGATCTTTTTTAGTTATTTCTTTTTTTTTTTTTTTTTTTTTTTTTTCTTGATTTTGGTAATTATGGATCATGTTTATACTTGAAATTTGCTAACTGCAACACAATGAACAACCTACCTCTTGTTGAAACTGGAAATTGAAACCAGAGAAACAAAGAGGAGAAAATCTTTGGAAAAAATGACTAAATGACTGTGATAGAATGGAGTCTTTTGAAACTGAGTAATCATTTTAATAAATTTACATTTTTATTTTGCTGTTGTTTCTGTGTATTACACAATGTAATTAACTGCTGTAGCATTTATGATACAAGTTTACAAGTTGCAGTACTATATCAAGTGACAGGTATGTAAAAAAATGGCTATACACTTACCCACAGAAGGACAAGTGTTTCCATTAAACAGCTTTTTATTTATTTATTTATTTATTTATTTTATTTTTTAATTTGAGAACCCTACCACTCTAGCAAAGAAGCTAAACATCTTTATATCGATAACCTCAGTAACACCCAGAAGTAGTTGATTTAATCATGTGCTCTCAAGTTAAGCGTATGAATAAACATCCTCTTAAATTGGAGCAGCATTAAGCAGAGGGAACAACAGTATTGTATTCAAATATTTACCCATAACAAATTTTAGCCCATATTGGCTTCTTGATACTGACCACTGTATAACATAATTAAGAGAGGACTCGGCAGAAGTCTCAGTAGTAATGAAAACAGTTCCCTGAGTTTTATAAATGGATCACATTAATTACTTGAGCTTATAGCATCTCTAATAATTCCCAGAGCAGAAACAACATGTCCATTCTAATAACTATAAGGGAAATTCTATGTTTACATCAATGGATACGCAAAAACACTTTGTACTCCTCTAAGACTCTTTATCTTTAACTAATTAAACAGTGACTTTGCTGCTTGTGTCAGAAAATGGCTTGTGCCTTATCAGGCAGTTATGGCAAAATCTTATAACTATCCAACTGCCTTTAGTTCAAAACTATAGAATGTGTTCCCCCAGGGACTGAGGATAGCCTAAAACTTCATCATTTTCTGTTTCGAGCATGTGGCACATCTCTTTGACCTTATCATTTCTAACACAGTGGCATGGGACTCTGCATGCATTTGTTATTAAAAAAAAAAAAAAAAAAGGCAAATTAAAGAAATCAAAAGAACATGTTACGCAGCCATTTTTTCTCCACTGGGAAGATAGTATGAGGAGGCGTGAGCCATATCTATCAGATATGACACATTGCTTTCGAGTAGTAGAAAAGGCAAAATTGAGCATGCTTCACTTTGCATTAAAAAATGCAAGAGATGGGCAAGGATGTATGTGTCAGTGCAGATTATCAAAACTAGTTTTCAATGTATTTATTGTCACAACACTGTGTCTAGTACACACCTGGGTTTAGAACTGAGGTCCAAAATATTATTTGTACTTCTTAAGTGACATGCTTCTCCATGAAGATGGAGAAGTCTTCATAGATGCCCAGTTTTTCCTTAATACATGGAGGGAGAATGGATCACTATGGATACATTTTTTCAGTAGCCACCTTGGATGAGAACTACCATAGCCATCCAAAAGGGAACAATGCAAGAAGAGTGTGATGCCTAGATATTAGCCTAACTCAGAACAGTTATTACTTTCTCTTCCTTTCAATGGGTATCCTAAATGTGAACCTGCTAATATCAGGTAATTTCTAATTGTGTGTGTGTGAGAGAGAATGCACCACTGCTTCACTGCTTTAGAATAGTCTAAATTAGTCTAATTAGTCCAGTGGCTAGATGATTCTAATATGGAAATGCAAATTCAAATTCCTTATCCAGAATAAGGGCTTGAATTATATTACTTATAACCTCAGGAGGTTATTCATCTGACTGGTAACCTATTTGACTGCATCTGGCAATTTTGGGCAAATTTCACCTCATTTATCTTTATAAATTTAAAATTTAGGCAACTAATTTTTTTTTTTTTTTTTTTTTTTTTTTTTTTTTTTTTTTTTTTTTTAAGTACCTGAAGAGTGACTTCAAGTGACTCATTTTAGAAGCAGGTAAGATAGGAAGATAAATAAATTTTTTGTACTCTTAGGGTAGTCAAGCCCTGGCACAGACTTCCCTGTAGAGTGTGCATTCTTGTAAGCACTCAAAACCCAAGCGGAATGCTGCTTTGCAAGTACTTCATCTCTAGAGCACTCACTTTAGCTTTAGGTTCCTAACATAGATGAGATGAATATCAGCTGATATCAGCTGTACCTAAAAGCCAGACTGGCATGATGAAAGATAGCTAGAGGTCGGCTAGAGCTAGAGCTATAGGAGGTAAATGGTGAACTGAAGAACACAGAATAACTCAGAACAATTCTATTAGACAGCAAATTAAACTAGTCTTCTGAGATCCATGTTAGAGTACTCTAAATGGTGAACATATGTATTATGCTAACACAAGATTCTCAGAAGCCTTAATGCAAATATTATATAAAGGAATAAAATATATGCACTTGTGAAATGTCACAAGGCAAGATGTACAGCAAAATGACTCACCGTTGTTTCAGTACTGAAGCACAATAATTACATATTCATGATCATGACAGATACATCATACTGAAACATTTTATCTTCTTCCCTCCTTGGTATTCTAGTTAGGTAAGATTTAATAACTAAGATACCTTTCTCATACCTGACAGTTCTTATAACTTTCTTCTACAAGGCAATTAATTCAGGCAGAAATTTGAAAAAAAATAAAAATTTTAAGTTTAAAAACAAACGTGAAAAAAAAAATGCTGCTAACTCTATATTATAGTTCATGTTTATTTTCACTTTAGCAAGGTACAATTTATGCCTGAGTGACGAGTGAAAAGGATTACCAACATTTGTGTTTACACTTCTAAGGATGTCCAAGGACAGATTTAGTAGAAAATCTCAGATGATTATCTTCTTCAGGTTTTTATTTATTTATTTATTTAATGACTTCCCTGAATTATAGTAAGTGTAAATGAATTTGGGAAGTACATTTTGATCATGTTTCTGAATTAATGCAAATATAATGTATGATTTGAAAGAATCAAAGATACATAAATGATATTAGGATACTGCTTCTGCTGAATGATAAAAGAAAATAGTCTGAATCTTTAGAGAACAGATATGTTGATCAGATAAATTTAGATGTGCTTTGGTATTGAAGCAGTTTGAAGAGCAGTTTGCTTAGTTGCTTGAGATCTCTCATTGAAATTTAAATTTGTGTATGAGAACTTTTTTTTTTTTTTTTTTCTTAAGCCCTGTTATCATATGAAGTTGTCTAATGGCCCTAAAGACTCAATTTTTGTTTTGACCAAAAAAAAAAAAAAAAAATCTAACATATTTTGCTTTTCTACAAGGGTCATTTCCCATGAACCTAATAAATAGTTCAGTTGGTTAGCTTCACTGAGAAGCAAGATAATTGATGACTTACTTTCTTCAGTATTTTGGGTTACAGCAGGTGACTGGCACTTGGAGTCACAGTTCTTTTGTTCAGTTCTTGATTCTCCAGTGACTGTGTCATTTGAGGCATCTCACTTGGCCCTTTCTGGGCCCTAAAATAGTCAGCCAGTCTCATAAGCATTTTATGTGGCTTCCTTTATTGAGATGAAAGGAAATGAAGAACATTACAATATTGCAGAGGTCTATTACCATCACAATAAAACAGGCAAATATTGCTTTAGGGATTCTGTACTCCGTGCTCCTCTTTTTTCTAGGGAAGCCTGAACAAAACACACCAAATCCCAATAACATTATGCTGCATAGCTGACCATGCACTCTGAAGAATATCTTGTCAGTGACTGCATTCAACATTCTATTGTTGACCTTTACTATATCCCCTCACTAGTGCTTGGTATTTAAGCTTTTATTGTTAAAAGATAACCCAATTTTGATGCCTTTTATAGCAATAAACTATACCCTTTCAGGCATGCTAACAAGCCCTGGAGAATTGAAATGTTTTTCTCTCTTGCAGTCCAACAGTTCTCTGCTCTGAGCAACAAAAGAGGGTGAAAGGAACTGAATATGTCTGTGCTGCTTTGAAGCACATTTCCAGATGTTGCAGGTGAAGTTTTTAGAATTCTACTAAGGACTACAGAGACTTGATAGTGAGAAGTTTGCTATTCTTAACCTCACAGAAAGTTTGTGGTTTTATTCATGTTATGATTGGAGATTATTGACACAAGATTTTTTGAGAGATGGTACAGGAAATATATGACAAAAAATGTCACGGCTTTCATTCAGAGTTATGGGGTAGATCTGGATTAGCCACAATGGCTCTATGCCTGAGATTAGGCAAGTGGATCCCCGTGATGTGCAAGCAATTAAGATAAATAGTGTTGCAGTTGAGAAGCACACTGCTGATCCAGTTCTCACAGCTGTATTTCAAAAAGAAGATGAGATGAGTCACTGCTGTGAATAGAAATCGTTGATATCACCACATGCACCTCCACATGTATAGGATTTAAACTGTCATTTAATTTGCTCTCAATTTAAGCTCATGTACTTCCTCAGCCATGGTAACAAACTTCTGAGTGCTGGGGCAGAGGAATGGATTCCACCTAGTACCGTTTTGTTTGCTTAGGAAAGGAGATCCTTCATAGCACATATTGATTCATGGCTATTTAGATTACTTATCAAGATTCAGAACATTTATATCTCTTTCCTTTTGAGTATAATGTACCTCAATAAATTATAGTGCTATCTGTATGGATGTGTGGTACAGTTACTACTACATGAATGGCTATAGAAACGGCTAAAAAACAAACAGACACACAAGCAAAAAACACAAAAAACACCCCGCAACCTAGACAATCTGCATCAGAAATGTATTAATAAAAGGGCATGTACTGTTATCCAAGGGACGCCTCCTTGGAACAACTTTTTTTTTTTTTTTTTAATAGAAAATATGATTTATTATAATAGCCTTTTTATGGCACAAATGAAAATTGGCTTTGAATATCCAATATCCCCTAATATTCCTTACTCCATATGGCAACAACGTAAGCCTGAGGGGAAAAAAATAGAGTACATTTATTCATTCACAGTCTTTGACTTTGTGTGTTAGTGAATAATATAATACATACCAAACCTGGGATCCTCAATGAAATAAGTAGTAACTCACAGCATGAAGAAAATACTGAATCATGAACTGAGTATGTCATTTTTCTCTATGGCTAACTGGGCAGGTTCCATTTCCTATCAGCAGCTTGTAAGTTTCCAGTTCTTATACAAAAATGAAAAGCCACAAACCATACCAACTAAATGGATTGTAGTGATACCACATAATGATGGGACAAGTGATCTTCCTGTTTGTGTCTTTCCCAGGACAAGTGCTGTTTTCAAGGTTCTGTTGAGGGATGATGCTGGGGTGAGCTTTCACACAAAGTTTCATCAGCAACCTATGCTGAAGTGCTCATTTAGTGACACTTTGTCCTGGTTTCATCTGGGATAGAGTTAATTTTCTTCCTAGTAGCTGGTATGGTTCTGTGTTTTGGTTTTAGGATATGAATTGTGCTGATAACACACCTATGTTTTAGTTGCTGCAGAGCAGTGCTTACATTAAGTCAAGGAATTTTCAGCTTCTCATACCACTCTGCCAGCAAGAGGTTGGGGGTGCACAAGGAGCTGGGGGGGGACAGAACCAGGGCAGCTGATCCAAACCTACCAAAGGGATATTCCATACCATATGATGTGGTTTAACCTCTCAGGCAGTTCAGCACCACACAGCTGTTTGCTCAGTCCCCCACCCCCCCAGTCAGATGGGGGAGAAAACTGGTCTAAAAAAAAGTAAAGTTTGTGGGTTGAGACAAAGACAGTTTAATAGAACAGAAAAAAAAAAGAGAAATGATAATAATAATAATAAATGTTATTATTATTATTAATATTTACAAGCAAGTGATGCACAATGCAATTGCTCACCATCTGCTGACTGATGCCTAGCCTGTTCATGAGCAGTGCCCCCCCCATCCACTCCAGCCAACCACCCCGTATACTTGTTCAGCATGACACCATATGGTATGGGATATCCCTTTGGGCAGTCTGGGCCAGTTGTCCTGGCTGTTTCCCCTCCCAGCTCCTCATGCAGCCCCAGCCTCCTCTCTGGCAGGGCAGCATGAGAAGCAGAACAGTCCTTGACTTAGTCTACCCACTGCCTTGCAACAATTAAAACGTCAGCATGTTATCAACATTATTATCTTAAACCCAAAACACAGAACCATACCAGCTACTAGGAGGAAAATTAACTGTATCCTAGCTGAAACCAGGACAAGTGTCATGCTAAACAATAAAAAAAGTGGATTTGGCTGGGGGAGGGGAGGAGGGGGATTGCTGTTTGGGGTCTGGTTGGGCATCTGTCAGCAGGTTGTGAGCAATTGCATTGTGTATAACTTGCTTTGTATTTTTTTTGTCATTATTACCATTATCCATTCTTTTTCTGTCATATTAAACTACCTTGATCTCAATCCATGAGATGTTACTTTTTTTTTTTTTTTTTTTTTTCCCTCAGTTCTCTCCTCTGTCACATTGTGGTGGTGGGGGAGTGACTGAATGTCTGTGTGGTGCTTAGCTGCCTGCTGGGTTAAACCACAACACACTTGTTATGTTTCTGGTTGCTAAATGACAGCTGAAGTACAGCTCAGCTTCTGAGGAAGCACAGATTGAGCTGGCTGAAGTAGAAATCATCAGGTTAAAAAATTTGCTTGTAATGGAAAACGAAGACTTTTCCAGTCATAGAATTACATGGCTTAGGTTTGAAGGGACCTCTGGAGGCCATCTGATTCAACCCCCTGATCAAGCTGGTTGCCCAGGACCACATCCAGGCAGCTTTTGAAGATCTCAACAGGGGAGTCTCCACCACCCCTCTGGCAACCTGTTGCAGTGCCTCATCACTTGCATGGTGTTTTCTGGTATTCAGACAGAACCTTGTTTCATTTTGTGCCCAGCCTTATCTGTGTGCATTTGTTTAGTATCCGTGTCAGGTTTTCTGAGCAGAGAAAAAGTCAGACACACAGTCCTTTCAGCTACACTTCTGAGAGGAGAATAAGGACTCATGATAATCTTGTGCATTGGGGTTATCTTCACTTCAGAATAACATATTTGCTAGATTAAGGTCTGTAGGAGTAAACATAAATGTAAGGAGATTAAAAAACATGATAGACCTCATAATACTATATACTGGAAAAATGACAGCTTTTAAAATATATGTAGGTTAAAACAATTAATCATTCCCACCCACATTGTTCTCTGCAGTACTGCTCAGGGACTGCAGTGCACATAGGCATATCTACACTCAGAATCCCACATGTCAATAACAGTCCTGATATTGATTCAAGGGCTGAGAAATCTAACCTCTGTATTGCTGTTGTTGCACTGTGATCAGTACCTGAGCTAGCTAAATTAAAGACAGCTGAGATGTCTAACTTCACTAGAGTCAGCCCTTTGGACTGTCTGACTAGCCTACCTTTAAAATACAAAGCTTTTACCTACGAAAGGGACTGAAAAAACAAACAAACAAACAAACAAACAAACAAAAAAAACCCCACAATTAATACAGAGCAGTGACAGCTAGCACTGCTTCTACTACAACTGGCAAAAGGATAGGAAGGTTTATGGTTTGTTTTATTGTTCTGATTCACTGTTTGATTTGGAAAAAGAGTTGAAAAATGTGTTGTGCACTGTGATACTAGAACGCTGCTCCAAAAGCCACAGGACTCATCTTGACAGCATGATGCTCTGTTCATGCTCTGTTTAGGCTTAGCATTCAGCAAAGTCTCCATTTAAAAAGTCAGTACTATGTGGCTGTGGTTTGCAAATGATGCTAATGAAGTCTGACTGCCTTACATTGACTTGTTTGTCCTGGGTAAAATCTCTGGATACTTTTTGTGCTCCATGATGTGTTTGATGACAATGAAAATGATTCACACAGTACAAGTTCATAGATACAGAGATTTTGGGGTTGGGAGAATAACTCCCTATTATACTTAATGACAGCTACTCATGAATAAGATGAAAAGATTATGAAAAAAAAAAAAAAAATCTTTCTATTTCCCTCACCCAGTTCTTCAACTAGAAGATTTTCCTTTTGGCATAAAGTCTGCAGGGAAAAGACACAAGTAACAAACACTTATCAAAGACACTGAAAGACTTTTAAATTAATTAAGAAAATACATTAGAGAAATTTCCTCCCAGAGATATAAAAGGAGCAGCAAGCCAAGGCCTTATCAATGTTAAAAAGAAGTAGTCTTTCAAATGATCTAAATTATTTATGTTTTTTGAAGTGCCTAGCCTTTTTAACACTTTTTAATACCCAAAGGAGTACAAAAAAAGAAAAATGCATCAGGGGCTATTAGACATGGAGTCTCTACCTCCAATTCAAGAGGTTATTGTTTCCCAGTTCCCTAGTATCTGTGAGTTTATTCTGAGGAAATAGTCCTATTTGTTTGCCAGTTACACATCCTCTCGTCATCCATGCTTGGATCTTACCAGAGGGGACAACAGAGCTATTTGTTACTGTGGTTAGACAAGAAGCTTGCCCCCTTCCAATAAATAAGGAATATAATTGTCTTGTGACAGATGCACCAAAAATCCACAGTGCGTGTCAGAAACTGAAGCATGGTGTAGCATTTTTATGATGTTTGAGACTTCTTTCCTGACTCCCATAACAGGCTGCTTCTCTGTGGATGAAGCTGGAGAATATCCTCTTTAGATGCTGCGCTAAGCCATCCCTCAGTGACCTGGTCACTGGAAACTGGGAGGCATCTTAACATAACACAGAGAGGACCAGTTCTGTAACACACTGCTCATTTTTCACAACTTTCAGTAGGAACAATGCCACAGTCTGCTCTCTGCAGAGTTCTTTAAATGTTCCAATTCTACTTCTAATAAAAATCCCTTTACTATCTTATTTACACAACCCCCTATAGTTTTTTTAAGCTAAAAAAATATATAAAAAAAGAAAATGCTTTGACAGCTATAGTTTTACAAAGTGTCCCCACCTGTAGCTCATCCTCAGAAAATCATAATATACATAGTCAAATGGTACAAAGATTATAACAATACTTTATTGTTCTGTTGAGTAGTGTAACTTTTCCAGGAGCTTCCACTGTCAGCCATCTTTCACACAAATCCACCTGAAGAAAAGCTGAAGCATTTGGTCACTCTTATTATTTTGCATTGAATTTACATCTACTGGACAAAGAAAGTCTTGAAGCTGTAGAGTCTGCAAGAAATAGTACAAATGCATCAGAAAATAATAAGTGAAATTTTATCTTAATTAAAGCAACTTTTTTCATATGCAGCCCAAGCTGAGGGAAAAAAAAGTGTTCAAGCAAATAAAAATTTACATTTATATCAACTTCTGGAAGAAAGATACTAAAAGTATCTGGGTATTTAAACGTTATTTTCTTGTGCTTAAATTACCAGCCTCATTTATTTTATTTTTAGAAAAAGTATAACTCAACTAATTCCGTTGTCTTGGACTTAAAGAAGGGTCCCTGTAGAAATATTTTGAAATAATTCTGCATTGATTATGTAAATGATAGCAAATTCTCAGACAACTGTATGTTCCCATTGGTAATCTTGTATCAAAAAGTCCAGTAGCCAGTGGTACATGAATAACTTCAGAGGCAGTTCAGCATAATAGAAGCATGATTAGTTTATTCAATCTGAACAAAATAGTACTGGGTCAGCTTATTTTTAAATTTGTGCATTTTTATTCTCTTGGAGAACTGTTAAAACTCATAAAAGCCACATGCAGATGTATTTTTCATCTGCCAAATCTTTGGTCCTTGTTTTCATTATGGATAGATTAAAGCCCATGATATTGACCTTGCCTGTGGTGTTTAAAAGTCCTGGACATAATGCTGCAACCTTGTGTTTGGAGTAGTTTTATTCTAATAAATGATTCATAATAAGTTGATAGACACCCATTGAGCTTCTGCAAATTAGCAGTTGCACAGTTCAAAATTTTCATGATACTTCCATAAATTAGATTTTAATTCCCTATTTCATATATAACTATTGCTAAATCACACAGGAAACTCAATTATACTTGATTTGCATATAGCACAATTAATTTTCTTAAACAATAATTAACGTTTAATTACTGAATGATAGCATCTCTATTAAAACAAGTAAAATTTTATAGTGTTTAACTTATTGTCCCAATCAATTACTTTATTGTAACTTCCAATCTAACTGCATATTTTCATAAATTATTCCTAAAATAATTTAGTCTTGGTTTGATTCAATAATGAAATCATTATAATTTAATGAAGCTTTATGTTTCTAAATGCAGAATAATACTCAGCTGATTGGGATGATATATCATTTAATGTTATCCATATGGGTGACTGACAAGCTTTATATCATGTGTGGTTCTCCACTTTTTAACAGTAGTCTAAAATTTTAGGAATGCAGAAAGAAATGTGAATGCTGAAGAATTATGAAAATATATTATTCAGGGAAAAAAAAAGAAAAAAAAAAAAAAAGATGTAAATATTTAAATAAACACAAGATAAAATAATCTGGAGAACTTCAGCCAGATGGCTGCAAGTATGTAGACAGCATAGCTATTTTGCTTTTCTTTGGAACAAGGAAATATTTATTCTAGAATCCCAGAATCTATTATCATGAGGGACTTTAAAAATTCAGATACTATGTCCATAGAATAATGCTCTTAGGAATACTTTCTTAAGGATTAATAGTCCCAAAGTTTATTATTTGCATGTTACAGTAGGAGGGAAAGCTTCTGGATATAAATAAAAATTATGTTTTACCATAGATAATCACAGCTACACTAATCAGGCCTTGGGAATAACAGTTCAGGCTTCAGTGTTATTGTTTAATGTCTGATGAAAATAAAATTTAGAGGATAACTTGAAACTTAGGAACTTCCTAAGTTTCCTGCAGTTTTTAGGACTGCAGACCTCTTGGAGAGAAACCAGAGAATAATACAAATATGTACAGGTCTGGGAGATGTGACCTGTTATAACTGTTACCCAAAGAATACAGCAGGAGTGAGTAGTGATTATGGACTTCAAGTGCATAACAGTTGGCTGCAGAGAGAAAGTGAATGAAATGGTCTTCATAATGGTCTGCAGACCACAGCAGGAACAGGAAAGCAACATATCCCACGTCAAACACCAATAGCAGTGTCCTCCTGTAAATATTTTTTCAAGAAGTGGAAAAGAGTGAAGAAGACTCTCAGATTCTTAAAATTCTCAAGGACTTTCTGAGAACACCCCTCTGTGTAGTGACCCCGTTCAAAGACAGTGGTTTGCAGCTGTTGTGGTTTAACCCAGCTCGCAGCTAAGCACCACACAGTGTTCACTCAACCCATTCCTCCTTCCCTGGTATGGGGGAGAGAATCAGAAAAAATGAAGCCTGTGGGTTGAGATAAAGACAGTTTATTAGGACAGGAAAGAAAATAAAAGAAAATAATAATAACAGTGATAATAGTAGTACTACTAATAATGTGTACAAAACAGATGATGTACAATACAATTGCTCACCACCCACTGACCGATGCCCAGCCTATTTCCAAGCAGTGGTCCCCCCACCCTGGCCAGCCACCCTATATTAATTGTCCAGCATGACACCATATGGTATGGAATACCCCTTTGGCCAGTTTGGGTTAGCTGTCCTGGGTATGTCCCCTCCCAGCTCTTGTTGCACCCCTAACCTGCCCGCTTGCAGGACAGAGAAGCTGAAAAGTCTTTGGCTTACTTAAGCACTGCTCTGCAACAATTAAAACATCAGTGTGTTATAAACATTATTCTCATCCTAAATCCCAAACACAGCACCATACCAGCTACTAGGATGAAACTTAACTCTATCCTAGCTGAAACCAGGACAGCAGCAATAGTTGGTGGGTGAATAGTTGATTGAGAGCAGCCCTGCAGAGAAGGACGTGGGGGTTCTGGTGGAAAAAAGGTTGTTATGAGCCAGCAGTGTATGCTTGCAGCCCATAAGACCAGCTGCATCCTGGGCTGCATCAACAGAGGAGTGGCCAGCACTTGGAGGGAGGTGACTGTCCCTATCTACTCTGCCCTTTTGAGGCACAACTTGAGTGCTGCATCCAAGTCTGGGGCCCCCCAGCACAATAAGGACATCGAGCTGTTAGAGCAGGTCTGGAGGAGCAGCACAAAGATGATCTCAAGGAGCTGGAGTACCTCTCCTATGAAGAAAGGCTGAAAGGGCTGGGGCTGTTCAGCCTAAAGAAGAGAAGGCTCTGGGGTCACCTCACTGTAGCTTTTCAGTACTTAAAGGGGACTTATAAAAAAGATGGAGCAACTCTTTGCTCGATCAGATATTAACAGGTTGAGGAGGAATGGCTTTAAACTAAAAGAGGGGAGCTTTAGATTAGAGGTTAGGAGGAAATTCTTGACTCAGAGGGTGGTGAGGCACTGGAACAGGTTGCCCAGAGAGGTTGTGGATATCCCATCCCTGGAGGTGTTCAAGGCCAGGTTGGACGAGGCCCTGAGCAACCTGATTTCATGGGAGGCGAGAACTAGATGATCTTTAAGGTCCTTTCCAGCCCAAGCCATTCTATGATTCTGTGACTCATTCTATCATTCTGTGACGAGGTTACACAGTTGTAGGTCTATATAGCAGAAAAAGATAGAGTTCCTGGTCTCTCCTTCTACAGTTGCTTTGTATATGCTCCAGTAACGTGATAAAGTTTTGCAGGCTAGATCCACAGATCCTCAGGCCTGCTCCCTCATGAAAGTATTTATGAGCCTTTTATTATGCCTTGAAAATCAGATGTCTCAATTGCCTATCCTATGTGCACCTTTCAACCCATCTGTATGAGCTTGTATAACTACTGAGTGTCTCCACTGACAGGAAATTTATGTCTCTGATCATCTACTAATTGGTTGTTGATTTTTTAACCACCAGTTTAACAGTGACATTTGCTCTTTACTGCAAGGTAGGAACAACATTCTGAGTCCTTTTGTTGTAACTTGATAAAGCTTTTGGTTCTATAATTAGTAATAAGCATATGCCACCTTGTGTGGGAAGAAATTAATAGCTAGTAATAGCTAGTTCCTCTTTTATGATATATTTCTGGAGAGCAGCAGTGGCTCTATTGAATAGAGAAATAATTTTATTATAAACCTCTCTAAGAGATATGGAAAGAAATTTTCATGTTCTCTGGAAAGAAAAAGACTGTAGTGGTAATCTGTGTGCAGCTGAGTAGGGAGCTAATCAATACTACACGCATGGCACTTCCTAAGTTTTTCTGCTTCATTTAGGAATGTTCATATTGTCATATTTCTTTTTGAGCTCTGTTTATGTCTGCTGGACAAGGGAATTTCAGCCATCAATCAATATTCTGAAGTAGAAAAGAGGTATGAAAAAGAAGAGACAGAAATGTTGGAGGCATGGTAACCTAGGATTCTAATCAAGATTCATTGCTTTGGGTGCAGAATAGAGAAATGAAGCCCAGTTGCTTCTCTCTTCTATTCAGGTAAAGTATGACATCATAGTTAATGTTTAGTAATCACATACAGAGTAGTGCAAAGTGTGTAGAAAAGTTTCTGATGATGGATCATTCCTGCATACATAGGAAAATTGAAGTATTTTAGCATGTGAGAAACACTCCAATGTTGTGCTCAGAGCTTTGGTTAAAAATACTTTTTGGTGCTTTGGTGCTGTGTCAAAAAAGTGAAATTTTCCATGGGAACCCACCAGTTTCACTGAAACTTTCTCCAGGGAACTGCACCACTCAGTTCCAGTGTGAAGTCTGAGAAAACACAACAGAGAAACAGGCAGCCTTGACCTGACAACCCTTGTGTGAGATTTACTGTTCCAGCCTGGATGACAGAGATAAGGGAATTGGATATATGCCTTCCAACTTCCTTCCTCAGCCACTGAGTTATTTATCCACCTGGAAAGAGTTTTGTTGTTTTGTTTTATTTTGTTTTCCCTGTGTCATTTTTTTTTTTTTTTTATTTGAAAAATATGTCTCTTATTTTTTTTTTTTGTCCCAGTTGCATAGCGATGCATTGTGTTTGCATGTATGAAGTTTCTGTAAGTTATGACAGAATCAGGGTTACTAGTCACCATGAGCATACATATTCAAACATACATGATTGTAGGCGCATACTCTTGAGCAAATTGAATCACTCTCCACAGTCTGAAACAGATGAATTTATTTTTATTTTCTTTTTTTTCTTTTTTTTTTTTTTTTAATTCTTAGGATTTGTAGAGAAAGTTACCTTTGGGAAAATGGTAATTACAGAGTTAAAAGCTACATTAATAGATTTTGACATCTTTTTATTCTCAGGGTGAGTATCTTTTTAGAGGCTTGTTCATTGTCTGTATTTACTCGGGTCAAAGCATTTCTCTTTTCTTTGGTACAGATTGTTTTGCATTTACTTCCTGAAGCAACAAGTAGTTATCAGAGACTATATACCATTTCCTCTGACTTTTGATACACTTCCTTTTCAGAAAACTGAAAAAAAAAAATTAAAAAAAAAATCAAAGTTCTACTTCATTTATCCTGGATTTCCCAGTCTGATGAAATATGTTGTTATAGTACCTGATCTGAACAAGATTTTACAAATGATCAAAATGTGAATTTTATTGGAAAATTCATGTCTTATAAATTGAGATTCTATGTACATATATCTTAGTGTTCTTAAGTGATAACACTTCTGGAGGCACCTTAAAGACAGAAATACCTAATGCATCATTTTGGATCTTAAATTCCATCCATGACTGAGCAGAGCCCAGAAGCATTTATTGTGGAGTGCTTGACTTCCCCAGGAAGCTAATGATGGGGATAGGATGCCTGAACACAAGTAGATACTACAGTCAGAAAGTGAGTGAGTTGCAAAACTAAAATGAGAACCCAACATTTTAAAATTGCAGGCTGTAGGAAATGATTACTGTGAAGTATCGAGTCACACATGGCATGGTACATACAGAATGAATCTGGGATGCTCCTTGTTCACTGTCCAGGCATGTGAATTTTCTTATTCTCCATATACAGGTGAGGAATGGCTGGGATTTCAGGAGTTTTCAAAGACACTTAACTCCCTTCAATGACAACACACAGGCAACAAACATATAATTGAGTGTGTACTTTAAGTGACATTTTTAATCAGGTTCAGAAGAAATCTGGGAGAATTCAGAGAAATTTGTATGTTTTCCTTGCTATTTGATATCAGCAACTGGCCAATTAAAAAACAAAACAAAACAAAACAAAACAAAACAAAACAAAAAAAAAACAGGAAAGAAAAAGGTGAATATTCTATCAATATCTTACCACCACTCTCCCCCCACTGCTCTACCACTACCTAAGTCTTTGGTGCTTGTAACTTTTGAGCCACTTATTGATATGAACTCAGTATGAACTTAATTCACCAGCTTTCTGAAGTTTTAGATTGAGTCAGCGTAACATTTTTTTCTTCAAGCCAGTAAGTAAGTAAAGTTTAAACAGTGCTCAAATGTCAATGATGAGAATAACTCAATGGTCTTTTTGTGCCAAATAGTAATTTTTGATAGAGATTTGTCAGTCCTTCACTGTGACTTTGCTTCAGTAAAGAGGAAAGAACTGGAAATGACAGCTGAACACGGGGTGAAGAAAGTACCAGAGCCATAAAAGCTTTTGCATACCTAAAAGAAGATTCACTCATCTAAGTTCAGCATGCCCTTCATGTTCAGCCAGCCTAATCCAGAAGAAGACTATTTCAGAAATTTACTTTTTTTACCCTACTGATTTCAAAATATTCCTCTAATCATACCTAGGGCTGTGCTTTCACTTGCCCCACCACTTAAAGCTTAGTTTCCTGTAGTTCTCTGCTATTTGATTTTTCCTGCGCATAATTAGATAACCACTTTTCCATTTCAGCCTTAGCCACAGGGAGGATGGAGAAAAATAATTTGGATTTCTCTCTCTCTCTTTTTTTTTTTTTTTTTTTTTTGATCAGTTGCCCATTTTCAGGCAGTTGTTATCACTGAGGCCTACAGACATCTCTCATGTTTGACTAAAATTAGCCAGTAGGTTCAAAAATTGCAATGGGTGGCTGGGGAAAAGCCTGACAGAGCAGAAGACAGATAGGCAGACAGACCAACATACCTGCAGATGGACATGGCAGCCACACAATCCTTGTCAGCAGCCAACAAGAGGAAAGAGTAGTAACCAAGGAGGTTCAGTCTGATTTAGTTGAATTAAACAGATTAATGACAGCTTCACAGTCTCTGTCCAGACAAATGAAAGTCATAGCTATGGTTACAATCAGGGCTTTGTTGTTGCTGCTGTTTTATTGTTTTTGCTTTGTTTCATTTTGTTTTTCCTTTGGAAATGAGCAATAGGAATTACTAATTGCCCAGTTAACCATTTAATTGTCATGAAATATACTAATAAGGTGCCTGTGACAAAAAATAAAATAAAATAAATAAAATAAAATACAAATCTCTGATAGAAATAAGTTTGTAGGATCAGGCTGTTTCTGTTCACGTTAGTGTGTACTTAGATACAGCAGGAGAAATTCTAACAAAAAAAGATGACCAACTTCTTTAAAATTAAACAAATAAGTTCTGGAAAGTGAATTACAGTAGAATAAAGGACCATCCTTGGGTACAGACATAATGAAAAACTTTGGCTAATATCCTCACTGTATGGTATTGACAAACATTCACTGCTCTGAACTATAATAAAAGGTTATATGCTTTTGTTTGCATTGTATTATAATGTTAATGAAATAAAAACGATCTTTTTGCAGAATTCTAGTTCAGTTAAATATACATGTATTTTTTCTGTTTTCTCCTTCAGGAAATAACCAAAACCAATCCTAGTATGTAAGTTAGACCCTAGTTATCAATTCATCATTCTCTTTTCAATCATTCTCAACAGCAATTAGGTGGAATTAACATCCTTGAAAATTAAGTTGTTTTCCAGCAGTCTCAACAGAAGATATATCCCCATTTTTGCATAACATATTAAAACAAAATGCAAGTGAAAAGAATGAAAAGAGTACAAGACAAAAATGACAAATTGAGAAAATGTGACCCATGGGAAAGCAATGAAGGATTTGGACTTGCTTAGTCTAGGACAGAGAAAGATAAGTATTTAACATAAAAAGCTGTACACTTTGTCTGGTGCACAGTAATGTAGAAAGTTTAATTAGCCTCAGATAAGATTCAGTATGAATTCTGTAAAAAGATTTCTAACTGCACAGGTAGTGAAACACTACAACAGAACAAGGGACACTGCAGTCCCCTTACTGGAAATGCTTCCTACTAGATGACCACCAGTCTGTCTAGATGAAGAAAGGATCTAACTATATTCAGTCCTGATTCAGTGAAGATAACTGTGATATATAATCTCCTGCAAATCCTCCCAGGTCTTCGTTTTTATATTCTTGTGCCTGATTCTCTATTCTCTATGACTGTTCACCCTCTTTGAACTTCAGAATATATATTTTTAATCTTATTTCAGAAATACTGTGTGTGGAGGGAGACATTCTTTTCCTTGGAAGGTTTTAGTTATATGGAAATCATTCTCCTCACTCTTCTTTACTTGACTGTTGTTTAATTTGACAGTTTAATTGCAATGTTAGCAGAACAAAATTGGTGATCAGAAACTTCACTTTTCAAGCTGTTCTTCCATAGTTGCAGAATTAACAACGAGAACAAACTCCCGCGGGGGGGCCCCGGCCCCGGATCATTGGAGACCTGGAACTGGAGATGCAAGAAAAATAGAGCACTGCAGCAAGAAGAAAAAATCTTTCCAAGTTTACAAGTATTCCCAATCTTTCCCTTCTCTATTGCTTCTCAGGAAGTCCTACTGAGTTAGAATAGTCTTGTGATATGCTCAGAAGTGAGATTTGGGGAATATCTAACAATCAACATTTCCCACAGATTGTGGTAGAAAATGCTAAAATGATAACAAGAACTATAGGAAAGCCACAAACCTTTGCCAAAAAGCAGGTGGCCTCACTTAAGATCTGACTTGAAATTTGTTTGGCCTGGAGCCATTTAAGATGTTGAATCCCCCCAGCAGCTTCAAGTTATGACAAGTGAGATCGATGCGTTTTTCTGTTCACACTCCTGTGGCTAAACTTAAAATGGGAAAATTATGGTAGCTTTATGTTAACAATAAAGTAAATGTGCTTAGTGGATTAGGGCAAATTTAATGAGTGTACTCATTTGTAACATTTTTTATAGTTTTAGTGCACTGCAAGGGTCTTTAGAATACCAGATAACCAATGACCTGTAGAGTGTTGTTATTATTTTGAAAGATTTTATATGACACACCTCTGTTTCTTAAATTATTTTCTCTATGTCCCTATCCCCTTTCTTTTAAAGCCTCTGCTTTAAAAAAAAAAAAAAGAAAAGAAAAAAAAAAAGAAAAAAAAAGAAAAAGAAAAAAAAAGATTCAGCTATCTCTTTATCTTTATATGGGTATAAATTTAGACTGCCACTGGAAACATTGTTTAAAAGCTTGATTTGATGAATTTTGTAAGGGAATCAGTTTGCTTGTGGGAGTTGCTGCTGCATCTATAAATGGAAAATATCTGTTACCTCTCCAAAGAAATTCAGCATCCCATGGCATGAGGTCTTTGTACTCGTACAAAACCAGACCTGTTGAGAATATATATATATATATTTCAGATGAAAAATATGGTGTGTATTTGACATATTATTAAAGCCACAATTTAATATGGATTATATGGATTTGTGCAGGTGGGACAGCCACGATATTATGACCTTCAAGAAACTGATTTATGCTACTGGTAGTGAGTATATTTTATTTCTGTTAAACTGAAACTATATCACAGATTATTACCCACTGTGAAGTATTTCCTAGTGAGTGACTATCAATGAGTTCTAACTTCTGATATATATTCAGCAGACCCAGTGGTTATAAGATAAATATTTTCAGATGGTAAAATCAGCAGTCTTTAGATTTAAGCTCTAGAAGTTACATTTTTTCCCTGTATTTTCTCCTTTTTATAATTCTTCAATAAGATCTAGATATGTGTTAGTTAACCTTTTTTTATTATTATTATTATTATTATTATTATTTTCTGGGGGGTGGAAAGTCCTAATACAGCACAAATATGTAGCTAAAGCTGAAAAAGCTGTTGACATTTATTTTTTTGTTTTTGTTTGGACTGATAAATCATGCACTCTCAACTTTGTTTACTCGTTCCATTTATAGATTAAATAAAATATGAGATAGAGAACTTTTAGCTGGCTTCCTACATGAACATAATTGAAAAAAGTAAATCTGAATTGCCGAATCCCTATTCCTAGTGGTCTGTTAGCTATAAAAATCCTTTAGGTTTTCAGGCTTTGTATTTCCTCTGGAGCATTGTGATTAAGAAATAACACGCTTGATTATTAACTGTTGCTTGGTTGATATGGAAATCATTGTGATCGTTGGCATTAAATGATGTCTTTTTTTACGGAAGCAATTTTCAGTATAGAACAGCAGTTTATGAGAAACCAGAACAAAAGCATATTTGCACTTGAGTGAAACTTTCCAAATGCAATATTTAAATGGTTGAATGTATTCATTATCCTCTCTTTGAATGCCATCTGTTCTTAACAGTTAATGTTGTGAACATTTCACGTTGCATGATCACCAAGGATTTGGATAATCATCTCACCAATCGCGACATCTAAACCTTAGAATTTATTCTAACATACCTGATGCATTTAACACAGCTTTCTAGTCTTGGAAGAAGATGAACATGGTTCAACACTGTGGAGGAATACAGACAAAACAGATTTATAAGCATTATAGCATAGATACTTAATATATGCTGGATGAAGTGGCCTTTGAAAGTGTCTGACTTTATCATAGGTGATGACTTGAGACAGAAGGGGTAACTCCCAGGTTAGATTAATCTGATTTAGGTTGCTAAATTTTGTTTTATATATTCTATATATTTATATAGGACATATTATTATATGCTACATGTTAATTATAGGTATTCTGTCTCTTTTATACATTCCTTAAAGTGGCTTTTGTATATAAACTCTTCTCAAAGTATTGACTTTTTAATATTTAAAGTCAATTACTTTTGGTCGTGTAAGTTCATTTGCTTTCTTCTGTTGTCCCTGCCTTCAAATTAGACAGGTTTTTCAAAGGCCTTGTGTAAGCAAACAACCTCCAACTCCTTTTCTAGACTGAATAAGATTTATTAGGCAGAGAGAAAAACAGAGCTATTAACTTGTCTTTCCCTCTCCTCCAAACTCTGAGTCAATTGGGAGTCAAACACTCTTCAGCAAATAATTTAGAACTAGATTATGCTTTCTCACGAAAGTCAGGCAGGGATAAGTAAAATGACATTCCAAATAAATTGAAAAATATCTCCATGTGTAATCAAAAGGAGAGCTTTTAAGTGGCAAGATAAAGAAAGTGGAATGTTGGTTTGCAATTGAGAGGATTCTTGGAGATTAGCTCCACTGCACATCAGAAATGTGCTGAATATGACACAGATTCCTATTATTTCTAATACCAGTAGATTTCACCTCCAAATCATATTTCAACACAATATGATCTGATTGTATTTCAGTCATATCGGTCTCACTTTGTCAATATGCCAATATAAATGCACAGATGTAAAGCATATTAGGTATCTAGGCTAGAATGTTTCACTTAGTCCAAAATTAATCAATTTAAAATATTTTATATTACATGTAGCAGGAGAACTCCTTACTGCCTAAGTTCAGGTAATATTAATAGCAAATTAGGCTAAAAAAAATTATCTAAACTTGTCAACTCAGCAAAGATGTCTTCAAAAGGACTTGAATAAGGTCTTGTAACAGAAAATTCTACTCCAAGGTGCATTTACTTCACAGGTTTTGCTACTTCCTTCAGGGACATGGATCTTTTTCAGCTTTGTTTATTTTTGCTGGATAAGAGAACTTCAGCCGTCAAGCTTATCAACAGATGGTTTAGTTGCTGAATGAAACACTAAGCACTGCAGCAATCACCTCAAAAACATTACAAGAGGGAAGAAAAAAGGATCAAGGTAAGGGTCTCAATAACTCTGTTGGAGAAGTACCAACAGAAAACATTTTTTTATTTTTTATTATTTTTATCACAGATGGTAGATGGCTCTTCTCTTGACAGAAAAAGGGAGGACCCAGGGAGCCATTATTCTGGAAATCCCAACCAAAGCAGGATCATCATGAAGAGCAAGCTGCTCTTCATAGCTCTCTTGCTAGGTGCTGGGATGCATTTTCATCCCATGCCTGTCGTAAGCAGCTCCCTGAGCTGGCATGGGAGAGTGGCCAGTTGATTCAGAAGTATTTGAGACTGACTGCTGATCAACCCCTTATTTTTAGCCTATAGTACTGACAGCTCTTGTCTGACTCACCCTTAGGCAGGGTTGGGTCAACATTAGTATTTAAACCTTGCAGCTTTGGATCTGACCATCTGCTCCAGCCAGCATAGCTGTGACTCAGTGGACTGCCAGGGTGCAAGCTAACAGCTCTGCATTACACCACACAAATCCTTTATGTAAATAAAGGGAACATTACATTTTATAAGTTGTTTACCTTATATCCTTTCTTATTATTTCTTCACTGATTACAGCAATTCCTAGCAAAAATGATCTTTTAGTTTAGTATGCCTTGCCTTGCTTTGCTTTCATATTGACTTTTTGCTCAGGTAAGGCACTTATGTCTTAGGTGCTTAAATTAGTTACTCTAGAACAGTCTATACTGTTATATCGAACTATATAGGGAATAACAGGAAAATGTATATTTTCCTGTTTTCTAAGCACAAACATTTATTTCTTTATATAAGAAAAAATATTAAGCTTTGATGGGAGGTGGGATGTTTTCTTTTTTTTTTTTTTTTTTTTTTTTTTTTTTCCTGCCCTATGGGAATATTCCAGGATTGAAGTGAGGTATTGTGGAATTTCAATTATTTCTAAGTAGTAGTTTTTGAATCAAGATATCCGACTCTGCTTATTGTTGTATCTGCATATACTTAAAACAGCCAATTTCAAAAGACAGTTGCTGTTTCAGTCTCTAGGTTTTAAATATTTCATTCTAATTTCTTTTCTGGCAAGTGAAGTGGAATCTCAAAGAATGACTATTCCTTGGTCAAGAAAATTTCTTAGGTTTCCTTTTTCTTAGCTATTGTTAAAAGCTTCTGCACTGTACAGAGAGTAACAAATACAGATGCCCTGGATTTGGTTTCTAACTTTAATTTGGTACGCTTTTGAAAGCTAGTAGTCTGACCTGAATAACATAGGTCTTCAAATTTAACAAGCAAGATAGGTATTATGTCCATTGCCTGTTATTTTTATGATTTTATCAGTAGAGAGCTTCAGCAATACAATTGGACAGATCATTTAAAGATTAATTTGCTCTTGCTTTAAGAACTTCAAAACTACTTTTCTTTTTTTTTTTTTTTTTTTTTTTTTTTCAGGGTAATACATACTGGATATATATAAAAAATTCTGTAATAGCCATAAGTTTTATTTAGAACATACATACAACAACAAAACCCACAGAAAACAACAACAACAACAACAAACACTAGGCAATGAAGTGAAGAAATGTCTTTAAGTCTCTTTTTGCTGTTGATAACAATAAAAAACAGAATTAGAAATAAATTGTCAGTTGAAGAGAATACAGTTTTCCAATACCTGCATTTATACCTACCTGGCCTTTCAGACTAAATTTAGCTTGTTTATTCCCAGGACAGATTACATGCACCTTATTCCAAATGAGCCCATTCATGTGAAGGATATTACATTTTGATGTCACAATAGATCCAAAAACTAAATGCTTGTGAAAGAAAAGGCAACTCACATCGTCAGTGAGAGTGGTACTCTCTGTTGTCTGCCCTCTTCCATCAATCATAAGGAAACAAATGATTATATGCAATGATTATATGCTTTTTATTATTTTATTATTATTATTATTATTTTGTTATGTCTGTGTTCATATGTAGTTATACAGCTTAGAAATGTCTCTCCTTCACATATCTGAGATGTGGAAAGCATAAGTCTTTTCTGGAAATTACGCATCATTACCTCCTCTGAAAATCCTCAGGGATTCCTAACTATGATAAATTTTGAAACTCAAATATTTTACTGTTGGTTAGAGGAAGAAAAAGGTAGAAGGTATGAGAATTTAATCTGAACTTTGATTATACCTGGCTGATTAGAAGTGGAGTTGAGTTTTCAAAATCACACAGAGCTCAGATTTTTAAAGGTATTTTAGCTATCTATTCTTGGCACTGTATTATCCAATTGATGTGGAGAAGTAACTGTTTTAGCATACATTTTAATACACAAGGATAATGAGTGCAACACTGTGTGATTTCAGGGTACATGATAACTGTTTGGCAATGAATGGTATCATCTACATATATCCTTAAGGACTCTGAAACAGACATTTTTTCTGCAAGAGCCCCTCTTAATCTGTGGCTAGCTCGGAGTGAAGCACTGTTTTTTGATGGATTTCTACCAGCTTGCTGCAGTAGAGAATTGTGACCAATATATTGTTTCTAAACATACCAGCAAACTAAACCTCTCCCTGTATTTATTTTCTTTGTTCTCCTGTGTTGATTTCTGCTTCTGACCTGTTAGAAATGAATAATAATTAATTCATATAGTCAATATCTACAAGAAAACTGGCAGTAAAATGATCATTTAAATATAATCATAGAATATCTCGAGTTGTAAGGACCCACAAGCAGGGGGTCTGGGGGGAGCTGCCGCCCATGGGGGACCCGTGCTGGAGCAGTTTGCTCCTGACGGATGGACCCTGTGGTATGGGCCCATGTTGGAGCAGTTTTTGAAGAGCTGCTGCCTGCGGGCAGCCCCTGCAGGCTCAGTTCAGGGAGGACAGCATCCCATGGGAGGGACCCCATGTTGGAGTAGGGACAAAGAGAGACCATGAAGGAGCTGCAGAGATGAAATGCTAAGGACTGAATGCAGTCCCATTCCCTGTTTCTCTGTGCTGCTCAAGGGGTGGAGGTAGAAGAGGGTGGATGGGGGGGGAAGGTGTTTTTGTTTTGAGTTTCTCAGTGCTCTGGCTTGTTAGCAATAGGTAATAAATTACATTGACCTTCCTATGCGGAGAGTGAGAGAGCGATTGTGGTGAAACTCAGCTGCACAGCTGATTTAAAACACCACAGGGTCAGAATGGCAAGAATGACAAGAAGGACATTTATTTTACTGGTCTTTCAGGCCTTCCCCCCCCCCCATTATTATTATTTAGACACTGATTCTATTTTCAAAGTCATTGTGAAAGCTGACTTTTCCTAAATGTTGTGGTTTAGTCCAGTAGGCAACTGTGCATGAGATATTTGCTCAGTACTTTTGCCCAAGGGATGGGGGAGAGAATTGGGGAAAAGAAAAAAAAAAAGAAAAAAAAAAAAGTGAAACTCATGGGTTGAAATAAGAGCAATTTGATAGGGAAGAAAAGGGTGAAAAAATTAAAAGATTAGACAAAACAATTTTTGCCTAACTCAATTGCTCACCACTAGCCAAATGATGCCCAGCCAGTCCCTGAACAACAGCAGTCAGCTCCTTCAGTTTTATAGCTGAGTATGATGCCATATGGTATGGGATATCACTTTGGCCAGTTTGGGTCAGCTGTCCTGGTTATGTCCCCTCCCAGCTTCTTGTGCACCCCCAGCCTCCTTGCTGGCAGGATGATATGAGAAGCTGAAAAGTCCTTGACTTAGCATAACCTCTGCTTTGCAACATCCTTGTGTTATCAGCATTATTCTCATCCTAAATAAAATAATACCAGTTACATAGAAGAAAATCAGCTCTATCCCAACCCAAACCAGGAAAATATAGTATATTGGTTGATGTCTTACTTTGTATCATACCAGAAGTATTTTCTCTAGCAGACTCATTATCCTCAGGATTTTTTAATGTTCATGCAGTTTGCATTTACATTTTCAAAGGCATTCAAGCCGAAACAGTGATTCCAGACTCAATGATATACAGCAGAAAAATAACTCTTTATATTGCCTGGATTGGAAACTCTGAACAGTGTTCTTTATGGAACATACTTTATTCTATTTACTGAAAATTAATTAGGGCTTCATCATAAAATCATTATTATAAATCATACTCATCTGTAACTACATACTTGCTTTCTGAAATTCTATGAAAATTAGTGGGTACGACATTTAAAAGCAACAGACAGTAATAGTAATTTTATCATCAAACCATACCTAATCATAAGGCACAATGAATAGAATTTTACTGTTTTATCGCATATCAGCTGTTCTTTTTTGAGTGGTGAGAAATGTTAGCTTTTCAAAAATTAGTTTTTAATCCTACTGTATTATTTCAGTGTCTTCAACTTTAAAAATAATTCTGCCATCCCCATTGTTATGAGCCTGTAAGGTATTATTAACAGACTATTTTGATGATGATCTCTGAGAAATAAATTGGGTTTTGTCCATGTCAAAAGTGCAGGTGTTCACAACATCACATTGCCATTACCATTAACAATCCTTCTGGCATACATAAAATAAAGGTTCTCAAACATTACAATACTGAATATGCATATTCTAAGATGGAACTGCGTAGACAGCTACATAGGAACTACATTTCAGGCCCTAAAATAAATTTCTCCATTATTAGAATGAGTCATCCTAGAGAAACAAAGTGGAGAACTGTATCGTTACAGTTCCGTGTTGTATTTTTGGTCTGTAACAATTAAAATATTATTTCTCCATTCTTATTAATTTCTAGCACTTGACATAAATTTCAAGCTAATTTAACAAAGACTGAAAACCCCATGATTCTTGATAATAGCCACTTTATTGTAGAGTTAATAGAAGAGTGGCTCCTCCTCCAACTCTAGTCTGACATGGCCTGAAGCACTGCTATAACAGCATGCATTTTTCTTCTTAAATGATACATATCATACGAAGCATCTGTGAAAAGCTCTTTTCCATGTAGAAAGGCTCTGCTTTTGTCTCGATTCTGATTTTTTTCCTGGAGGCTAATTGTATTATTTCAGTTTTAAGAATATCTAGAATACTTTCAGAGACAGGCTTATTGGTGCTCAGTGCAAGGGCAAGAGGCAATGGGAACAAACGGAAACCTGGGAAGTTCTGTCTGAATGTCAGGAAGCATTTACAAGGTGACTGAGCACTGGCACAGGTTGCCCAGAGAGGTCTTACTTGATGGAGATCTTCAAAAGCCATCTGGGCATGTTGTTGTGCAACCTGCTCTAGGTGTCCGTGCTTGAGAAGGAGGGTAGGACTAGATGACCTCTGGTCCCTTCTAGAGGACTTGTACCTGTTGATGGATGAAAAGCTGAACATGAGTCAGCAAAGTGAGCTTGCAGCCCAGAAGGCCAATAGTAACCTGGGCTGCATCAAAAGAAAAGTGGTCAGCAGGTCAAGGGAGGTGATTCTCCCCCCTCTGCTCTGCCCTTCTGAGACCCCACCTGGAATTCTGCATTTAGTGCTGGGGCCGCCAGCCGAAGAAGGACATGGAAGTATTACAGTGAGTCCAGAGGAAGGCAGCAAGGATGGTCAGAGGGCTGGAGCCCCTCTCCTATGAAGACAGGCTGAGGAAGTTGGGGTTGTTCAGCCTGGAGAAGGGAAGGCTCTGGGAAGACCTTGTAGTGGCCTTCTAGTGCTTAGAGGGGGCTTACGTAAAGGATGGGGACAATCTCTTTGTCAGGAATTGTAGTGATAATACAAGTGGCAGTGTTTTTAAACTAAAATAATTTAGATTCAGATTAGATGTTGGGAAGAAATTCTTTACTCAGAGGTACTGAGGCACTGGAAGATGTTGCCCAGAGAAGCTGTGGATGTCCCATCCCAGGAAGTGTTCAAGGCCAGGTTGGATGGGGCTTTGAGCAACCTGGTCTAGTGGAAGGCCATGGCAGGGGAGTTGGAACTAGATGGTCCTTAGGGCCTGACCCAAACAATTCTATAAATGATCCTTTATATCCAATATCCAATATTTTTTATGCAATATCCTTTGATCCTAACCTCAGCCATTCTGTTTTCATAGGAGTGATGTCATATAATCTTCTAAACAGTAAGACGTTCTGTAAACAAAAAATTAATCCTAGCACCATTAAAAAAAAAAAAAAAGTCAACTACATTAGTATTTACTATTCATAATGAATTAGGAAAATTTGTAATTCCTCTGTTGTGTTTTAAGCCCGCAGGCTACTCAGCATCACCCAGCTGCTCACTCACTATGTGGGATGGGGGAGAGAATCAGATAGGTAAAAGTGTGAGAATTCATGGATTGAGTTAGACAGTTTACTAGGGAAAACAAAATCCGTGTGTGCACTCAAAGCAAACCAAGGAATTCATTTGTTATTTTCCATCATCAGGCAGGTGTTCAGCCACTCCCAGGAAAGCACAACTCATTGTGTGCCATGGCTTCTTGGTAAGACAAACGCCATCACTCCAAATGTCTGCCCTTTCCTCCTTCTTTACCCCAGCTTTTACTGCTGAGCATGAAGCCACATGGTATGGGACATCCCTTTGGCCAGTCTGGGTTAGCTGTCCTGGCTATGTACCCTCCCCACTTTTTGTGCACCCCCAACCTTCTCACTGGTACGGCAGCATGAGAAACAGAAAAATCCTTGTCTCTGTGTAAGCACTGTTCAGCAGCAACTAAAACATCGATGTGTTATTAGCACCGTTTTGGTGACAGATCTAAAGCGCAATACCATAGATGCATAGATGAAGAAAACTTAGTCTATCTCAGCAAAAAAACAGTACACTGCATTAGCCCAATACCTCATAATGGAGTGATTTTTTTTTAATGTTTTGGAACTACCATAAAACAAATTAGCAATTACTAATGGAATAATTCATATTTATTGTGTACAGTTAACACATTTATATTTTACTTTGAAGAAACCTCTCTGATGGTTGTTTTAACCTTTCAAAAGTAAGCTTTTCCTGACTATTTTTTAAAAAAACAGCATTTGTATACATCAGTGCTCTGTGCTTTCTCAACTGGTTCAGGTGTAAGCATTTTTATCCATCATAGAGTCATCTAATATCCTGAGTAGAAAGGAATCTACAGGGATCATTGAGCCCAGCTCCTGGGTCTGCACAGGACTACCCAAAAATCATGTTTCTGAGAGCATTGTCCAAACACTTCTGTCAGGATGTTGCAGTGCCTGACCACCTTCTCAGTGAAGAACTATTTCCTAACATCCAGCCTGAACCTTCCCTGATGCAGCTCCATGCCATTACCTCAGGCCCTGTCACCGGTCTCCGGAGAAAAAAGATCAGTGGCTCCATCTCTGCTCACCCCCTTGAGGAATGCCCCTCATCGTGATCATGCACCAGATGCTCAGGTGTGTCATAGTAGTGATTATTATACTATCAAGATAGTTAAAAAGTTTTGTTACCTTTCTAGCCTGTGACCTGATAGTTGCAGCAGCTTCTGAGCTGTTAAAAGTTATGCCTACCAAAAAAACAGTGCTTCTGTATAATTTCCCAGTACTTCTTCTCCATCATGATTCTGAGCACTACAGCAGAGCAAGGAATGGGTATGAATACAAGGGCAAATTCCCAGATAAGTTTAGACCAGCAAGCAGTATTACACAAAGAGTGGAAAGGGCCTGATATTTATTGCTTAGAAATTTAAATTATTTGAAGAACTGATTGTGATGGTCTATGTAATAGTGGGGACCTTCACCTGTAAAAAAACATGCTGCATAACTGGGTTTCATGGCCTTGGGCAGTGACAAACTTACATTCTTTGTGAATTAGGTTTAGAGTGGGACTACTAGCATATTCTGGCAGTATCTATGTAATCGCTGTAAAGTAATGAAGTTCCTGACCTCAGAGAATTAAAAAAAAAAATAAAATCTCATTCCAATAAAACATAGCAATGCAGATTGATGAATTCAGTTAAACTGTAAGTAGCCTAGGAATTACTTATTGTTTTTAAATAATGAAAGAAAATACCGAGGAGATGATTGCAAAATGGCATTTGTAGTTAGGAAAGTGAATTTTCATCTTATCCTACTGGTAGAGTTAAATTCAAATAAACAGTTTACTAGGTTTTAAACTGAGATTAAATATACTGAGGAGAAAATTATGCAGTCAAAATCCCCCCCCCCCCCCTTTTTTTTCTCTTTTTATTTTAAAATGTTTTAACATATAATTTGCCAAGCATGAAAATTAATGAATGCACATTGAAATTTATATCCCTTCAGAAGAGTGAAGAATTCACTGTATAAGAATAATTTTTAGCAAGATCCTCGGTGGTGATAAATGCATTTAGCCTCTGGACTATTGTGGATTTAATAGGACTATCTGTTGGCAGGAGATATTAATACTATAATGACAGTGGGATCTTCTAATCCATATCTTTTTGTTGGAGGGGCTGAATATAGTGGTTTTTGTTTTGTTTTGACTTTTGCTGCATTGAAGTTATTCTTACAAGAGATTTAAACACTTAAGGTTATGCAGTTCAAACATTCTAGATTATTTCCTTGCAAAAAAAAAAAAAAAAAAAAAAAAAAAAGTGATTTCCTAGAAGTTTTCATTTTTGCAAAAGTTAGAGAGAATTTCTTGAGTATCTACTAAGTCTACCCAAAGGTCTGGTAGTGAGAAAATATTTTCCATTTGCTGTTAATGACTCATTGCATGCTTTACCCAATTTGACAGTTTGAGAGACTTGGAGGTATAGGACAGGATTTCTTTTCTGATTCATTGTTTACTTAAACCACTTCATACAGACATTTCTGAATGAATTCATCTAACTCAGTGGATAAAGGACTTAGCAGGTAGATTAACTAAGCAAGCTTTTATAATACTTGAAATTAAATGAATAGCATTATGTCATTTAGATTAGATTTAGTCTGTATGAAACATCTCTCACTGATGAGGACTGCCAACTTGAGAGTGTTACATATTCAGTGTAAATTGAAAATTGGCACTACAGATTTATTGACAAAATAAATTTCAGTTAGCAAGCACTAAATATCTGCTAAAGGGTAAGGTTGTTGGAGATGAGTTTTGAGAAGGTTTGTGTGAGGCAGTTATGTTTATTGCACATTGTTTATCTTGTTTACAAGGAAGTTCATACAATGGTAGCTAACAGAAAAGCTTGGTAATACAACAGTCTATTTGAAATGAGCTTATTCATTACAGAAATGACCCAACTTCTCTGTTTCCTTTACCTTTAACATTCCTTGTTAGGACTCATTTTTTTTTTTTGTAGTGGTTCTCACTTAAGTTACAGGAGAGTCAATGCTTCATGGGAATAATACCTGATTGTTAGTGTTAGGTCAGAGGCTGGACTAGGTGATCTTGGAGGTCTCTTCCAACCTAGATGATTCTGCAATTCTTTTTCTACCTCCTTTGGAAAACTTAGAAAGATGACATACTGTGCAAATATGGTTCTGATATAAATAAGGTGTATGTGACTTTTTTCCTTTTCCTACCTCACCAGTTCTTCCCAGGTATATATTTTCTGTCTAAGCTAGATTTTCCAGCTAGGTTGTATACAACAAAAAGAAGAAAAAATGTCCCATCAAGTCAGCTCTGCTGTAACTTTCAGTTACAACCCCCTCAAACGAAGTTAGCCGTCATGTGTGCTCCCATTGCTAGAACAAGAAACCTTGAATGAAAACAGGCAAAAAAGCTTGTAAACATTATTTATTTTATTTATTTTATTTATTTTATTTTACTATTTTATTATCTAAAATAATGAGGAGAAAATAAGATAAGGCTTAGTAAACAGCACGGCGTTCTAGAGAATCAGAGGTAACTTCAATAAAAATGGAGGGCTCAACCTCAGTTCATCTCTGGCAGGCCTAAGTATCTGTTTATAATGCTTTTGGGTGCCTCTATGACAATTCTACTCGGTTAAGGACCAGAAACTATCCCGTCAAGATGCAGAAACTTCTTTTTCAGAAATGTATAGAGCTCTATTGAGAACTATCAGGTTACAATACTGAATACCTTCCTGACACAATTTATTGCAGAGCTCCAAAACCCTGAGCCAATACTACATTGTTTGGGGATAGATCACAGAATCACAGAATCACAGGATTTCTAGGTTGGAAGAGACCTCAAGATCATCGAGTCCAACCTCTGACCTAACACTAACAGTCCCCACTAAACCATATCCCTAAGCTCTACACCTAAACATCTTTTAAAGACCTCCAGGGATGGTGACTCCACCACTTCCCTGGGCAGCGCGTTCCAATGTCTAACAACCCTTTCGGTAAAGAAGTTCTTCCTAAGATCCAACCTAAAATTCCCCTGGCGCAACTTAAGCCCATTCCCCCTCGTCCTGTCACCAGGCATGTGGGAGAACAGACCAACCCCCACCAGGCTGAACAGTCCCAGCTCCCTCAGCCGCTCCTCATAAGACTTGTTCTCCAGAACCTTCACCAGCTTCATTGCCCTTCTTGGGACTTGCTCAAGCACCTCCATGTCCTTCTTGTAGTGATGCGCCCAAAACTGAACACAGTATTCGAGGTGCGGCCTCACCAGAGCTGAGTACAGGGGGACAATCACTTCCCTGGACCTACTGGCCACGCTGTTTCTTATGCAAGCCAGGATGCTGTTGGCCTTGTTGGCCACCTGAGCACACTGCTGGCTCATATTCAGCTGACTGTCAACCAATACTCCCAGGTCCTTCTCTGACAGGCAGCTTTCTAACCACTCCTCTCCCAGCCTGTAGAACTGCTTGGGGTTGTTGTTCCCCAGGTGCAGAACCCGGCACTTGGCCTTGTTGAACTTTATACCATTGGCCTCAGCCTATTGGTCCAGCCTATCCAGATCCTCCTGCAGAGCCTTCCTACCCTCGAGCAGGTCGACACACGCAGCTAACTTGGTGTCGTCTGCAAACTTACTGAGGGTGCACTCGATCCCCTCATCCAGATCATTGATGAAGATGTTAAAGAGGACTGGCCCCAGTACTGAGCCCTGGGGGACTCCACTAATGACCAGCCTCCAACTGGATTTAGCTCCATTCACCACTACTCTTTGGGCCCAGCTACCCAGGCAGTTTCTAACCCAATGAAGTGTACGCCAGTCGAAGCCTAGAGCAGCCAGTTTCTCGAGGAGAATGCTGTAGGAAACAGTCAAAAGCCTTAATGAAGTCAGGGCATACCACATCCACAGCCTTTCCCTCATCCAACCAGCTTGTCAATTTGTCATAGAAGGAGATCAGGTTAGTCAAGCAGGACTTGCCTTTCATAAACCCATGCTGACTGGGGCTGATTGCCTGGTTGCCCTGCAACTGCCGCATGATGATGCCCAGGATAATCTGCTCCATGAGCTTCCCTGGCACTGATGTCAAACTAACAGGCTTATAGTTCCCTGGGTCAACCTTCTGGCTTTTCTTGTAGATGGGCGTCACATTTGCTAGCCGCCAGTCAACTGGGACCTCCTCCAATAGCCAGGACTGCTGATAAATTATGAAAGTGGCTCGGGCAGTTCTTCCGCCAGTTCTCGCAGCACTTTTGTGTGGATCCCATCTGGCCCCATCAACTTGCATACATCCAAGTGCTGTAGCAGGTCGACAAACATTTCCTTGTGGACTGTGAGGGCCACATTCTGCTCCCCACCCCCTTCCACCAGCTCAGGGATCTGGGTATATAGATAACAACTGGTCTTGCCAGTAAAAACTGAGGGAAATAAGGCATTAAGCACCTCAGACTTTTCCTCATCTCTCATCACTAAGTTTCCCCCTGCATCCAGTAAAGGATGGAGATTCTCCTTAGTCCTCCTTTTCTGTTATATTTAACAGCAGTAGCCAGATTGATCTCCAGATGAGCTTTGGCCTTTCTAATTTTGCTCATGCTTGAGTTAAAATCAAGGATAGCTTACTTGGACAGATAAAATAAATGGGTGAAAACTATGTCAGCTTGTTTTCCACAGATACAAATTTGATAAATAATTTGTGTAATTTAATTCTATAGGCAAAAATCTAAGCAACTTCCTCAAAAAATTAATTACATCTGGCTTATAAATAAGTATAATTAACATACTAATTCGATTAAAATTTAGACAAAGTTTCTGTTTTGTATAATTTCATGTGGGAACTCTATAATTCCAGTTTACTTAGACAAGCCATTTGGGCTAGATTCATATCTTTAGGCAGTCAGCTAAAACATCGCTCTCCATGGAAGGAGAAATTAATGTCATTGCTCTGTGGAAGTGCCTCTCATCTACATTAGGTAATGAAAGACCCAGGATATTCAGAGAAAGACTCTCAAGTTCGGTTACCTTGAATCTGAAATTTAAATACCTAAATTAGGATTCATTTCACTGGTGAAATGATAAAATAACTACTGGTTAATTCAACCTTTAGGAATCTATCTTTCTCCACTGACTAAAAAAAAAATAATAAAAAAATTACATAAAGTAACTAACTTTTAACAGCTAATGACAGAAAAGGTGGAGTCCCTTTCTAGTGAACCAGTCTTAAATAATTGTGCAAGCTGTCTTTAAAGTTAGTGGAAAGAAATAAGTATATGCCTCCAAAGAAAGATTCTTTCAAATTACTCATAATAATAGAAAGATGATACACTCATTTTATTACATGCCTAATGTGGAATTACAAGTCACACATTCCTATAGGTAGATTTGATCCTTGCTTTGGGATATCTTGATAATTTTGTTTTAGGTAGTATGATGGGATTAGTATCAGCAAGTGTCTTCAAAACTGTGAAATTTTTCAAGGCCAGGAAGGAGGGAACACTTCACTGCTTTAAGTGTTATATGTGTGAACAAATTCCTGATATGGTGTTATCAGGGTAGCTTTCAACTCACCCAAACTCACATGTCTTCATTGCAGGTATCTCAGTCAAAGCTAGTCACCCTAGATGCCTTTGTTGCCAATACAGAAAAATAAGCCCTAAGTTTTACACAGCAAAATTTAAATGAGATGAATTTCATCCCTACACTTTATTATCACTGGAGAAATGGAAACCTTTTATGTATATGTATCTGAAATATATTGTCTAATTACCTTTTGTAGGTGGTCTTCTCTTGCTCTCTTCATTGACTACATATGTAACCCAGAGAATTTGTTTCAAGGTAAACTTTCAGATTGCTTGAGTTAAAGATGAGTGCCATTGACTGACTTGACAGGTCAATACTTACTGCACTCCAGTAACTGATACAGGTCCCCAAAGGGCAGAGAACTCACTTATTCATAAAGTGCTGATTGCCACCAGGAACACTGTTTCTGGAACAACGCATTTCTTGCATCCTTTTATCAATTGCCTATCAGTCACCTCTCAGTCTATTTATCAGACTGATGAAGTCTGAGTAGATCCAGGGCTTGAACTTTTCCTTAAAAATTGAACAGAACCAGTACCTCCCCCAGAAAAATCAATAAAACTATTTTGAACATCTGGCTAATTTGCACTTTAAATAAACACAATATTAAAGAAAATACCTTGCTGATAAAAGGACAACTAACTCCTCTAGTCATTCAGTTCAGCTTCTTTTCTGTCTCTGTAGCAGTACTCATTGGGT
Source organism: Nettapus auritus (assembly GCA_011076525.1). NCBI lineage: Eukaryota > Metazoa > Chordata > Aves > Anseriformes > Anatidae > Nettapus > Nettapus auritus. The sequence goes on along the minus strand of CM021767.1, from coordinate 105,707,549 downwards.
GAAAGAATAATACGTGATCCATCCTTTTCAGACGTTTTACTGATTGCAGTGATGCCAAAACATTTCAATCTGTGTAAAGTGGAAATATTTGTTATGGAAACATTTGTTAAATATCAGTTCCCTTATCTAAAAATATTCCAAGTAAAAATACAAGTTTACAATGATCTGTGCTTCAATCCGATATATCACAATACTGTATGTAGCTATTTATCAGACTGCAAAATACATGTGTTAACAGATTTAATATGAGCTATTTGGTAGATATGTGGTAGATATGACAAAGTGTTGAACTTTTTGAGGAATAGCATTTAGGAATAGCATTTTAAAGAACTCTGCCCAGGAGAGAGATCATTTGTTACTTTCTGGACTTAATTATCTCATGTCACAGATAAACTATGTTATAATCTATTTATGACTCAGAGAAATATCTAAGAAAATATGAATAAATCGTGACCTTTGTCAAGTCATCTGCATTCTTTGAGAGCTTAAGTTAAAACAACTTCAAGAAATGTACTCGTACACTGCAAACAGATATACCAGTTTGAGAACAGAATTCTAGTTCTTGTCTTTATGATACTATTTTGATCCCTACCTACAGATGGCTAATAATAATGCCCTGACTCCTCCTAAATGGAATTGCTTAGTGTATTAAAAGAATTCTTAAAGTAACTGTCAGATTTCAACTGGGCACCTGCTAAGTAACTTATTTCATTTGACTGCTTGATTGCACATTAAAATAAAAACCTCCCTTGTACTTACTTAGTGGCTATTCTGCACCTGTGAACTTCTTAATGCTTTTAGAAGAATGCGACAAAGAAATAGTTACTTTGAACAGCTTTGGGGAAGTAGTCCCCAGTTCTGCCACCTTTCATAATTGTAAACGATTTCTTCTAACAAACAGAACCTGTTTCTAAAAACTTTTAAATAAACTGTTATAAAATTTAAAAAAAAAATTAAACATTTAAATAAAAATATAAAAGTTTTAAAGAATTTATAAAGTTGATTGCAGATTTACAGATAAATTGTCAAAAAGGCTTTTAAAACCAAAATGATTGTTTGGTTATTGACTTTAACAGGAGCAGGAGTGGACCAAATACTCATTCCTTAAAAATTATTGTCAAATTGCCACAGTTTCTTTGGAAAAGAAAGGAATGGAGGATAATCAGCACTTTGTGCCAAGAGGATTGCAGGATTCTCTGTAAACACTATACTTCTGGGAAGCATGTCAGTTCAAGGTTAAACACCTGCAGTAGCAAAGGTGTTTAATGCTGTGCTAAATACAGATGTCAAGTGCAAATAGTTAGGGGTAGGTTAGGTAGGGGCTGGTGGCTAAACAGCTCAGCACAGAAACTTGTTTTTCAAATACCTTAACTGCACAGTGGAACCCAGGGGTTGAAACTCTCTCAGACAGTGCATGAAGAGATCAAGTCCAATTCACCTTTTGTTAGATTTTATTTCGTGGCTATCATCAGACTACTAACATGGACAAAGTTGTACTTAAAATCTAATCACTTGATGTTACTGACCAGAAGAGTAGCTAGGAAGAATTAAGAGAGACAGAGAGAAGGTAAAAAAGGAGACGAGCTGAAACATGGGAATGGGTATACAGTCTGGCCACATAGCCAAAATCTGGGAACCATATTATGTAACTACAGTTGAGAGTCTCACTTACAGGTATGTTCCTACCATTACTGTTTTTCTACTTGTACCCTGGAGGATATGTTACTTCCAAAGTTATTATTTTAAAATAAAATTTACTTCTATGTCTACAGTTTGCATTTCATTTGTACTTTTGTTCCTGTCTTTCCTAAACAGTTGGAAAATGTATCTGTATCTGTGCTTCAGTCTTAATCACTCTTCCACAATGTTCTTATAATTCTTTAATTATCAAATTTCACATTTCCTTAGTTTAAGTTACCAACTCTCACTGCCTGTAATCTATTCTTTCCATTATCAAACTGAAAACTGAAACACATTGTCAGTCACCTGCTCCATAGATCATACCTATATTATTTTAAATCATCCTTATGTCTTAATATCTGCTTTTAATTGCCTTGCTTTTGCACTTCCCATTGGTAACCTTTTAGTGTTTGTTTTGATTTAGTTTGTAAGAAATGGATTGAATTCTGACACCTATTTTACTCTTTTTCTATTTTTTATTTTTAGAAATATATATTTTACTCCTGTTGAATCCCCAGTTCTTTACTTTTATTTATTTATTTATTTATTTATTATTCCCCATATTCTTTCTGAAATATTGGGTGGACAGTTTGAAATCCTTTTGTACAGTATTTCTCCTTGTAATTGTAGAAGTTCCACAGCACATAAAGGAAGTTACAGACTTTCACTGTGTTCTAATACTTTATTTTTCTGTCACACTGAATTTAATAACTAGCTTTCTTAATAGCTCAGTCATCCCTCTTGAAACAGTGCCTTAATTACAGACTATTTAATTTAAATTTGTGATTACTTCTTCCAAGGTTATTTTTTCTAACTAGTTCTTCTGAAATTTCTTTCCTTGTAACCAAAGCCAAGTCTAATATATCATTAACTCTTAGAATTTTAGGATGTAATTTATCTGAATTGTAGTAGACATCTCAAATATCTACTTTACAATGCAATGGATTGTGTTCTGGAAATGACCGCTATTCATCACTGGCTGCCAAGAGAGTGTAGCATGGCTAGCCCAGATGTTGGCAATTTATAGTGTCATTTATTCAAATGAGACCTTCTCTTTGTGCTTATCCCAAAATCCAGTGAATGTGTGGCAAGCATTGCACAGGCAAGGGCAGAATTTGGGATGGCATGGTCCATCAAGAAGGAGCTACCTTTCAGATGTCCTCAAAGAATTCCTGAGTATGTTATGACTGGAGTCACTGCACTGTGTGGGTTGAGCAAAGTCCCATCACGACAAGCCGAAGCCTGGTGGATTCCCACACCATCATGAATCTCCACTGACATCACAGACTCACACAAACAGTGAGAGGGAAGAAAGTAATGTAAATTGAATAAACTGAAGGACACTAAGGTACTAGACACAGCCTAGAGCATGAGCTGAGCAGGAGCTCATCACAAACATCATATTCACCTGAACACGAGTCCTTATGCACCAGCTGGGCATAAGAAAAGTTATAAATGAAGGAATCACCTACTCTTTGTATGGACTCAAAATTACTGTCAGCTGGCCTCTGGACTGACAACCCACTCACCAGTGGGGATTCCCCTGATGCCAACTGCCAGGGAAAATGATATTAAACCCATCACAGCTTGAGTGTTGTGAGGACATTGAATGGAAAACCCATACCAGACATCGGATATAGGTGAGAACACTAAGTTGTGCACCTGCGTTATCTGGAGAAAGGCCTTAAAGAATCAGTTGATTGTAACTAAATATCTAGTTGCAGTAGAGAATAAGTAAACTTTTTATTAGTTTCATTTTTAATACTTTCCCCCTTTTTCCCCTTCCCTGTTTCTACTTGATTTACTTTTCCCATTAATGATTTCCTGATTGTCCTGGAATCTGAAAGAAATCCCTGACACCCCTCTGGTGCATGACAACATGGTTATCATCAAAAAGAATTCACCAGTTGGTTCTCCCTCATATTTGGCCTGTACTGCCTCAACTAATGCAAGATTTTTATAGCATACTTTCTTACAAAGTGCATAAAAACAAATTCTGTTTATAGCAATAGGCTTTCAAGTGTGATATGCATGCCAAGTTTCTTCCTATGAATCTTACTACACAGTGCACTCTACTGAATATCTCTAAGAACCAGCAAAGCCAACACTTAACTTCTTGGAGTAGTAAGTGTCCAAAGATGCTTCTCAAGCAAAAGGATTAGGACCTTGTCAGACTGTGGACACAATAGAGACTGTTGATATCAGTGGGAAGTGGTAGCGGGCAGTATCAGAGAGAATGTTGATTTATAACATAAATGTGTGGTGAGTACTTTTGTCCAAAGAACTGCACGCTTTTCTATTCTCTGTGTAATTTTCTTCAATAGTGCTTTTCTGTCCAAAGACACCCTTTCCAACCTGTTCCCTTGAGAACTTTTTCAAAGCCCACTCAAACCATTTCCTCAAGATTTAAAAACACAAATGAAGTTTGATAGAAAAGATAAGATCTGGCTACAGAGAAATAGCAAGTGGTTTGCACTTAGGTTTGGGTAAGACTAAGTACACTTTGATTTTATTTCCCACTTTTCAAGCTTTACCAAAGTGGCTTCAGGTTAGGAAGGTAGAAGTATTGTGAAAATCATACCTGTGTTCTAAATAAAATAGAAATCCCGGAATACGTGCATGAAGACAAATGGTGTATCTTCAGCAATAAAAGCTTTGTTTATGCTATTTTTGTGCGTGCCACACTCCTAAGAATTTTTCACAGAATCACAGAATAGTCTAGGTTGGAAGAGACCTACAAGATCACCGAGTCCAACCTCTGACCTAACGCTAACAAGTCTTCCACTAAACCATATCCCTAAACCCTACATCTAAATGTCTTTTAAAAACTTCAGGTATGGTGACTCAACCACTTCCCTGGGCAGCCTATTCCAATTCCTAACAACCATTTCAGTAAATAAGTTCTTCCTAATATCCAACCTAAATGTCCCCTGGCGCAACTTCAGCCCATTCCCCCTTGTCCTGTCACCAGGCACATGGGAGAATAGACCAACTGCCACCTTGCTACAGCCTCCTTTAAGGTACCTGTAGAGTGCAATAACATCACCCCTGAGCCTCCTCTTCTCCAGGCTAAGTAGTCCCAGCTCCCTCAGCCGCTCCTCATAAGACTTGTTCTCCAGACCCTTCACCAGCTTTGTAGCCCTTCTCTGGACTCACTCAAGCACCTCCATGTCCTTCTTCTAGTGAGGGGCCCAAAACTGAACACAGTACTCGAGGTGCGGCCTCACCAGAGCCGAGTACAGGGGGACAATCACTTCCCTGGACCTGCTGGCCGTGCTGTTTCTTATGCAAGCCAGGATGCTGTTAGCCTTGTTGGCCACCTGAGCACACTGCTGGCTCATATTCAGCTGACTATCAACCAATACTCCCAGGTCCTTCTCTGACAGGCAGCTTTCTAACCACTCATCTCCCAGCCTGTAGAACTGTTTGGGGTTGTTGTTCCCCAGGTGCAGGACCCAGCATTTGGCCTTGTTGAACTTCATACCATTGGCCTCTGCTCATCGGTCCAGCCTATCCAGATCCTCCTGCAGAGCCTTCCTACCCTCAAGCAGGTTGACACATGCACCTAACTTGGTGTCGTCTGCAAACTTACTGAGGGTGCACTCGATCCCCTCATCCAGATCATTGATGAAGATGTTAAAGAGGACTGGTCCCAGTACCGAGCCCTGGGGGACTAGTGACCGGCATCCAACTGGATTTGAGTCCATTCACCACTACTCTTATGGGCAACTTGGAATGCAGGACAGCATTTCCAGGTTACCTTTAAATAAGCCTGAAATATGAAGCCATTATCTTGGGGTGCAGAACTGTAATTTTTAATTCAGACTGTTTTTCAGATGCAAATTACTGTCCATACAATGCTCATCATTCCATGTTGAACAGTTCTGTCATGCTCCACTGCAGAGTACGTACACATCTGATCTCATCCATTCAATCTACAGGGACGCCTGGACCCAAGAGATACCAGGACATCCCTAACCAAATGATTTTCTTTTTAGTTCTTTGGTGCATGAGTTCAATCCTATAATAAATTCAAATAAAAAAGAAGGAGGGACAGGAAGAGAAGGAAGAAGTGGAGAGTCATGACCTGTAAATACCCAGGAGATGAGAGACTGATATGAAGACATTCTTCCCTAAAGAACTGGGAAGGATGAGAATCACTAAGGTCCAGGAAGAAGTGCAAAAGAGAGGCAGCCACATCCATGCTTCTTCAGAAATCCTGTTGAGTGAGACCTCCCATCCATATTCCCTTCCAAATTTACCACCCCTCTCTGCTCTCATAAGACACCACCTGGAGTATTGTGTTCAGCTCCTGGGTTCCCAGCACAAGAAGGACATGGACATATTAGAATGAATCCAGAGGAGGGTTGTGAGGATGATCAGAGGGCTGGAGCATCTCTTTGCAGACAGGCTACGGGAGTTGGGTTGTTCAGCCTGGAGAAGAGAAGGACCCAGGGAGACCTTATAGTGGCCTTCCAATACATAAAGGAAACCTGGAGAGGGACTCTTTGTCAGGGAATGTAGTGATAGGACAGGGAGTAATGGTTTTAAACTAAAAAAAGGGTATATTTAGGTTAGATGTTAGGAAGAAATTCTTTACTCAGGAGGAGATGAGGCACTGGAACAGGTTGCCCAGAGAAGTTGTGGATGTCCCATCCCTGGAAGTGTTCAAGACTTAGTAGATGGGGCTTTGAGCAATCTGGTCTAGTGAGAGGTGTCCCTGCCCATGGCAGGGGGGTTGGAATTAAATGATCTTTAAGGTTCCTTCCAACAAAAAAAACATTCTATGATTCTATGATTCTCTGAAATCCCTTGTTTCCATTTTTTTTTTTTTTCCTGGTGTAAGAATGGCTTAAGTTTCTGCTGTGTCTGTTATTTCTCTTCCTCATCCAGTTGCTGAGTGCCTCCTTGTATCATCACATCACTTCTTTCAATGTAATTGATTTTAAAGTTATGAAGGAACCAGTTCAGAGAAAGACCACATCTTGCCTAAAGGTCCATTTCAGCAAGGAAGTCTATGATGAATGCTCCTGACAGAACTAAAAGGTGACATGGGGTGGAAGATTGTGTACACTGGCAATGCTGTAAGAGAAACATCCATGAACATATGAGCAGTGTCTACACATTCAGGGCTTAGGCCTTGCTTCTGAACATTGACATATAATGCTATTTGAATATCATGTCTGACATCTCTGGAAGGCATCAGTCTGCCACTGGCCATATCTCATGTCTACCGGTCCCAGGTAGATTGTACATCAAAGGATGTCTCAAATAATATGAGATATCAGTATGTGGGAATCTAACATCTAGTGTGTGGATATAAAATTTTAGAATTGGGATTCAGGTTGAGTTTAAGAAACTTAAATGTATGGCTGTAACATATGTCTCCACATACATGGTAGCTGTCTAAGTACCTATTTAGCCAATGGAGAGCTAGTTGACACAGTGGAGCTGGACACCAACGTAGTTCACACTAAGGTTGGCTCCTAGAGTACACTTCAGTTGCTTAAACATAGGTACCTCACACCATTTGAGGCTCCTTAGGGTGTTTCTTCTGTTTTTCAGGTGCTTGTTCAGAGGGCACCATTTTTCCAATATGATCTTGTGGCATATCTGCCATATAGATGTTCTGGATATCTCATAGTGCCCTGGATGTGAGCTACTGAGCCATCTAAATCACTGTGTGCACGTATCAACTTTCCCTCTATTAACTGTCTCAGAGTTTATACACCTAGTATCCATGTAGATATACACATGAAGATATCTACATTCAGAAGTTTTAATCTCAGCCCTACTTTAGGCATATCTAAATTAGATTATATCTAGAGATAGATTATATCTAGAGATAGATTATATCTA
>CM021767.1:105547560-105700000 GCA_011076525.1 Nettapus auritus | reverse complement strand
TAGATTATATCTAGAGATAGATTATATCTAGAGATAGATTATATCTATTATATCTATCCCTAGGGTAGATATAATACATAATGTATTGACTTTGGGGGTGAAATCATCCCTAAGAAATTATCCAGTGCCACACTCCTCTGTCTCCCCTGTTATGCTGAGACAATAGTTTATGAGTCTGTAGTAGCAGATGACAGAAATGCACTGAATTAAAAATGACTCTTTCTTTCAGAGGTCTACTTTTTATCTAGATTGTTACAGTCTTCTAGCTCACCAGAGCAGCAGACAAACTGCTGAGGTGGTGGCAAACCTGAAGAGGTGGTAAATCACAACAGTTGTACAGGAATGATAATATAGGGAAGTGAAGGGGGTGGAAATTTCTTAAAGTTGTTTTGCTGCTAAAGCCAGAATAACTATTCTTTCAGAAATTGGAGGCTTTGGGGGAAAAATAAATAAATAAAAAGGTGTTTTCACTTTAGTAAGCACATCCCAGGGCACTTAGAAAAATGGAATCCTTGAAGAGAATAGTGAGTGCTGATGAAATGTTAACAACAGAATATGTTCAGATTTCACTTGCGCAGAAGAGTTTTCTAGTACAATTGTATACTGCAGATATTATGCTGATATAACAATTGGTATTCACAGACCGACACATACCCTAAGGCTGACATGGTGGGGAAGGAAAACGTAAAGAAAGGAGTCTTTTACATGAGATCACAAATGACTAAGGCAGTTTGATAGTCTGAAACTGAAAGACCAAGATACCACTTCTTACCTCTTCCATTACCCAAGTATCTCTTCCTTATTAGTTATTTATTTGCACTGAAAGTGGCAAATTATTATTTTTTAGCTCTTCTCCCTGCCACGTGCTTTATAAGTGAAGTTACATCATATAAGGTGTTGAGAATCACCAGAGGAGTTTGAGGAAACACACGACATGGATCACAGGGAGAAAGGACAATGAAAAAATGAGCCTGATTCTTGATAAGCATTCAGAGGTAAACTCTGTTCTTAGATCATTTCTGACAATCTGTATTGAGAGAAGTACTTAAAGCAAAAATTCCAGCTTTGTGAATTCTAGACTGTAACCCTAAAAAAGCAGTATAAAGTTGTTGACAAATGACAAGATAGGCATTGACAGTGCATTTCTAAAAAAAAAAAAAAAGTCACAATCACAGAATCACAGAACTGTAGGGGTTGGAAGGGACCTCGAAAGATCATCGGGTCCAACCCCCCAATGTCATATTATTTGTCATAAGACTTTAATTCAAAATAGGTATGATATGAATGTGTAGATAATTAATAGATAATTAGATAATTTTCTTTTACTTTGAAATTTCTGCCAAATATTCTGAAAACAAAACAAATAAACCACAAGCAAATAAAACCAATATTATCATCCAGTGAAAGTTACGTAGGAAGAATCCCTAGATTTGAATCACCATTAACAGAAGTGAAGGCAACAAATGCCCTCGGAGTAAAGATATAAAAACGGCTCCAGGAGAGATAAAATGGGAACGTTGCTAAGAGATGAATATGCTACATGACTGTGCTATTCATTGAAATCATGCATTCGCTGCTACAACAAAAAGGCTTCTTTTGCCACATTAATCTTTAATTAAACTTTAATATTCTTTATTGAAATTATAAACCAATGACCTGCATGATTTCATTCACTAAAAAAGCCCATTTGCTATCACAGATTATGGCACTGAAGAGGAGCAGTTATTGAAGCTCCAGCACTGGGGACTTCGTTTGAAGTTCAGAGTTCTGAACAGTGATGAAGCTGGGTGCAATGCCTTAAATGTGTGTAAGTAATAGTTTGTCTTTACTGCAGTGGTCTGCCTTCTCAGTGAGAAAACTAAAGTACAGGATGCAGTAAATCAAAATTTAGAATTACCTTTTATTTTGTGTCTACTTTATTTTAAAAAGTATTTTAAGGAAAAGGGTATTATAGACTGTAAGTGGGAAAACATAGTTTAACATTTTATGTAAATCCTCAGTATTCAAAGTGAATTGTCTGCATTTGATCAAGATCTGTGTTCATGAAGTTAACTGTAAGCTTAACACAGTGAATGTATTAAAAGGCTATTGAAGAAGGATAAACTTTCCTGCTTGACCATTTTTTTTTTTGTTAAACATATGTATATATATAAAAATAATCAAATCTATTACTTTTATGCTTTTTTATACTCCACTAGAAGTATTCCAGACTTGCCAGAAAAATATATATATATAAAAAATGTATTTCCTCTGTGAATAGTGGTATAAATAGCCATTAACATTTATTGGGTTACAGTCATTTCTGTACCCAGTATAGAATTCATAGAGCTATGCAGGCTCTCTGTAGAGTCTAATCTACCCATTCACAGTTTATTTTAAAGGCTGCTGCTGACAAAAAAAAAAAAAAAAAAAAAAAAAAGTAAAGCATAGATCAGTAGATTTCTCCATGATCTAAAGTCCCATCTGCTTTTATATGCTGGGCCATGTGATAAGGAAAAGCTTATTAAGAGACATGAGCATGTTCTCTAAACGTAGTTGGAGAACAGGGATTCTAAATATTTCCTTTTAGTGCTGGACTGTCAAAGTGTCACATTTCCTAAGTGCAGTACGGTTTTCCATCATCTCCCTGACACCTGCTGTCACTTGGGATCCTGCGGTGTGGGAGAAAGATCACGCTGTGGCCTGAAATGTGAGACACTATCTTCAAACTGGGGAGGTGGGGAGCTACTGAACAAATCTTGTGTTCAAAGAATGGCTGGCCAGTGAGATATCTAGGCTAGATATAGGCAGGGTGAAACTGCACTTAATGTAGTTGTGTTAAAACTAGTGGCTATAATGAAACTGATCTGCTTATCCTAGGAATCTGAACGATAGCAGTGTTGTAGATGGGGTAACTCCAGTAATATAGTTTTAAATATATCAGTTTTAATTAAGAGTCTGTCATGTGTGTTCAGATTCTGCTTAGTTATTTTCCACTGTACTGATGCTGTAACTGTATTCACGCAAGATGACAGTGCATGTGCTGTACAACATATTTAACAGAGGTTGTCCTTTGACAGGGGTTGTCCTTTGACAGAGGTTTTCCTTTCTAATCATTGCTGTTGAGACTTTCTACAAGCCTATTGGTTTTGTGACATCTTCCTGCCTTTGGCAAGCTGTAGTGAGTGGCTGAACCACATGATTTGATTTCACAGGTGACCGTGTAAATACTATATATTGCACCCAGTAGGATGGAAGACTGCTGGTTTGCCTGTCCTGTGATGAGGACCAGGTAAAGCTATATGGAGGGAGCTGGAAACTGTGCTTTCCTGCAAAGTAACTGGACAAAGAAAGCTGGAGAAAATGGGCAAGAAGTAGGAGAGGGACAGGAAATAGTGAACTGTCAGCACTGCTAGAAACTGCCAAATACCTTGCAGGGGAGAAGGGCTGGTATCAAGAAAGCAGAGCTACAGAAAGCCTTGTAAATGACAGAAATGCAAAGAATTCCTAAGAAACTAGTGAGAGTTTTCTGTAGTTAATAAAAATCCAGAAATCCACTGAAGGGTGTGAGAAAGGCCAACTTGTGGAAGGTACCTCCCTTAAAAAGATGCAGCTGGAAGAAGGAATATCCCCGTTAATCCCTTGTTTAGGATTACCTTATAGTCTAACCTCACAGTCCTGCTCTTCCTATTTGAAGGGTACTGCTGTTCTAGTGTGTAAGGCTATTCTAACAAAATATTATGCACCATGATACAGATCTATGGTACGATGATCAGCTGCAGAGCCTGATGATGTGCTTGTATTATAGAAGAAATAGGGTTAGCTCTCTAGGTCTGGCCAGTCTGGGGTCTTGGCAGTAATTCCTATTCCCAGATTTCTGCTGTGGTTTGCTGAGTATGCATGGTGATATTTGAATCCTTTGAAGAAGGAATCCTTAATTGTGACTGTGTTCAGTTTTGGGCCCCTCAGTGCAAGAAGTATATTGAGGCCCTGAAGTGTGTCCAGAGAAGGGCTACGAAGCTGGTGAAGGGACTAAAACACTAGTCCTATGAGGAGCAGCTGAGGGAACTGGGGTGGTTTAGTCCAGAGGAGAGAAGGCTCAGGGGAGACCTTATTGCTCTCTACAACTACGTGAAAGGAAGGTGTGGGGAGCTGGGGGTTGGCCTCTTCTCACAGGTAACTAGTGATAGGACTCGAGGGAATGTCCTCAGTTGTACCAAGTGGGGGTTAGGTTGGAAATGAGGAGACATTTATTCTCAGAAAGAGTAGTCAGGCATTGGGATGGGTTGCCCAGGGTGGTGGTAGAGTCACAATCACTTTTGCGTGCTTAAGGAAAGGTTGGATATTGTGCTTAGGGACATGGTTTAGTGGGTGATAGGGGGACGGTTGGACCAGATGATCTTTAAGGTCTTTTCCTGCCTTAATGAGTCTATTATTCTAATGAATATATCTATTAAGCATTCTTTGAAGTGTGTCAGTACCTTTGGTCCCACTATGTTCTGACTCCTAAATGACATACTCTCAGTTTCAGACAGATCTGTTTCATCTCTGTGGGTAATACAGACATGGTCACTTGCCAATCTATTCCCAAATCCCCTCCATGTTGTCGATTTTTCCCCCCTATATTTCACCTATGTGAAACTGGATCTCTTAAAATCAAAATGGAAAATATTTTCAGTTTCACTTTTCTTTTGTGATATTTAAAGGATGTCCTACATAGTTTTCCTTTCACCTGCAGATTTAGTGCCCTCAGTGTTGGGGATATAATTAATAATTTGCCTTATAGTGCCCAAATGACAAGAAGCTAACGGATATAATACTGCCCTTTATTAGAATGAGCTGACTACAGTCAAAGGATTGAAAAGGCAAAGCAGCTTAGCTCCTAAAGCCTGTCCTGTTTTCCACTGGGACAGAGTTAATTTTGTTCCTAGTAGCTGTTAAGGTGCTGTGCTTTGGGTTTAGGATGAGAATAATGCTGATAACACACCTATATTTTAGTTGCTGCAGAGCAGTTCTTACACAGAGCCAAAGGCTTTAATGCTCCTTTTTCTGCCCTGGTAGCAAGGAGGCTGGGGATGTCATGAGAACCTGGGAGAGGACAGAGCCAGGACAGGTGGCCCAGGCTTACCAAAGGGATGCCCCATACCCTGTGACATCATGTTCAGCAAAAATAAACTGTGGTAGCTGGCCAGCTGAGGGGGCAGGGTGCTTCTTGAGGACTGTCCAGGAATCAGCCAGTTGCATTGTACATTCTTCCTTTATTCTTTTTGTTGTTGTTTTTTTTTTTCTTTTAGTTTGCTTCTCTCTTCCCCCCCATTTTTTTTTTTTTTTTTTTTTTTTTTTTAATTATTTTTCTTTCTTATTAAACCATCCTTGTCTCAACCCACTGGTTCTGATCTCGCAGGAGCACATACAGAGCTGAGCTGTCACAGCTCAGCACTGCAGGCCTACAAGTTGGGGATACACAATACATCAGCTGTCTAAGGATCACAGAATCATCTAGGTTGGAAGAGACCTCTAAGATCATCTAGTCCAACCTCTGACTTAACACTAGCAAGTCCTCCACTAAACTATATTGCTAAGCTCTAAATCTAAACGTCTTTTAAAGACCTCCAGCGATGGTGACTCAACCACTTCCCTGGGCAGCCTATTCCAGTGCCTAACAACCATTTCTTTATGCAAGACTTGATAAATCTGTGTAGTTGTGCAAAAAGTATTTTAATGTTTCAGAAGGTAAATCGACAGTGACAATCCACAGTTGTCTTCAGAGAGGTCAGAGACAAGGTTGTCCCCTTGCAAAATGTTGCAGGTTCCTAAAGGTATGACCGGGCTGACTGGGGGAGTCCAGTATTATGCATGTTGTTCACATGCCTAAGTGTCCAGAAGGCATTGCAATTAAAGTGGTTAATTTCTTACAGAGTCTATAACCAATTTTTTACTGTTCCCATTTATGGTCTTTTTTTAGTATTAATTAAATTTCTAATGCAGATTTACTGTAATATGAGTCTTATGCTAACTACTAACACAAACACAAATTTACCTGAGTGATATGCTGTACTTATTTTCTTTAGTTTTCTACAGGGTAATGTGTAAAATAAATGAGAAGCTATTATTTCCTGCATTGAAAGAAAGTATTTTAACTATAAAAAAAGTGTTGAAGTTAGGAACTGCATGTCATGTTTTTATTTGCTCCATTCTTGCAACTTGCTCACCTGACAAACTGACCTCTTGGTGGGATGCAGTACACCTACTCATTCTACAGGGATCCCATGAAATGCAGGCCAAGTCTGTCTGCTTCTACAAAGTGTTAGCTGTTGAAAGCAATATCAGTCAATAGAGATTTTTCTTTCTTCTTATTTTTTATCAGTTTTCTATTTTACAATTTCTGTTGTTGTAGTAGCTATTTAACAGCTAAGTCTGTTTTAACAAATTTTGCCCTTTTCCCTTCTTTGCTTCTGACAATTTGCCCTTCTGTTGCCATTTGAGTAATGTAACAGAACCTTAAAAAAGGAGGTAGAGCACTCTTAAGAGCTGTCAGATTTTACATTGTCAGCTCATTCCACAGCTGAGCAAACTTGAGTATGAACACTAAATCCTCCCTATTTTGTTCATGATTTAAAAGGTGCTTAAGCCTTCTGCATAACTTTGAACCGTGTCAGTAGTCCAACTGACTTTTTGGGGACAGCTGACTTGCCTCAGCTTGTTTGTTTCAATTCCTCCACTAAAATGGATCTTTGGTTCAACGCTTGTGCATCTGTTATATTCCAAAGCAAAAAAGTTCTCTTACTGTGTCATAGAAAGATGAGAATATGGTTACTGAAATATCCTGGAATTTCCAAACACAGACTGTTAAAAACCAGACTGAAGTATTCAGGTAGTGATAGAAGGAGATTAGAGGGAGCAATGTTGTTATGGTTCACTGTGCTAAGAAGGTTGGTAATGTGCTAAAGGCTTTTCTTGAGCTCCATTATTAGCTTCAGGTCCAATGTGCTGCACAAAATTGTGTGACTGACAGCAGTTTTAATAGCATGACCTGGCTTGTACTATTACGAATGGAGAATGAAGTGTCAGTGTGCGACAGCTACTCAGTAAGGGAAGATCAACTAGCAGACAAGAGCTGTGGTGAAGCAAATGGGGCAAGTCCATCCATACTGACAAGACATTCTTGAGGTCAAGCCAGGAAGCCAAGGGTCAGGGTCTGGTCCAGATCAGCAAAGTGCACAGCCAGACATGGGCATGACAGCAGAAACAAAGGCAAGAGCTTGGGCTTCAGTGCAGCTCTTGCTGAAGAGGACAGATCCTGGCTTGTCAGAGCATTTATTCCACACAGCTCTCATTCAAGGATAAACAGCTTTACTATTGAAACTGACCCTGAGCCCAGGCAAACACTTTGGGAGCTCCAGGCCCTGGCATAGAGAATTGTGAGGGAAAGTTACCTAATGAATGTTCTAGTTCGATCTGTTAGTTTTTCCTTGATATTCATATCGAGTAATTTTAACCATATTTGAACTAATATGGACATTCTGTAAGCTTTTATTTCTAAAACAAGATTCAGGTTGCCTGTTAAGACAGTCACACTGGCACGGCAATCTTTACTTAGGTAGGTAAACTCTTTGTTCAGATGTGCTTTCTGAAGGTGTTTTAGAAAACTAGCATGCTGTGCAGGAGTATTACTAGAGACAACCATTACCTTTCCAGGACACTGTCACAGGTCTGGCTCCACTCTGAGTAACACTGAAAAATTAATACTGCTTCACTCAGGAGCCAGAGAGTAAAACTCTCTGGGAATAGGTATCAAATTAGTATGATGCTCTTTTCCATGACAGCAGATCACAGAATCATCTAGGTTGGAGGAGACCTCCAAGATCACCTAGTCCAACCTCTGACCTAATACTAACAAGTCCTCCCCTAAACCGTATCCCTAAGCTCTACATCTAAACATCTTTTAAAGACCTCCAGGGATGGTGACTCAACCACTTCCCTGGGCAGCATATTCCAGTGTTTAACAACCCTTTCGGTAAATAAGTTTTTCCTCATATCCAACCTAAACCTCCCGTGGCACAACTTAAGCCCATGATGATGGGCTAGATGCTGAAGATGTTACCTTTTTAGACTTAGCCTAGTTGGTGCAGAGCTAGCCCAAGGAGAGCTGTGCTGCAGGCTACCCTCACTTGGGAAATGCACCAAGGGAGAGACTGATCCTTGAGTTCTTATTTCTTAGGACCATATTAGAACCATAGGCCCTTTTACTGCAGCACTTCCTACTGAGTCTGCACCACCTTGAAACAAAGCAAGTACGTTATAAGCATGAAGGAGAACCAATGAAAGGTGAATGATTCTTGCCTAGAGCTAAGGGTGCTTGTCTGAGAGTCTGGATCCTGGCATCACAATCACTGCTCTCTTGCACTGCACTTACAGTGAACAGTTACTGAAAAAAAACAAACATCAGCAAAAAAAAAAAAAATGCAGCGATGTCTCAAAAACACAGCCTCCCCTCCTTCTTCTTAGTGGCACCAACAAGGAGAGGGTGCAGCAAAAGAGTCTTTTTCTGAAGTGAAAAAAACTGCAGCCTAACTCCCCTTTTACTTCTTCCTCTAATTCACAGGTATTCTCTTCCTTCTAGCTCAGTTTATCAGCATAAGAAGTCTTCAGTTTAAAGTGGTTCTTACTTGCAAGCCTTCAGGAGTCCTCAGAGACAGAGAAAGCAAGTACTTGTTTTTTGAAGGAATAGGAAATGCAGCCAAAAGGAAAAGGGAGTCAGTATACTCAACAACATGAACAAAACCCACTTAGGGTTTTGTTGAATGCTTTGATCATTGCAACTCTATCCACGGTGTCTTGATTAAAAAAAAAGATTTGTTAGGTAAAGTCCCTACCTATCTAAAATCTCATTCTCACATCACTCACTGGTTATGTCTCCATGGCTGAAGGCATTCTTGCTCTCAGAAGTTATTCCTAGGTAGTATCTCTGTACCTCCAGATACAAAGTGGTTTGTGACCACATTGCTCAGTCAGCCTTATCTAGGCAGAAACACTTTGCCCACTTAACATAGCGATTAGACTGCTACTTCGGATTCAGACAGTGGATCTCAGGGGAAAAAAAAAGAATTTCCTATTCAGATTAGTATAATAACATGAAGATGTGCCACAATTCTTCAAAGCAGTATTTTTATACCCTTTGATGTTGAGTTCCCTGGAAAGGCATGGCAAGTTTTTTTTTGGGTAAAATTAATTGAGTGTTGTGTTGTTGACAATGTAGAATAAAAACATGCATACTTTCACTCTTGTCAATAGTGACTTTAGACAGTGATGCATGGAGTAAACTATCTCAGTATTCTAGTTTCATCTGAGAGCAAATTAATATATTAGTGGTGTGATTATTATAGGGACCAGGATACAAAAGAAAACCAGGGATTTAAATTTAGCAGATAGATGTACCCTCTCCAGGTACAACCACCTGGGTAATGGCATGCTATCAATTCATTATCTTGGTTAAGATTCAGTCTTGTGGATTCACTAGAAAGTAGAATTTGAACCATTATGTGTCTGCTGTAGGCTTCCAAAATTGCTTCAAAGGAGACAATCTTGAGGTGAGAAACCCAGAGCAAATCTGAATTGACAATAATGCTCTTCTTTCTTAGGAAAGCAATTTCTAGTCTTCATAATTCTCTATTATCACATTGTTATAGCTCATCTATGAATGCACAGAAACATCTTTTAATCCTATATCTGTTTTGCACCCTTGAAAGTCTCCATGAGTATCATGTATATTGAAACTTATGACAAATGCAAGATCAAGGAACAATATCATATGTGGAGCTTTGGATATGCAACACAATCATTTATTAAAATGGGCCTGGTGAGAACTGATGACTTCTTAATTTTTCTAATAGATACTTACATGGAAACAGCTATACCAACTCTTCTAGCTTTTTAAAGGCTGTGGATGTGGTCTACCTTGACTTCAGCAAGGCTTTTGACACCGTTTCCCACAGCATTCTCCTCAGGAAACTGGCTGCTCTTGGCTTGGACTGGCGCACACTTCGTTGGGTTAGAAACTGGCTGGATGGCCGGGCCCAAAGAGTCATGGTAAATGGAGTCAAATCCAGTTGGAGGCCGGTCACTAGTGGCGTTCCCCAGGGCTCGGTGCTGGGGCTGGTCCTCTTCAATATCTTCATCGATGATCTGGATGAGGGGATTGAGCGCACCCTCAGTAAGTTTGCGGATGACACCAAGTTAGGTGCGTGTGTCGATCTGCTCGAGGGTAGGAAGGCTCTGCAGGAGGATCTGGATAGGCTGCACCGATGGGCTGAGGTCAACTGCATGAAGTTCAACAAGGCCAAGTGCCGGGTCCTCCACCTGGGGCGCAATAACCCCAAGCAGAGCTACAGGCTGGGAGATGAGTGGTTGGAGAGCTGCCTGTCAGAGAAGGACCTGGGAGTGATGGTTGATAGTCGGCTGAATATGAGCCAGCAGTGTGCTCAGGTGGCCAACAAGGTCAACAGCATCCTGGCCTGTATAAGAAACAGTGTGACCAGCAGGGCTAGGGAGGTGATCATCCCCCTGTACTCGGCTCTGGTGAGGCCGCACCTCGAGTACTGTGTTCAGTTTTGGGCCCCTCGCTACAAGAAGGACATGGAGGTGCTTGAGCGAGTCCAGAGAAGGGCGACAAAGCTAGTGAGGGGCCTGGAGAACAAGTCCTACAAGGAGCGGCTGAGGGAGCTGGGATTGTTCAACCTGGAGAAGAGGAGGCTCACGGGTGACCTTATCGCTCTCTACAGGTACCTGAAAGGAGGCTGTAGCGAGGTGGGGGTTGGTCTGATCTCCCACGTGCCTGGTGACAGGACGAGGGGGAATGGGCTTAAGTTGCGCCAGGGGAGTTTTAGGTTGGATCTTAGGAAGAACTTCTTTACCGAAAGGGTTGTTAGACATTGGAACGCGCTGCCCAGGGAAGTGGTGGAGTCCCCATCCCTGGAGGTCTTTAAAAGATGTTTAGATGTAGAGCTTAGGGATATGGTTTAGTGGGGACTGTTAGTGTTAGGTCAGAGGTTGGAGTCGGCGATCTTGAGGTCTCTTCCAACCTAGAAATTCTGTGATTCTGTGAGCTTGTACTATAAAATGATTGAAATATGGTGACTTTAGATAGTAAAAAAAAAAAGGATAGTATCCTTCTGGAAGACTTAAGTAAGTGATTATTAAACATGACCAATATATTTAAATTACTTTTAAATTATTTTATTTTCTCTGAAAACTAATGCAACATCTAAATAATAATGTCATTTCAAATTACTGTCATGAGTAAACAAATGACTTGAAGGTTTAAATTTGATTTTGTATCTTTCTCTTGGTTGTAATTTGTGTATATAATTCCTGTTTATGTCTTATGGCTTTTAAAAATGCCTGCTCAAATGGAAGACCCTTCTGAGTAGATACTACACTGAAACCCTTGTAGTATCAAGATTGTGTTTTCAGAGCCAGTCAGCTGAAAGCACTGTACCTCATATTGTGTTATGGTTTTAAGTTTCGTATATTTGTTGTTTCCTTTTTCACTTGGGACTAATTTTTCATGACAGGAAGTGCTAGAATAAGTTGCCAAAATACAGCTTCATATAGCAAGAAAAATATTCCTGCAAACCCTTCTGCCACATTAACTTAGTTTTCCCACCACTGAATGTATCTTTAATTCAGTCACAGATGTTATACTATCTTTTTACTTTTCACAAACTATAATAAAAAAAATAAGGAGCTCAACTCTTGACTTACAGTACTGCTAGTAGCACTGTGACATTACTTCCACAGCAGGAGGATTGTGAAGGGCCCCTTATGGTCTCAGTGCCTCAGCAAAGGCATAATAAATACATTTATTACGGAAATGTATTTGTTTTATTATGGAAAGGGATAGCTTAAATATTAAGGTTCATTGTCATGGTTTTTTGTTTTTGTTGTTTTGTTGTTTTTTTTTTTTTTGGTCAACATTTATTAAAAATAGTGATGTTATTTTAAAATGACTTAAACATCTAGAAGTTTTTGTTACTGAGTAAAACAAATGTTTTAGAATAAGCTGGACACAGATCTCATACTGAATTAATTTAAGGAATTCAAGCTTTTCCTCTTTTCAATCAAAAAAAAGGCACATTTCAGTGTTAATGTTCCAGTGAGAAGGAATTTGATTCAGTAAAAACAATACATTTGCAAGTGTTGAAGTAGTATTACTAAAGAAACTTGTTTCAAGTGTGGCCAGAATCAGCATTTACTGGTGTTTTAGTGGCAGCCCAAAGAAAAAGTGAATATAAGGATTATCATTCCTAGCTTGTATTTGTATTGCTTGCAATTCTTTTTTATTAGTCCCTGAAGATTCAAAGGTGTGCAGGCTGATGACTGTTATACATATTTGGCTAAGGATTTCAATTTCTCCTTTTGTCTGTGTCCTCTTGTCAAAGTTCTGAATGTATTATAGGAAGGGGTTATTCTTAGGTAGGCACAGCTGTGAGGAACTCTGGCTTTAAAATGTACCAATGATCTTTTGCTTCACATAGAAGTTCCTGCCATGGACAGGTGCTATGACAAGCTTATCACTTTAAAGAGTGTCCTTAAAGCCACACTCTGGAACTCTTTGCCCCCCTCACACCCTCCCCAAGTTGTTCCTCCACAACCAGTAGGTTGTGTGGAACCTATTGGTATTTTTCTATAAAGCAGAGGAGTAATATAAACAAGTATGGACAACAAAAATATTCAAGCAACAGTTCACCTAATTCTCAGACAAGTTTTAAAATATAGCAAACGAATTGTTACTAAATGTGCCTCTCTCCATTTATTATAAAGGGAATCTAGACAATCAGTTCAAATGTAAACTTCTGTACAGTGAACAATGAAGTTTAGTTGAAATGTATCTAATGAAAAGTGGCACTATACAATTATAAAACTTGCATTTTTTTGATGAATAGCCAACTCAAAATACAGTGAATGAGGAGTAGTTCCATCATGAGGAGTAGTTCTTATTTTTTTCAGAATATATTATCTGGGATTTTGACTCAAATTTTTTGTAGATGCTTAGATCCCATAACATGCCAGAAAGCAGCACACCATGCTTTGTGCACAATAGTTACTAATATTCACACCAAAAGGATGAAGTTTATGAACATTTAGGCATTACAGTAACAAGACTGAATATGGGCGTAGATAGAGCGTACTTCGTCTCTTCTACAAGTATACTCTATGAAGTCTGCAGTTTTCACACAATTTAAATACTAGAACAGGTAAAACAATCAGAACGCTTTGCTATTAACTAAGAAACATTTCACATATTAATGTGAATCTCAGAACTTGTTCTGTATCATAATACATCAGCAAGAAGACTTATCTTCCCAAACTGAAAGGTGATCTTTTAATTAGCATCATCTGAGCTGGTTGACTACCTGTATTTTAATTTAACCAAGGCCTATTAGCTCCTAATGAGAAGGTTGATAAGTGTTCTAAACAAAACTGATAAGTGGCTGTAGTCTGTAACAAACACCTTATGTTACGGTAACCAAGATGAGTTTTAAATGGAAAGGTTATGATTCAGAAGTGCCTCCATCCATGTAATTTTAGATCTGAAGCAGCAATGCTTTGTGATTCATCTAGAAAAGTGTTATTCTTTCACTTTTTTTTCCCCACACAAAGTGAGCTTGAGAACAAGATACTTATACCAGTGGGCTATCCTGACCAGCTAGAAGCAGTTTAGCTCTCAGTTTAGATTTTGCATCAGAGTAGAGGAAAGGAAAAAATTCCTTTTAGAACTTGTTTCCTTATCTGTGTTTTGATCCTTTCTGTCAACTTAAAGTGTCCAGGACCTTGATATACTAATCCAGTCATCTGAACAGCTGATAATTTATTTCTAGCTGGGTGATCTGTGCTTTGACAATATAATGTTAAGTGGATATTATCAGACCCTCTTTGTGAATGGACTGCATTGTTCTGCATTTTTTTTTAAATCAGTCTCTCTGCTAAGCCACTGGACATGGAATAACGTGGGGCTAGTGTTAACATTCACATTACTCCTCCATCATTCAAATATAAAAGATATAAAATGATACCAGTGATTTTTTAAGGAGGGAAACTATGGTAACTAAAAACATCTTAAGCTGTGACAATTATAGTGCACTTGACCAAATATTTCAAACTCTTAATTCAAACAAAACAATAGTTTGATAAAATGGCTCCAGAGGTAGATTGTTTCTATGTTTCCATCTTTACTTGAAAGTACAAAATCTATCTTTATATTCAGTGGCTTGGATCTCAATAAAGAAAAATAAATACTTAAGTCATTAGAGTGGTGGGTTTATCTGGCTTAAAATACCTTTTGCTATTAGATAGACGGTCCATGTGGACTTGAGCAAATCATTTAAACACAGGTCAAAAATGTATTTAGCTGTATAAACTCAGGTGCCTAAATACCATGCAGGATCTCATTTTTTAATCTTTTACCCTATGTTCCTGTCACTTAAATACGAATGGAATTATTTCCCCATCTCACAAGATCTAGATTAGAACAAATACTATCATGTTCTTGATTATTTCTGTGGAGGGTGAGCAGGTACTGTGAACTGATAACAGAATGCAAGAGTTGTAACCAGGCAATTGATAGATGTTTTCTGGTGTATGAGAGAACTTGTGTGTTCCTAAAGCAGAAATTGCCAATTTATCTAAGTCCGGTCCATTTAGAAAAAACAAAATCCCTTTATAATTTTCAAGCTTCTGAGAAGATTTAGAAGTAAGAACTTGGACTAAATACCATATCAGTGGCCTTTCCAGGAAAGCTGAGGTACCTTGATAAAATCTTTTACTGCTCCAGGTTGCTCAGATATTGTAACCATACAAATAAGACTTCTGCATCCAAGCCTGTCAATCTGCCATCTTTCTGAGCACTAAAATATCATAAAAAAGTAGCAGGTGTTGCTGAGCAAGAGGAATAAAAGAAATTGAATTGTGAGCTTCGTTTGAGCAGTTAAAACCACACAAATTGCATTCACAGAAGGTAAAAAGTGATGAAGAATAGATACCAGATACCAGAATAAAGCAATGTTTGTGAAGTGAAATGAGAACACTAAATTCAGGTGGTGGTGATAATAGTTTGTAGCTTTAAAAAATAGAAAATGAATAGAAATAAATGTGTGATCAGCAGAGGGAAAAAAGGGAAATGAGACTGTGGAAGTATGATCAGCAAGTTTTTAGGAACCTAATTAGACATAATACTTGGCATTATCATACAGGGGTGGTTGAATAGTCCCTACTTTTAAATGTTCTAAGATGCGCTTTGAATCTGTCAGCAAATTATCTCCTGTAACATTTTTTTCCCCTTCTCCTCGTGGTGGTAATTGCAGACTTAGAAATAACTAGAAATTCAAGTTGAATTTTTGGAGATTAATTTCCTCAAAAATGTCATAGCTCCTTTTACACCTGGAAATAGATACTGAAAAGCATAAGCACTGTTCTGAGACTAGTAAAGCAAACTAATTTGTTATTTAGATATATAGTTGCTGTTTTAAACATTAGTTCGTACTCTGCTAAATTCTATAGTGATTCTACCTTGGTACAGAACTGTAAAGCAGATCTGCAAGAATTTCTGACATTAATTCCTTTCTGAAAATAATCAGGATATACAGCATCGGTTTTACTTCCACAGCAGAGAAAGAAATAGGCTACAGTTAATAGGTGCATGTAAAACCAAGGAAAGTTAAACTGTCAAGTGAGTGATCTTGAGTAATGGGAGCCAAATTTAGTACAGCATGTATTGCATGTATGAACATAAGGAAATTTTTAAAAGAAAGGCTGGCTGAAGGAGAAGTCTTACTATGTGGAATGTATGTATCACTGAAACACAGCTGAAAAAAAGAACCAGTAGGTACATTGTAACCTAGCTGTAAACTATTCCAAAGAGAAACAATGTGGGTAATAAAGATGGATGTGTAGAACTAAACCTTAAGTACATTAAAAATGTGATAAATTTGTACTGTTGACCTCATAATCAAAGCAAATGGAGAATAGTGTTGTGAGATTTAAAAGAATTAAAACTAATAGAGCAGTAATAATGAACTATTTCAACTGTGCATGCACAAACTGATCAAATATCACAATAAAGCAATATTAGAAGTAGTTCCTAATGCTTTCAAGCAATTACATCTTTGAACAATTGCTTCTCATGTGTACAAGTTAAGAAATTTTTTCTCAAGCTATTCTCTTCAATTCACAGAAAATCATGGGAAAAGGAAACTGAAGTGGAAGCCTTTGCAAATTCTGACCATAAGACAGAAAAACAGACAAAACAAACAAAAACATTTTATTATCTGGAAAAAAGGTAGCAGAACATAATCAAATGATGTTCAACTTTGGAAGATATGATTACAGCTCAGCCATTAATGTACATACTCCATCAAAAAATCCTCCTGATTTCTTAGAATCTAAGTTTTTCATGATAATGTGTTAAGTCTGTCAGAGCTTCTCTATCCTGAGTTATTGCCTTCCATAGTTGTTCAGCTCCCAGTTACTGTAGCTTTTAGTAAAACTGCAGTAAGAGGACTAACTCTGTAGGTATTTGATCCTTCATGAAGCCTGATTTTCCAGATAGTTAATTGCCTGGGGGACTGGACAGCTTTTGAGACAGTTGTCTACAGCATGGAACAGGCTGAAGAACAGAAAGCATTTAATTCTCCAAATACTGTATTTTCCTTTATTTGTCTTTCATTGAAAAATTTAAACTTTGTCTCAATTCAAGATACCAATGTGTTTCAAAAACATAATAGAGGAAAATGTAAGTCTTCGAAAAGCCTAGTACATAGAGACTTCCTAAGACTATCATTAAGAAGTCATGGAGACATGGAAGACCCTACATAAAAAATAAAGCAGAACTCAAATGATTCAATTAAAGCATCCTTCAAAAAAAAAAAAAAAAACTAGTTCTGGGAAAAATGACAAAAAACAGAACCATAAACAACCACAAGCAAAATATGAGTGGAAAATCAGAAATTGTAAGGGAATCTGATCTTCAAATAGACAAAAAGCAAAATCACAGGCTCATTTCATCTGTCATGAGCTTGACTGGCATAGGGGTTGGAATGGAAATTACTTCGCAAAAACTTGTTTGCATTTCCTGAAGCTCATCCTTTCTGAAAACTGGTCTAGTCTCAGAAATGATTTATAGCATTGTATCCTCCTTAAAGAGGAATTAGGACCAACCTTAAGTGGTCAGTATACTTATTTCTATACCATATTTAAAAGTTGTGTTTTAAAAGTTGTGTTACAGCATTTCCAGTGCTGTTTTTCCTATGATTCCATTTTGTCCTTGTGACAGTCATTATCAGGATCTTTACAGGAAAATCATCTGGATATGCTAAACTCCTACAGAGCCATATGACATTAGACAGTCACACTATGCCTTAATATGACCAAATGCATAACTAATCACAGCATGAATTAAATTTTCTCCCCCAAATTGTAATGACTTTTAGTCTGAATACACAGTAGAAGACAAGTTTTCACAAGAAAAAATCCAAGATAATGCTTAAGATACACAGTAGACACAGCAATGTCAGAGTTTAAGTACAATAGTTCAGTGCATTTTCATGTCTCCTCTCAGCCCCTGAAACAATGCCATATTCAATGCTGAGCATCCAGTTCTTTTCCACCCATCAACAGAACTGGCATGTACAGAAGTGGAATTCCCATGTATGTCAAATGACACAGGGAAAGTGTATGTTGATTCATAGAAGACACATCTCAAAGTATTCAGAGATAAAGTACTCTAACAAAGCACACACTGAACTCTGAAAGCTAACTGGAAGATGTCTGAGCAACAGCAAGATCAAAGATAACATCAAGGTATCGCTGATCATTTCTATCTCTGGGATAGAAACCCCAGTGCTACAGAGGGGAAAAAATGTATGCTGTCATTAACTTGTTTTGCATAAGTTCATGATAACTGCTCATGATTAACATGGGTACTAGTCACAGGGGGCAGGAGAGGAGATGGATTCTGCTGGAAAACCTGAGGGAGATGAAGAGCTGTCCTGGACACAATACAGCATGTATAAGATCAAGTTACTGATCATAAAAATTTGAGTATGTTCCAGAAAGCAGACCAGAGGTTATCCACCCACAGTGACAATGCCTAATGTTAAGGAGAGATGCATAAAATAGGAAAGCATGTTAAACAAGAAGTAAAAGGCACGGCCAGAAGTCACATGTAGACTGCTGGGTGGTAATACCCTATCTGTATTTTTCAACAGATTGAAAATTGATACAAATGATAGCAAATATGTCTTGGAAATCACAAAGATAGAAATACCTCAAACCTAGTTAAATGGTAAGGTAAACAGACAGTACACTGAAAAAAAAGCTATGATCTAACACTAAGGCAAGAGAGATTTTTAAAGCTAAAGCATGTTTCAGGAAACTGAAGCTGTATTGCATAAGGAAAGTCCAAACAATCTAACAGATTAAATGAAATGAAAACCCTAGCAAGGCAAGTCAAAAAACATTTGTAGAAAACAATGGAGAAGACAAAACTAATAAAAAATACTTTTAAAAACACATTGGGATCAGGGGAAGCCACAGAGTTTTTACATCAAAAAAAAAAAAAAAAAAAAAAAAAGATTTATAAAAGCTGTTTTGAAAAGATAAAGCCCTGGTAGAAAAAAAATTTACACCTATGTTCAGTGATGAGGAGAGGAAGAAGAATGTGTGACAGTGCTTTGGTTTTGTTTTGCCTTTTTTAATGCCTGATGGCCTGCTTGCCCTGCAACTGCCACATGATGACGCCCAGGATAATCTGCTCCATGAGCTTCCCTGGCACTGATGTTAAACTAACAGGCCTGCAGTTCCCCAGGTCTACCCTCCAGCCCTTCTTGTAGATGGGCGTCACATTTGCTATTCGCCAGTCAAGTGGGACTGCCCCCAGTAGCCAGGACTGCCGATAAATGATGGAAAGCGGCATGGCCAGCTCTCCCGCCAGTTCTCTCAGTACCCTCGGGTGGATCCCATCCGGCCCCATTGACTTGCGTACATCCAAGTGCTGTAGCAGGTCGCCAACCATCTCCTCGTGGATTGTGGGGGCCACATTCCGCTACCCATCCCTTTCCACCAGCTCAGGGTATTGGGCGTCCAGAGAACAACTGGTTTTGCTGCTAAAGACTGAGGCAAAGAAGGCGTTAAGCACCTCAGCTTTTTCCTCATCTCTGATAACTAAGTTTCCCCCCACATCCAGTAAAGGGTGAAGATTCTCCTTAGTCCTCCTTTTGGTATTGATGGATTTATAAAAACATTTTTTGTTGTCTTTAACAGCAGTAGCCAGATTGAGCTCCAGATGAGCTTTGGCCTTTCTAATTTTGTCCCTGCACCGCCTCCCAACATCCTTATAGTCCCCCTGAGTGGCCCTACCCTCTTCTCCAAATATTATAAACCCTCTTTTTTCTCCTAAGCTCGAGCCACAATTCTCTGTTCAGCCAGGCCGGTCTTTTGCACCGGCTCGTCTTTGGGCATGTGGGGACAGACCGCTCCTGAGCCATTAAGATTTCTTTCATGAAGAGCACCCAGCCTTCCTGGGCTCCTCTGTCCTTCAGAACCACCTCCCAAGGGATTCTGCCAACCAGTGTCCTGAACAGCTCAAAGTCAGCCCTCCGGAAGTCCAAGACAGAGGTTTTACTGGTCCCCTTCCTGACTTCGCCAAGTATCGAGAACTCTACCATTTTGTGGTCACTCTGCCCAAGACAGCCCCCGACCACCACGTCTCCCACCAGTCCTTCTCTGTTAGTGAACAGAAGGTCTAGCGGGGCACCTCCTCTGGTAGGCTCACCAACCCGCTGCATCAGGAAGTTACCTTCCACGCTCTCCAGAAACCTCCTGGACTGCTTTCTCTGGGCTGTGTTGTGCTTCCAGGGTATGTCTGGGAAGTTAAAGTCCCCCACAAGAACAAGCACTGACAATTTCACAACCTCTGTCAGCTGTCTGTAGAACTCCTCGTCCATGCCTTCTTCCTGGTTTGGCGGTCTATAACGGACCCCCATCAGAATGCTTGCCTTGTTGGCCTCTGCGCTGATCCTAACCCATAGCGACTCCACCTTGTCATTGCCAGACTCAAGTTCAACGACATCAAAACACTGTCTAATATAGAGAGCCACCCCACCACCCCTTCCGTGCTGCCTGTCCCTTCTGAAGAGCCTATAGCCAGACATTGCAGCACTCCAGTCATGAGAGTGGTCCCACCACGTTTCCGTGATGGCAACCAGGTCATACATAGCCTGCGTGCTGCACAGTGGCTTCCAGCTCCTCCTGCTTGTTGCCCATGCTGTGTGCATTAGTGTAGATGCATTTCAGCTGAGTCTTTGCCTTCTCCCCCAGCCTAGCCACTGTTCCCCCTGGCATGCCTCCAACAGGTTTTGTTTCTTCCCCATCCCCCTTCTTACCTAGTTTAAAGCCCTCTTAATGAGCCCTGCCATCTCCTGGGCCAGGATCCATTTTCCCCTTGGGGACAGCTGGGACCCATCTGCGGCCATCAGGCCAGGTGCCAAGTAAAGTGCCCTGTGGTCAAAGAACCCAAAACCTCTGTGTTGGCACCAGCCTCTAAGCCATGTGTTTATCATGTGGGCTTTGCGTGTCCTCTCTGAATCCCTCCCTGCCGCTGTAGGAATGGATGAAAAGACCACCTGTACTCCCGCTCCGTCCACTAACCGTCCCAGCCACCTGAAGTCCCGTTTGATAGCCTTCAGGCTTCTCTCATCAATGTTGTCACTGCCAGCCTGGACTATCAGTAGTGGGTACTAATCAGAGGGGTGAACCAGGCTGGGAAGCTTTTTGGCAACATCCCTGACCCTGGCCCCAGGGAGGCAGCAGACCTCCCTACGGGTAGGGTTAGGCCGACAGATAGGGCCCTCCGTTCCCCTGAGAAGGGAGTCACCCACAATGATCACCCTCCTTTCCTTTTTGGTGGAAGCAGTCTTGAGGCATGGAGCAGACTTCCTCGCCCTAGGCTTCCTGGTTAAACTTCCTTCCACATCCTCATCCACCGCTCCCCCAAGCTCCAGGGCCTCAAACCTGTTGCGTAAGGGCACCTGGGAAGGTGGGGCAGGTGGGGGGGGGCATTTCCTGCATCATCGAGCAGGCACCTGTCTCCATTCCTCCTCAACTCCTAGGTCCCCTCCCTCTGCCCGACAGCAACCAGGCAGGGGGTCCACTCCCATGTGGGGAGTCTCAGTCAGGTGCCTCTCCTTCGGGCCTTGCAGGGAGTTGCTCCACCAGTCGATCTCCCGCTCGCACTCCCTGATGGCCCTCAACCTCTCCACCTCCTCCTTGAGCTCTGCCACCAGGCAGACCAGGTCGTCCACCTGCTCGCACCTGACGCACACAGCATCTCTGCCTCCTTCAGACGGCAGCAGCAGGCTCTGGCACTCCCTGCACCCAGAGACCTGAACTGCCGCATTTTGGAGCGGGCAGTCTGTCTGGGTGCCTACAGACTTTCTGGTGCAAGCTCGCTGCCTAGTGAGGACCATAGCGGTCCAGCTAGGTGTTCTGAAAATATCAGTAAAAGAAATTATACAAGTGGAAATGGCTAAAAAGATCAAAATAGATGTACTGGACCCAAGTATGAACTAGATGACTATCATATATAAATTATTGTTTAAATTCACCAGTGATTTACAAGGTGGCAGTTTCTAAAAAAAGTTACCTACAAACTACTGTAGACAGGGAAAGCTGACATAAGTTAGCCAAAGCTATTACAGTATTATAGGGCACAATGATAAAAGGAAAAGTATTAATACAGATTTTGAATAGGAAGTCAACTATTATGAATCCATTGGAATTTGAATGAATGTGCATAAATAAGGAATATGTAAATTTAAATTCAAGTTTATAAAAGGCAACACCATTACCAAAATCTTTGTAAAGATGTCATGAGAAAAGAAATGCAGTCTTTCCATATATAACTCTTTATAAGGTAGAAAGCAAATTATGGGAATATCTTGCCTCTACTGTGAAGGGAAGGCACTTAGGGCATTTTATTGGGATCTACATTGTTCAATAGATTCATAAATTTATAAGAGCAGGTGAGAACAGGTAATTATTCTGATTTCCAAGTTTTTCACACAGAAAATCACACAGTCATCTAGGTTGGAAGAGACCTCCAAGATCACTGAGTCCAAACTCTGACCTACTAAACCATATCCCTAAGCCCTACATCTAAACATCTTTTAAAGACCTCCAGGGATGGGGACTCAACCACTTCCCTGGGCAGCCTATTCCAGTGACTAACAACCCTTTCAGTAAAGAAGTTCTTCCTAAGATCCAACCTAAACCTCCCCTGGCACAACTTTAGCCCATTCCCCCTCATCCTGTCACCAGGCACATGGGAGAACAGACCAGCCGCCACCTTGCTACAGCCTCCTTGAAGGTACCTGTAGAGTGCGATAAGGTCGCCCCTGAGCCTTCTCTGCTCCAGGAGGAACAATACCAGCTCCCTCAGCCGCTCCTTGTAAGACTTGTTCTCCAGACCCTTCACCAGCTTTGTAGCCCTTCTCTGGACTTGCTCGAGCACCTCCATGTCCTTCTTGTAGTGAGGGGCCCAAAACTGAACACAGTACTTGAGGTGTGGCCTCACCAGAGCCAAGTACAGGGGGACAATCACTTCCCTGGACCTGCTGGCCATGATGTTTCTTATGCAAGCCAGGATGCTGTTGGCCTTCTTGGCCACCTGAGCACACTGCTGGCTCATATTCAACTGACTGTCAACCAATACTCCCAGGTCCTTCTCTGACAGGTAGCTTTCTAACCACTCATCTCCCAGCCTGTAGCAGTGCTTCAGGCAATATATATATATATATTTATTTTCTTTCTGCACAAAATAAAAAGAGAAGGTCATATCTGTGATGGACACAGGAACAGTACAGCGCCTTGCAGAGAACTCGAGCACAGAGACTAGAGCAAGAAACAACCCTCAGGTCCACAAATGCTAACAGGACATGAATGGACAGCAGCCCCAGCAGGGGTAATCACGGACTTATCTTTCACAGATGAAAAAGGTGACCCTGCTTAGTCTCTTGGTAATACTGCACCTTTGTGGTCAAGTCCCTTGCAGTGCATACTGAAGCTTTTTATGAATCCTCTGGAGAGTTACACAAATGGCTTGATATACCTAGAGATTAAAATATAACCCCAAAACAGAAGTGTACCCCACCACATCCCAACAACAAGTTAGCCAGCAACCTCTGCTAAATATCCCTCTGTTAAAGGAATTCCAAGCACTTAAAACCTAGAAGGCAATAAGGTCTAAAGAGTCTACTGCCAGCAAAACAGCAGAAGAAAGCTCCAGAAATGTAAGAAACTGTCCCTAATCCTGAAAAAGACTACACCTTACATGCCTACTTCTGCTGTTTTCAGATACTCACTGGCACAGGGAACTTGAATTATACATTTTCCCTAAACCCTGCTCCCTCACTTTAATGCCAAGGTTGTAGCTTTGGTAATATTTGACACACAGGTGAAGGCATAAGGTCACATTCACAGTAAGCCCCATAATTCTGCAAAAATCATAAGAGACCTAGAACCACAAAGCAAAAACACAAAGTGACATCATCTCCTTATCCATAAACATGCTCTAAAAAAGTTACTCACCTGAAGAAGAGCTGCATGCAGTAAAGGAACCTACTACTATATAGCTTGCTTAACTCTAAAGGACCCTACTAGTTGTTATCCCAAAAAGACATACTTACTTGGAAACGCTCAACTTGGAAACACATCAGCCCATACACTCTGACCCTGCAACTAGCTGAAGGAAGAACAAAGCACTTACCCTCAAACAGCAGCTCAGGCAGAAAAAGATCTCTGATGGGACACCTTTGGCTTATATACCATTAGGCCCACCTTGCACCCAACCAATCACCTGGGAAAGGCGTGGGGCAAAGAAAAAAAAAAATCAAGCAGGATGAGTGGCACCTATGTTGTTTTTGTTTATCTGGCTTAACTCAACCGTGAATAAAGCACAGCACAGAGAACTGTGCTGTTTCTAGAAACAACAACTCCTGTGCTTTTGCTTTAGCTTGAATTTGGAAAGGACAATATGACCAAAGAAGTAACTGAAACTATTTCAGCTGGAATTAGCTCAAACCTTCGTGATGCTTTTACTCAGGTGGGCGGCCAAGCTCCACAACTGCTCTCTCACTCCCCCTCCTCAAAGAAGAGTGGGGAGAAAATATGATGAAAGGGGCTCAAGGGTTGAGATAAGGACGAGGAGATCACCCAGTAATTATCGTGATGGGCAAAACAGACTCAGCACAGGGAGATAGTAAGATTTATTGCTTATACTAACAAGCTAGAGAAGTGAGAAACAAAGGAAAGAAACCAAAAGCACCTCCCCCCCCCCCATCCACCCTCTTCCACTTCCTCCCCCAGAGAGGTGCAGGGCAATGGGGGAATGGGGGTTATGGTCAGTCTACAGCACTTCTTCTCTGCCGCTCCTTCTCGGTCACTCTTGTCCCCTGTGCTGTGGGGTCCCACCCATGGGATGCAGTCCTTGCTGAACTGATCCAGTGTGGGCTGCCCACAGGCAGCAGGTCTTCACAAACTGCTCCATATATGGGTCCGTACCATGGGGTCCATCCTTCGGGAGCAAACTGCTCCAACCTGGGTCCCCCACGGGCAGCAGCTCCTGCCAGGTCACCTGCTCCTGCGTAGTCTCCTCTCCATGGCCTACAGGTCCGGCCCAGAATCTGCTCTGGCAGGGGTCTTCCACAGGCTGCAGTCTCCGTCAATGCAGTTCCACCTGCTCCACCGTGGTCTCCTCCATAGGATGCAGTGTGGAACCCTGCTCCACCATGGTACTCCATGGGCTGCAGGGGGACATCCTGCTTCACCACGGTCCTCACCACAGGCCGCAGGGGACTTCTGCTCCGGCGCCTGGAGCACCTCTCCCCCTCCTTCTTTGCTGACTTTGATGCTTGCAAGGCTCTTCCTCACTCCTCCCACTCTCCCAGCTGCTGAGTGGTGCAGTGTTTTTTTTCCTGGTCTTAAATATGCTCTCACAGAGGCACAAAACAACATCACTTATTGGCTCAGCTCTTACAGCTCTCAGCTCTTAGTGGGGCCCTTACCAAACATGGGGCAGCTTCTAGATCCTTCTCACAGAAGCCACCCCTTATGGTCCCCTGCTACCAAAACCTTGCCGTGTAAACCCACTACAACCTTTCTTCATGCTTTCTTTATACTCATGGTGGATGAAGACATCTCTATATTAATTCTCTTAAATTTATAGCTGCTGTTAGTAACATTAACCATAATTTTCTTTTGAATCTGAAGAGTCTTATATGGCAGTAAAAGGATTGTTTAATGGTGGCTGCCCATATTTTTCTTTTGGGGGCCTTTAGATTCATTGTTTCTCATTTTTTAGAGAACTTTCATGCAGATAAAGACCAGGCAAGATTATGACTTGTCTTAATGAAATTAAGTACTATGAAAGCTGCGAGCAATTACTGGGAAAACTTACTGAGAAAGTTTAATACCAGCAAGCCAATGCAAGTGGTAAAAATTGTTTTAAATACATTCACTTTCAGTGCCCTTTGTGGAATAAAGGGAAAGATATAGGGATAAGAAAATGAAAATTAACACGGAGAATGTTGCTTTTCCCAGCTGTGTAAAATGGCATCAGCATAAACTTCTCACTTCCTCTTGGCCTTTTTGATTTTTAATCAGGTTGTTTTAACTTTTACTGTCTTATGCAACATGTGAAACTGAGCACATGGTTGCTATTAAGGAGATTAATATAGATCTAAAGATATATATCTGTGCCTTCTTTTTGACTATGTCAGAGTAAATTACCCAAAAAGTGGGTTTATCCTTTTGGAACAGCACTTTGACACTTAGAGGTTCTATCATTTGTTGCATATTCCAAAGATGAAAGCTACTTCAAATAATGTAATATTGATATCAAATACTGGATTATACAAGCTGTTCTCTAGGTCACACTAGATATCAAAAGGTTTTTAGGCAAAGTCACAGTGATGTTTACAACCTATTAAAGTTCTACTCTTTAGGGTTCTATGTGTTTATCTTTGTTCCTCTTTTTACATTAAAAATAATGAAAATAGAACTTGCATGATCAGTTCTATGCATTGCTGAAGTAAATGCTAACAGTCAGAAACTTCCAAGAAAATCCTTAGTACTCACTTCTTCCTTCTTGTTATAACTTGAAACTGAGCTAGTTATACTTCAGATCATTTTACTGTGATTCTTTTCAAGCAAGCAAAGACAACATATAACTAACTGTGAAGAACTGCAGAAGGGCCTGAGGATGCTAAGTGACTGAGTGGTAAAGTGGCAGATAAATTGGTTAGAAAGTGAGGCATAAGGAAACGAGAAACACAGATATACGTTGAACTGGCCATCCACTATTGTGATATATGAATTGGATTATAGATTTGTAATAGTAAAATGTAAGCTTAGTGCTCAGTAACACAAAAATATTATAAATTATTGAGACAAAAAACAAAGTTGAAAGCCAAAATATAATTAAAATAACTGTGTAAACCAGTGGTGAACGTTCCTGAATGATATGTGCTTCTTGATTCCTCCCTGTCAAGAAGTTAGAAATGGAAAGAGAGAAGGTTATCAAGCTGATCAAAGGCGTGGTATGTGTCATCTTTATGTAGGGTCCTATGCAAGAAAAAAGAAGACTGATGAGGGAGAGAGGTACAGCAGAAGTCTGTAGAACTGTGAGGATCACAGAAAATGTGAACAACGAACACCTTGGATCCAAGGAACATCTTTGGATAAGGTTCTCACCTTATCCAAAATAACAAGTAATTGTTTTTCACAGTATGTGGTCAAAGTGAGAGGGTCGCCACAGGATGTATGTAATGCCTTAACTTGATAGAAGAGTACTACTGAAAGATGTTGCTGTGAACATCAAGAAATAACTCCACATCATAGACACAAACTATTGTCATATTTGCATTTTGAGACAGGAAAAAAATAAAACAATCTATCCTTCCTGTTAATGGAATCATACTGTTGTGATTATTTCTCTTGAAAGAAAGATTCTTACTTTATTTTTTAAAGACCAGTTTCGGTATCTAGATTATTTTCCCAGAGGTTTTCCTTTACTCATTTAAAGTTTTGTAAATACAGTATTTGAATGATATTTTAAAACCATTTTATGGTTCAAAAAAAAATACAGAAGACGATAAATTTTCAAAGCTATATTTTGTCCCAGGTGAGAAGCATATGTTTCAGCAGAACTTTGAAAGAGTCTATAATATTACATGGATTTCCATTTCATTTAAAAACAAATTTTATTGAATAAACATTGTGTCAATATTCATCAACATGACAAAACCGTGATTTTAATAGGAAATTACAGTCCTGCAGAGCAATATAAAAAAAGGTTAATCTTAAAAAAGAAAACTAATTAGTAATTCATGTTTAACTCTGAATTCTAGTTGCTTGTCCAATTAAGATCCATCTGCTTCATAGCCTTTTTTGTGCATATCAAACATGATGTTCAAACAAAAAAAAATTCAAAAGTCTTCACACAGAGAGGAAATAACATCCTCATTAATGAGAGTTGTGCATCATTCCTATAATCTGGCACAAAGAAAAAAATAGCAATCTAATGAGTTATCTGTGCTTGTTGTAAACTGACTTGAAGATTAATCTTTGTTAACTACTTGTTTAATGTTACAGTTAATAATTAGTTACCTTGTAGCCCTATATCATCCATCACTTCACTGAACTGAATCAATTCTTTTTTACCTTATAAAAGGTTGTTTATCTTTGCTTAAGGCTGCTTTGGATAGAAGGTATAGAGTGCTCATTCTTTGGGAGTTTATTGTGCATGTAAACCACACAATGTTCCTTATAAGTTTCCAGTTTTTTTTTTTTTTTTTTTCTTTCCACAATAAAAAAGAACATTTTATTGCAATTTTCTTCAACATAAATGGTAGCCACATAACTATATACCATTTTAAGTCATAAAGATTTTTGTACACTCTTCATTGCAAATGGGACTTAGATGAAATAGTACAGAAGTATGTACTATTACATACTACTAATAGCATCTAGTGTGTACTATGAATATTTTCTGAAATCTGTAAAGGTTAAATTTAAATTGCTTTGATATTGGCAGTGAATTTCCTGGACTTTGGCTGTCTTAGACACTAATGACAATTTAGAAAAAAAATTCATATCACTGGCCTCTAAGAATTAAATTTTGCTACTGGTAGGATCTTGACTTGATGAGGGCCATATAACTTTAGCTTTTCTGCTTAGAACTGTATTATAGTATTTGCTGTGTTCTTGATTTGTGAATTATCCTTCATGTTCATATTGTGTAACTATTTTTACATCAAAGAAATTTATCTCTCAAGAGCTGGAGATAAAGTGTATGGGATCAACAGACAACATTTTCCTTTATAAATTACAAATAATTAACTGCAGCAAAACTAAAAAGGTGAAAAAATAATAAAAGAGTAAGATATGGAAAATAATGCCAAGGGTTAGATTTTATGCTCACCAAAATCAGCAAATTAAAACTTACAGTTCCCTCTGTGATGGTATCGCAGTCCCCTGGCAGATATGTTGTATTCTGTTTTGCAGCACATTATATTAGTTTTAATGCTTTAATATATTAACACAAAGCATCTGAGTTAAAATTGCTTGGGGGGGTTATAATTTTAAATATGTTGTCTATTGTGTACATGACACCACCACCATAATGTTCTATTAATATATTTTTCCCCATTTAATTATGTAAAGAATTGATTAGACACCTTCTGTTGTGCTGTGTACTGTGCTATAGAATGACTGGATGGATCTCCAGCTAGTGAGAATGGTATAACTCAGGTGAAACTTTGAAGCTACAACTATTTCCATCATCTGAAACTCTGTTCTGGTATGATTAGCATGGAGGGGATACAGCACATTAACATCAAGACATTGCAATGTCTTTACCTGGCCTGCAATAGATTTTCCCTGAAATTGGAATGTTAATTCTTGTCTCCTGGGAACGAACAGCTGCCTGATCTTGTGCTCCATTACACGGGTGTAAATCAGAAAGAACTCCCTGAAGTCAGTGAAGTTATTCAAGTATGAAAAGAAGTGTGATACCCTATCAGGCCTGAAAGATACTGCGTAAGGTGACCTGAAATAAGCTTGCAGTGAGAAAAAAGAAGTGCCTATAATGCACTTTCATTTGGTTTATAAGAATAGTATAGGACCAGCATTCTGCATTCTTACATTCTTGTCAGAGGTATCTTTTGGTTCTCCAAGACCTGACAAAGTGCATTTATTTATTTATTTGGTCTTGCTTTACAAATCAGAGACTGGTTAGAAGAATTTGTGCAGTGATACAGAAAGAGGACTGGTTTTAATGGTAAATATTTATTGAACTATTTATTCATTATTTTTGTACTTTCTTCAAGGTACACCACCTACTCAATATTAAAGGAAATTAATGTCAGCTGAAATAAAATGTATTTCAGATGTTGGTATAAAATGTTGCTATTTGGTCTCCAAGATAATGCAGTAAAAGCCAAATCTGAGAAGTGGGAGGCATTGGTCCAGAATGGCACATTTATTTCTGCTTGTTTATTGTACACTGGTGGAGTCTTCAGTGGCCTGAGACATTGCCAGAGGTAGTGAGACAGGTTTGTCAATTGTGGGAAATTTGGCTTGCCAAATTTGTCACTGTTACTTCTGCACCTGGAAAGGAAGCTATTGAGTCACTGTAGTGGAATGAGTGAGTTGTGGGAATGGCTGCTAAGGGAATGAAAGGGGCATTTGGTAACGGAAAGTCTGTGTATCTATAGTTGTTTACTTGGGCTATGTTTCTCTGTTTTCTTTTTTTTTTTTTTTATTCTTTTATTTTTGAAGTGACATCAAAGCTGACAACAGTGGGAATAATGTCCATGAAGGGAAAAACAAATGTATTCTATAATTGCATTACACCAGATCCATTGTATAGTATATGAGTGCAAGAAAAGGATCAGGTATTAATGTAATTCTGTTGATCTTTATGAGGAGTTATTATTACACAGGCTAGCTTGATAACTTTATTTGCTGCTTAGTTTCCAGTAGCTGATGACAGAGTTGAAACAACTTATTTTCACATATTGCTCTATTTCCAAGAGTATATGAATGAAATCCAGCCCTGGTGAATGCAAGGATAACACTAGAGATGGTTAAAGTTATAGTGCACATAGAAAGGTCCAGATTCATATGATTTATATGATATGCATGAAGAAGTAGATGACACTCTAACCTTTCATGTCATTTTCTGGTGTGAGCTGTATGAGAACTGGTCAACGTCCAGTGGAAAACATTCTTTATTCTTACTTAACTGAACCCCATGCCTATAATTTGTTCCCACAGGAAACAAACCCAGTATGAGTTACAGTAACTTGTTCTTTGGTCTGAATTACATCAGATCATTTAAACAAAGACAAAAGAGCTTGTTTAATAACATTATTTACATACTATACCTTGAGTGTGTAGTATTTGACCCAAGCCATGCTTTTCCCTTTAATTTAGAAAAGTTTTTTGCTTAACTACTATTACTTAATATTATCTCAAATGTAAAATTTTATCAGATTTTCAAAAGGTTTCAGACATTATGCTCCGTATGCTTCTAATGCATTGAAGGATTATAGCGTCACACAAGTATCATATAAGATATGATATAAACCATAAATGATCATTTTCAGGTAAGATCAGTATATGACTCCATATTGTCATCAAATGAGTAAGAAAACACCAGATTTCACATCTTTCTTGCATAAAATCTTTTACTATCTTTGGCACTGAAGAGATTGTATATATATTTTTTTCCCTCTTACATAGTAATTCTTCACCACTATTGGTAAATTTGGCAAATATTTGCTCTCCCCACTCCTCCCACTCCCTCCAAATCAGGTAAAATGTCCACTGATATTAAAGGTAGTGTTTAATTTTACTCACATTGGAATCATATTTACCACTAAGATTTCTCTTCCAGATTAAGAGCAATCTACATCTGATCTCAACAGTGTATAGCAATACATTATTTGATGTATGAGACCAAATATGTATGTTAAGATCACAGAGATGTGGATTTTTTTCCCTTTGTTTTATCTGAGAAAACCAAACTAATTCTAAGATGCTGTCAATAATTTATATTTTCACCTGTTCACTTGCCAAGATTGGATGAATACACTGTGTAACATGGTATTACATGTTATTTCCAAATGAACAGATTTTGGTGTGGTGGCTTGCGGTAAGGTGCAGTCTCTCAAATGATCAATATATCAATTATCAATCACAGAGATAAATGCCAGTTTCCTATTAACAAATGTAATATGATGGGGTACCAGTAAGAGTAAGACAATATTTTACTTAACTAGAACCTTTGGCTATAATTTGGCTCCTTACATATGACATGGAGTGAGGGAAACAAAGTGATTTACTTGCTGGAATAAAGAAATTAGGATGTCTCACACTCCATTATCAATACTGGATATGAACTTTTCATTAGTATGGAGGTTTGATATAAAATCAAGAGTGGAATAGACTCTTTATAGACTGGATTTTTCATGAGGCTGCTGAAAACAATCTTCAAAATTTCCTAGCTACTCAGTTACCTCATTGTGGAGGTACTTAATTAGTATAAGCATGTGAAACAGTCACCAGATGCTTAGGTATTTTTTCTTCTGGGAATATAATATTCTGGCTATTTTTCCCTATTTAAAAATCAGTTTTGAACCATTCGGCTCAGATCGTTATATTGCCATGGAGCTAATTCTATTCCCCACCCATCTTTTTGTTTGATGTTTAAATTCATGTTATTATTATTATTATTCATGTTATTATTATTATT
Organism: Nettapus auritus; assembly: GCA_011076525.1. NCBI lineage: Eukaryota > Metazoa > Chordata > Aves > Anseriformes > Anatidae > Nettapus > Nettapus auritus. The sequence goes on along the minus strand of CM021767.1, from coordinate 105,668,154 downwards.
ATTATTATTAAAAAACTCAAATGCCTAATCAGTGCTTTGGATAAAGGACCCTTAGACCACTTAGACCACTTAGACTCACTTTGAGAAGCCTTGTCTACTGGTAGCTAATGGGGTCCACCCATCAGAGAAGGGGAAGAGCATCTTTGGCCATATGCTTGCCAATTTGATGAAGAGAGCTTTAAATTAAGTTTAAACTAAGTTTAAACTAAAGTTGCCATGGGAGGCGAACCTTAATCCATCCCACTCCTCCTAGTTTGATGCCAGTGTCAGTGATAGATGAGCCTGGAGATGGGTCACGGGTCAGCAGGAGAGAACCTGAAGAACAGCACAAAGGAATTCCAGCCCCTCCAGCCACTAAGTCAGCTTCATCAGGTGCCCAACTTAAACATCTGTATGCTGATGCATGTAGCGTGGGGAATAAAGAAGAGGAGTTAGAGATGTGTGCATGCCCACAAGGCTGAGACCTCATTAGCAATACAGACCTGTGGTGGGATAGCTCCCATGACTGGATAGTTGAAATGGAAGGATACAGGCTTTTTAGGAAGGACAGGCAGGAGAGATGAGGAGGGGGCATCACCCCCTCGTGGGCAGTTATGGCAGTGTGGTGAAGCTCCCACTAACTGGAAGAGTCATAACACCCATTTTAAAAAAGGTGAAAAAAGGAAGACTCAGGAATACAGGCCAGTCAGTCTTACCTTTGTGCCTGGCAAGATCATGGAACAGATTATCTTGAAAACTCTGTAAGGTGCATAGAAAATAAGGAGGTGATTGGTGACAGCCAGCTTGGCTTCACTAAGGACCAATAGTACCTGAAAATTCTGGTGGCCTTCTACAATGGGATTACAGCATTGGTGGATAGGGGAAGAGCAACTGACATCCTCTACCTGGAATTGTGCAAAGTATTTGACACTGTCCATCATGATATTCTTGTCTATAAATTAGACAGACATGGATTTGGCAGATGGATCGCTCAGTGGTTAAGAAATTGGCTCTCTGGTTGCACTCAGAGTTCTGGTCAATGACTCAGTGTCCAAGCAGAGATCAGTAATGAGTGGTGTTCCATGGGTTTTGGTATTGGAACCGATGCTGTTTGTTATCTTTGCTGGTGACATGGACTGTGGGATCGAGTGCACCCTCAGCAAGTCTGTCAATGACACCAAACTGTGTGGTGGGTTGGACACACTGGAGGGAAGGGATGCCTGGACAGGCTTAAGAGCTGGGCCTGAATGAATTTCATGAAATTCAACAAGGCCAAGTACAAGGTCCTACACCTGGGTTGGGTCAGTCTCAGCCACAAACACAGGCTATGTGTTGAATGGATTGAGAGCATCCCTGAGGAGAAGGGTGTCAGTTAATGAGAAGTTCAGCATGACTCAGTAATGTGTTTGCAGCTCAGAAAGCCAGCCACATCCTGTTAGAGGTAGGTGATTCTTCTTTCTGCTCTCATGAGACAACACCTGGAATACCGTGTTCAGCTCTGGGACCCCCGGACAAGGGGGACCCCCAGCACAAGATGGACATGTAAATATTAGAATGGTCATATAATAGAATTACTTTATTGTTTTCAGTAAATTGAAAAATAGTTTAAAAAGGCAAACTTAGAGATCTGTAGTGGTAGGACAAGAGGTAATGGCTTTAAACTAAAACAGGGCAGGTTTAGATTAAAGAGGAAATGCTTCACTCAGAAGGTGGTGAGGCACTAGAACATATTGGCCAGAGAAGCTGTGGATGCCCGGTCCATGGACGTGTTCAAGGCCAGGTTGGATGGGGCTTTGAGCAATCTAATATACTGGGAAGTGTCCTTGCCAATGGCAGGGGGGGTTGGAACTAGATGGTCTTTAAGTTCCCTTCCAACCCAAACTATTCTATGATTCTATGAGACAGATTTACTCTGTAGACACCTATAATCTGGTGAATGAATCTCATAGGTGCAATCACCACCAACAAAAATGAGTAAAAAAAAAAAATCCTTTGTAGATTTTTCCTAGATTTTTACAGGATAGTGTTAATTCCTTCATCTGAAAAAAATGGAGGTATAATATTTTAACATAATTCTGTTGATTAGAAAAATGACAGCTTTTCCTAACAGAAATTTCACCATAGGATGTTTAAATGTCAAGTACATTTTAGTAAACTGTTTTGTAGGGAATCTAGGAATTACATGAGCTTCTGCTTTACCTCCCAGACCTTCATATTGCCTGTCCCTGTCTCCAAAATCATCCTGATTTTCATTATATTCAATTTGTTGATCTGGTCAATTTTGATCTAAATGGGCATGTGACTTTTTAAATCTTGCTTTTACCCTTTACTGTTACTGTAACAGTCTGTGTGTTTTAACTCCTCTCATTGCTATGTGGTTCCCTCCTAACTTATGCAAGCATATCAACCTGCCTCCCACTTTGGTGATATATTATTTGGTCCCCACTGGATGGCATGAACTTGTCATTTACAGACTCCAGATTCTAAACTATTGAAATCAGCAGTTCATAAAATACCTGAGGATTTGTACCAAGAAGTTTGTGAGCTGTGTGTGCTAAAAACCAAACCAACCCAAAACCAAACAAACATAAAAAAAAAAAAAAACACTTTAATACTTTTATCTTAGAAATTAAATGTAAGTTTAAAACTTTTAAGATTTGATCTCCTGATAAGATTTGATATTAATAAAACCATCTTTGTTTCGTATTCTTAAACCATGGCAATTAAAGTATCAATTAAATTGTACATTTCCATCTCTAGAGAAAAGTTACTTTCAAGGATATTAAGAAAAAAAATCTAGTATGTGTCTATGAAAATAGAATCATATAGAAGGCACAAAGTATTTAAAGGTTATACAATAGGTTGCATCATCATGCAGAAATACTCAAGCAAGTATGTAACCAATTAGCTCAGGTAACAAAATAAAGGGAGAAACTGGATTCCCACCTGCTTTTTCTGTGGTTCATTAACATCTCTCTAAGTTTCTTGCTCTCACATACACATAGGGAGGGAAACTAGTTTCAAGGATCTGTAAAGACTTTACCTCTTTATCGGAGATTTCATTAACTCAAGATCCATTCGAGTTGTTTGTTTGTTTTCATATCATCATTTTGAAAGAAGTAATTTTCCTCTTCAAGCTTTCACTGAGTGTATTCTTTATCTGCACAGAGGAATGGGTCAACATCCTTGATACCACATCTTCAAGGGTACAAGTCAGTATAGTTTCACAGCTGAAGCTTCCAGTAGGATAAGAAAGCAGTAGAGTAAGATTTAGGACAGCTTCACTCAAATTTATATTTATGGCCAAGTACTAACCTAAAATCTGCATAGCCATAGGTAAAGTAAAAATTTTTCTTTTATTTCAGGCTAGGGTGATGGAAAAGTGATAGGAACAGCTCCTAATTCTGTCCCCATTAAAAAAAAAAAAAAAAAAAAAAAAAAAAAAAAAGTATGACTCTGCTAAGATTTCTGTCCCTGAATATCTTTTAAGTAAAATCAAACTGTTTACAATGATTCACAAAAAAATAAAGAAAGGGGGAAAGAAAAGGAGCATCTCAAGAATACTTTTTTTTTGAAAATTCTTTTAAAATTTTCCAGCAGTTCAAGAAGTGAGAATGCACTGCACTCTGGAAACAAATTTAGAAATACAGTTTCATCAAAAGAAATCAGTAGACGATCTTCTGAGCTTACCCCAGGAAGAAAAAAATGTTTCAAATTAATCCTCTAATATGTGTCACAAATTCTGCAACACCTACAGAAAAGACGGATTTGAGAGATATATTGTTTTGGTAGATATCATTTTAAACTAATCATCTTATGTTTTGAATTACAGAGATCTTTAATTCCTCCTTGCTTTCTAAAAATAGGTATGTTTATGTAATGCAGTGCCAAAACTTGTAATGCAGTAATTATTTTCAGAGATAGAGAGATCTTGTTAAAACTGTAAAAGCTATGCAAAAGCTGAAGGTAAGTGTATTTAAATAAACCATTAATTATATTGTCCTCTACTAGAGGATTTGGCTAAATATCATTCCAAAATATAATTGCTAGGAACACAGGAGAATAATTAACCACAAACTTTAAAAAAAAAAAAAATAAAAAAAAAAAAAAAGTTATTTTTTCTTTATATATGTTAAACTTGTAATTTATAATTAAATGTTATTTCAATGCTAATTGTATCTATTTGAGCTAAATCTGCACTTAGCTAAATTCCATAGGCTCCACTTTATTCGATCACCCTACATGCACAGGATTCTTTGCAATCCTAAAATGCCCATCTTCCACCCAGGTATACTGGCACTCCCAGGATGACCCAGATAATTGAACTGTTGGGAACAAAGGAAAAAACATGCAACCTTTGTTTAGGTTAAAGAGAAATTGTTTTAAATATACCTCAGTGCTGAAGAGAGTGAATTAAATTGTTCAGGTGTTTTTAAAAATATGGTACAGATTATCTTCCTTCTGAACTTCTGTTCAAAGGGCATGAAAATATGTATGCATGAATGAGGAAACATTTTCCCACTGGGAACATTTTTTGCATGTTAAACTTTTATTTTCTTCATTTTAAGTTCCTTGGAATCAACATCTAAAACACCTTACTCTCCACTAATGGCTCCATCTGACATAAATCATTATTATTATTATTTAATTTCAGTCATAATAGATCAATAGAACAGATACTATCTGTGTGTTTGCAATAATTTTTTTTTTTTGTAACCATCTTTATTCATGGTTGTGCTATTATGTGTTAAATGGTTAATTTAATTTGTTGCATGAGAGTTCTCAGATTTCAACTTAGGGTGGTTGCTTTGCCTATTGACTATGCTGTTCTGCTACACTGAATTTAAATACATCTTGAAATAGTATCCTTGTACTAATGTTTCCAACTTCTCCTTTAGGGTTTCAGTAATTATTGTTTTGTAATTTAACAGAATGAAGTTCTGCACAACAGATAAATAAAAAGCAAACTAATAAAATCAATTAAATATATTCAATCAACCTCAGAGACCTTAGTATTCAGTACACATACTTTCAGGTCACAAAATCTAAAATTCTATCATTTTCTAACCCATTTACTGAATAAAATGAATCAACTGAAATAAGCTTCACAATAACCTCCATAATATGTGCAGATCAATCTGACTTATTGATAACTTAGGATCTGAAGAGTGCAGATGCTGCAATTTACATTTAAGATCAATATCCTCAAGGCAAGGATAAAACACTAATATATAGCAAGCCAGTGAATCCTAAAATCTTTATACTTCAAAAATAGAAGGGGACAAAACCTTACTAGAAGGTGCACATATCCCTATTCATACACTTGTACTATAAAAATGATTGTAGCATTCCTGCATTTGTAATAAATTTGCCGGGGACTTGATCTTTCTGTAGCTGTGAAAGAATAGGTAGATGAGTCTTTAAAGCTCATTACAGTTTGTTGTAGCTAATATGCTGTTTCATGAAGCACTCAGACAAATCTCATTATAAAGCTCTTCCTTCAATAATCCAGCTACCCTACTGTTTGGGTGCTTGTGCTTTACCCGTTTAAGTTTAAAGTTGTATGACACTGATCTGTGAGTCCAAAGTGACTTTGTCCCAGCTAATCACAGAATCCAAAGTATTCAAAGAGCTGTAAGAGAACTCAGAAAATAACCCACTTATTCTGAATTCCAATCTTTCACTTTAATAAAATATTTTTTTTCATTTAAAATGGCACCACAAAGTTTTAGCGGAGGTATGCCAAAAATTGCACTAAACATCTTTAAAGTCACACCTTGGAAGTTGCAACAAGAGTAGATAGGTAAAAATCATCAAAAAGTATTCATTTTCCTAAAGCTGATTACTTCCAATACATGGTTGATTATTATTTCAACAAAATAAATGGAACAATTAGAGAATACTGTTGCTGGACACTGATTAAAAGAGAAGCTGAACAAACAGCAAATCAAAATGATCCCATAAAGTGCAATAACCTCACATTTTCTGGTCTAATAACATAAACAGCATTGAAATTCATGCCAAAAATTTTGGATGGCTTATGCACTACAAAGAAAAATGAAAAGCAAACAGAATAAATTGCAAACTCTTAAGCATGATAAAAAGTTGCTATCAGGTAAATGAAACAAGTTGATACACCATTAAATGTGCTTTACAAACTCATTTATGTTATAATACCAATGTACCTGGATGTACTCCAGGAGCTGGGGAAGTGGGCATGTTGCCACTCTTATTTTTTTTCTACAAATAATACATCCTGTCACCTCACTGCATCACAATCTATCAGTGTCTTTTACAGAGCGCTGACTGTGACCTTTAAGTATTCTCTTAGTATGGTCACAGCCCACTATAAAGATGTATGCTACCTCATTTGGCAGGATTTCAGTGAAGGGTGTATTTCTATGGGGAAACAAGCTAACTATTCTACTAGGTCAGACAGCGGCAGATCCATGCTGAACACCCATGCATGACTCTGTGCACAATCTCCATCTATAATTACCCCAGAATATATGGTTTAAGACTGGCAACCTTACTCAAATCCAAAGACACACTCTTAGAACTGGTTTTTAATACTAAATGTATTAGAATTTTAAAGCTCTGAACTTCTGAATCTTTCAGCATGATGGGTATTCAGGAGTATTGTGAATAAGATAAGATATAAAGATACTATCATGGTTCAAAGAAGCCAATATAAACCAATTATTTCTCTAGCTGCAACTAAGGGACAAATTAGCAGTAGCAGGCATAGAGGACTGCAGCCCAGTTAAAAAGGAATAGCAGCCAGAGGGGTCAGAGTCTATTTCAGAAAAGGGCTGCAGATAATATATGTAGTTAAAAAATAAAAGTAGAATAGACAACACAAAAGTAAATGATATCTATTAGCACACAAAGCTAGGAGCAACCCAGGAAAGAAGAAATAAAGAAGTAAGAGCAGATGCTTGTATGCCACTGACTCCTTTGTCTGTTATCTACAGGGGAGGATGGACTGGCCTTTAAATGCAAAGGACAAGAAGTGTCAACCTTCTGTGCTTGGAAGGGCTGAAGTATGGGAATCAGGCTCAGCAGACATTAGGCTTTGTTTGTACTTTCTATTACCACTTTGATTTCCCTGTTTCCCTGCCTTTTGAACTGGCTGGAATAACTCTGGCATGTCTCTTCAAAAGAAAGTGAAAATGGATCATGCTCCGGCAGCTTTGAAGTGCTGCCTCTGTAATCTGCTATCACACCGACCAGCAGAGCTGAATAATTTAAAAGTTTCATATGGTTAAGAAGGCCCCAAGAAATTATGAACAGAGCAAGGTCCTCTCACAGAATGGCAAAGTCAGTGAAATTGATACATGCAGTTCCATTTCATTGTTTGTCTTCAATTAAGAAATTTTTCAATCACGTTTCCAAAGAGGTAATGAGATGCTTTAATTCATATGCATCCCTAGAGTTAGGAGTATTCCTCCTCCTCTAATTTTCTCTAAGTGAAATGTTAAGGGACTATTTTTCTAATTTTCTATGTGGGAAATCAGGGCCTGTGATGAAAATAATTGTACTACTACTAATAAAAACAACAACAACAACAATAATAATTTTCCTGAATTGATCTATTCATATAATTTCATCTATTTGGTCCTTGGGATCTCTTTGAAATCAGGACAGCAATTCTGAACTAAAGAAACTCATATAAATCTCTGTTGCTAGGTTAGTTCAAGAACTGATGTTAGCTTATTTAATAATGATTAAAAGTCCACTAAAACACTAAATATCTTTACAGGGCAGACACATTTCTTAAATTTTCTTGCTTTGACATTTCTGACAGGATAGGACAAAAAGTGCCAACTGTCATAAAAAATAGCTGTGTTTTTAGATCTAGATCCCTCATGTACTATGAAATTATCTATGAAGTAATATAAAAATAAAATGTTGGGAAGCAAAGATAGCTACTGTATTTTAGACTGTTGATGTCAAGATGTTGTGTTTCTCATACAAATTTGTAAAAAGACAGTGTCAGGAATATCCTTAATATTAACTATAAAAACACGAGTTTTTCTAAAGCCAGAAATTTCTACTTTACTTTTAGCTTTTATTTTATTAATTTCTTAGTCTAATTCTTTTTCTTTTTTCTTTTTTTTTTTTTTTTCCACCTAGCAGTTCCTAGTCTGTCTTATTCTCTGCATGATAGGTTAGGTATAAAAACACAATCATCAGAGGGGAACTTTTACACTGTAATACTATTGGTTACTCGTTATCATATTTATTTAATAAACGTCTACTTGCAAAATAAACTGACATAATAATAGGGATCATAAGGTAAATTCATATTCTTTATTTGTGTGCGTAATGGAGATGATTCCATGTATACATTGAGATAATGAGTGTAGGAAAAAAATGAAGGCATCTGCAGGTATTTGAATCTTTATCATGGTCCATAAAAGTACCTCTTAACTGTGGACAAAAAATACAAAATAGCCACTTATCAGCTTCACCAATCCCACCATGCGTTCACTACTACAATAACAATGAAGATCTTAATGTAAAAATTCTGCTCTTGAGCTGATAAACAAACTGGTCACACTGTTGCTTACACAGCTGCCCACAGCTGTTGATTTAAAACTTGCTTAACATAATGAAGCTGAACATTTTTGTGAAGTTGGATAAAAATGATTACTTTTTGCTTCTGAAGTTGATTGTGGACTTTGTTTGTATGCTTATTTGTTTATTTATTTATTATTTTGTTTCAATTTAAAAAATGTCTTCAACAGAGAATGCAGTTTCATGCATATATTTACCTGAATTATTTAATGTATTATATCAGTACTTAAATATTTCTGTAAAACTTGGGGGAAAGACTGTTTAATTTTTGTGTCTTTGTACATACCTCTCCATCCTTCTATCTGTATTTTATGTCTTTGAAAATACTGCTTCAGGTAACGTTCCTTGCTTATCATGTATACTTGAAGTGACTGAAAATAGAGCTGAACATTGGAGCAACTCTATTAAGCATTTTAATTCTGATTTGTGAAGTCACATTATTCCTAATAGAGTAGTAGATTAATTTTACCTGTTTGGTATTCTGCAATCATAAGCAGTGTATTTAAATACATTAATCATATAGAAGATTTCTTTACCATATAGTGGAGTCATATACTGTCAATTTTACAAACATAAAGGGAGGTTATGTCTCATACTGTCAAAAACTGAAACATATTCTTTTTCTGTTGTAAATTTCCTCAGGATAAATTTTGTAAGATACTGATCTTAATTACAGTAGCATTTTAGTAATGCTGGAAGGGTAGGATAATGATGAGGGTATGAGTCATGCTGAGACGACCTACAGCCAAAATTAAAGATGATTAGTTTTAACTTACTTATAGCATATTTCTCAAACTTTTAAACTACAAAGGACCTCTGTGTACATAGTATTCTGCTTAAGGCTGAGCGAATTTGACAGAATCTATTTAAATGTAGAATTTTATTTATTTATTTATTTATTTATTCTGGGATGTACAACAGATACAGATTCATCCAAATTGTAAATATATTTCTTTAGTTACCACAATAAATGGAACCTGGTATGGAAGCACCTCATGCGAATGTTAAGATTAAATATTTAATTTCCAAGCTAAAGAAAGAGCAGACCTTGTATCTCACATCTGCAAATAGTAACCATAAAAATAAATAAAATTTTTTTTAAAAAATTATGAAGGTAAAATTCAGTTTGACATTGTCACTTAAAAGCAAGTATCCATACTTAGGTGTTTACAGATTTGATACATTAGTCTGAAGAAATGTAGTCTGTTCAGTTAGCAGAGTCTAAAGAGATATTTGGTTATCTCTAAAGAGATAACTAGCTGTTAGCATCTAGTGTGATTTCAGATATCATAAGAAAAATATGTGCATGCAATCCTCAGTTAAGACGTAAGACCCACATGAAGCCCTTCTGAAGTGCAGATATCTCCCAGATTACTTCATATGGCATAAAATTCTTGTCTACTGGCAAATGAGTCAAGCCCTTAGTGGCTGCTCCTCTGCTTTAGCCCCAGTTTAGTCAACTTAATTAAAAATGTATGCTAAACATGTTAGTTACAATATCACAAAGAAACTCAGTTCCTAACAAATTTTTTTTAAGGATGTGTTCTTAGAAATCATTAGTAAAGTCTATACATTACATTAGCATTATATGCTAATCTCAACTGTGTTTGAAGCTGTGTTGGTTTAGCCTTGGCAAACAGCCAAACACCCAACCAGCTGCTCATTCATTCCTCAAAGAGGGAGGGGCAGGGGGAAAAAGTAGGATGAGAAGGCTTGGAGGGTGAGATAAAGACAGGGAGATTGCTTACGAGTTTCTGTCACTGGCAAAACGCTTGGGAAATTTAATATATTTTCAAATAAAACAAATTAGATCATCAAAAACAAATACAAATATTAAAACAACACCTTTCCTTCCCCCTCTCCCAGGCTCAGTTTCACTCCTTCACTCCCCAGTTTCACTCCTTCACTCCCAGCTCCTCTACTCTCTGTCCCAAATGGTGCAGGGGGGAGGTAGAATGGAAGATTATGGTCAGGGCATAATAGCTCCTCTCTGCCACTTATTCTCTCACACTTTCCCCCGCTCCACCAGCTGTACTGTACTCCCATGGGCTATAAACCTCTCAATAAATCTGCTCTAATGTGGGCTCTCCATAGGCCACAGTCCTTTCAGGAAATATTCACCTGCTCTGACATAGCTTCCATATCCCCATGATATCCTTGTCTCTAAATTAGAAAGATTCTATTTGATGGCTGGACCACTTGGTGGGTAAGGAATTGGCTGGATGGTCGCACTCAGGGAGTTGCAGTCAACAGCTCAATGTCCAGGTGGAGATGAGTAATGAGTGGTGTTTTTCAAGGGTCAGTGCTGATACTGTTTAACATCTTTGTCAGTGACATGGACAGCGAAATTGAGTGCACCCTCAGCATATCGCCTGACGACATCAAGCTATGTGGTATAGTCAGCATGCTGGAGGGAAAGGATGTCATCCAGAGGGACCTGGACAGGCTTGAGAGGTGTGCCTGTGTGAACCTCATCAAATTCAGCAAGGCCAAGTGCAAGGTCCTGCATCTAGGTCAGGGCAATCCTAAACACAAATACAGATTTAGCAGAGAATGGATTGAAAGCAGCCCTGATGAGGACCAGGGGGTGTTGGTCGACAAGAAGCTCAACATACTCTGGCAATGTGTGCTTGCAGCCCAGAAAGCCAACCGCATCCTGGGCTGCATCAACAGAAGCGTGGCCAGCACATCGAGGGAAGTGATTCTTCCCCTCTGCTCTGCTCTCATGAGACCCCATCTGGATTACTGCTGTGGGGTTTCCAGCACAAGAAGGACATGGAAGTATTAGAACAAGTCCAAAGGAGGGCCATGAAGACAATCAAGGGGCTGGAGCACCTCTCCTATGAGGGCAGACCAAGGAAATTCAGGTTGTTCAGCCTGAAGAAGAGAAGACTCCAGGGAGACGTTATAGAGGCCTTTCAGTGCCTTCCAGGAGGCCTACAGGAAAGTTGGGAAGAGACTCTGTCAGAGAGTGTAGTGATAGGATATAAAGAGGAAATTCTTTACTCGGAGGGTGGTGAGGCACTGGCACAGGTTGCCCAGAAAAGCTCTGCATGCCCAGTCCCTGGAAATGTTCAAGGCCAGGTTGGATGGGGCTTTGAGCAATCTGGTCTGGTGGGAGGTGTCCCTGCCCATTGCAGGGGAGTTGGAACTAGATGATCTTTAAGTTCCCTTCCAACCCAAACTATTCTATGATTCTATGTTTCTATGATTCTATGATTCTATGATTGCATGAGCAGCAGTGGATATCTGCTCCAGCACCATGAAGTGCCTCTTCATCCTTGTCCTCCACCACCTTCTCCTCCTCCTCCTACTCTTCTTGCTTCTTCTTCTCTTCTGACCTTGGTATTTCTGCAGCTGTTTTTCATTCTTTTTGCTTCTTTCCTCTTCTGCCTGTCCATTGCTTTTTGCCCTCTCTAAATTATGTTTTCACAGAGGTGCCACCAACTGCTGGGTCCATAGCAGAGCTGTGTAGCAGAGCTGTGGATGGAACCATCTAGAAATGTCTCTGTTCATCACAGGGCAGTCCCAGATATATTCTCACAGAGACCAACTCAGTCCTCCTGCTGCTACCTACATGAAATACAAATGAAAAAGGAAAAAAAAAATCATAATTCCTCTATAATTTGCATTCAGCAATGAATCCATTTGTAGTGGGTTTACGTGGCAAGGTTTTGGTAGCAGGGGGGGCATAGGGGTGGCTTCTGTGAGAAGGATCTAGAAGCTGCCCCATGTTTGGTAAGGGCCCCACTGCTGACCAGAGCTGAGCCAATAAGCGATGTTGTTTTGCGCCTCTGTGAGAGCATATTTAAGACAGGGAAAAAATGCTGCACCACTCGGCAGCTGGGAGGGTGAGAGGAGTGAGGAACAGCCTTGCAGGCGCCAAGGTCAGTGAAGAAGGAGGGGGAGAGGTGCTCCAGGTGCCGGAGCCGAAGTCCCCTGCGGCCTGTGGTGAGGACCATGGTGAAGCAGGATGTCCCCCTGCAGCCCATGGAGTACCACGGTGGAGCAGGGTTCCACGCTGCAGCCCGTGGAGGAAACCACGGTGGAGCCTGTGCCCCGAAGGAGACTGCGGCCTGTGGAAGACCCCTGCCGGAGCAGATTCCGGGCCGGACCTGCAGCCCGTGGAGAGGAGACCACGCAGGAGCAGGTGACCCGGCAGGAGCTGCTGCCCATGGGGGACCCAGGTTGGAGCAGTTTGCTCCCAAGGGATGGACCCCGTGGTACGGACCCATATATGGAGCAGTTCTTGAAGAGCTGCTGCCTGTGGACAGCCCACGCCAGATCAGTTCAGCAAGGACTGCATCCCGTGGGTGGGACCCCACAGCACAGGGGACAAGAGTGACCGAGAAGGAGCGGCAGAGAAGAAGTGCTATAGACTGACCATGACCCCCATTCCCCCGTTCCCCTGCGCCGCTCGGGGGGAGGAGGTGGAAGAGGGTGGATGGGGGGAAGGTGCTTTTCGTTTCTTTTCTTTGTTTCTCACTTCTCTAGCTTGTTAGTATAAGCAATAAATCTTACTTTCTCTCTATGCTGAGTCTGTTTTGCCCGTCACGATAATTATTGCGCGATCTCCTAGTCCTTATCTCAACCCTTGAGCCCCTTTCATCGTATTTTCTCCTCACTCCTCTTTGAGGAGGGGGAGTGAGAGAGCAGTTGTGGTGGAACTCGGCTGCCCACCCGAGTAAAACCATCACACCGTTAAAAAATCAACAAACAAACAAACAAAAAACAACCACCACCACCAACCACAAAACATAAAGAGAACACAATTTAATCAGCTAGGCAGTCATTCCCATACTGCTAAGAAGTCTTGCTTTCATATGCTCCTAAATAGCAATGAGAGAAGCTCAGATCTTCCTTTGATGATAATGTAGGAGATCTTTGCAACGAACACTGTATAAGCTGATCCTATTGTTAAACATCAGAAGTGAATTTTTACCTTTGTGTGTGTTCAGGCCTGGTTTTCCCCTCATCTCCCACATATCACAGCATATCTCCTCTACTGATATGTTAGAATGAAAGCAGAATCATTACAGAGAATCTTCCATTTCTTTCTAGAAAAAAAAAAAAAAAAAAAAAAAGTTAAACTACATACTTGTTTTCAATATAGTAGTGAGGTTCAAATATATGGGCAAATTTTTGACCTTATCTACTTATATTGTAGACCCTGAAGTCACCCAGCAAGCAATAATGGTAGAACCATGCCAGTTTCAATTTAAAATTATGGAGAGAATTAAGATTTTCCAGGGACTTATATATTTCATCTTCAAATGGGAATGTAAAGCAGCTTGCATGAACTGTATTCTCGAAGCGACCAAGTCAGGTTCAGCTGCCTAAACAAGGACACCTAGTGGTGTTTAAAATAACCTATCTGGTCTCCAGCTCTTGATCCACAAAGGTGCAAGCACCCTATGGGCACTTTCATACTTGTCATTCCCATTTGGATTTCTTATGTACGCTGTGATTCAAAAATGCACTGATTGTCCCTGGTCTGTGGTCAATGACTATGAATCACCCTTCACTAAAATATGAATAAGCTCCAGTAACTCTACTGACTTGATTTTTCCTCTCCATAATTGGAGTGTAGACAAGCAACACTCCATGGATGTTTATATGTCAACGTATTAATTTAGGCTTTCTAATACACAGCTGTATCTCACTGCTAAAACAGGTGAGGGAAATTCCCTTTTAAGGATGCATACGTACTAGAAAATTAAGCAACGCACAGGTGTACTTGCTGTAATAGAAATATAATTACCCAAACTATTAGGTTTTTAGAATCACAGACAAGATTTCCCAAACTATTTCTGGCCATGATTTAATAGCTAGTCTAGAACAGATACCATTCCCAGTAAGCAGTTTGGATGCAGTTACCCTGTACTGACTTCTGAAATACTTTATTAGTAGAGATGCAACCAAATATGTATATGTATAAAATATTTTATTAGTAAAGATGCAGCCAAACTATGTTAGCTGGCATCAAAGGCAGAGAACAGACTCCAGCACAATTTTTGTTTTGAAAGATGTAGCTAGAAGATGCCACAATTAATCAGCTACAGATCCCCCCTAGTGAAAAAGCATTTTACAGCTATCTAGTTAAGTGTATGTAAACATTTTTCTGTGTTATCCATATTCTCCTACAGCCACTCAGAGAACAACACAAGCAGCATCCACCTTTGAACACACAGAAGCCATTCTTAGGTTATCCAAAATTCACATGTGCATATAGGGAACTATGTGATATGCATAAAATAAACCTGGTAGAGTAGCATCAGTTGACCAGAGTCTATCCATCATCTTCTCAGCTTCACCCCACACTGAGGAATTTACTTAGTACATCTTACAGAAAAAAAATAACCAAAGGCAGTTAAGCCAACCTCCATGGTATAAGTAGATATGTTCACTCTGTCTTCTGACTTTTCTATGGGCAGCAAAGTGCTGTCAGATTATTGGTATCACATTGGTAGACTATTGAGTCTTCCAGGGATTTTTTTCATTTTTTTCCTACATCTCCATGACAAAGATAAAATAGAGAAAATAGCCACTACTTCTGTGTGCTGAGGGTGTAATTAATTATTAAAATATACAGCTATTCAGCAGAAAATATATACTATATTTTTTCTTAATAAAATTGGCAAATGCTCATTTTTTAATGCCCTTTATATGCAACATTCTTCTGTCTTAAAATGTCTCATATTTTGTAAATGGGGTTTTAGAAACCTTTTGAGATATGTTGATGAAATATTGATAGTCATTTTCTTCGCTTTTCCCACTCCCCAAGCCCTCATCACCACCTGCAGTACTTCTGATTTATACTTTTTTATTATTTTGACAAATTAAAACCATTTCATACTGTGAAGTAACTAGTAACAAGGGAGAGTTTCATACACACATACATAAGGAAGAAAAACAAGCATACAGCACATACATTTCTATTACTGCTAGGTGGACTGACTTTTCAAGTTCTGTAAACTACTGGCCCTGCCTTTGAATTTATGGAATGAATTCAGAACACTTAGTACTTGATCATGTATGCACATAACTTCAAACCTATGAGCAATTCTATGGAATTATGTTAATAATTCAGTATAGCCAGAAATGTTTATAGGATCTTTCATTGATTATCTTAAACTGATCTAAAAGAAATAATCTTACAGTTCTTGAAGTTTGTTCCAATAATTCAATTTTATTTATTTATTTATTTATTTTTTTCATCATACACTGAGCATTTTCTAACCTAGTCAAAATTTGATCCAGAAATTGAACTAGTGTACTGAAATACATGGAAGGTAAGAGGTAAGATCTCAGGTTAAAACTGTGAAATTTTCCCTGTAGTTGACACTTAAATGTACAAGGGCTGAAAAGCTTCCAAAAACTTAATGGAGAGGAAATTGTGCCTACATATATGGTAAGTTGTATCTGAAAAACTGCAAACATATAATTATGAATACATGGTTCGTGAAGGCTGGAATCAAAATTTGGTCTAAGAAATTAGAATCCAAAATTTTGTATTGCTGACTGGGAAACTGGCTACTTGTATCCCAATTTAACTTCAACCTTTAACTTAAAGTGTCCCAAGAGAGACTGTATCTAACAAATCCCTGTGGAGTCTTCCCTAGTAATGTAAGGTGGTTCAGTGCCACAAAAGGGCAAATCCTTTACAAACTCTAAAGAACATGAAAAAAAACATGTCAAATCTTGTGGGATAAGCTGTCTTTTCATATAATAAGTAATTTTAATATTCTATTGTGACTATCAAATAATAATAACGACAATAATAATAAAGCAATACCATGGTTGAATTGAAAATATTATGACTTGAAGTATTTTGAAAAGGAATGTATTCTCAAAAATGTAGTGGGAAGTCAATATCTAAAAATATCCAACAAGAACTGGTGCTTTTTATATATCATGGACAGTGTGAATCTATGAATATTGCACAATCTATCTGTCTATATACTCTAAGTTTATATATATATATATATATGTCCATAAAGAGGATATGGACATTTTTCAGTGTTTCGCATTAATAGAAAGGATTTTCCCATTTTCAAATTTCCTGTCACATTTGCATTGCAAATTCTACTGTGTTGCAGCAAGAGGCAAATGAGCAGGTTGGTGACCCTTAACATTTTAATTTAGTAACTGAAAATAAAATTGTAGTGTACCTTAAAATATTCTTTTAAATTATAACTGCAGCACAGTCATATGTATAAGTGCTAATGCAGAATAAGGGAAACTTGTAAAGTTGATTGCTAATACTTAATATATGCTGTAAATTCAGTTCCTCTTTCATATCTGTCCACAACGACATTTCTGCAATACAGCACAAATAACTCAGAAAATACACAACTGGACTAGCCATTACATCAGACTTACCAACAACATTAGAAACAGGGTTGTTTATGATACAATGTTTATCGCACACTGCTAATTCTAGAAATATAATCACTGGAGGTTAATTAATTTATCCTTGTCTTGCATGTTGGTGTATATTGTTGTGGTCAGTGTACAAAGGACAGTTCTTACTAAAAGGTACTTTGAAATTTTTCTTTATAACTTGAGCTAAACATTCATAGTGAGCTGATCTTTTATCTCACTGCTGACACTAGCTGAACCAACTGCTGTAGTGGTCCTCATTCTTACCCACAGGAGGTCAGTGCCATCTAATCTCTTCCATCTCTGCCAATGTTGTTTGAACTCAATTAAACTGGAATCCTGGGTAGATTGAAGATACATTTTATTTTTAGAGTTGACCTAAAGTCATTACAGAAATTATGGCTAAAGAAATGAAGAACTTATCTTTTTGGATTTTTGTCCTACTGGTGATGGTACTGAATAGCTTTGACATTCAGTAAAGATTTGTAGATACTTGCTTATCTAGTGCTACATTATGTCATTGTTCTTATTACAATATCCTCCTTCCTAGTCTTTTATTCACTCTAGTTTTAAATGTCATAGCAGCTGAATAGGGAACCGCTGTTGCTTGTTTACATGGGCTAAGAAACATAGGCCTGTTAATTGTTTCTCTGCCTGGTACTCATTTATAATCCATTTACACCTACACTCAATGAGTCAATTTGCAGGTTTATTTTGGGAGACACTATTTCACTTAATAAAGGAACCTTAACAGCAGCTGATGAAATAGATTTCTTTAGGGGCTAACCTCTACAGATAGTGTAGAGGAAGTAATGTTAAAGTTAGCTTCTTTTAACCAGTGTTATTCTTCAACACTGGTTTATTAGAATTTACATACATACGTGACACCCTTGCCTTCATGTCATGCTCTGTAATGATATAAAACACCCACTGTAATGATATAAAACGCTTCTGTGGCAGACTGTGGAGCCCATGAATCTTCCACTCTGGCCCACAGGGGTTTCAAAAGTATTGGGAAGGTTTCTCTTGGAAATACAGGGGACCTAAATGAGGTCATCAATAACTCCCACACAGATAAATTCAGCAGCAGCACACTGAGCACCAAAAATATTGGCAGTGCAAATCTCTGGGATAATTTCTGTGTAGATCTCTATGATCTTCATGAAGGACTTGCCTATTTTAAGCGAATTAACTAATCCTTATGATAAGATCCCGTTGTTTTGGGTTTATGTGGCAAAGGTTTGGTAGAAGGGGGGCTGCAGGGGTGGCCTCTGTGAGCAGAGCCCAGTAGCTGCCCCATGTCAGATCAGAGCCAGCTCCAGCCAGCTACAAAATGGATCAGCCGCTCACCAGAGCTGAGCCAGTGAGTAACGCTGGTTGGCCCTATGGTAGAGCAGAAATGAAGAAAGGGATAAACAAACAAACAAACAAACAAACAAAAAAACCTGTTACACGACAGCAGCTGGGAGAGCAATGAGTGAGAGAGCAGTGTTGGTGGAATTTAGATGCTCATCAGAGTGAAACCACCAATGGCAACCCTCTTCTTACCTTATGTATGCTGCCACAATAAAACATGCTGTAAGGTAAAGATGTATAACTTCATTCAAAAAACTTGAAGCAACAGCTTGTCATTGCAGGTATGGAATACAATTGGTCCCTCTTGTTGGACTTGAAATCTCACTGTTAAAATAGAGATCTTTAACAACATATAATTTCTTTTAGATTGAGGAATAAAATCTCCATTTATTTTATGATTTATTCTAGTAACAAATAATTAGGATCCATTAGAATTAGAACAATGAATATAGTAATTCAGCTATTTTGTGTAAACAATTGAGAAATACCATGTTCCATGAAAGGTACTATGAATTCAGGTGCCTAATGCTGTCAAGCTGCCTTAAAGTTTGCATCTAGTACAGTTTCAAATGCCTTCATTAATTTTTCTGTCCACTCAGTGGGTCATTCATAGGTCTCTTGCCATTGCTACCAGACCACTGGTATGGATTCTCAGTTGACACTACACACTTTTGTTTAGGCAAACAAATGGAACCATAGCAGTCTGGTGCTATATAACTGGAAAAGCCATATAATTGTGCTAGGAAGAGCTATCTGTACATTTTACACTTCATTTTTCTTTGCATAATAAGAGTGCTCAGTAAGTAGAGAAAAAAAAAAAAAGAATGAAAAGTTTATATTCAAGTAGTTATACTGTAATAAAATTTATACATGCTTGTTAATGTAAAAGAAACCAAAAGACAGGACTAAACAGGATGAGAGGCAATGATCTTACTGCATCTGGAAGAGCACAGCTATGAAGATTAAAAACAAACAAACAAACAAGAAAACACATGGAAGATAATAAAATCAGCTAAGAAGCTTAATGAGCTGCTCTATGAAATCAGAAATACTGTTTTAAGAACAGAATAAATCCGACTATTGCTATTATTTAAAGCTTAAACTATACATTTTCATAAGGCAATGGTGAAAATCCACATGATATCTTAAAGCATCACAAAAGGATTATTTACCATTAAAATACTAAAAGTCACTGTGATCTCTAGTTCAGCTTTCAGTCTAATTTTTATATGAAACTTTTATTTAGGATCATTATTTTAGCATTTCTGTTTCTTGGTGACAAAATGAGGTACCATCATTAAAGCTGCATGTCTCAAATAATGTTTAGCACATACTGGTTTCTGATTTGTCCCATAAAATCTCAATTCAGGACTGCTAAATTAAAAAAAAAACTAATAATCACAAAAATTATGAACTCAGGAAAAAAACAAAAAACAAAGATATATTAGACATACAACACACACTCACACACAAAGAAAGAAAATCTCAGAAATTTGAATTGCTCTTTAGTAATATTTTTCTTCTTAAAGCATAAAATGATACTTAAAATGTGAAGCATCAGCACACAGTTAGAGAGTTGCTTTCAAATTCACTGGTTAAGATTTACAGTTTACAACACACATAACTATCTAAAAGGTTATATTCTTTTTCTAATACATATATTTCAAATGACTGGCTTATTAAGAAGTTATCTCACCTATACTCACCAATAAGTTTAAAATGCATTCACTTTGAGCCTGAGCTGGATGGACAGGAGTGAAAATGTTTTAAAACTTGAAAACACTTTAAATTGAACCATCTTGTCTTCTGTGATTTTATTCCTGCAATTTCTCATGATTTTGATACAATTTATTATGACACAAACTCCCTTGTAGATACAGATTTACTGCAGAAATCTGTTTCTTAACACTTCAAAAAAGAAAGGCTAAAATCTGACTTATATGAAGTCATTTATCTTTTACATTCTAGTAGCTTTTTCTCCTGTTCTGTGTTTGCCTATGACCTGTGCATATAGGAGAAGACCTGGAATCTAAATAATAGTTTCCATTGCATTCTGAATAATTTCTGTTCATTGTTCTTCATGTGTGTCTCTACCTCTTTGTTGTTAATGAGATCAGGACGGATTTCCATTGAGACTGTGACAGTAGTGCCATTAGCTTTTAATCTGTCAAATCCTCATGAAACCTCCTTATGAAACTACCTTCAACTGCTTTTGTAGCTTAGTAGGACTTTTGTACTGTCTCTTTTTATATGAAATAGAATCATGGAATCATTCAGGTTCATCTAAGATGATCTAATGTCATCATAGATGATCATGGAACAGATGATCTAAGTTCAACCTTTAACTTAATACTAAAGTCCACCGCTAAACCATGCTACTCAGTTCTACATCAACATGTTTCTTGAAGACCTCCATGGATGGTGACTCAACCACTCCCTTGGGCAGACTGTTCCAATGTTGCACAACCCTTTCAGCGAAGAATTGTCTCCTAATATCCAACCTAAATCTCCCTGGTGCAACTTGAGGCCATTTCCCCTTGTCTTATTACTTGGTGCTTGGGAAATATACACCCTTGCCAATGAGTGGCATGGAAGTACAAATTCCCTCCTGCCTCCTGAGTGATGAAGGACACCCACTGCTGCTTGCATAAATCATTATCTTCTTTAAAGGAGAGGCTATGTAGATGAAAATTAATGTTAAGAAAAGTAAAAGTGTGGAATCATTGGGAAGATAAAGTGAGCAACAGATTTTGAGAGGATGAAAAGGCCTTGGGGAGAAGGCTTTTGCAATTTGATACGTATCTAGACAGTCCCTGAAGACATAGTGGGGTAGAACACAGAGGATTTAACGCTAGCCACTTCTCCCTTTTCAAATACCATGTTCCATAGCCTTAGGTGGAAGGAAAACAACACTCAGGGAACATGGACTGAAAAAAGTCCATTTTCTATGCTCAGAAAGTATTCTTCAGAGTCTGATTTCCTTATAGAGAAACAAAATAAAGAAAGAACTCTACAGGAAAAAAATAATCTCCGATTCAAGCCAACCAGAAAAGCATTCTTCAGCAAGTGTGGCTCAATGTTTTGTTGTTGTTTAAGTAGCAAGGCATGAAACTACTGAGATGACAAGCAAGACTAAATGTAGTTCAGTGTCATAGCAACAGAGGCTGGCATCACAGAAACTACAAAAGCTGAAAGTCTCTGGAAGTGACAGACAAATCAAGGTTCTACTTGCGTATTCAGCCATCAAAAACATACAACTGCTGAGACAGTACAATGGGAACCTTGGTACATGCAGACCTCTGCAGGCTACAAGATTGACATCTCTAACAATGACATAAGAACCTTTAGGCATGAAGTGTGAGATGCCTGGCATCCTTAACCTGCCCCTAACCTCTACACACTGTGTATATAACACAGCTTCCATAGAGGCAAGTTAAGAGATGGGCAGCATATGCATTGACAGCATAGTCTCATTGTGAATGTTGCATATGAATGCTACTTTCCAGGGATGTTCACTTTAACAATGTGAAGATTGCAGATGCCTTTGTGCTCTTCTGTTCTTAAAACAAAATAGTAACGGACAACAGCCACAAATTCGTTCCATGTAGATCATGGACTTTGACATATTTGTTTGGATTTTCAACATTGCTTTTTCTGCATCTTCTAATTTTTCTGGGTTGTACATGCCATGCAGGTACACCACTGAAAGAAAATGACAAAACACACCTCAGGACTACTACAGAACACCAACCATAAGCATTGTTTTCTGTAAAAATAGAAGTGTATTTAAGTAGCAGGAGCTACGAACATGCTAAGAAGATATTTATAATGTAATCAGTTTTACCACACTTAAGTACTCTGGCATGAATTCCAGAAGCTATTATACTCATTAAGAATCATACCAGGAGGAACTTTCTTTGTATACAACTTGAATTTAGCCTGAGAATCAAAAATAAAATGTGAATATTGTATCTATTGTTCTTTTTTTGGCAGCAAGATATATCATATAATCACCCCATACCATTATGTGTGATGAGTAGGCTGTAGAACAGTAAAGCCCTGACCTAAGCTTAGAGTAGAATTGGAAGGAGTTCATTGTTACTTATTTCAAATCCAAAGAGCAGAGACGGTATGAAATAAATCACCAACACACACCTGCCTGTACTTGAACAGATTCGTTTCTTCTTAGAATCGCTACAAACACAGACTAGTTCAAAAGGGAAGCAATCAACACCAGCAGCATTAAATCTTCTCTCTGTTGACCAGCAATAGGACCTGAGGGAACAACATGAAGCTGCATCAGGGGAGATTCAGGTTGGGTATTAGGAAAAGGTTCTTCACTGGGAGGGTGGCAGGGCAATTGAAAAAGCTCCCCAGGTAAATGGTCATGGCACTGAGCCTGCTGGAGTTCAAGAAGAATTTGGACAATGCTCTTGGATATATACTTTTGTGTGTGTGTGTATGTGTGTGTGTGTATGCGTGTCTGTGTGGAGCTGGGAGCTGGACTCGATGATTCTTGTGGGTCCTTTCTAATTCTGGATATTCAATGATTCTATAAAATTATAAAGAATTTGATCAAATATATATATGTGTGTATATATATACATACACAAACCTTAACAGGTGCTTATTATTATGATTATTTATTTGTTCAGTTTTAGACTATTACAACAAAATAATTCGGATTTAGGTAATGAGAAGTTGCTGAGACTTCCCATGGTAGCTCCTACATATTTAGCTTTCAGCAAAAAGTTATGTCACATATTTCCTGGTTTGGGTGTGTATATAACTGTCAAAATCTTAATTTCACTTGTCTCCCAAAGAGATAGGCTTTATCAAAACGTAGCATCTGAATACATCTTCAATAAGAAGATAGTTGAAAACCAGAGTTTTCCAACTGGGAAAACAAACAAGCAAACAAACGTTTTCTATGGAATTTCAAGTCAACAAAATTATTTCAAAGTTAAAAAAATCTGCTTTCTCATAGTTCAGCAGGTCCTAATGCCCAGATCACAGACTATCAAAAAGCTACGCACTATTCTGGAATAAATCTCAAGTTCTCCTCATGAAGCTACTATAACTAAATTAATAAAACATATTCTATAAATAATTCTTAACTGGAGGCATATCCAGAATGTCTGCCTAAGGAAAGATGAAGAAAAGTGACTTATTATGGAATTAAGATATTTAATTCCAAATAATTCTGTAAAATTAACTGGTTTTGTGTTTGAGGGCTGCCAAAATTTGACCATGAAACAGCAATGCAAATTTGAAGCAAAGGAGGTCAAAAGCACCCTGGGCTTTGTGAGGAGAAGCATTACCAGCAGGACAGTTAAGGAATTTCCCTCAGTTCTGAATTTGTGATGCCACATATGAAGTAAAGGGATTGCTCATCAAAGAGGAAACAAGGCTCAGGCAGGATCTTATCCACTAGAAAAAACAAATTGTTGGGGGGAGTAAGGAAGACAACACCAGGCTCTTTTCAGTGGTGCCCAATGAAAATACAAAAAGCAATGAGCACAAGTAGAAATACGGGAAATTCAATTTAAGAATAAGAAAATAATAATAATAATAAAATTCTGTGAAGGTGGTCAAACATTAGAACAGGTTGCTCAAAGGGATTGTGGAGTTCCCATCCCTGGTGATATTCAAAACTTTATTGGACACAACCCTGTGCAACCTGATCTGGCTGACCCTATTTTGAGCAGGGGGTTGGACTACAGAAGTCCCCAAAAGTCCCTGCCATCCTCAACCATTCTGAAGTTCTGTAAAATTAAAGCACAGAGGACAGCGCCTTAAACAGTAGGACCCTGGGTTAGAATGCTATGGGCAATACCTATTGGGCAATAATGCCTATAAGTATCTAATTGTAATGAATTATTTATTTATTTATTTTTCACACAGATTTGTTGTAAATAGAGTTCTTACATTGTTTTCAGCATTTATCTATTTTCTTTGAAAATCCTTCACATATTAGTGCATGTTACTTCTGTCTTGAATAGTACTCTCTTCAGCCCCAAATCTGGACATAGATATCACAGCAATACTGTATAACTCTGTTTCAACAGGTTTGATTATCATCATCTTATACTACCCTGCGTCGGCTCTGTAATGACAAATAAGTTTTAACAGGTCAGGGTAGAGACCAACAGTAAACTGCTTGCCATTTTTCCTGCCACAGTATCAGTTTTCAAAAACTTCAGTGGAAAGGCTATGACAAGGAAGAACAACCTTCACTGTGTTCTGAAAATTTAAAATTAATAATGCGTCTGCAGGCCTCATCATTTTTTTAGTACTGCTGGCCCTTACTTAAACAAGCATGCAGAAGTAACAGAGAAGACAGCAGTCTGATGAGCATTCCCTCTCCCCCCCCCCCCCCCCCTTTTTTTTACCCTGAAATTAATCAGTATTTACATCTCCTATATATTAATATCAGACCAGGCATTTCCCTCATACCTTTAGTAGCAGAGTGTAAAACTACACATTGTCTCTGTATTTCTCAGAGCTCACACATTCAATGCAGGGGCAAGAATTGTTTCTTACAGAATAGCACTAGTGTATGATCTCTGAAAACAGACATTTGCCCATCGGAGACCTACCTGAGAGGAATGAGCAAGCCAGGTTAATGGTATTCCTCCCACACAGCTGTATCCATTGTGTGAAGCATCACTCCTTACCATCTCTGTTGAAAGGTGCATGTTGCTTGTCCTGTGCAAACCTTGCAATGTCCACCAGTTCAAGCAGGAAGTGTACATGAAGCTGCACTCATACCAGAGAAGAAAAGAACTATATAAATTCATTGAAAGATATTTGTAAAACTGGAGAATAACAAAAATAAACAGGATTTTTTACTGAAGGCTTATGCTCAGAAAGCATCTTTCTTTAAATGAGTTAATGCTGAACTTCCATCATGAGTCCTCTTCATCGATGATCTGGATGAGGGGATTGAGTGCACCCTCAGTAAGTTTGCAGACGACACCAAGTTAGGTGCGTGTGTTGATCTGCTCGAGGGTAGGAAGGCTCTACAAGATGATCTGGATAGGCTGGACCGATGGGCCGAGGCCAACGGTATGAAGTTCAACAAGGCCAAGTGCTGGGTTCTGCACCTGGGGCACAACAACCCCAAACAAAGCTACAGGCTGGGAGATGAGTGGTTAGAAAGCTGTCTGTCAGAGAAGGACCTGGGAGTATTGGTTGACAGTTGGCTGACTATGAGCCAGTGGTGTGCTCAGGCGGCCAAGAAGCATCCTGGCTTGCATAAGAAACAGCATGGCCAGCAGGTCCAGGGATGTGATTGTCCCCCTGTATCAGAGGGGATTAGAGATGAGGATAAAGCTGAGGTGCTTAACGCCTTCTTTGCCTCAGTCTTTAGCAGCAAAACCAGTTGCTCTCTGGACGCCCAGTACCCTGAGCTGATGGAAGGGGATGGGGAGCAGAATGTGGCCCCCACAATCCACGAGGAGATGGTTGGCGACCTGCTACAGCATTTGGATGTACGCAAGTCGATGGGGCCGGATGGGATCCACACAAGGGTGCTGCAAGAACTGGCGGGAGAGCTGGCCATGCCGCTTTTCATCATTTATCGGCAGTCCTGGCTATCAGGGGAGGTCCCACTTGACCGGCGGATAGCAAATGTGACGCCCATCTACAAGAAGGGCCAGAGGGTAGACCCAGGGAACTAGAGGCCTGTTATTTTAACATCAGTGCCAGGGAAGCTCATGGAGCAGATTATCTTGGGCGTCATCATGCGGCAGTTGCAGGGCAAGCAGGCGATCAGGCCTAGTCAGCATGGGTTTATGAAGGGCAGGTCCTGCTTGACGAACCTGATCTCCTTCAAGGTGACACGCTTAGTGGATGAGGGAAAGGCTGTGGATGTGGTCTACCTTGACTTCAGTAAGGCATTTGACACCATTCCCCACAGCATTCTCCTCAGGAAACTGGCTGCCCATGGCTTGGACTGGCGCACTCTTCGTTGGGTTAAGAACTGGCTGGATGGCCAGGCCCAGAGAGTTGTGGTGAATGGAGTCAAATCCAGTTGGAGGCCGGTCACTAGTGGCATTCCCCAGGGCTCGGTGCTGGGGCTGGTCCTCTTTAACATCTTCATTGATGATCTGGATGAGGGGATTGAGTGCACCCTCAGTAAGTTTGCAGATGACACCAAGTTAGGTGCGTGTGTCGACCTGCTCGAGGGTAGGAAGGCTCTACAAGATGATCTGGATAGGCTGGACCGATGGGCCGAGGCCAACGGTATGAAGTTCAACAAGGCCAAGTGCCGGGTTCTGCACCTGGGGCACAACAACCCCAAACAAAGCTACAGGCTGGGAGATGAGTGGTTAGAAAGCTGCCTGTCAGAGAAGGACCTGGGAGTGATGGTTGATAGTCGGCTGAATATGAGCCAGCAGTGTGCTCAGGTGGCCAAGAAGGCTAACAGCATCCTGGCTTGCATAAGAAACAGTGTGGCCAGCAGGTCCAGGGATGTGACTGTCCCCCTGTACTCGGCTCTGGTGAGGCTGCACCTCGAGTACTGTGTTCAGTTTTGGGCCCCTCACCACCAGAAGGATATGGAGGTGCTTTAGCGAGTCCAGAGAAGGGCTACAAAGCTGGTGAAGGGTCTGGAGAACAAGTCTTATGAGGAGCGGCTGAGGGAGCTGGGACTATTTAGCCTGGAGAAGAGGAGGCTCAGGGGCGACCTTATCGCACTCTACAGGTACCTGAAAGGAGGCTGTAGCAAGGTGGCGGCTGGTCTATTCTCCCATGTGCCTGGTGACAGGATGAGGGGGAATGGGCTAAAGTTGCACCAGGGGAGGTTTAGATTGGATATTAAGAAGAACTTCTTTACTGAAAGGGCTGTTAGTCACTGGAATAGGCTGCCCAGGGAAGTGGTTGAGTCACCATCCCTGGAGGTCTTTAAAAGATGTTTAGATCTAGAGCTTAGGGATATCGTTTAGTGGAGGACTTGTTAGTTTTAGGTCAGAGGTTGGACTTGGTGTTCTTGGAGGTCTCTTCCAATCTAGACTGTTCTGTGATTCTGTGATTCAGTGCAGTGTTTCCTTACTGCCACATATCTGAGTTCTGTGTCACCACAAAAATTTTGTCAGAGAGCTGATTTACTGCCAGAGTATGAACCTGGTAATCCAGCGAGTACCAGGATAATTTACTGTTACATAAGTCTGTTCCAAAATACTATTCCATGTACAATATCTTATGAAGTGTCTATTTACATATATTTCCATTTGTGAAGTAGGGAGGACAGAGTTGATGATTGGAGTGGTTAACCCAAAAATACATTTTGAAATCTTGATTAGAAAAATACCAGAATGATACATCAGAGTAGCATGTGATGTGACTAATTGCAGTAGGATCATATTTCAGCTAAAAAAGTTATAGGCCATATCCCTTCAGGTTCAAGCTGCTTATCTAATAATGTCATTTAATAATATATTCTTAAAAGAACATAGAGATTTCAGTAGCATCATTCCATATGATATATTTGTGTACAAAGAAAGAAAATGTAGTGCTGAAATATTTTTTTATTCATGCTGGCAAAGCTGTCAAGGTATAGCTTTGGGGTCACAAAAACAAATGCTCCTAATGCCAAAATAACTTGTGTGTCTCAGACTGTGATATGCACTTAGGAAACAAAGAGCTGCAGTAGTTTGCTGTGGCAGTTCATAGGATACGGGCTGTATCCAGTGTACCGGAGAAAACTGGTGAAGTACGTTGACCTTTTCAGTAAACTGTCTACATAGTCCAGCCATTCCACATTTTATTTCTAAGAGTTATCATCATTATCATAATTATTATAATATTTGCATTCTTCTATTCTGGCTCCACAGATGAGTTGAGGCACCACAGAGAGCTTGCTGAGGCTGTGACACAAGATTTTACTACAAATCACCGTTTGCTCAAAAGGGCTGAATGGATAGAGTTGTGTAAATAAGAATTTCCAGTCTCCTGCTGTTCACACCAGGTTGTGCTGATGTGTTTCTAGGAGCAAGCTGATTCCCTCCTGCTGCTCATAAAAAAATCTTTCCCAGAACAGTTTGGAAAATTTTCTTGTAAAAAATGAAGTGCTACAGACAATGTGTTTAGGAAGTGTTAATAGTGCAGCAGAGGGTTTGGTTGTTTTCTGCCACCCCCCAACAGCACTGGATACTCCACTGATGGCTGGTTAATATTACATTTGTTAGCTACCTTTGGGGAGCAAAAGAGTATTACTTGACTTCAATATTTATGATTGCCAGTTTCTGGTTCTGTTAGTTTATGATAAGACCTGAGCCAATGTTCCTTCTATATAACACATTTTAGCTAATGTATGTATGAAAGAGTTGTAAACTGTCTCACATTTGTTATGCATTAGGAGTGAGCAATACAAATCTACCATATATATTTTTCAAAGATGCATAACTTTCAAAATACCTATAAATGTGCTATCTATATTTTCAGATTTCTGAATTCCATGTCAGCTTAATGTAATTTAAAAGAGAGAATAAGATAAACCATAATCATGGAAATAACATCCATATACTAATTACAAAATTGATTCTCTGTTGATCTTTGAGAGTTTTTATCTTGATTTAATGTCTTAATTTTATTCACCGTTTCTTTAGAAAAAAAAAAAAAAAAAAAAGAGAAACTTTGCATTTCTGTCTTTATTGATGACATCTATTAATAACCATCTAATATTCACCATTCAGCTCTCCAAGGACATCCATGTCACA
Organism: Nettapus auritus; assembly: GCA_011076525.1. Classification (NCBI taxonomy): domain Eukaryota; kingdom Metazoa; phylum Chordata; class Aves; order Anseriformes; family Anatidae; genus Nettapus; species Nettapus auritus. The sequence goes on along the minus strand of CM021767.1, from coordinate 105,639,136 downwards.
AATCATATCTGCCACTGAAGATATGCAATCATCTCTGCCGTGACATTCCTCAGTAACCTACAGTCATGCTGCATTGTGAAGGAATGCCTCATTTAACTCAAAACATAGGGAAGTTTAAAGCGTCAACTGAAAGTCAGGGCTGAGCACTATCTGTCCAAAACTGAATGACAAAGAAAGAACTCTGATGAAAATAATCCCCTAAAGTAAATCCTGTCACTTTTGATCCAGATTGGCTCAATGGAATGATTTACAATATGACTTTGCAGACAACCATATGGACACGGTGGAGGGGACACTAAATTGAAGAATAAAGACAGAACAAGTGGCATATGAAAGGAGGGCAGGAATTTTCTAAGTGTCTTTGCCACTGACTGTGTTTTCCATGATGACAGCCAAGTCTGTGCTCATATCCATCAGTGTTTTACAGGCCTGGTAGTTCTTAATGTTCTTAATCTCTGAGAGCTGGGTATGCACACCAGGAGTGTATATTCTCAAATTGCAGAAAGCTATAATCTTATGCCACATTCATTTAAATATTTCCAGACCTCTGCTGTTCTCTCAGATCAATACATTGTGTAAATGTGTTTTGAAGGCTACATCTATACTAGAAAACAGTATTTTCTGGGGAGCACTTTTAGTCCTCAGGCAAGATGATATAGTGCAGCTTTCATCCACACAGTTAAACTCTCTTTGTATCCATATTGTACTTAGGGACAATTCTGTAGCTAATGATAATTCCCTATGCTTGGGAATTTTCTAGGGAGTGCTTGCTAACTTAGGCAAAATGAGTTCTAGAGGATGTGTCAACAATATATCAGCTACAATAATTATAAAAAAAATGCCTGAACTGTTTGCTTTGCTCTGACTGTTTGCTTTAAGAGCGTAGCCCTCTGGTTTGGTCTTCCAAAACCAGGATGAAAATCTTTTAGTGTCACTGAACTTCACTAAACCCTATTATTAATCATTCTCCATTCAATTCCACATCAACATAGATTCATAGGACAGTGACAAAACTCACCACGAAACTTTAATTCACTGCTCTACCTTCCCCTTCTCTATAAAACAGCCCCAGCAGAACATAGAGAAACAAGTTTCGGGAATTCGGAGCTGGATTTCTTTTCTATTCAGTGGAGAAATGGGAGCTGCAGCACCTCTTGCATTGTGGGTAGGAGCAAACACAGGAAGCAACTGTGCCTAGTAGATGGTACTCACATAGCACAGGAAGCTTCACAGATCCTTTTCCAAAATATTTCCCAGAAGGATAAGATACTTGTTTTTTCCTCTTTGTTTCCCTGAGAAACAACATTTCCCTGAATTCCCTAACAGTAAAGCACCTATTTCACTGAATGGAGGTAAAAAAGAGAAATGAGAAATTAGAAACGTGTCTCTTTATTTAGTTTTAGACATGTAATCTGGATTTTCAGAAACAATCCTTCTAATGATTCCTCATGATATTAGGTGATCTAATACCCAGATCTCTGAAGCAGAATTTAGCATAGACATGAGTTACTTATGTTAGCTGAGTGTTCATCCAACTCACAGTTCATTGATTGAACATTTTCTTCTGGATGGTTAGGTTTAGATGGATTTGAGTAGCAAATTTAGATATAAAATTTTAAAACCTTCTTTACTGAGCTTAAAAGGAAGAATTGTTTACTCTTTTGTTAAGTTTTGTAGGCTTGATCCCATTTAGAGGTTTCTCATAAAAATGATAAATCACATTTTTTCACAGAAAAGCAACTCTTTTCCTAAATTTCAATTTCCTCTTCTGAGAAAGAAGGTGTTAGGCCTTCTTAAAAAAACATTTTCAATATATATATATATTTTTAGTATATGAAAACAATATTTCTCTATGTCCTTTTCTTAGGAAATGCATGAATTGATTTTGTTGAAGCAAGCAAGTAGGAAATCAACCTGGTGCAGTCATTTGGCAAGTACATTTTTAGTCTCTATGGTTATACTTTGTCAAAATTAAAAGCCATTGAAAACAATGTGTTATGATAGAAAACATCAGTCAACCTTAACTATAGATCAACTTAATATCTCTGCCTATAATATAAAAGTTGAAAAAAAAAAAAAAAAAAGATCAAAAGAAAGAAAAATGAGTTTTTAAAAGTAATGTCAACTTACAGATTTGAGAAATGTTTTGAAATTCACACAGGATCTGTTTAGCCTCTGGGCAAAAACTAATACTAGAAAAAAATACTCTTTCATCTCTGTAACACTATGAACTAATTTTTTAGCAAAAGGTTGGACTAATAGAAATGGATGGCTCTCAGTGGGATGTGCAATGTGCTATTGAGCCTCCCATTTTTCAAAATGGGGGGTTAAAAAGCAGTAGAGATAACATAATGATGTCAAGATGTCTTACTTTGGTGGCTAAAACAATATGCAGTGTTTCTATAACATTTTTCCTATTCTTCTCACTACTTCATGCAAATAATAGCCTAGTGAAAAATATTCACAACACATGGTATGTAGCAGCCATGAAAACTGGCTGATATATATATATGTATGTATAAGAATGGTAAAGAAACCCTTCAGATAGTGCAAAATAATATAATACAATATACAATTTTGGACATTATATACTATTACCCTCCAAATTAACTTTTTGGCAGATCAGTAGTCTTCAGTCTCTGAAATTCTTCATCTGGATTGATGGCATGAAATTTTTATGAAAAAAATTAAATGTTTTTGGAGGTTGAAGTATGTCACTTATTGTTAGCTGAAGTTCTTAGAGAATATCAACTTTGCTTAGGAAATTGAATTAAAGAACAAGGGACTAAATATTTATGCTTTGGCCAAGAGACTTCCTCAGTTATATGTGTATGCTATGAATATTTTGTGCAGTCTGGGAAGGTCCAATAACAGCAATCAGAGGTCTGAAGGCAGGGAGAAAAAGAAAATGAAAAAAAGAGACAATTTTAGCAAAAAGAAATGAGGAAAGTAATAATCTTATTATAACCATTGTATCACAGGTATCCCTCCACCTCAGTTAGCTATTTCAACATCAGGACAACAGGAGGCATAAGGGATTTCATATCACCCACAAAAATGACCCAAGAATTTCAGTCGTCATATATCAATAGCCTACACAGTTGCTAACCTGGTCTTCAAATAATAAAGCAAATACAAGCCACATAAATAAAAAGATCTGGCCCCTGCTATTTATTCCTCACTCACACACTGATTTATAACATGATCCTGAACAGAAAACTATGTGAAGCCCATTGCACTATTTGCACTATTCTCAAACATATTTTATCACAAACAAAACCCATCTGATACTCTCTTTCCCCATACCCATTTGCCCAAGGGTAGATGTACCAGCTTGGATTATGACTGCATGGTGCAGTTTTGTTGAAAGTGTTATGCTAATAAGACTACAAAGAAATGTCACATTTAGAAAACAAAAACCTTTGAGTTAGGTAGCTCTTACCTTCACAGACTCTCAAAACAAATAATAATAATAAACCTACTCTCATTTTCCTTTGAAATACAGAACACATCCAGGTTGGTAAATTTGATTTTATTTTCTTACTGGAAAATGCAGATTTGTTTGTGGAAACAGGTGTACTCATACAATAACAAGTGTGGTGGTTTTACCCTGCTGGGCTGCTGAGCTCCACCACAAATACTCTCTCACTCCACCTCCTCAGATGGAAAGGGGTAGAAAATACAATGAAAAGGGCTCAAGAGTTCAGATAAGAACAGGGAGATCACTCAGCAATTATAATCACGGGCAAAACAGACTCAGCATAGGGAGATTAGAAAAAATTATTACCTCTTACTAACAGCTAGAGAAGCAAGAAGCAAAGAAAAACTAAAAACACCTCCCCCCCACCCCCCCCATCCACCCTCTTCCAATTCCTACCCCCAAGCAGTGCAGGGGAAGGGGGAGTGGGGGGTGTGGCCAGTCCCTAATATTTTTTTCCCTACCGCACCTTCATGGTCACTCTCTGCCCCTGCTCCCACAGGGTCCATCCTCCAGGAGCAAACTGCTCCAGCACGGGTCCCCCATGGGTGGCAGCTCCCCCCAGACACCCTGCTCCTGTGTGGGCTTCTCTCCACGGGTTGCAGCTCTGGCCTGGGGCCTGCTCCTGCGGGGGCTCTCCATGGGCTGCAGCCTCCTGCAGGCCACGTCCACCTGCTCCACCAGGGGCTCCTCCACGGGCTGCAGCGTGGAGATCTGCAGATCCCATATGTGGCACCCATCCTGTAACCATATGTTGATTTGCCTGATTTGACTGCCACTTTCAATCCCCTTCCCTTTGACCAGAAGAACTGATGAAAAAAATACCTTTGGTCCTGCGTCCTTTACTGCTGCTTCCAGGGCTCTGCAATCCTTGATATTCCTCAATCTGCTCCTGGCTGTATCACTAGTGCCCACGTGAAACAACAGCTGTGCATAACAATCATTAGACTGTATGAGGCTTGGCAGTTTCTTGGTGACATGCTGAATACAAGCCTCTAGTAAGCTGCAGACTTCTCTCAAGAGAGGATCAGGTTGGCAAATGGGTGCCTCTGTACCTCCCAGAAGAGTCTTCTACTGCTAGAACCTGTTGCCTTTTCTTAGTTGTACTGGTTGTTACTCAGAGAGCTGATCAATCTGCCTTACTCGGCTCTCCGCCCTGCAACGGGTCATTCCTTTTCATTCAGCAGAGGGGGTGAATTTCTGCCTTTTGGCTAGATATCTTCTTAAGGAAAGCAATAACAACAAAAGCTTCTTAGTAGCTTAGTGGGAAGTTCTCTTTCATATCTGGTAGATATGGGGAAAATATTTGCACTTTTTATTTAAAATGACTTTTTAGAATGTTGCTTTTATTTATTTAACTAGGCATTCAACAATCTCATTTGTCCATGTTTCAAATATTAAGGCACTTCCACACAACTGAAAATGACTTTTAAGAACTTACCAGCCTTTGCATAGATGATACTGCCTCTCAAATGCAAATTTTTATCTTTTCAACTGAAATGCTATAATTAATCATAGTTTCTTAAAATAATCTCATGTGAGTCAACCATGTAAATTGAACATGGTGCAATATTTTCCATACTGTAAATATTATTTTTGTAACAACAGTAATTGCCATTTGAAATCAGAGGCTACATCATTTTTGGTATTTTCCCAATAAAATGAGTCCTGCTGTTAATGTAATATTAAAAGATGAAAGCTTCACATTTATCTGCATCCAAGAGATTCAGATGAAGTAGGTGATTTTTTTTTTTTTTTTTTTTTTTTTTTTTTTTATTATAATAATACATTTGGGTAGTCCTTTTTAACACTAATCAACGATTCACCTCTTCCCCATTTCATCTGAATGTTAAAAATGCATTTATTTCTATTTTCCAGGCTTTCAAGTTTACATTTAATTATAAATTGATAACTGATCAAAGAGAATGAAAAAAACCTCAAACCCACCAACAACAAAAAAAGTATTTTTGTGTCCTTTTTTTTTTTTTTTTTTTTTTTTTTAATAATTTGTTCTGAGCTATGGACTGGTCTTCATTTTAAATCTTTTTTGAATATTTAACAGATATTTATGATTTTTTTGTAAATGTTGAAAGATTGATAGATTCAAGATTAATGGTTACTTGTCCAAAAATTATTTGCTCATCAGTATCCTTTTCTCTAGGAAAACTGAATAGTGAAACCTCACAGAAGTAATGTACTTATAAATCCTCCAAAACGTAGTTGCAACAAATGAGATCATAGAAATTTCTTTAGCACAGCATAACAAAGTCACACGAGTAGTCCCACTGAAATCAAATGAGAATCTGGTAAATAGCAGGGGCTTGATTCAGTTTTTGAACCAAGTGTCCAGCACTATTTGAGATACTGATGGATGTGCCTTCTGATGTTCTGCTGTTATTGAAAAGATCAGTTCTCAAGTATCTGCCAGACCCATATGGGTTATTTGGGGGATCTGGTGATATTGCAAAGGGTTCACTGAATTGAGTAATAGGTGTCCACACGCAAATGTTTACAGAAATGACAGATGTTTCAGGTTCCGTAGTGAACAACAGAAATCTAAAAGCTTGAACTCAGTTTAAAGTCGACATTTAATATACAGTTAATTGTCCTTCCATAGACATCTAGCACCGTTTAAGGTGCACCACCGAAATCCTATGTAGGGCTTTTATCTGATGATCCAGAAGGATTCAGGTTTCCTATTGCACTTATATCTGACATACTAGGTCCATGAAAACTTCTTTACACACAAAGGCAAGATGTATATGTAACTTAAATTGCAACAGAAGTTAATCAACAACTGAAGAAATACCCTACATTTTATTCAGTATATTGATCAATATTATTTTTCTTAAATTGAAATTCAACTCTACCATATAGATGCAGTTCAATTTCAACTGAGAGATGAGGGTCAGATTCAACTCCTCTACTTCTTAAATCAATCTATTTTTCTTTTCCCCTTTGTTGGCCTGCTACATGTTTCACACCTTCAGCCCTCAGCCTTCCATCTCCGTTTTCCCAAGCTTGAAATCCCATTTTACTCAGAGTACATTACTGTGGTATAATGTGTAGAAATGAATTATCTAAGTTCTCCACAGTAGTAGCTTAACCCTGTACTTTTTAAGCCATTTTCATACCTCCTCACCATTATTAATAAAGTATTTTCCTGGTCTACAAATTGTGTTTAACTTACACTAATTGGATATAACTTGTGGTTGGTTTTATTCAGGTGGGCAGCTGAGATCCACCACAACTGTCTCTCACTCTACCCTCCTCAAAGGGAAAGGGGGAGAAAATATGATGAAAAGGGCTCAAGGGCTGTGATAAGGACAGGGAGATCACTCAGCAATTATTGTGATAGGCAAAAAGCAGTCAGCATAGGGAGATTAATAAAATTTATTTCCTATTATTAACAAGCTAGCGAAGTGAGAATCAACCCCAAAAAATCAAGCTGAAAACAGCTTCCCCTCATCCACCTTCTTCTACCTCCTCCCCCTGAGTGGGGGAACTGGTAGAAAACTAAGATGTTAAGAGTGGTGCGAATGCAGAAAAAACAATCTAGGATAATGTTCTTTTGAATAAGAAACCATGAGTTCGTTCATTTTGAGCTAAGCATCTTAACAACTTGGAGTGATTTTAGCTAATTAGCTGTCTTTGATATCATGTCTGTGTATGGTTGTGGCTAGTACATCGTGTTTGATTTAGAGGAGAGATGAAATCTCTGTGATTGACAGACAAGGGGCTAGAGTTCAAAGACCAGGGGATACAATACTCCTGTTCTGTGCTGAAATTGCATATTGTTGGCAGAGTAAATTTGTCAAACATGATGACAATCAGGAAAGTAACAAACCAATAGAAATTACAATTATTCTATTAAGTAATTTTTAATAATAGATCACTGAAGTGCATCAAAAGTATTTTGATCATCTTGTCAGTTCCAAAGCCAAATAATACTGCTTTAATTAATATAAGTGACTGTGAAATCAATTGTATATCTTATCATATACAGGGTGAGACTAACAGAAAGCTATCAAGGGAAAATACAGCACTTTAGAAAGAGAACATTGACAATTTATTAATGATCTCATTTTGTCCTTTCATCTCTTTCAACTCAAAGTTACACTACTGTGAGATTTATAAGACATTTTTACTTAATGGTGTCTACAGTAAATTGGTACTTCAATTATTTGGTCTTTTATTCTACACCAGACTGGATTTTTCTATGAATTTAAAATAAACTTTCTGATATTTTAAAAACATATATAATTGATACGTTAAAGACATATAGACGTATAACAAGATACTTACTGAGTATGACAGTATATATGATCACTGAACTTAAATTAAGGGCACCATTGTGGAAGAGGTTCAAGATAAAACATTGTTATCAAAACAGCTCAAAGTGCCTAGGAAATAATTTCTCAGTAGGTGAATATTAACCAGAAAGACACTGTCTTCCACATTTAGACACAGTTTGTTTTACCAACTATATAAATAAAATAAAATAAAACAAATATAATGATATTATATAAAAATAAAATAAAATAAATATAAACAATATCAATTATATTTTCAATTACATTATTATTGATGTTGTATTATAATATTAATAATATAAATATAAAATAAATAGATAAAATAAAAACCTAAATCAGCTGACACAGAAGATTTTGAAGGCATAAAATTGTATCATTTAGGCAAACAGGATTTAAAATTCTTAGGAAGCAGTAAAAGCAGATTGACAAATTTTCTGAGAGCAAGGGTATCCAAAAGAGGTCTCTGTATAATCTATGACACACAAAAATGCTTTTGGATAAATTTTATGTTTTCTTTCTATGATAAAAATAGAATGCTATTCTAGTTGAATTACAAGTGCTGGATCATGTTGGATGTGTTAGAATACAGGGTGCTGGAATACAGAGCTGTGTTTATATAAATGTACCTGAGGAAATAATGAGACATGATGCCTATGACAGTACTTGGAAGAAGACTGGCATGACCAAGTAGATGAGATGAGGCTGCTTGATCAGCAGGATTTAGATGAGTAAAGTTGAAGAAGTGATTTATAAAACCCTTTTCTCCATTGCTGAACACATTGAAGTACCTAATACAATCTGAATCATGTCCAGAACCACCCTTGCACTGGATAGACTGACCATGTAAACACCTATCTGTTTCAGTTGGTTGGGCTATAGTATCCAAGTGTCTTTCTAAGTCTGTGAACATTCCTGTACCACAGTTTTACAATGTGATGTTTTTAAACAGTCAATGGAAAAGAAACTAGATTCTCAGGACTCCTTTAGAGGTATGTGTAAACACTAAGCATCAACAACAGCATCAAATTCCTCCACATTTGCTGTTATTCTTATGTCATTCTTGCATTCTTTAGTGCATGACAATCAAGATCACTTTCCTTACATATTTTGTTTCCCCTTAGGGCATTCTCTCCAAAATTGGGAGAAACAGGTTCAGACTGAATAGTGCTGTGAATTGGCCACAGCTTATCCCAGTCTCAGTTTTCTTCAGGTTTGGAATAAATCTCTGGAGCTTAGCTGTGTTTACTTCACTGACAGGAATAACCTCATAGATACCTAAAGTATTATTCTCAAATAACCTATTGGCATGCCGAAAGGCAGAAATACACTTCTATGCAATATAAGATCTTTCTGGTTTATATACACTACAGAATCATTAGTATTTAAATAATACTATAATTTCCATAATCCTCTTTGGTACTTTGTGTTAATATAGATATTTACTAAATTTAATAAGGCATATTAAAAGCTTGAGAGATTTTGACTGTGGAATATGATGTCATGAAATGTTATTGTGAAGCTTGCTTGTACTTTTGGACCTTCATGTGTACATTAGAGCATAACCTTCCTCCGGGGCTCAGTCCCATTTATTGCACAGCTAATGAATGGATGTTGATGTAGTTGCATTTTATCTTTACTACCCTGGAGACAAAAGGGATAATGTTCCCCACGGGTTTTCTATAGCAGTCCTTACTATAATGTGCAAATGCTTCACAAACACTAGTTTTATATATATACTGCAGTTTCATGGTATGAATAATTGTCATTCTTATCTAACATAGGGGGAACATGGTCAGAGAGATGTGACATACAGAAACATCTATCATTTTTGAATGCCAATATTAAATATCTCGACCTGATTTATCTCAGAATATGCTGTACTATATAGTGCTCTGTATTTAAATATAGCATAGCTCCTACGATTTCAACTGCAGCTGAAAGCATTCAAATGAAAAATCATAGCCTTTAATTAAAATACAGGAAATGAGGAACATACAATTAATGATCACTTGTGAAATGCTTGAATAGAGTGACTTTTCCATTACATTGACAGAACTGAATTCCCCAAAGCAATGTTTATCTTCCTTTTTCATAAAACAAAAACAAAAACGCTGCTTGTCTTTCTTCAAGTACTACACATTTCCAACTTCTGTAGTGAATGATGCAGGGCTGTGTAAGTAAGTCTCCCACTCTGCATGCTTCTGCATCATCTTCAGTCTAGTTCTGTCTTTGTGCTACAGCGGAAAGAGCTGTATATAATCATATAAAAAGAATATTGGACTTAGAAAAAGTTGGTGAAATTAATAAAAAATATCAGCATATGGCAAAACCAGTATAGAACATTTCCAGTTAAATACTTCACACTAATAAAATTATTGTTGGGTTATGATGGTCTCTCTCTCCAAAGTCTCTTCCAGTAGGTGACATATTTCTTGAATTTTGGTGCTCAAAAATTGTACAAGGTATTGTAATCTAGGCATAAGCAGTACTGAGTAGAGTAGACATATTCCTTCATGTATTCTGCAGGCTGCAGTCTTTGTTCATGTAAGCATATCTTCTTCCTTGCAACTTCATAACCTTGCTGACTCAGGTTCACCTTATGACCCTAGTGATTCCAAGACCCTGTAATGCTCTCTAATCACCAGCTATCTGTTCTACATTTATGCCTACACTTATTCCTAAAAGCTGTATCTTGTACCTACCCAGTTGAATAGCACCCTATTTCTATCTCAGCATACCTTCAGTTTGTCAAGATCAGTCTGAACCCTAATTTTGTCTTCAAACTTCGAGCTTGGCATAAGGATTTATTTATTTATTTATTTATTTTAATCAGATATCTTATTAATTAAAATATTGAGTAGTTCCATATTCAGGGCTTAGGATAGATCTCTGGAGAACTGTATTCAGCACATCTTTCCATTTTGATGGCCAGTTACTAATAGCTATAGTGTAAGGATGGGTTTTCAATCATTGTTTACAAATGTTAGTGTTTCTCCTCAGCTTTATTTATTTTGTTGAAATGCTTATGAGAAGGTCATCTGAGACACTATCAAGACATCATTTCACAGTCAAGATAAATGATACACACTCTTTTTATCTCATCTTCACAAGACTAGTTACCACCTTGCAGCAGTAACTTTGGTCTGCAAGTTGTTCTTGAAAGTCTATGAAGATTATTACTTACATCTGTGTTATCTTCTATGTATTTAAGAATAGTTTGATTACCTTTTACAGTATTTTTCTGTAAGCACAAGCCAACTGGTCTATAATGCTCCTTTTCTGTTTTGATAGGCACCATATTTGTTTTTTTCCAGTCTTCTAGAGTATCAGACATCATTTAGTAGTGCTCAAAGTATGTCAACGGATCAGAGTTCTTTTAGCTAATTTTGTAGTCAAATAGGGAGTTTGGTAAAGAAATTCCTAACCATTCCTTCCTTTTACTTGGCTGAATTCATACCCTGTTATCTCACTACGTTACTACTGAAATTAATATTTTTGTAGCTATGTGGTTATAACCATTTGTGGTGAAGGCAGATGAATAGTCAGCAATACTTTCTACTTTCATGTCATTCTGTATCTTGGTATTTCTGTTATTCTTATCTACTTAAACAATTCTTCCACACTTGTGTTTAATAACGTGGCCTAATTTATACTTCCTATGTATTTTTTCTGCTTTTTGAATGTTAACTTTTCTTTTTCTTCCTACTTTTCCTCTTCAATAAATAGGTAGTATTTTGTACTTTAATTTAAACTCCAGCATTTTTTTTTTTTATATATATATTTTATTTTATTTTCCTCCTATTCTTAAAGTCACAATATGATATTTTTATGTTTTTATTCAAATTTGTTCTCATTGACATTGCTGAACGGTTCCTCTTATTGGAAACTATATTTCCCTCAAATTTAATTATTTCTCTATTATATCTTCTGTATAAAACAAACAAATAAAAAAATGAAGAAATTACTCACTTGCAAGGAGGCAATGTAAAGGAGGGAATTGCTCATAACTCCTTTTTATTTCTGTTCTCACTTTCTTGGTCATGTTGAGTTTTCTCCATTTAAAATGTTAAATATTCTAACTTTTTTACTGGAATAAAACTTTGTCAGAAAGTGCATTTTAAAAGTCTTTGGATTCCTCCTGATAGTGAGCCTAAGGAGAAGGCTGAGGCAAATAAAATTCAGCACTCTGGTACCTTAGGTCTTATTGCCAAATGTGACATTATACAGCCTGAGAGATATTATAGAAACATTTTGGTGTATAAGGCAACATTTATTTTTCTTCTTTTTCTTATTTTTCTACAGGAAGAAGAAAATATTCAATGCTATAAAGATGGAAGACTATCTAGGTTAGCAGAAAAGCATATGAAGAGAAGACACACTTCATAAGTACAAATTTAGCATCATGTAAAGTAGATAGATGACTTAAAGGCAAATATTTTATATTTAATTCCTGCCTCTTTCCTGGGACATATCTGATTTAAAACAAACAACAAAAACAAACAACAACAACAAACAACAACAACAACAAAAATAATGACAAAAAAAACAGTAGGGCTATGATTTCATTAACAAGCTAGAACTCTCTCTTGTCCCCCCTCTTTTTTTTTTTTTTTTTTTTTTAAATTTTATTTTTATTAGGTGTAGGTCCTAAATGGTATTAAGAAGTGCTCTAATGACTGAGCTGTCATTGAAGAAATCTTCAAAGAAAGGACTGTTTTCAGAATGACTCCCAGAGAGTTTTTTTGTGGTTTAAGACAGTTACAGTACCGTGCACTATGTCATGATGCAGGATATTTTACTCTAAATTCACTAATCTAATAATAACATTTGCAGACCAGAAATCCTCAAGACTGATCTATCTACGTCTGCTAATGCCAGAGTTTTATTACTGGCTCTGTTGAGAGTATAATCAAGTCATGTTGGGAGTATCTAGTAGTGGTAAGTAAAGTACCAGAAGGAAACTTTTCCTAGAGTTTAAACAGGGTATGTAAGGAAGATGAATAATGGCTGCATAGATCTAAATGTGAAGTGTCACTGAAGAAAATGTAAAATCAGAAATCAAGAATAATGGAAAAAGGGAAAAAATTTAGGTGCTTGAATCACAAATTGGCATGCCTAAACGTATGAGTTTCAGCTGTTAACCTCTTTTACTTTAGTTGCTATTAAAGTAGCAAAATAGAGGGGTAAGTTCTCTACATACCAGGATGAAGAACTGTATTTTTCATGCACTTCTTCCTTAAGTTGATAGTGATTCATTTTCTGTATGGCCAGATTCAAGGGAAAATTAGTATCTCCACGCTACATTGATTACATGATGGTTGTAGGTGAGGTGAGGTAAGAGAAGCAATATTTTAATTTTGTATCAAATTTGCATAAAGGAACATGACCAACATGTTGAGGGAGGTGATTCTCCCCCTCTACTCTGCTCCCATGAGACCCCGCCTAGAGTACTATGTTCAGCTTTGGGCACCCCAATGTAAGAAGGACAGGGACCTATTACAGTGAGTTCACCTTCCAGTACCTAAAGAGGGCCTACAGAAAAGATAGGGAGGGACTCTTTATCAGCATGTGTAGTGATAGGACAAGGAGTGATGTTTTTAAATGAAAAGAAGGTAGATTTATATTTGATATAAGGAAGTAATTCTTTACTATGAGAGTGGTGAGGCACTGGAACAGGTTGCCCAGATAAGCCGTGGATGCCCCATCCCTGGAAGTGTTCAAGGCCAGGTCAGATGGGGCTTTGTGCAACCTGGTCTAGTGGAAGATGTCCATGCTCATGGCAGGGGTTTGGAATTAAATGATTTTTATTGTCCCTTACAACCTAAATCATTCTATGATTTTATGATATTGGATATTCCAAAGACAGAGCTTTGACCACTGAATTACTTTCTAGTGCACTGGAGGCTGGTTTTAAAAATGACCCTAAAATCTTCTTTAAAGATGGAAAATCTTCAGTGTGACTTAAACACCTATCTTTCTGTTTGGATTTGGGATTTATTGGATATAAGACCAGTTAGACCAAGAGTGCACAGAAAATCTTCATAAATTAACTTCAGTAATGGGAAAGCAGTGGAGTAGAAGGCTGCCACAGTAGGGATAAGCCAGAAGAGATGCTTCTGTACTCCCCAACATATGACACAACAATTCATACACTGTGCAAAATAGAGTTAAAAAAGAAAATACATAATCCTGGATCCTCTCTATGAATTTACTTCTGAAAAAGAAAAAAATGGTGGTATCTTTAAAAAGGAGGCATCATATAAAGGTGCAAGGGTTTTGCAAGCCTATATAGCTTGCATTGCAGAGTTTGGAAAGCCATAAAAGAAATAAAACTAATGGAAAATGATAAAAAAGTGGATTTCGGTTAGGCTTGCATTTGAGAGAAAATTTTGGCTACTTCCCAGAAATCATGCTAGACAGATTTCAAACCAAAGAAAAGTAAGAGGAAAATGTAAATTTTAAAAAGGTAATGTGTGCTCTGACCTCTAAAAAGAACTTGCATTTTACAAACCAGCTATTCCCCAGAACATTTCTGTATATTCACATTTTCTCCTTGTGTTTCTCCTTACTTTCTGTGTCAGGTAATATATTACTCATATCTTGCACTCTTTAAGTATACTAACTTCCGGCTTTTATTTGTGGTATATACAATAATTAAAATTACTAATGGAGCTACAACTTTAAGTAAGGAATGCTTAGTCAGACACATCAAATATTCACTATGAAAGCAATTAAAGAGTTTGATGTTCACAATTAAGTATTAATATTAATGTGTGAGAAACTGTATCCAAATCATTTAAGGGTGGTTAGGAAAGCCTCTGGGAGTGAGACAGCCATAGAAAGCAGTGACATGATTATAGCTGTATGGGAAAGCAATGGAAACAGTTACTCTTTAAGCAGCATCAGTAGAGAAGGATGATTCTTAAAACCTAAATGAATGTGACTACAAGTGGCAGCTTTTAAGTTTGATTTACCTGCTATAAAACACTTTACATTTTTAAGTGTCTAGAGTCTTTGCACTCCAATGTATTGTGGCTTATTTTTATCACTTGTCTCCAAAGCCCTTTATAGATGGTACAATTAATGGCATACATGAAGCAAAATTGCAGAGCATTATGATCTCAGGACTGGAGCTGTAATCTTATGTTCCTGACGCTGACCTACTCCAGACCTAGGGTGAGCCATTTAGCCGAGTTTGCTGAATATTTTATCAATAAGATATCAATTTTGTTAGCTGAAAATGCTCTTGGACTGATTCGCAATGTACAAAGACTCCTTTTACTGTACAGTCTAAGAGGATCAAAAGAAGGAGCGGATGATCTAGAGGGATTTAAACCCCCCCAAAAGTATGAGAATAAAACCTGATGACCTCTGAAGGATGACAAGAAATCATCTTTGTTGGAATACTCTGTGACAGTCCACCATTTTCCACTACTTCAAGAGATTTGTTTCCAGATTGTTCTTTCTTAATTTCTAGGTGACTGCAGGAGTGGTTGAGGCTTGACATAGGAAAAATCTTTTCAGTGAATCTTTTACAGTTCCAATTGCCTTGGTTGAACTGATTTAGCATTTTGACATGCAGCATGTCTTTTATGCTTTTCTTTACAGTATGCATGTTGTCATGACTGTGTACACAAAAGTACATATGCATTGCTGAGGGATGTATGTAAGTCAATGTAGGTGGGGGATCACATAACAGAGAGAAACATGACATTCCCATAGCAACACTGGAAAAGATCTTTATGCTGATGTTGAGTAGAAAATTACCAATGATTTAAAGGGCAGCAGAAATAAGCTGTATGTGATTCCAAAAGAATTTCTTACCTTGCCAGAAACAAGTCGATTTAAGGTCAGTGTCAAACCCCAGTGGCTGAATAACATTAATATAGACTTGAAGGAAGAGATTTGCTACTTACATCACTCAGGTAGGGTGTGCTGCCCTAAAAATTAAAAACAAAAACAAACAAACAAGCAAAAAAAAAACCAACAACAAAAAAAAACCCACACAATTTATGCATGTATTTCAAAATAGCATTACTTCTCTCTTGTCACTCAACTTTTTATTTATTTATCTATTTATTTATTTAAATAAAATATATGTCTTTTTGAACAGTCTTAATATCAAGCCTGAGATGTTCCCATTTTGGCTGTTTTAAAGATACATTAATATAATTTGGCAGTGTTCACTAAACTCCAGACTTATTCCCCAAAGGGTTTTACGTCTTTGTCAGCACCCATCCATTAAATTTTACAGCTAGAGATTATTTTATTTTTATGAAACCAATATTTTTGTAGGTGTAGAAACAAATTTCTAGATGCTAATTGGAAAATCTTCTAGTTCTCCTTTCATGAAGATTTCTGTAAAGCCTAACTAGTTTCATTGGCATCTGTATTTCTACTTCTGATTAAAATTGCAGACGAATCAGCAGTATTGCTGGAGAATATCCAAGTGGAAAAAATACCAGAAGAAATCCACTTTTAATGTTGCTATCAAAATCTTATCTGTTTATAATTTTCCAAAACAGTCATTTCATGCAGTACCCAGAGTTAATTACATCATGTTTTACTAAAAAAATAAATAAATTACCATGATGTGCAGTCACGTACTTTCGCAATCATTTGACAGCTGGGTTTTCTTTTAAAAATTAAGTTCAAGGTAAGCCATTTTGCAGCTTCAATAATTAGCTACCACTTAGAGTGCTTTATGGAGTATTGTTTCATTGTGAAACTACTAAATTAAAAGGAAATATCTATCAATCTGGGTAGTCTAAGCATCACCTACAAGCCAGTGTTTTATTGGCAATGCATTTGATGTTGATTCCAGACTATCCCATTGCTAATGTAAAATAGAAAAAGAAAAAGATTTTCCTCCTCTAGACTTAGTAATTACTGACAAAATAAAGCCAAAACAAGCATAAATTTGGAAGCTGAACTGAAGATCCTTAAGTGATGCTAGGACGTCTGTAGCAGCTCATTGATAACAGTGAGTACCATTTCTTTAATAATTTCCATCATAATCTATTAATGATATGTCAAGTCTTGTGCCACCATGATAAAGAATTCTTAGTATGAGTGGAATAGTTTTGCAGATATGTATGAGATACTTCTATACAATTAACACTTATTTCAATTAATTTCATTCATAAGACCTTAAAGATCATCTAGTTCCCACCCCCATGCCATGAACTTGGATGCCACCCACTAGATCAAGTTGCCCAGGGCCTCTCTAGCAACCCGTTCTGGTGCCTCACTGCTCTTACAGTGAAAAATTACTTCCTTATATCTAATCTAAAACTACCCTCTTTTAGTTTAAAAACATTTCTCCTTTTCCTATCATTATCTACCTGAGTAAAAAATTGCTCTTCATCTTTTTTATAACCCCCCTTTAAGAAATGAAGGCTGCAATGAGGTCTCCCTTGAGACTTTTTTCTTCAGGCTGACCATTCCCCATTCTCTCAGCCTTTCTTCATAGGAGAGGTGTTCCAGCCCTCTGATCATCTTCATTGCCCTCTGGACCCACTCTAACAATTCTGTCTTATGCTGGAGGCTCCAGACTTGGATGTGGTACTCCAGATGAGGTCCCACAAGAGCAGAGTTGAGAGGGAGACTCAACTTGATCTCTTGATTTTCTAGTCACATTTATTTTGATGCAGCCCAGCTTGCTATTAGATTTTGGGGCTGCAAGCACACGCTGCTGGCTCATGTCAAGCTTTTCATCCAGAACCCCCAAGTCCTACTCTTCAGGGCAGCTCTCAATGTATTGTCCCAGACTCATGTCTGGGATTGCCCTGACCCAGGTGCAGCACCCTGCACTTAGACTTGTTGAACCCCATTAGGTTCATGTGGTTCCACTTCTCAAGCTTTTCCAGGTCCCTTTGGATGGCATCCCTTCCTTCTGTTGGATCAAGTGCACCACTCAGCTTGGTATTGTCAGCAAACTTGCTGAGGATGCACTCAATTCCACTGTCTACGTCACTGATAAATATATTAAACAGTACAGGTCCTAAGACAGACTCCTGAGGGACACCACTTGTCACCAGCCTCCACTAGGTTTTTAAACAGCTGGAATTTTGTTCTTGTAAACTTCGGGGTCCTGTCTTTGCTCTTTTCCAGGCCCATATTCCTTGAGGTCACAAACTCAACCAAGCTATGGTTGCTGCAGCCCAGACTGCCTCCACTCCTCAGCTCTTTGAGTTCATCTGCATTGTTGAGCACCAGGTCCAGTAAAATTTCTCTTGCTGGTTTGTCTAATACCTGGACCGGGAAGTTATCCCCAGTGCACTCCGGGAGTCTCCTGGATTGCTTACAGCCTGCTGTATAGCTTTCTCAGCAGATATCCAGGTGGCTGAAATTTAATATGGTTGGTTGTAGATGTATATTGTTTTATGGTACTTCATTTGTTCTAAGAAACCTTAGTTTCTTCGTTGTTTTCTTCTCCCTTTCATTTATAAAAAATTTCCCTGTCTCCTTTTCAATGTGATCCCAGCAATCTTTGTAGATCCTTAGATTTCCTCAGTCTTTCCTTTGCCCATATCTTAAGAAATAGTTGGAATAAAACCAAAATACATTACCTGTGCATTTGGACTACCCTGC
Organism: Nettapus auritus; assembly: GCA_011076525.1. NCBI lineage: Eukaryota > Metazoa > Chordata > Aves > Anseriformes > Anatidae > Nettapus > Nettapus auritus. The sequence goes on along the minus strand of CM021767.1, from coordinate 105,620,752 downwards.
TCTTAGCAGAATAAAATATTTAGATACATCCCTAAACCTTTACTGTTCCATACATTCCTACCAGAAAAATTGCAACCTTTCCTAGTCTACATCAGCCCAGGCAATCCAAAATGATATTTTGCTTCTAGTTCAGCACATGTTGTAAGAGTGTTGATGCATTTTAAGTCACTATAATGTTTGTTAGTGTCTGTATAATTCTCTAAATAATTGGACTGAAAACAGATATATGAGAGTTGACCTATAATAATGTTGAAATGTGGGAATAATTAAAGGCTGAATTTCACTGAGCTCTCATGCCTGGGCCTACAGATTGCATGTGAAGTGGGGAAGAAAAATGTCCTCCTTTTTCAGTGTAATGTTCTCAGTGTCAGTCAAGTGGATAATTTAATGGGTAGGAAATAGAACTTAGGCATTTTTATGAAACATTGAATGTCCAGTCAAAACTGTAAGGGTGGATTTCCTATAGTTTGATTATACAGTCCTCATCACTCCATAAATATAAAAAAGATATTTTACCTGTTAATTTGCTCTATTAACACTCATGAAAATGCTAACATCTGTGCATTGGAGTGAGATACAGTGGGTAAGAACTACAAGTTCATAATTACAGTAAATCTGTACACATCTTCCACACTTATTTACTTCTGGGTTTTGGTTAAACTGGAGTGTCGTTGCATGATCAGTAAGAAAACAAAAGAAATACTCTGAAATTGATATATCTGATATTTGAAGAAAAAAAAAGGCATGAAATTTGGAGAAAGGCTGGTCACAGAATATTATTTCTGTTCGAAAGACTCTCTAGTTTGTGAAGTTATTGCTTGTTATGAATTCATTTTGCAATAAGACATATCCTCGATACATCTAAATTATTATTATTATTATTATTATTATTTTTCAGTTACAAGGATTATTTTTGGCCGAAGAGGGGATTAGTTATGAGTGGAACATTTTTCCCCACCTATCTCATCAAGCTCAATTTTCTACACAATACTCTGTTTTGTCTGTCTCCTCATGGTGTGGAACCTGTTCCTTTATGATGGAGAATTAGCAACTCTATTTTGGAGCTCTACTGTCTTTCTTTTGGTAGTCAGAAAAAAAGAACTCAATGAACTTTGACCTTTGCTTTCTTAAATGGAATAATGTGAAATTTGCTGCCTTACCTTTGGTACTGTTTTCATTTACATTATACTATTTAATTTACAGCAAGGCAAGCACAAATGAAATACTTTATTAGTTTCTGATTAAATTCCTGCATATGCTATTGGAAGAGTACAATGCTATCTTTATGTGAAGATGAAATCCTAAGCTTATCTCTCTTCAGCATTAATGACAGCAGTTGCTGACCAATATATTAAAAATATATACAAGAAAAACTGCTTCCTTGGCTGTTCATATTGAGTCAATTTCATTCATTATGTTTCTATAACAGAAAGTGCATACTGCAAAATGTTATTTTTTTTATTATTTTTTAAAACAAATTATGTGTTAATAAAAAACATATGTCTTTTGATATTTGGGAGTAATAATCTTCAGATTGAAGTTCTGTCTTCACTGAAATCAACAGCAGTTTTGTCCTTGGCAGTATTGGGAACAGAATGTCATGGTCATGACAGCCTCTGACCATCTTCTAACATGTCCTGAGACCTTAAGGAATCACTTCCTTATGCACTAGTTTCTGTTGCTGTAAAATGGATTTGTTGAATGTTGCTTAGCTGCTTTTGCTGCAATGTGGTGAGACATGGAACTAACCGAACTGACTGTAATTCACTTTAGCTTTTCAATGATGGACATTATTTTACATGAAAAGCAATTTGTTCTGTGCATGCAGTTTTGGTAAAACGATTGGCCAAGTAGATGATACAGGTTTCAGATTTAATGAGGTTGCATAGGTTCCATGGCTTACTAAACTGTACTTTCATAACAGTAATTTTATAAGACTAGTTAAAAAAAATAATAATAATAATAATAAAATAAATAAATAAATAAACAAACAAAACGCACAGACACACACAAAAGCATTATAGTTTTCAGCACTAGAGTTCTGCAGTTTAGGTCCTCAGCATTGAAAATAGAAGTCTTTGTCACTCCATCTCTTCTATATTATGTGGAGTTAATTAGCATTTATGTGTTGGAATATGTTGTTAATTAGCATTTATGTGTTGGAATTTAGCATTTATGTGTTGGAATTTTAAGTAGGCAACATGCTAAACATTGGCATTTCTCAATAAGAAACATGAAAACAAGTCTTTCAAATCCCCTGCAATCTGACACATTAAATTCAAAGACTTTAATATCAATTTGCCTTTGTTTATGCACTCACAGGACTACTCGTCAGCCAACTGGACCTGTCCCTACCCTATAATTGCAGGGAAGGTGCTTTACTGGAGCAGATGTCTGTACTCAGTGCAGACATACCAGTCATCTGCAACTGAATGCAGCAGTTCTCTCTGAGATGTAGCAAGGAACACCATTGGTACCTCCTAATTCACAGTTGGTACCTAACGTGGTTGGGAACCCCTGGGCTTTGCATTTTCGACATTTCCTGTGAAATATATCTCCATTTTTTTCTAAGACCCAATCGTCAAGTAGAAAATTGATGATGGCACAGTTTTCTAGAAATCAGCCCATCCTACATGTTAAATTATAGGTTGTTTGCCTAACACTTAAGCAAGAGCCATGTTACTAATTGCTTTTTCTGCACCTGCATCTTCTGATGCTGCTGGCTGCATCTTATCCCAGCTTCAGCATACAAAGTCTCCCTCCTCCACGTCCTTGACTACTTTAGATCCATAAAATGGGAGGTGTGAATCCTCTAACTGAAGTATTCACAGATGATTTGGAATGGGGAAGATAGATTACAGTCAGTAGTATCATCACTGGAAATGTCTCTGGCTGTCACTTTTGATGCAAAACTTTGTAAAGTTGAAGCAAGATATCTCAGTTAGATACTTCAGATACATGAGATGAATCGCTGTCTGCAGACTTACCTTCATAATCACTATAAAGGGAGGTGACTGGGTGACTAGGTGACTGGGTGACTAGGGTGACTGTATTCAGATCTGGCAACTATATTTTGAGTGTAAAAGTTTGGTCTTTTGCTTCTTGCTTTTTATTTTAAGATGTGATGCAGCACATGAGCAAACTCATCCAAAGAGTGAAATGCAAAATAGATAGCTTAGGCGAAGGACATAGGTAATAATATGCCCAGGCATGTCTAGCAGGAATGCTGTGCCAGCTGGTGGTCTGTGCTGAAAACTCTCAGCTTTGTGAGGTCCAAAATGTGAGTGACAAACATAATACCTGCAAAGCTGGCAGTCCTCTGAGCTGAACCCTAATTTTTCTAAAGATTCAGGTGTGCTTGGAGACCTCTGATAACTGTGTACAAGTGAAAAGAATATTATCAGATCAGAACAGAAGAGGAAAAAAGGAAGAGTTACATAGAGAAGATGAAAACCCCTCAAACGTGAACTGAAAATTTGAGGCTGATGACTAAAAAATCCCCCACATTTCTAAATGATAGCAAATAAATATCTGAAAGCATACAGTCCCCATAAGCCTAGTGCTTTTCAAACTGTAATTGGAACAAGCCCCTGGATGATTGGCTTGGACAGACATTTGTTGGAGGACTGTCATTATGGCATGTCTTTAATTCCCTGCACCTGACTCAATAGTTTCTTCAGTTATCATTGTTTGTCATTCATCACTGCCCCACTGCCTCAAAAACATCAGTTCAGCAATAGCAAGATAACTGAAAGCAAAAGCTTTCTGTGTACATTTTAACAATGGATTTTTTTTAACTCCTTATTTACACTCCATCTGTTGTACTGCCTTCATTTTGGGCAAAAGTGTAACTGTAAATAATTATATTAATCTCCCCTCCCCCCAAACAAACAACAACTACAACAAAAAAAAACAAACAAAAAACATGATGGAATGTGAATATATAAGTGTTCAAAAACCAGCTACCCTACCTCATGTCTTTGTAGTAAAGAGAGCTGGATCAACACCTATAATTTATGTACTCAGGTTTCTTCATAAGAGATTATCTAATTTTATCTACATATACATGTATATTAAGACTATGAGACAGTCTTATTTGAAAGTTGTTTCAGTGAAGAAATTTATGAATTAACTCACTGAATCTGTTAAAGCTAACCTGTTATTCTGAGTTTATGAAATGGTTTGTAAGATTGAAAAAAGAAGAGGTCCTGTTTGCAAATAGATCTTCTGGTCTGTTAAATGAGTAAGCAATACTCAGTGGACACCTTTATTTTGTTTCAGTTTAGTTTATATTTGTCCCAGATGAACTCTATGGTCCATGTAGGACATTCTTCTACTTATGTGCTAAATTGACTACAACTGTCAGGAGGGAAAAGTCGGAGAAATCTTGAAACTTCCAGAGTAGTTAAATCTGGAAAAGGCCACGCTGAAAAACATGAACATGTTTCCACATTCACGCATGAAGAAGCAGTCCAGCAATACAACAATTTTAACGAACTCACAGCTTTGTGACTTTCATGGACAGTATCTATCTCTTACCACACACGTGTTATAACACTGCTGGTTAAGCTAAGACTGGGTTTCACAGATGGTGTGAATGTAGTGAACAAGTAGTCATTGTTGAGCCTGGGATGACAACAATCTTAGCACAACTGGATGGCCTATGCCAGTATGTGGGATGCTGTGGAGCTTATTCAGCATTTACAATGCTCAGCTATGAGAAGTCTCTTCTGAACTCTGCCTTCCATCTGTTTGAGGATGGTCAAATCAATGGGGATGGCAGTAATGCTACACATTGCCTAAGTAAATAATTAACCATTTAGTGGCCATGCACTGGATACTTCTGCTTCATGGTGTCCCAATCAGAACTTAATTGACAGAGGGTGCCTGCCAGTGAAGGAGGTTTTAAGGGTGAAATTTTGGGAGACTGAGCTGGACCTGGAGATCATCCAGGGAACCTCCCTGGATTAAGGAGGAAGTGTTGGCTTGGTACTGACTTCAAGTTGAGAATTGATTTCTCTGTCCTAATTACTACTGAATACAAGCAGCGCATTTTACTTACTTCCCAAACCATGCTGAGAATAAAGGTGTGTCCTTTGCCTGATAGTTTTGTTATTCATGAACGGGTATGTAACTTCCCCTCCACCCAGAAATTTTTGTTTGTGAATCCTGAGCCATATACAAAGAGACTCTAAAAGCAGGATTTGGGCCACTTGCTAATTCATGTTAAATTTCTCTTTGTTAATAATAGATAGCTAGGATTTATATTTCACTAGCGTAATCATTAATATGTTCCCACTCCCACTGAGACACCAGATAAGTCCCTGTCATCTGGTAGTCAACACACAGGGAAAAGTCCACCTCCATTACTCCTTGCGACAGGCTCAGGCTCATCTTTGATCTTGCCTTTTTTTTTTTTTTTTTTTCCTGATTCATTATTCTTTATTTTGCTAACATTTTAACTCTTTTCATGAAAGTATTTTGAATCCTTGAGCTGATAAGCATTAGTTTCTCAAAGTTCTTTCTCTGTTTTTACTTATCTTACATAACCTACTCTCTTGCAACTCACTAGTATACTCTGTAAAACCGATATACTGGATCACAACCGTAATTCAAAAAAGTGGATCTTTGACCAGAAAGAGCTGAACTTGATAGCTGTGAGTGTCTGATAATAGGAGACATGGGTTCAAAAAAAAAACAAAACAAAAAAAAAAAAGGATCATGTTAGTCTGTGCATGACTACTAGCTTTGCAGGCTGCTAATTCATATTCCTAGGTCTGCTGAAGCCACCAATTCAGCTTCCTAGTCAGCATTGCCCCAGAATCAGCAATTTCTCAGCTGCTGAATTGGACAAGGAGAACTGGAGCTTTCATTTCATCTTGCACTATCTATTGCCTTTCACAGGAATGACTACAGGATGGAAAGGGGGATGCTGCTGGGAAATGCTCTTGGTTGTCAGGGTAGTTTAGGTGCTGCATCCTCTTTGCCTTGCCTTGCCATGGTTGTTCAAAGGATCTGGTCTTGTTCTTTTCAAGACTTTATCATGAGTGTCTGAACAGACTTCACTTGTTCCAGGTAATAAGTTGATCTAGAAGACACTGTTGGCTTTGGAACATTTTTTGGTGCAGCCATTTGGACAGAAATACCATGGGTTATTTATATAGTAGGTTTAGCTCCCTGGCATGTGCTGTGAATATGTGGGTCTGGAGCACTTCTACGTTCTTATTTCTGGGTCTGCATTCTGGCCACTTCCAATCCTCCAATGGAACTATTCCATGTGAAGTGCAAAAATAGGTCTGGAAACTGAAAGTGTAACTGAAAATCCACCACTCTCTTCCCTTCAAATTTCCTTATATGTTTTGCTTTCTGTAAGAAATCCTAGACGTGGACTACAGTGGAATCACAGAATAATAAATTTCCATGAAGTTGTCTAGCAGTTCACATAGAATTTTTTGTCTATTATGTGTATGTGTTGCATGACTTCTATTGTGGTTATTCTAAAAAATAGTATCTGATTTCAAATTCCCTCTGTTCACTATCATTCCAAAAATAAGACCAGAAAAAAAAACTGCTTGAAAAGTTAAATTATTTCTGTGTAGCATAAAATTTATAGCTCTTTGAAGGTTTAATTCTATTAGATTTTAAAGATGATAACTTTGGTCTACTTTTGAAATACTGATTGAATTAATATCTTTTGTACCAGTTGCAAAAAATATGTTTTTCATTGTTAAATTTTTGAACATCTTATCAAACTGGTCCATTAATATTATGACTAGAAAAAACTTTTCTCAAAAGAGTGTGGGAAAAAGTGAATCTAAATATATTATCATCACTACATTACTCTTAATCTTGATATGATTATGAGTTGTATTTCTGGGATTTATTAAGCATCCAGTTCCTCACCAAGTTTATATGGAATTAAAGTTGTAAGGGACTTCTGGAAACCCAGCTCTGCATTCAAGTTTAAAATGGGTTACTTACACTTTGAATATTATTATTATTAGTAGTATTTTTAAAATGCTATTTAATTTATTTATTTATTTATTTATTTTTCTACAGGTTCTGTCTATTACTCATTATTCTGCTGAGTATTAATTCTCTAGGGACATAAATACATTAGGAGGATCTGGATAGATAAATTTGTAAAATTACCATCATTATCATTGTGAAGATGATAGGTTAAGCACTAGCAGAATCTTAGTGATTTCCCAAATTGGGAAAAAAGGTTTCATAATCTGTAACTGTCAGAGAATGCAATAGGTAGTTACAGTTGTTCTCTGGGCTACCCTGAGCAATTGTTACATATTTTTTATACCCTATTTTGTGTAAGGGCATTGCTCTTCTGTCCTGTTTAGGAGGGTGGCAGCAGCAGTAGTTACTTCTCCCACTTTCAAAATTATTATTCTTGTAGGAGAGCTTTATTTATTCTCTTAATTAATACTTGAAGCATTCTAGTTTTATTGGTTCCTCTGTTTTCTAGTGTTCATTTTTTATATAGGCTATTCCATATTAACTGCAAAGATAAGTCTAGAAACTGTATGAATTTTTCACAGATCCACCAAATTTCAGCAGCTCATAGCTATTTAGCTTATTTATAACTGTATGATAGACTGTTATATGAAACATCTAGTGCAGGCTTTCACAATTCCCAAGACAAATACTGCTGTTTATTGAAATGACTAGCAGAAGCACATAACATCTTTAAACATATTCATTTATTTATTGCATTTTATTTATTTATTTATTTATTTTTAATGAGGTGGGGGTCCTTCCCAAATTGTTATTTATGTTAAAAACTTGATACAGTTCCTGAAAAACACATATTGGTCAGCTGATCAGCTAAGGTAAAATGAAGACTTAACAGGAGACTTTCACTTTTTGGACACACTTAACAAGTAAGTTTCTAGAAAAGGTGAGGTTGTCATCATATACACAACAGTAAAACTTCAATATTTTGAGAGGCTCTGCCTTCTAGTATGAAAATCTAAGTTAAGAATCCTCCAAAATCAGTTTTCCCTGGCAAGTTTTGTTTATATTGCACTGCATGATATTCCATAACAGATGACTACTAGGAAATACCATAATGTATCTGCTGAGATAGGAGATATTTATTGACCTATTTATAAGTTTAAAATTTAAAGTATGGGTAAGGGACTAATGACAAAATGTCACATGTTGAAAGAAAGAAGAAAGAAAAAGAAAGAAAGAAAGAAAGAAAGAAAGAAAGAAAGAAAGAAAGACAGAAAGAAAGAAAGAAAAAGAAAGAAAAAGAAAGAAAGAGAGAGAAAGAGAGCAAGACAGAGAGAAAGAAAGATAGAAAGATAATCTTGCTCTTAGATTGAAACCTGAGTAAGGAAAAAAAAAGAAACATTATCAAAAAATACAAGTAGACTGAGCAACATGTTTTGTTGAACTCTTAGCTATGTATATATTGCAGTAGGAAGTAAATGAAAAGAAATCTCAATGTTAGTATACACAAAACATAAACAAACAAGGAAGTCATGTGACATCACTTAGATTTAGTGAGATAAAGTCAGGACTGGAAATTTAACATAGAACTTGATCAGGAAAAATATAAAGAAGAAAGTACGGTATATAAAGAGTTCCAGAGAGATGAGAGGAGGTATGGCAAAATTTGCTGAGTGAAATACAAAAGGAAGGGAGATAGAAAATTTTGTGGAAGAAGTCTATCCCAGATCCTTGTACTAGCAAGTAGATGATTTTATTTTTCTTTGAATGTAGGGTGGATATCAAAATTCTGGATTGGTCATAACAGTAAATATGTTTCCTCAGAAACAGGAACCTGTTTACTGAGAAACATTACATCAAATTCTATTATCATAAAAAAGAGACACTTACAAAGTTATTGTAGCATGTGAAAGAAATAAAGAAAGCACCAAGGACTGGTAATTAAGATCAGTTGTTTTATGTTTGATTCTGTTTGTTTCTAAGTCCCAGTGACTGGATGAAAATTGGAACTGGGGAAGGCAATTTATCATAGAATTATAGAATGGTCTGGATTGGAAGGGACCTGAAATACCATCTAATTCCACCTCCCCTCCCATGGGAAGGGACACCTTACTCTAGACCAGGTTGCTCAAAGCCCCATCCAACTTGGCCTTAAACACTGCCAGGGATCTACAACTCCTCTGGACAACCTGTTCTAGTGCCTCACTACCTTCAGAGTAAAGAATTTCTTCCTTATATTTAGTCTTAAATATGTCCTTTTTTAGTTTAAAACCATTACTCATTGTCCTATCGCTATACTCCTTGACAAAGAGTCCCTCTCCTGCTTTTTTGTAGGCCCTCTTTAGGTACTGGAAGGTCACTATAAAGTATCCCCAGAGCGTTATATTCTCCAGTGTGAACAACCTCAACTCTCTCTGCCTGTCTTCATAGGAGAGATTCTAGAGAGATTCTAGCTATCTGATCATCCTCACGGCCCTCCTCTGGACTCATTCTACGTGTTCTTCTGGGCCCCATAGCTGAATGCATTACTGTAGGTAGGCTCTCATGAGAGCAAAGTAGGAAGTGAGAGTCACCTCCCCCTGACCTACTGGCCATGGTTATTTTGATTGCAGCCCAGGTCACATTTTGTTATTTGAATTTATGCAAAAGTGATTATGAAACGATAACATTCATGATACTAAAGAAAAAAAAAAAAAGGGAGCAGCAGCAGAATAATGGCAATGGAATAATTGCCATTGGATTTAAATCCAAAATGGATTTTAAAATAAAATAATAATAATAATATAAAAAAAGAAGATCATTCTTGGTGTCTGTAATCAGTCCTGATGGGAGGGAGCTCACACAATAAAAAAGTTAGGAGACGGCCATTTCCAAGAGACAGTATATAAAAAAAAATCTGAATACATGAGCTATTCAACATAAAGACTGTGCTGTAGATTAATGAAATTGAAGATTATGATTTCTTTCTCAGTACCTCTACCATTGAGGTGAGATGAATCTTTCCTCTGAGCCAGCATGGCTATATGACAGTGGTTCACCTACCTCAAAGAAAATAAAGGATGTATAGACCGTAATCTAACTGCCTTCTCTAAGTACCTCTAGATATTGTAACATTTAAAAAGGGCACAAGGCCAGAACAGAATAATTCAGATCAGATTAACTAAAAGTTTACACCTCATGTAGCCAATGGAAAGATACAGGTTTATTTGAAGGTGTTGATTTTATTCAGCATACCTAATACACTTCCCACAAGGTAGCCAGCTCAGATCATCAGAAAGCCAGGCTTGAGAGATCTCTCACACGACAGTCTCATATACCTTCCTCTCTTACTCTTAATTTCCTTGGTTATAATAGATGACAAGATTCAATTCTGCTTAGCCAGAATTACATCTGTCCTCCTTTGCTATCTACAGAAGACCAAATCACACGTTTTCACTGTCCTCCTGTTTTTCTTACATGATTTTGAGCTTTTGCACTCTGAATAGCTTCACAAATCAACTGACAGGTTTTTTTTTTTTTTTTAATAGCTTTTTTTTTTTTTTTTCTACTACATAGATCCTTTTATTTGATGGTGTTGCAAATATTTTTATCTGCACCCTGAGTTTACCATGCAATTAATTAAGTCAGAAAGAAATTACTGCAATGGTCAATAAAGCCTCTTTCTGCAATGTCAGGACTAGGTTTAACTCTTCTTATACTTCCCATGACACAAAGAGCACTCCTGATAAGAAACCTCCTAGAATAGTTTTAGTTATAGTTACCATTGCAATCTTCTTTTAGTGCTAATTTCAGTGCAGTTTTAACAATTTTCTTTTTATTTTGTTTACAACCAAACATCTGTATGTTGCATTTTTTATTTATTTTTTACTGTAATCAATATGAATAATTGAGTCCTGTCCTCTGCATATGAGTAAAATTGCTTTCAGAAAGATATTTTATCCTCTGTAGTCATGTTTCTCTCTCATGTTTAAAAACCTCTGCTTCTTTCCTTTTTTTTTTTTTTTTTTTTTTTCCTTCTGTATCTCTGTGTATTTTCCATGGCATTTATTATTGTGCAGCTATGCTCTGAATTCTGTCTTTGTAACGCTTTGTATGAACCACTGCAGAGAAGTTCAGGATTACTTAAATCCATCCTAACACCTTGACAGCATGAATGTAGTTTTGATTGTTCTGGCAGCTCTCTTGAGATTAGATTTGTTGTAGAAATAAAGTAATTTCCAAAATTAATATTGTTTTCTTTCTCCCACTAGGGTGGCTCTGTTGGCCTACAGCTCCATAGTTCAGTATGAGCTTGCAGTTTCCCTTTTTAAGATGTACAGTTCAACAGCTCAGTACAACTGTCTGGCTGGTAAAAGCTTAATAGTCTAATTTCTGAGAGTATAAAACTGAAGAAAATCCAGAGATACAAAAATATCCACTGAGGCCAAAATCTGTCAGTGCATTTTTGTACCTTTAGCATTCAATTTCATAGGTTTTGCACCTATTAGAAAATTACAGTGGCCCATACTAAGGGAAGGAAATATTTAGAATTGAATGTCAAATCAGAAGATGGATGTCACAATTCAGTGTTTAAAGTCTGTTAGTGATTTTATATCACAGTTTCTTCCAAATGTGGTTCTCATAATAGTTTGATTAGATGAAACATCATTGATATTTGCTGAGTGAGGATGAAAACACACTACCAATATTTTAGTCATTTTCATTAACCCTCAATATTATAATCTTTCGATATGGACATATCACAAAATAAAGCACCAATTGATAAAACATTAATATTTATAAAGAAATTACATTCACAGAGTATTGGAGAAGAAAGTGAGGTGCTCAGGATGTAATCCTCAGACTCTTCTTATTCCTCTCTCTGTTAGGAAAGATATTCTTACCTGTTTTTGACTATCAGCACTTCAGAACATCACTGTTCATTGATAAATGTGTGGTGTGATGTCCTGATGCATACTTCAACCAGTTCTTAAAATATGCTTTTAGTAAGCATGCATTTAGCTCTTCATCTTGCTCAAGTTTTAAGCAGGTATGAGAAGGACGATGGTATTCTGAAGTCTTCTGATGCTAGCCCATAGTCCGCCCTTAGATCAGTAAGTAGCATCCCAGGAGTTTTTGTGGCTGGCACAAATATGCTTTTCCAGGAGGGAATAATAAGTTTGGGCTTCTTAACAGTGAGTGGGCAAAGAGTAAACAATGTTTATTTGAACATGTCAGTTAAATCATTTCAGGAGGGAAAAAGAACAAACCAGATGCTGCACAAGTGGAGGAGAGTCATGACCACCAGCTAGCTCTGCAATCAGTCGGAGTGGGAACCCCCGAGTGAGCAACCATTTCTGTCTATTACCTGAGTGTAAGCACAGCATGCAAGTCATTTGTTTTGTACTTAAGCTTTTAGACTGGAAAGCCTCTATCCAATAATCCTACTAGAATATTTCTCTTAAATCATTCAGACTGAATGCTTCTCAGTGAATGGCATGCAAGTATACTTTCTTATTATTTTAATAATCAGAGGCAGATTTCCTTATCTTTCCCTGTTAGTTATGAATGCATTACATTGAAGATACATTTGAAAAAAAATTACTGTAATTTTTTTCTGTCTGTGCAAATGTAATCTGAATGCATCAGAGGCTTCTACATATATATATATTCTTAGTTATGTTTTCAGCCTAACTATATATATACTTTCTTTCCCCCCTCCAAAAAAAAAAAAAAAAAGTTATAGAGTATGTTTTTAAAGCAAAATATTTTATTTGCATTATAATTATTATTATTCACAGATAAATTTGGCTGGGATTTTGGAGTATGGACAGAGGGTAAGAATAACTGCTAGGGAAGCAAAGGAAAATAAAAAATACTGCTTACAAATTTTGTCATTCTTTTCTTCTTGTGAGTCAGCATGAGAGACATCTCGGACAAAGGCTTAACATTAGGTACTGTCAATACAGGTGTAGGATTACTGCTAATTTAACAGATGGCCCATATTACAAGTATATATCAGCGACCTGTTTTACAATATGATTTTCTAATATATCCTTGCCCTGAGATAGAATTGCAATAAAGGTAATCCACTGTACCCTTGACAAGTTAAAGCAGTGCAAACTGCAGTCTGTGCTGCTTTTAGGACTGGGGCTAGGTAGTTATTAATGAAAAAGTTCTTTTCTCCTAAAAGATAAATCTTTTATTCTTATCATGCAAATAGGATGCAAGGGAGAGAATAGCAGTCCTTGTTATGCACGAAATGTGAGCACTTCTACTTGCCAATGACAGGACTTTCTACCTCATACCCATAGGATAAATTGGAAGGAAAATGCATTGAGATTACTGATTATAGTTGCTTTATGATACGTAATTAAATTAATAACTTGACCAAGATCATCCTTCTGGAAGAAGAGTATTTACTGCTAGAGTAATTAAAGAACTGTTTTATTTCCAATCTTATGGTTTTACTTCTTCCATTTGCCATATCAAGGAACTCCTGTAATGAATTAAGTTTTTATCCTTCACTGATTCTTCATGGAAATAACTTTTGATCCACCTACTCACAGTACAGAACTCACATGTATGTTAGAGGTTACTCTTAAAATGAGGGTAAGAGAACTTCTGCTGTTTGGTGGGCAGGAACTTTTCCTTCCTATATCCTTGGGGCTTAATCTTGAAAAAGAATGGAGCTGAGAGCTGAAGCCCATTGCAAAGCAATTATACTTGATGTTCCTGTTTCCTGCAGTTCTTTTCAAGGGAACGACTTTGTAGTAAACCATGAATCAAGTATCAATTACCTTGAAGCCAGACATTCATCTATTTAGATGAGTTAAAAATCAACATTTGAGATAACTGACCTCTCTGCGAATGACTATAGAAACTGAACTCTGTTTTCAAAGCATTCAAAACTAACAGCAGTTAAGCAAACTGATGAACTGATGACCCATCACTGAAATGTCAGGGATCAGCAACTGGGAAAAGCCATGCTATTTGATGGAGTTCACTCTTGAACTGTGGGAAAGGCTGGAAGGGTCTTATTCTAGCTGATATGTGTGCACAGGCAAGTGTTGCTGGACCCCAGGAATTTTAACATTAAAAAAAAAAAAAAAAAATCTTGATAAGCTACCAAAAATTGAATGCTAAAATCTATAACAATGCAATTGTCCTGGCTGTTCTGGCTTCCTTATATATATATATGTATATGTATATATATATCTATGTATATATATATATATATATATTTTTTTTCTGCTGAGGGAGCTGAGGTGCCTACAGGAAACATTATACTGCTCATTTGGATGTCTCTTCTCCTTAAATTATTTTAAATTAGAAACACAAACAAACAAACAAAAAAAAGCAACAGAATTCTAAAGCTTAAATATTCACAAATTTCCCATTTCAGAATCCCATGATATATATTAAAGTGAAAGAATTGAATATCAACCCAAAAGACTGTAATTGAAAGAGGCATTTGACACTAATTACTTGCAATTAATTTTAGACTTTACTTCTTTCAAAGTAAAATATTCTTACAATGAATAGACAAAGTTTTGGAAATGCATGTAGAGATGCCAAAGATTTATCTGGAGATCGAAAAAGATAGAAGGGAGAAACCAGGAGTAAGAAAGTAAGGGTTGGTCTCTCTCCCTCTCTCTCTCTCTCTCTCTCTCCATTATGTTTCCTTATTTTATTTTTCCTTACGTGAAGAGAGTGTGATTTTGCACAAAAAAAATTAAAAAATTAACTATTAATTCATTCATTCACTCACACTTTAAAAAAATCTATTTGAAGAAAGCAGAAAATTCATTTCTGAAAATACTAAACTATAAAAATTGCAAAACAAAGGAAGACAAAATTAAAATTACCTGATAATAAACATCATATGGAATACCTGAAATGCACAGGTAGTATTTGCAGAGAGTAAAAAGTAGGTATTTACTAGTTTTAGTGCATATTCCAAAAAGTAGCATGGTTGGAAATAATATAGGAATTTAAAGTCCATCCTTATATGCAATTCTTTTCTAGATTTCAAATTTTATCTTTTTATTTATTTATTTATGTATTTCCCAGGTACTGATGAAAGCATACAAAGAGTTTTTATGATTTATTTTTATTTTTATTTGTTTAAGTATCTGTGAACTGACTGCCTTTCTTAGATGTTTGAGATGAAGCAAGATAGTCAGTCAGGCACACTCAGTGTTTCAGAGCAACGATGAAGGGAAAAGCCACTTGCAAGGATACAGCTAATAGAAATGAGTGGAAATATCTTCATAATTAAATAGTAACCCAGCATGTTGTGGTGGTTTTACCGTGCTAGGCAGCTGAACACCACAACCGCTCCCTCACTCCCACTCCTCAGATGAGGAGGGGAAGAAGTAAAGGAAAGAACAACTCACGGGTTGAGATAAGGATAATTTAATTAAAGGGAAATAGATATATATATATAAAGGAAATATTATTAATTAGCAATTCAACTAAAGGGAAAAAGGGAAAAAAGGAAAGGGGAAAAGGGAAGGGGAAAGGGAACAGCAAAAACAAAACAAGTAAAGGCTATGTGGAAGTGCAGAGGAAATAAATGATTCTGTACTTCCCACAAATGAGCGATGCCTGACCACGTCCTTGAAGCAGGGCCTCAACGCACGTAGCCGGTGTTCGTGAGGAGGACAGACATTTTCGCGACGAAAGCCCACCCCTCCCCTCTTCCTCCTTCTTCCACCTTTTATTGCTGAGTGTGACATCACATGGTGTGGAATATCTCTTTGGTTAGTTTAGGTCAGCTCCCCTGGTGATGTTTCTTTCTCACTTTTTGCCCACCCCCAGGAGGGTTAGAGAAAGTCCTGATACTGTGCCAGCACTTCTCAGCAGCAGACACAACACTGGTGTGACACCACTGCTGTTCTAGCTACAAGTGCAGAGCGTGGCACTGTATGGGCTGCTGCAGGGAAAGTTAACATCCCAGCCAGACCCAGTACACATGTTCTCTGTTTTGTTGTTGTTGTCGTTGTTATTTTTATTTATTTATTTTTCATCCCTGTGGATTAGCTCCTGCAGGACAGTGATGCTTATTTAAGGATAGTGGGTCAATTTTCTTGATCCTCACATTGTTACCATACAAGCATGAAAAAAAAAAAAAAAAAGAGAGAGAGAGAGAAAGTTTGTTTGCTTAATGCTGATGCATAGACTAAATTAGAGACCTATTCTCAATGATAATGGTTATGAAGAGATTCCAGGAATATGTTTATTTAAGCAACAAGAATCCTTATATAATCGTTTCTTCTTAAAAGTCATTAGTGTTATTTTTATAACAAATCTTGATGTCTTCTTAAATATCCACTCTGTGGTTACGTACAGTACCTGGTTTTTACTGTAGAACTAGAATATTGCATCATTCTGTTGAATTTATTAGAGTTGCAAGGTACTTATGATATTAATTAAAAATATTAAGAGAAAGCATATCTCAAGGAACATGTGGAGCACTAAGGTAGAAGCAGCAATGAGGAATGTTTTACATCATCCAGTTGTAAATATAGGAGAGTGAACAGTACCCCAGTCTATAAAGGGTATTGTATACAATTTTACATTACTCTTTTGAAAGAGTTTTGCTAATCTAAGTGTGATATCACTATAACCAACAGATTCCTACAACTAGGAGTTAACAAAACACTATGCTTATGTGGACTAGTATATCTGTGTAATGAAATACTCAATGACCTGAAGACAAGGGTGCATCAGTGCTTATGCTGTGGACATATAACCCCCCAAAGTTCCAAACATATAAATAAACATTGATTACTGGACACAAAAAATGCAACCTTCTGATATCTGTAAAACTTCTTTTAGGATGTTACTTGCATAGGATTTTGTAAAAGCCTATTGCAGCTTTCCATGATTAGAAGCATAGGTGGTGACATCTTTCAGTTGTACAGAAGATCATAAGAAATCAAAGAGATGCTCTGGCAACTACTTCAGAACAAGGCATGCAGAATTAATTTCTCTGTTATCATCTCTCTGTGTGTGTGTGCTTGCATGTGTCTTATTTTATTATCATAGAAAGGGAAACATAGCTATTGCTGTTTGGTTTTATTAATTATTCCAATGGTCATGTTTTGTCTACAACCCAGCTTTGAGCTTTGATTATAACCTGAATACCAAACCACTCTTTTTGTACTCAGGGCCACACACAAAGGTAGAACGTAACTTTACTGCTTTAATGTCTACATGAATCATGGATTGCTTTTGAAGAGTTTGCAGAAACTTGGAGAAAAGCTCTCCCTCATTTCAATGCATGTGAAGCCAAATGACACCGCAACTCTTTTATGCTACTGGAATTGATCAAAACTGTAAACTCCAAAGGGCTTTTTACATGTCTAGAGTAGGGACATTTGTGGACTGCTGTGGGAAATTCATATTTGGAAGATGAAAATTACATTAACAATGAAAAGAATTCCAGATAACATGCTTTGTAATAAAATGTATTTCTGTGACAACATCCATATAGAACAAGGAACTGATATAGTATGGAAATCAGACGATATGTTCTAGAACAGAACTGTTTTCTGTAGACAGAAAAGCATATTTTTTTTTTTAAATGAAAATGAACATTATGTTAACCAAGACCACACCGGATGTCTGCAATAGTGTAGGAAATACTTATTCCAAGGATGCGTTTTTTCCATTTGTTTTGCCAAAAAAGACAAAAAAAAAAGAATAAAACTGTCAAAAATACAGTAATGTAATGTAATAAAACAAAATAAAATAAATTATGTACATAAGTTTATAAACCAAGAAATTTAGGTGTGTTTTCCATCATTTCCTAAGAATTTATTATCTCTGCTGAATAGAAAGTGTTTCTGATGTCATTATCTACTGGATATAAGGGAGTAATGATGTTTATGAGACCAGACAAATATATTACTTATTAGCAAAAAAGCCACATATGCTACTTCATTGTTTCTAGTCACGTCTTTGTGCTAAAAGCCCATTTGCACATGACTCCTGGAACAAAACCTTCCTAGTGTAAATAACAGGCATTTATGCTCCTATTTCTTTCTACAATAAGCGTTCATTATTTTGTAACATAGTACATGCATTTTAATGCTCACAAGTCTATTGAAAAAAATTGAAAGTTTCTAGAAATAATTTCTGTCTCCTAATTTGTGTATATTCTCATCTTATACTGTATGTATGGAGACATATTATATATATATTATATAATGTCATTTAATATAGTTTGTCATAATATATATAATGCATAATAACATGCATAGGCATAGAAGCCCAATTATATTGATAGATATAGCAAAAGCATTTTAAATAAATCAATAAATACTGAATAATTTTATGATCATAGCTAATTCTAGAGATAGTGTCACTGTCATAGCTGAAGGAGCCAGAGAGAATTCCTTTTGTTGGATTTGTGTTTTCAAATTATTTTACATCTGTCAAATTTCACACTTTTGTATAGACAGATATTATGAAATGTGCCCTGGTTAGACCTCCTGAATGCTATCTTTCCAGTAGCTTCTGATTCAAGCATTTCTTGTAGCTCAATTTATGCAATTTCTTTGTGTTCAAGATTCAGGACAGTTGGTGTTCTTCAAGTCCTAGCTCCTGCAGTCTTTTCCTCTGTTCAAGACTTAAATACATATTTAACCTTTCTGAATCTTACAGAAAGCTTTCAAATAAGAACAAGAAAAACTCAAGCAGACAATTAAAAATACATTGATCTTAAGCAAAACCAAACAAAACTCTCCATTTTCAGGGAACGAGTCACAGTTTTCATAAGTGACGAATTTTCCTAGGTGATGCTGTGCAGATGAGATATACTTTTGTGGAAGGATAAACATTTTTTTTTTCTTATGTGAGGGATGTTTTTAGAGATATTTTTCCTATTTCTATTTCAGATGTGTCAGTAAAAGCATTTAAAGTAGACCAAATTACTATCTAAAATCAAATCAGTGTTGTAGGAAAAATACTCAGTTTTTTCATGTGATGAGAGAGTAACAGTTATCATTAAAAATGAAGTTTGTGTGACATTTTCATGACGCTCTTTCTGAATGTTTCCTCACAAAAGAACTTATGTTTTCAAGGAAAGCAACAACAGTTTACAAAATGAAGGTTACTGTTTTTGTTGTTGTTGTTGTTGTTTTTCTTTCTTCTTTTTTTTCTTTTTTTTTTTTTTTGTGTGTGTGTGTGTGTGTATGTGTGTGTGTGTTGTACAGATTAGAACAGTGATTTATATGGTAAAAATTAAAGTGTAGATATCTTGCTGTATGTGTATTGAGAAAACAGTCTTTCCACACATGCACTATGCCTTTTGGGAAATAAAACATGAATAATTAGATATACAAATTAATTACGCAATTCAGCATTTCAAACAATCCCCAGTTGTCTTTGTCTCTTCTAATGCATGTATATTAAAAATAAACAAATTGTTAGCTGTATTAATGGAAATGTTGAAAATTTCTTCTAAACATAAAATGATTCATGCAGAACCCCCCCAAATATTCCAAAGACATTTCCATTTGCACCCAGTCAACTGGGATTTCAAATCTACATTTTATTGTAGAATGCAACTAATAATGTTTTAAATTAAGTTATAAATGTCAGTTTTTCACAATTTTATCTACTTATTTATTTATTCTTTACACTTTTGTACATTTTTTTAAAATAAAGAGCAAACAATTTTTAAATAACTTACTTGGCTTTGTTGAATATACAAAGAAGATGGGTTTTTATCTCTATCAGGAGTGCTGTTTCATCAAAAAATTATAATTACATGGGGTAGACTGAAATCTAGCATCACTCTTTTTCCTACATAAGCTAAGTCATAATAAGAAGAGAATAAGATCTTTTAGTAGTTTCCAGATACTCAGATACTAAGATTCAGATTTCAAACTCTCCTTGAGCAACTGAGGTCAGATTTTCAGAAGATTTTGAGTCTCATTTAAGAAAAATTGACCTAAAATGAATTCTTAACTTGAAGAAAAGTTAGCAAGATTTTCAAACCTCAAATATAGCAAAAAACAATTGGAGTTGCTACTCTAGCTGTGACATGTAGTTGTTGCAACAAGCCTGATATGTAAAACTCTTTCTAAAATATAACATGAAAAATATTTTCCAACCAACTAGATTTCACAAAGTTTCCCTTGCTGCCATGTCTGGATCAGGGATGTGGAATCCCAGTTCATCTAACAGGGAAGTGAATCTGTGTGTGAATATTTGGCAGTGAGAGAACAGGTAGAATCTGTGGAAATGCCCGTTCCATGTGTATGGGACTTTATGTGAAAGTACCACATGTGACTATATATGTGTCTATAAAGACCAATGAGAAGAGGCACCTTTGAAGGCCTCCAGAGGGACGGCCTGTCTGCAGACTTAAGCGACAGAAATGAAGGCAGATGACAGACATCTCTTCCCTGAGACCTTCCTGGGTCTTACCTAATTCTATCAACTTTATATGAAATACCCAGTTTTGACTAGATACCTACCATAGAAGCACAGTTACTTCCTTGACTGAAGTTTCAGCCCTTTCTTACTGAGAAAGCAATGTTGCTGTATTTTTAACTTTCCCTTCAAGGCACTGCTATAGACAGCCATCAAAACAGAGAATCTCTGAATAAGTGTCTGCTCAAAAATAAATACGTTTTGTCGCTGGTTGTATGTGCATATGCAATTATAAAAGTCAAGAACTAAGTGTCCCTTTGCTGTAGACATTTATGTGCATATTTATATCTGTTATTATGTACGTTTTATGTTAGTTTTATTAATTGCATGGGGGTACATGTTTGCAAGTGTAGGTGCCCTGTGTAAAGAGCTGAATGAGGAAAATGCTATAATGTATCTCTCTTTTCCAGTACTCACCTAACAGATCTGCCAGTGATAAGTGACTCTAGAACCTGGACTTAACAGAGGCAAATGATGAAATGACATATACCAAAAAATTGTGATCATATGAACTAAAACTGAATTCATATTTTTCAAATTCCTTGCTCAGGCAAGGTGGAAGTAAAATCCTCAGATTTTCATAACAGATTGAGCTTCATCTTCTGGTTAAGATAGTGTCAAAGAAACCCAATAAATTTTATGATGCTCTAATTAGCACTCTCACAAGCTGTTAACATTTTTAGTTGCAGTCAAGTGGTATTCAGAGAAGTGTGAATTTCTTCTGCCTTTGAAAACATTAAGGAAATCAGTTCTGAAATGGAGTCCACCTTAAAATTTTACAAGTACATCAATGGAAACTGGAACTGATTCTCAGCAAGGCACTTCTGATGTCTACAGCTGAATGAATTCACTGAATAGTATTCCCTAAAACTAAAACTTTCCTGTATACCTACTTCATGTTATAAACTATAAGTTTATTTAAATGAAAGTTTGCAGTCATAAAAATTATGTCACTCATGTTATTCAGTTGCAATCACATTCAATTTTAAATGAATATAACTTAATTTTTTATAGGTACATGTATTTTATTTGATTGACCCTTAAATCAAATTATGATAATATATTCTGCTATTTGTGCTTGTATCTAAAAACATTCTTTCCCACAGAGAATTTTGGAAGTAACACATGAAGCCATTATTTTACTTTGAGTACTGTATTTTACAAACAGAATAAATGATAATTTGGTTCAAACTTGTGAATTTTCAATCCTGAATTCACATTTACCTAGTTCATTGGTTTCAAGGGATATTCTGTAGGAGCTCTAGTCTTGATCGAAATTAGACAGAAAGTCCAAAAGTTGCAAGAAGTATATACAGAAATACACACAGACTGTGTGATTGCATATACTGGTTTCATCAGAAACAAATAATAATAATAATAAAAATATATGCAAACTATTCATTTTGGTATTTTTCAAGGTGACAAGAGAATAACTGGGGATGAGATGATCTATTCTCAAGGGGTTAACTTAGAGAGATTGCTAAAACACACACACAAGATTCTCTGGACCCCTCCTTCTGGCCCTTCTCGTAGTTGGGTATCACATTTTCTAGCCACCAGTTGACTGAGACCTCCCCTGACAGCCAGGACTGCTAGTGATAATGCTGATATTATGGAAAGTGACTTGGAGAACACTTCCACCAGTTCCCTCAGTACCCTCAAGTGGATCCCATCTGGTCCCATAGACTTGCATACATCTAAGTAGAAGACTGCTAGCCATTTCCTTGTGGATTATGATGGCTTCATTCTGCTCTCTGTCCCTGTCTACCAGCTCAGAGGGTGAGTACCCAGAAAACAACTGGTCTTGCTGCTAAAGACAGAGACAAAAAAGACATTAAGTACCTCAGCCTTTTCCTCATCTCTCATCACTATATTTCCCTCCACATCCAATAAAGGACAGAGATTCTCCTTAGTCTTCCTTTTCCTGATTATGTATTTATAAAAAACATCCATTAGTCCAGGATAAAGGGACTGGAGATTTGCCTATGAAACATCTTACACTTTCCCTGCAATGCCTGATGTGAAGACACTTTTTTCCCTGGCACAATTATACTCAAGGGTCCTAGCTAGTGAACAGGAAAGTTTTCTGCAATGAGATTTTTTCCAGTATCTTTTTCTATAGGTTTTCACTGTGCATAAGCAAGTAAAATTAACTGCAGCAAAGACTTGAGCTAATCTCTTCTGCTACCCCGCTGATAAGTCTTCCTTCTCTCAGTAAGGTTCCATTTATTTTGTTTTCACAGAGAAGATATGTTTTAGACATATATGTCCATCAGACAGTGTGGATCATATCCATCTTTCCAAATAGATATATCTACAGTGCAGGCATGTACGTCTGAATATATCATCCAAGCATATCTTTGTAGTCAATGATAAATAAATGACTGTGACAGTGTGAATCATTTTATTCTAAAGCAAACTTTTTATATCTGATGAACTGTGACATAGAAGCACCTTCCTCTTTCCTTTTACCGGACTGTCTCAGCTGCAGCCATCTAAGTACGTCAGATATGCCTCACTGTAAATCCTAGGAGGAAGGCAGATCTTTCTTTCAAGCTTATGGGGGCTGGGACTTAATCCTATAGCCTGTGTTCTCAGCAGCTACCCGAGCCAGAAGATTTGACTTAAGCAATTTAAAATAAAAATCAAATGTGCAACATGGAAACTATAATTTTTTTTTTTTTTTTTTTTTTTTTTTTTTTTTTTTTTTTTTGTAAGGAAATCTTAACAAGAGATCACTTTTTGCCCCTTCAGGTACTCCTTTTTGAGAACCAGCTATAGAAGACTTTAGATTACATTTTCTCTATATTTTGTTCCTAAGTAAAATGTGTAGTGTTATAGTCATAATAGTGCAAATGGAACAATTTGTCATGTTCTGTAGCTCTGTAATTGCATTTAGTGGTGACACAGCTCCCCAGCTCTTCAAGGTTGATTGAAAGTACATTGACATCAAAAACATTAAAGTTCAGATTCAGAAAGCCAGTCACTCATGACATTGCCACTGAAACCTCCAGTGGTGACATAATGAGAGAAAATTCTGAAAAATCCAGTGGGCTTCAATAAAAGTATGTGATTTTTTTTCAAATTCAGGGTGAGGGGCAATCGGGAGGCAGTTGTTAGCATGAGCATAATTTTTAAGGTTCGTGTGTTTCTACTATTTTGCACTTCAGATATAGTTTTCAGCAGAGAGCTTAAAACATCTTATTTCCTTGAAGCATGGTACTTCTAACTCTAATGTAATAGCATTTGTAGGCAGTGGGGGGAACTAACATAGCCGTTGCTCCTGCAAAACTAATTCTGGACAAAAATAATGGGTTTGGGGTTTGATTTTTGTTTTCAAGGTCTTGATGTTCATAAGAATTTTTACTTTACTATTACCATTTTAATGTAATAAACTTTAGCTTCTGCGTATGCAATTTTTGATATGGCAAGCCTCAAGTATGAACGAATGTTAGCATTAATTAATTAGGGCTTTAACTGGGATTGTGAATTAAATCAGTCTGACATTTGAGTTTAGCCAGACATATGAGTTTATTGGAAGGGGAGGATTTTTCACACTTATAAGAAAAAAAAAAAAAAAAGTGCAAGAGAGAGGAAAATGGAAGTCAGTAAGACTTTAAATACATGCTTTTCATCTGTGAAGTAGTCAGAAAGATTTGTTAATAAACAACTACAGTAGAAATGTAGAATACTGTGACTCTAATTAAACAAAAATAGTAGAAGAGCTGATGACCTTTGAACAGGGAGAGAAAAAGAAGGAAACGGGAAGATAACAAAAGAAAAACAAGTTGACACCTTTGAGTACCTTCTCCATGACGGCCTGTGACAGGGAAATGAATCAACACAGCATTCATCTTGGTGGCAGAAGATTGCCCAAGATAAATGATTGAACAAAACAAGCAATACTGACAGAGGTGACCAAAAATGGAATACATAGCTTTTGAATGGAAAGCAACTTAGCTAAAGATAGTACAAGAGGCACATAGGCACTCAGCTTCCACTGTCTGGCCCACAGGAAGACCCACAGAAATAAACTGTAAAGCTCTGTTGCCTCTACAGGTATATTGTTAATATGCTAATACAGAAATAACTTTGTTGCATTCACATATTTTTCTATTCACAGTAGTTTCTACCAAAGACTGGGAGCCAGTGCACCCTCTAGTACACACCACAGGCCCCAACTTATCAGTAGCAGGAAGGAAAAACCTATTTAATTTGCTTACTGTAATAGCAACAGCAAAAAAACAGCACTTTCTGACACTGAATGAAGACAGGAAAACAGGATTAGTTTTGAGATCTGATATCTTTCAATTCCCCAGGCTTTGGCTTGAATCTAAGAGCCATGGCAGGTAATGAGATACCAGAACTTAAAACTACATTATCCTGATTTATCAGATACTTTCCTCTCAGCACTTTGCTCTTAAAGAACCCTGAAGCTAAAGATTATTCCTCTATACACCAATTAAATGCTTGGGATCACAGTTTTGAAGAGCTGCATATCGTTTCCTAACTTGAGAAGTGTCAGACTTAAAACTTTCATTAGTTCCTAACATATTGCATTTTTTTTTTTCTATGTTTGTTTCCTTTTTTTCTTCTTGCTACTACACTGTAAGAAGAAAATATACTTCTGTATCCTGCCATAAGCAATGACGTTAGAGTGCAAGGCTATGCCAAGAACAACGAGAAAGGCACCAATAAGAGGAAGAATCCAAAACTACCCAACTGGCTATACAAAAATTCCAAAGAAGCTATGTTCCTGCCATATGTACCCCAGATACCTGAATCTATAAGGTGAAAACACTTCCCCAGTTGTCAGTGGATCGTGCCTGAAGCTGGAAAATCACATGTCTTTCAGAAATTCACATTAGTAATGAAACAGCCTGAAAGTATTTTCAACTATCTGAGAAATGACAATTACATATACTAAAGTAGCTAGAAATTTGGAGGAAAAGAAAAATGTAAATTTACTGTTGGTGCAAGTCTGTTAAAGTAAAAGAAACACTGTCTTTTTGATGTATGAAATGGATTTATTTATTATATTTAGTACCTTGATCACCACAACAACAAGATTGAACTGTAGAAAAAAAGATGCCAAACTGTGCTAAAGAAGGCATTAGACATATATATTCCACTACTTCAGAAAGCAATTTTAATGGACATTCAGTGATGTTGCAAAGAATGTTTGTGTTAAAAAAAAAAAAAAAAAAAAAAAAAAAAAAAAGTCTTCTAGACATGCAGTCTTTTCAGGACATTTTAGAGCAAGTAAAAGTTGAGAGAAAATCCAAAGAATAGTGAAACATCTGAAAAAAATTACTAATAAGATTATTGTTTGCATTTCATTTTTCAGTGTGTGTGATAACTTCTATGAGGGAATGAATTCCAATCCCCACTTATACAAATTATATTTATGAATTAAATAAGACATCAAATTAACTTCCCTAGGAATGATTTGTTATTTTATACTGCAAATAAACAGCTTGGAAAGGAAAGAAAAGAAATTGGATGACTGGAAAAGTCATATGCATTATTATGTATAATTTCTGGGGAAAGAGCTTAGAAACAATCTACTATAAAGTTTTACTTGTTTATCTGCCGATAAACAATATATATTATATTCTAGGTTTTGTTTCTGTTAATGGATTGTATCTGTGTTTGCAACTATATTTGTTTATATAAATGGCAGCTGGTAGACTGTATGCAACAAGAAACTCTTCTTGTAATGGCATAAGGTCAGGAAGAAGGCTGATTCTGTGAATTATTATGTATTGCATCTCCCTGTCTTTCATTTCCAACTGGATTACAAGGCTGCTTCTATGCATAGCTTTAGAAACAATGCGGAAGAATCAGTGTTTGAACTTTGAGGGCTTCCTGACCTCATTTATAAAGAAATATTTTTTTCTTGGTGAACCTACAGTTCTATAGGCCAAACTGAATTTGGCATACATTATGTATGTTCATTACTGTAAAGTAGCTTTACAAAATGAAGATCCCTTAACTTGCAGGAGAGCAGATATGATCTGTAGATTTTTTTCTTTACATTACTTTATACAAAGAGTATTTATGAACCACTGCACTTCTAACTTCAATAGAGAATCATGAGATATAGGCTGAGAAGGATCATATCAGGGGAGGCATTATTTCCTCAAAACATAACCCAATCATTTTACCTGAACTGATGGTGCATTTTTTTAAAAAAGCAAAAAAAAAACCCAACAACAAACAAAAAACACAACACAACAAACAAACAACATCAACAAAAAACACTATCTCTATACTATGAGATTCAATCTAGTTCTCCCAGACCTCTGAGCATGGTTCAAGGACAAGAAGAGGATAAGAAATAAGATAGGAAATATGTGAGAGGACTTGACCCATTTAAGTCCATAGAATTTGATGGGTTGCACCCCCAAATGCTGAAAGAGCTGGCCATGTCCTTGAAAAGACGCTGTTTACCATCTTTTAAAGGCTGTGAAGACTGGGGAAGAACCCCAGTGCCTGAAAAAATGCAAACTTTGTAGCCATCTTCACAGAAGACCAAAATGATGTGTCATAAAACTGCAGGCTTCAACATAGTGCAATCTCTCAGAAAACTATAGAGAAAAACATCTTGGAAAACATTTGGGGGCATATCATTGAGAAGGTGCCTAAGAACAGGCAGCATGGATTTACTAAAAGTAAATCATGCTTGACCAACATTAATATTTACGAACAAGGAGAAAACAAAATGGTTAAAAATAAAACAAGACACTACATGGGAAAAAAAAAATATGAATGGTTTGAAGTTCTGGTTGATTAAATCTCCATTCTCATGTTTCTAGAAGTGTCATTAAATCCCACTGATTTGTGTAGCTTTAGAACTAAGCTGCCATTAAAGATGCCTAAAAGTCTTCTCCTCTGCAGTTCCAGCAAAAGAGATTAAGTTCTGTGCTGCACTGTGTTTGTTCTGTGATTGCAATGCAAATTAATTTAAGTTGCTCTCAATAAACCAGGTACTCCATAGGAACCATGAAATATCAATGCGACATTTATAGAAAAAAAAAAATGTTTGTAAATCTTCTGAGATGACATCAATGTGTAACTCTCCATCTTGCTATACTGTGAAGTATTCACTTTTAATACTTTATTATTCTGATGGCTCATTGACTATAAGTGGAATTTTATACATACATACTGATATTAGTCACAAGCATGACTCTTATTAATGTTTTTTCTCCAGTTAATTATATGCTGAAATAGCATGAAATTGTAAAAGCTTAAGACAAGGTCAATCTAATTTCCTAGTTATGTAGAAAAAAAAAATAAAATAAAATTACTTCTTACAAGGATTTCAGTGTGTGAGATCTTAGAATTTGTTCATTTACTAGTTATCACCATTAATTTACATTCAACAGTTCCTCATCAAGGCCTGTCTGATGTTAGATTTTTCTTAATGAAGCTTCATTTTTATATTTAGTGAATTATTTAAAAACAGTGTTAAATTTTGGTAACATTTGGGAGGGAAAAAGATAAATTCTGTAGAACGTGTTGAACCAAACTCCATTCTGTGACTTCATTTAAATTCCTTACTTTTCATCCTGTGTGAACACAGCTACTATAGTAGGTAATATAGTGTTAAGTATTGCTGAAAGGATTCAACTCTGGTCTTCTTTGCATGCCTGCTCAGAGGACTTGAAGAACTTTTTTATGCTTTCCGTGTTCACAAAAGAGAATTTTGAAGTAAGAGATTAATAATGTCTTTTCTCTTTGTTACAATATTAAATTGCGAGATTTAGTTTGGGATATCATGTTAAGGTACTGGTGGAAACTTTCACTGTACCAGCTGTGAATGCATATTCTTTAAATCCTTAATTAAATATGGTGTTGAGGGGGAAAAGGAAATAGGTAAAGTGTTTTTTGTTTGTTTGTTTGTTTGTTTTTACTATATTAATTACTTCCTTTTCCTATAGCAGGAAAAAGGTGCTTCTTTTATTTGGTAACTTTCGTTTCATATTGATCCTTTTTTTCTCGGGATAAAAACAAAGTGAGTTTATCCAGTCTCTATCTATTGCAGAATTTCCCTCCAAAAGACAGCCAGATGATCTTAAGTAAAATGCTAGGAAGAACAGTATCAGACACAGAAAACAGAAATGTTTGTCATTTATTCAAACCTTACTGATGGATATTACTGACACAGCAGAGTGTCTCAGCAACTCATTTGAAACCTGAAAAACCTCTTCCAGTGCCCATGTATGTGTTTTACCCTTCTGGAGGCATCTAAACTCCACCACAAGCTCTCTACCATACCTCCTCTTCAGAGGAAGAGGGGGAAGATCACTCAACAATTATTGTCACAGGCAAAACAGTCTCAACAGAGAGAGATCAATATAATTCTTTGCCTATTTCTAAAAGAATACAACAGTGAGAACCAAAAGCAAAATAAAAAGACCTCCTTCCCCCAGTGTCTGTCCATGTTGTATCGTGTCCCCCACTACCCAGTACATACTTTTCTACCTCCTCCCCTCAAGCAGCACAGGGGAACAGGGAATGGGAATGGGAATGGGAATGGGAATGGGAATGGGGGCTGTGGTCAGTCCCTAATGCTTTGTCTCTGCTGCTCCTTCATGATCACTCTCTGCCCCTGCTCCACTGGGGGCTCCTCCACGGGCTGCTCCATGTGGGACCCATGGGCTGCAGGGGAAAGTCTGCTCCACCAGGAGCCTCTCCACAGGCCACAGGGGAACTGCTGCATGCTTGGAGCACCTCCTGCCCTCCTTTCTGCACTGACCTTGGGGGCTGCAGGGCTGGTCCTCTCACATATTCTCACTCCTCTCTCACAGCTGCTGTTGCATGGTATTTTTACCCGTTCTTAATTCTGCTCTCTGTGTCACTCATGGCTCAGTTTGGGTCCCTTTTGGAGCCAACTGAAGCTGGCTCTAATCTGACATGGGGCATCTTCTGGATTCTTCTTACAGAGGCCACCCCTGCAGCCCCCTGCTACCAAACCCTTCCCACATAAACCCAATACACAATCTGTGTAAGTCATTGCTTTTTGTTTGCTCTTCTAGTCATACATTCCCAGCAGTAATATAAGAAATAGAATTGACTTGGCATTCTGAGACAGACTATTAGGCAGGAAACAGAAATAAAATAATAGGAAAGAAAAAGAATAAGCCTTGAGGAAAATGATGCATCAGGGAGGGGAAAATAGCAGAGCACTGAGTGTCATATACTAAATGAAACTTAGGCTTTAGCCAAAGTTTCTACCCTCCAAAAAAAAACACGTGCTTTAGCAAGACCTAGAGACCTAAGTCTTTTATATATATATATATATAAACGATTAAACGTCGATTTTAGTTGCTATTTGGATAACAAACCTCAAATCCCAAAACACTCTACAAAAAGGCAATTTAACCCCAATTGTGGGGCAGTTCGTACATCTGTGGCTTCAGTCCCATGGACAATGGTGGTGCTCCATCCTGAAGTATCCCAAATGCCAGGGCTTGAAGCAGAGAGGTCTGTGAGATTAGACTTTTGAGGAGCGGTGAGGGAATCTGACGCTCCTGTTTCCTTCTCACACAACTAGGTAGGCTTCCAACTGGAGACAAACTTAACAGCACTGCTCTTCCATCAGTCTCTTGGACAGGCGTGCTGAAGAGAGGAGTGAATGAGATGAAATCTGAATAAGCTGTGATGCATATGTTTTATGTAAATGATGTCAGAACATGATCCAAATTGAACAATCTCTGCTTTTTATTTTGAAGGTAATAACAACAACAACAACAACAAAGGGTAGATATTTCACTGTTGATTTAAAAAGGATGATGAAGCTGCCTAGTATCAGAGTAGTACACTGAACCAGGAAGCTAAATTAATGCAGCTCAAAAGCAGCAGTGTCTGATCTCAAGTTCCTACCACACCACAAAAATGAGCATATCCACATTTTTATAACTAAATATTTTTAGTTTATATGGTTATTATTTATTCTTATTTTTTTAACTGCCATTAAGTATATAACCATACAATGTTCTGAAATTCTAATTGTTCGCTCTTTGTTCTAACATAAGGGAAAAAGTGCTGAAATAAAAGGTAGTGAAATTATATTGGCAAGCCAGACATTCCTGAAAATACTCTCCATGCAACTAGTTGTTTAGCAATGACCACAAACACCATCATGTGATACTGTACATAGGCAATGAATTGTTATGAAATACAGAGGATACACTGTGACAACATATTTCTAAAGGAATGAAATACCCTTTCTGTGAGGAAGACTCTGAATGACTTACATATAATGGCTGATTGACAAGATTGTTTTTCTAAAAAGGATGAAGAAGAAAGATGATTCTGATTGCCCAGAGCCCTGGAAGTTGAATCTTAGATACCTCATGATTAACCTTAGCTGGGTTGAGAATGGGACTGAGTACATAGTTCTGTAACCTGTGTATGAGTCTGCTCTGTCTGAAACAAAAATAAACTCATCCCGTCATTGACAATTCTAATGGTAGCCCTCTGTAAGAAATTACTCCACTATGTAAATGACCTGGTTTTGGAATGGGGAAGGAACAATTTCTAATATGTTTTAATCATAATGAGTTGGGTTAGACAAAGGAGACTTCTATAACTGCTTAGCTGCACTTACTTTTTTTTTTTTTTTTTTTTTTTTTTTTTTTTTAATCAAAACGTTAATGAGTGATAGATATCTGAAGAGTCAATATCTGGAGGGTAAGTCTACAATTCAAATTTGAGGAGTTCTATACCTGTGGTAGAGGAGCAGTGCAACCAACTCCTCTGTATCTGTAATGGGTATAAGTTTCATTCACCTTTAAAGTCCTATAGATATGTTTTCTTTCATATTTACAGGTCAACTGAGTTTTTTTGTTTGTTTTGTTTGTTTGTTTGTTTATTTTGTAGCACTGATCACTTATGTTTCTGAACATGCTTAATGCAAAACTTTGATGTTATCCCCTAGATTTCATGTTTTTTAATATTGAGATGCTAAGCAGAACCAAATAACTGTCTTGGCTTTTTTATGAAGCTAAATTTATGGAGCAATCAGTGAGAAACAATAACTCTATAAACTAGTTCCATGCTTGATCAGACAGAAATCTGCATTTTAAAGCAGGCTTCTGTTCTACATGGGGGAGGAGATGAGGTATGAGAGAAAGAGGGATGGTGCAAGGTTCTATATGGATCTCAATAAGAAAGGCCACCCCGATCCACATACAGTTTACCTTTTTCAAATACATTATAAACTACAGGTTAGAGCACACAACATGATATCAGTGATCCGTAACATGTCACCAAAATTTACCATTTATTCTACTGCATTAACAGAAATGGGAAGTCATGGATCTTCAACTATATGGATCAGCTGGCCAAACTCTTCAGTCCTTCAGAAGGAACATATAGTCTGTGGTAGTTATGGCAACCCTGAAACTACCTAGGTCCTGATTTGAAGAGTGACGTTTGAAAGCCTAAATGTCTTTAGCACTTCCAGCAAAAGAAAGTGTCAACCAAATAATCAGTTGAGTGAAATGCAAAATTTACATTATCATTAATAGATTTAGTAGATGTTAAAAATAAATATTTGGAAACTAAACAATGGAATAAGATGTTGCAAAGAACTCCTGCTGCTGACATAACTGCAGTCCATGTTTGGGTTGCACTCGATAGTCATCTCCAGCTTTGACTGCTGCTAATCTTTGGTATGGTATTCCTAATTCCATCCTTGCATATCCAGGTGGTTCTCTAGGATAGCCCTTCCTCTCACTTTTCACTTTTTTTTTTTTTTTTTTAATTATTTTTTTTATTTTTATTTTTTATTTCAGCTCAGTCAGTAGTTCCACCTCAACAAAAAATGGAATCTTTCTACTTCTACTCTACTTTCTGCAATCAAAACAGAATGTTATTTTTCTTTCAGGAGAATGTCACTGAAAAGTATCTCGCCCCCTTGGGCTCCCTCAGGTCAGTCTTGCATGGGATCCTGCCTATCAGATACCTGAAGGGGAAAAAAAAAATAAAAACATTAAAAAAAAAAATCATCTTTCCTGAAGTTCAAGTTGTACAACTTGACTCCCTTCAGGATCTGTAACCTCTTCATCTAACAGTCTGTGGGTTCTATATTTCTTCATTTAGAAAACTCTGAGAACCTCCTTTTTGCCATGCCCCATCTTTGCTTCCCCCTTACTTCCTCTATTACTGTTTTGGATTTTGGCCTCCGTTATCTGACAAACCTCACTTAAAGCCTTCCTAAATCCTGAGCAAGCTTGCTGGCAAAGGTTCTTCTGTCCCACTTTGCCAAGTCGGTCATGACTCTCACCAATAGGTAGTCTCCAGATCATAGTACCTAAAAGCTTGCTGGTGAAAGCAGCGTTGCAGTCAGGTGTTGATCTGCAGTGTGCATCTTCTCCTGCCTTAGTCAATCTGCTTGACTAAAAGGATGGGCAACAACAGCACCTGAACTCCTGTACCTTTGTACCTAGTCCCTGGAGTCATACTGGATCCACCCAATGTCTCCCTCAGAAGTTTCACTGGTGCAGCCATAAGTAAAAAAATAATAATAATAAAAAAAAAATAGAGGTAGCAATCTGAGGGCTGAAAGAGCCTCATCACTCTGTCCATGATGTCCTAAATCTTGATTAGAAACAAACAGAAAACCCCTGGAAACAGGTCTTATTTGCAGAGAAGTGCCCCCATCATGTGCAGAAGGGAGTCCCACACCTCAATTACCTTTCTGTTTGTAGTTCTAGTATGAATCTGTTGATCACGCATGGACAGTTCAGATGCTAGTTCCCCCTTTTGCATGTGTCTCTGTATCTGTTCTCCAAATGAATGCAGGTGGAGAACAAATATTCTTGTCTCTGGAAGTTATAAGCTTCCAGTCCTAATGTCAAAGCAGATCCTATCTTCCCTCTGCTCAAGTGTCATCTATGGGCATCCCTCCTTCTGTGCAATATAGGACTTGCATTCTTGTTCCTGTAGAGATTTCACAATTATCCTGTTCATTTCCCATATCACTTGATTGTTGCGTAATCGTCTGCTTCCCTTCTTCCTGCTCTGCAACTCCAGTTACTGTAGGAATGTCACACACACACAGACACACACACAAACACACACACATGCACCAGTCCCTACCATAGGAAAGAGCACTGGGTACAGCCTGCAGCCTGCAGCAGGGATGGCATTCTGACACAGTAGCTCAGTCTAGACTGAAGGGTCCGGTGCATCAGCAGTGGTCACATCAAGCAGAGTACTATGGCTTGCCATGTGTTGCCACCATTGATTGCTGTACTGACTCTGGCAGCCTCACTCAATCTCTGGCAGTGCCTCTGAACCACCATCTGTACCAGCTGCCACAGTAACCGCTTGGTTTCTCTCTGCTCCTCCTCCTCAGTCATGCTACCTTGGATATCATTTAACCAAGAAGCCAAACATGAGCTTGCTCTGCTCCCCATGAGTCTTCCTGCTCACCAGCAACTGCTCATGCTGTCTCAGTTCTTGGCTGCTATCCCTTACTCATGAGTGCATGGTTCACCACATGTCCTTTTCTTCTATAATATGTTCCCTACAGGAATCAGAATCCTAACACTAAACTTCATCTTTTTATTGCTAGGCACCAAAGCTGAACAGGTTGTTTTGGTGATATAAGGCAATAATTTGCCAGCCCATAGTCTCCAATACTATTGCATTCACACCTGGTTAAGTACTTAACATATTATCTAGATCATGTTACTACCACTTGCTCCACTTTCAAAATCTAACTGAAATCACGGTCTGTGGAGAATGGATTACTCACTTGTTGAAGAAACCTGTTTCAAGAGAAAAAAGCCCTGATGCTTCCTTAGCATTGAATCACTACTGTTTAATATTTAAAGCTCTGTTTAAGAAAATACAATCACTTATCCATAATAACACAATTTCAGGTGTGATCTAGTTTCTTCCAGAACTGACAACAGTATTTTATTTTGACTTAACTAACTAGAAAACTTGTAATTTTGTGAGCAGCTTGTAGCTTTTTCCCTAAAGAGGAAAAGGTCCCAGACATTTTTCCTGTCATTTCATCTATATGCAGAAACAATGTCTCCATTATGAGTCTATCCTGCACTTTAATTTGCACTAAATATTAATCTCTGGGTTCATTAGACAGTTGAAGTCATTCAGAATTTTAGAATCTACACCACAGAGGTTTTAATTTTGAAATAAGAATTTTTTTTTTTTTTTTTCTTTTCTAAAGAAAGTAATTACAGATTGAGCTACAGTAACTACAAACAGCAGAAAAAAATATCTTCAAACTATAGTATGAAGTTCTATTTTCTAGTTTATATTATTTAAAAAATGGTCAAATTACCAACTAATGAATTGTAACAAAATTCAAAATTATAGCCTAAAAATGCAAGTGATCAAAAAACAAAAACAAACCAAAGCAAAACAAACCCAAACAACCAGCCAAAACTAAACCCAAACCCCAACCCAACCAACCAAAATAAATTAACAAAAAAGACCCTACAACTGACAACATCAATTCCATAAACAGAATTGAAGACATTCACTTATACAAGATAAAATTGTAGTACCAGGACCACCACTGTATAAATAATTCAAACCAATCTTAATTCTAATTTACAGATATCCTTTCCCTCTAGAAGCCCCTCCACTGAAAAAGAAATAAAAACATAACAAAACAGAACAAAAGGTAAAAACAATGAGCAAAACCCAACAACATCTGGGCCAAAATAAAATTTATTCTTCTTATAAAGATGTATTTAAACTGCCTCTTATAACTTTAATGCTTAACTGCAGTGAGAGGTTCGAGCTGCCTCCTAGGCAGATCCCCCTTAGAATGGCTTCCTTTATACTTTGTGGAGAAAGCAATGTTTAAATTGGTCAGACTGCTGATGGTGAAGCCTATTCATAGCAATAAATTAAGCAGGGGATGGCCTGCTCTTGGTCATGTCAATTGGCATGATCTGGGCCCTTTGGTACTTTCTACTGTCTCAGACTGTGGACCGTGATGGTCACAACTGTGCTGCACATTGAAAACATTGTCTTGCCCATGCTAGATCCTGAATAGTGTCTGGGAGTAGTTTGGAAAAAAGTCCTAGTGGACATAGGTTAAAACCATGCCAAGAATACTCGGATTGTTTATAAGTGTAGATGATGGCTGCTGGAGCACAGGAACGTTCCCAAGATGGCTTAATTTACTTAATCTACATATAACCACATTTGATGAGTTAGGTGTCATGACTTCTCTTCAATGACTAAATGACAGGCAGTATTGCATAGTAGGGAGTCTAAATTGCTCATAATACTTTAAACACTTTAAATAGTTAGTCAATTATAATTGGTAGTATGAGTATATCCTTGCGTGACTACCTAGTCTGTGAGTGCCTAGGAACTAACTACGCATTTCTATGTCATTCTCTGAACACTCAGCAAATCCCTGAATCAGGCCATATGCTCACCGACCTGAGAACACTCACAAGGGCAAGACTCATTCACTCTGGTAAGCAAAGAGCAGGTAGAGTTGAGTCACACCTATGGATCTCAGGGTATATGTCCACTGCTTTCAGGGTCTCCTGAGTAGCTCTTCTCTCTTATAATCCCTCAGAAGAATGGTAATCAAATGCTTTCTGAAACTACGAATACAAAGGGAAGGTATTGCTGGAACAGCTTAGTGTGACTCGGATTTTCATATGGAAACTATCTAAACTTAAAATCCACTACGAAGTGTGGTTAATCCACAGTTAAAATTGATCTACTACAGCAGAGAGTGAGAACAGCAAACCCTTATCCCAAATACTGAAGTCATTGTTCTTGCAGGGGGAGGGGAGTTGCAGTCTCACTTTGCCCACTTCTGTGGGCCCTAATCTTCCATTTATTTTAATCCTTCACTCTGGGTATCACAGGATGCCTTATACTCAAGCAGTCTTAATTCTTAGCAGGCTGATTATTTGAGTGATCATTTAGCAAATATGTATTACATTCGTCCTGCTCTTACAGAGAAAAGAAAATGAAAAGGCCCAAATTAAACCATTCTTTATTTATTTATTTATTTTCAAAACAAAACAGCAGTGAAAAACATTGTCAGTAATTTAATTATCTTTTAGGATGACAGCTTTAGCTGTATTTAAAAATTACCAACCGAGAGCTTTGTATTAAGCCTGCCAAAAAAGGAACAGCAACTAACAGATGTGCTTTACTCTTCTTGGGCTCATCACCAGTGAGGTACAGCTGCTGCTTTGACTTTGTCTTTTGTGGTTTGCTTAGAAATGTTGCCCATTTTTATCACTATGCACTAACTGTATTATCTTGCCTTTTTTTTTCTCCCTAAAACAAATTGTTATTATTATTATTACTTGACACACACTGACCACACTTTGACCACACTGATGTGCTGCAAGAAGGATGCTCTGTGGATGTTGGGGCAAGTTAAAATTGTGCTAGTGGTGCAGAGAACAGGTTTAGGTAATATACATACGTCTACATAATTTAGCAGACTGATATTCATTTTTAATTAATGGGACACTTCTCAGTGAAAAGGTGGCAGTTGTTTTATAAGCTAGACAGAAATATCAGTTGGAGCACACTGAGTGTGTTTATTCACCTTGTGAGAGAAATTAGGGTATCACATTTGTTTTATTTAAGCTGTGTTTAGAAGTATAAAGAGATGGAAACACTAGGAAAATGATTTGGCTTGCAAAATTATTAAAGCAAACATTCCTCAGTTTGACATTATTCATATTTGAACAGAATGGATTACACATAAAGAATGTTCACTCTTCTATCTCTTAGCACAATTGGTAATTACAATAGCATAAAATGCAGAAGTGAAAATGGAATAAAATCTCAACATTAAAATATTTATTTTATTTTTATTTTATTTTTCAGGATTGTGGAGGAGAGTGTGGAGAAATGGTAGGAAAAATTATTAGTGAATAAACTATTGGAGAATTTTGCAAAGGACTGAACAGTTCCTTTCCTTCATCTTGTGGAATTATTATTTTTGGAATGTTTTCAGAAATCTGTACACTTAACAGCATAAGAATAATCTATTTTTTTGTTTGTTTGTTTGTTTGTTTGTTTTCTGTAAAGAAGAATATTCTATGAATAATGAAAGCAGTAATTACAAATAGTTGAGATGCTGACATCCATTGGGGTAGAACTGCTATTTCACTTTACAACCTCAGAAAACATATACATATCTGATTCTTGGCCAGAAAATTTGAGTCTCATATTGAGAACTATGTGTGACATTGAACATTGGCCACAGCTTTTAATTAGGAAGTGGGTGTTAGGAATGAACAAAGAGAGTCCAAGGGAGCTGGGAGCATGGAAGAAGCAGAAAAAGGTGGTTAAAAATGCTGAGAACATGCTGAGAAATATATTCTTCCTCTCCTCTTCCATACATGCTGTCTGACACTATCAGCAGTGTAGAAGCACTGCCATACCTGTGTTTATTCTGTTTATCAGTCTTTCTTCCTACATTTTTTCTGGATAACAGAATAAGAGCTGACCCTGGGTAGCAGACTAGGGCAGAGGAGGAGGTGGAGAAAAAAAAAAAAAAGGAGGAAAAAAAAAAAAAAAAAGAATTAGAAGAATATGCTGACAGCATGTAAGCTATCACCTTAACTCTTCTCCCATCCACAATATACTAGTTTACATATAGCTCAGCACTGTGTTTGTGTTGCTGCTACATCTTCCAGTTCACCCTTAGTTAACTTTTATTTGTTTCCAAGTTAGATTATATAGTCTGTCCTAAGCATTTCTTCCTCTGTACTCTATGATCTGTCCTTTCTCCAGTTCACTTAGCACAATCTAAATAACCCAGCTTTCCAGCTCCACTCCTCCAAGGCTGGTACAAAATCTGCATAGATTTGAGTTATCCATGGCTCCCCTTTCCTCCCCTCTCTGTTTCCTTCCTATTTCCTTCCCATAGCATAGCACCATTCAGGTTGGAAAAGACCTCTAAGATCATCTAGTCCTACATTCAACCTAGTGCTAAAGTCCACCAATAAATCATGCTACTAAGTTCTACATCTATACATTTCTTGAAGATCTCCAGGGATGGTGACCCAGCCACTTCCCTGGGCAGCCCTGCACAACTCTTTCAGTAAAGACATTTCTCCTAATATCCAACCTAAACCTCCCTGGTGCAACTTGAGGCCATCTCCTCCCCAAGCACCAAGTGAAAAGATGAGAAGAGCCTGATCCCCACCTCACTACAACCCCCATTAAGGTAATTATAAAGTACATTAAGCTTTCTCCTAAGACTTCTCTCAAGCTCAGTAACCCCAGCTCCCTCAACTGTTCACAAAACTTGTTCTCCAGACCCTTCACCAGATTTGTTGCCCTTCTTTTGGCACACCCCAGCACCTGGATGTCCTTGTAGTGAGGGACCACGTATGGCTGCTGAAACTGGTAAGTGCAGTATGACTTCTGAGGGACCCAGGTTACTGTGTATGTTACAGGTACACCTCATACAGAACTGAAAGGATAAAACCCTCACCAAAAATGTGACAATATGCTAGATGATACAATGTGTTCTTCCATGCTGAAGTATTTCCCACTTTTGGAGTAGGAGTGTATCAGCTACACAGCTTTTAGACAAAAACAAACAAACAAACAAAAAAACACTCTTCTTTTGTCTGTGGCCTTG
Organism: Nettapus auritus; assembly: GCA_011076525.1. Taxonomy (NCBI): domain Eukaryota; kingdom Metazoa; phylum Chordata; class Aves; order Anseriformes; family Anatidae; genus Nettapus; species Nettapus auritus. The sequence continues at coordinate 105,581,721 of CM021767.1, read as the reverse complement.
AAGCGTGTGGACCTGCTGGTATGGTGTCATATTCTGACCATGTTCTCACAGATGTTTAACCTAGGAATTGGTGGCATCAATTTCAGATCATCTTCTACTGTCTTCTCCAATAACTCCTACTGGCTACCAACCCATAATTTATTGCAGCAGCAATAGTGAATTTCAGTTTCATATGTCTAACTGTTGTGGTTTAACCTCTGTGAAATGTCCATAAAATATCAGAGTTCTTTTACTTCATGACTTAACTTCTGCTTGTTACGGTGTTTGCTCAGGATGGGGGAGGTTGTGTGTTGCATGGAGATATTGGATGGCAAAATCAGCTCAGGATGGGTCTCTGCTGTACTTGCACTGCTTCTTGTGAGGCTCCTCCTCTGTTGGTTTGAGTGGTTTCTGCTACAGGACTTCCAATAACTTGCAACTCAGATCATGGGTTACAACAATTTAAAGGTATATCTATCCATCATAATCTACACCTCCTGGTCCCTTCAGATCAAGCTACAGGGTATAACATCGCAATGAACTCCTGCCCTTGCCCCTGGCCTGTCTAGTGGCAAGGGGTTCCTGCTATATATAATAATATACAACTGCATTACTATATTACTATAATTATATATAAATATAACTATATATATTATATAATATAATTATATATAAATATATATATTAATAGTAATATATATAAATATAAATATGTATATTATGTATAATATACAATAACATGCAACCTAAATCATGCATGGGTTACAACAGTTTAAAGACATATCAATTACACTCTCCACCTCTTGTCCTTTTGGAACAGCTCATAGGGTTTAACATTGGGCCCTTACCCCTGCTCCAGCTTGGGCTTGTCCATTGGCTACAGTCCTTTAGAGGTGTACCTGCTCCAGCATGGCCTTATTGATGAGCCATAGTCCCTTCAGACACCATCTGTGTCATGGTCTTATCCATGTCCACAGACACTTTGGGGTATTCCGGAATGACCTTATTCACAGACACGGACACTTAGCAAGGTGTACCTGCTGTGGCATGGACTTCTCTGTGTCTACAGCTGCTATGAGGTGTACTTTGCTCCAGAATGGACTCACCTGTGGCCACAGATGTTTTGGGGTGTACATGCTCCCAGGTAGACTCATCCACAGGTCAGAGTACCTCTGACAAGCCCAGTCTGGAGTCCCATACTTTCTATTACAGCAGCATAGGAACAGCAGCAATGTCCTGGCCATTGGCCAGCCAGGTGGATGGTCATAGCTGTCATCAAAACATTCTCAGGAAAAGCAAAGTAAGATGACAAGGCATAGAGCAAATGGTGAAAACAAAAGTAGCCTCTAACAAGTACTGAACTCTAACATACAGTAAGGCAAACAAGCCTCACAAAGCCTGCCAATTAGCAGCTAAACATCTGTAACAGCTGTTCTGTAAATTTAGTCTAGCAATCCACACTGCAATCAAATCTGTCATCATCTCAAATCCTTCGTTCCCTATATTGGGGACCAAAATAGGACTGTTGTGGGTAAGCCCTGGCAGGCAGCTCTGCACCACCCAACTGCTCATTCACTCTCCCCAGGTGATATGGGGGAGAGAATCAGAAAGGTAAAAAACTCACAGGCTGAGACAAAGACAGTTTACTAGGGAAAGCTAAAGCCATGTTCACAAGCAGAGCAAACCAAAGAGTCCATTCGCTGCTTCCCCTTGGCAGGCAGGTGTTCAGCCATTTCCAAGAAATCAGGGGTCATCACATGTTGTGGTTTCTTGGGAAGAAAAACACCATCACTCTGAATGCCCCCTGGGCCACCTATCCTGGCTGTGCCCCCTTCCAGCTCTTGGTGCACCCCCAGCCCCCTCCCTCGCAGGACAAGAAAAGTCCTTGGCTCTGTGTGAGCATTGCTCTGCAACAACTAAAACATTAGTGTGTTACCATTGCTATTTTCTTCAAAAACCCAAAACACACCATTGTGTGAGCATCTACAAAGAAAATTAACTCTGTCCCAGCAAAAAGCATGACAATAAATCACCATTCATCATGCAGAAATTGTAGGCACTTGTCAGTGGCTAATTCCAGGACTAGAAGAGTACAGATGAATTTCCAGAATAACAATTGTGTGTGTTAGTCCACTGACAATTCTCTTCAGATCACCAAGATTTGAATTTGTTTTATACAACTATATAACATTGAAGTTTCATTCCATTGTGGATATAATGAATAGAAAAATATATCTCTTTCAGTCCTGTAAATGCCAGGGTGTTCTCTATGATAGCAACATTGCTGTGGAAGTGGGAAGTTTTCAAGACCATCTACAATATATAGCTATCAATTTCTCATACTAAATCCTACATCATTAATTACTTAGTCTAAGTGAAAAATGCTCACTTAATAATTTATTTGACCTATTCAGTCACATTTTCTCTCTGTTGAAATACCACAAGCAGATTTTAATTTCTCCATAAATAATTCATGAATGGAATTATATATGTAACAGATGTACACATCTATAAAATGTGTGTATTCATCATGATTTATTTACTATGACTACTCTATACTTGATCTTTGATTTTTGAAACTTGTGGTTTTGAAGCTTTTCTAATTTTGATTAGAACTTAATATTTCACATAGTGACTAGGTGAGGGCAGGCAAGCCTTTCAGCTTTATCCCTTGAAAGAGTACATGCAACTTATCGTTTAAAAACAAATCTATTTAAGAGGAAAATTAGGGAAATGGATGTGAATGCTGGCAATGATCAAAATCCTCTTCTGAAGTTAAAAATAAAAATAATCAGATTTTGCCTTTCTCTTTTTTAATAAACTGCAATATTAGTGTTAACTGCAAATATTTTCACTTGGTTAATATTCTCAAAGGATCATTTTTTTTTACTGTCTAGAAGGATTTCAGAAAAATTATATGTGGTAATGATATCTTTGCATAGGTGTATGCAATAGAGCAGCAAGAGAGGTTAAGCAGGAACTTAATGGGCTCCTTTATTGCTTCTGTGTTGGAACCTTTGTCAGAGTGTTTCCATCCAACATGTCATTCAGTGCCTCCTTTTAAAAATAACTTCTCTTTTAAGCCTACAAAATTCAGTCCCAGGAAGCATGTGCACCTCAAAAGTGTGAATAGCAGCTAGAGAAGGGAAAAGACTTGAGCCTACCTCATTTATTTGTTTTGAAATCTAACTACCTGATTTTGCAAAATAAATCTCACAAAAAGAGGTATAGTTACGAGCAGTAAGAGATTTAAATGCTGTGCAAATACATTAGTGACAATCTATGCCAAAGTTTCTCAAATATTTTCTCTTTCTAATAACATTGTCTGGTTTTCACCTTGTACTTTTTCCTAATGTACTTTCCTAGTTTTCCTAGCTTTGGAAGGCAGGCAGCAATCAAGACCTTTTCTCCTTACCACAGATCTGATCCTGGGCTTTTCCTCATGCATCTCCTAGCACTGCTGCTGGTATGTTCTGGTGTCATTGCCTTCCCCGGTCTTACCCTGAGACCTCTTCAGGCCCCAAATTTTGCCCTCTCACAGCTTCATGGGGTCTTCCTGCACCTTCCAACTCTTCATCCTCATTTTTATTTTCTCTTACAGTCTTTTCTACCTCTCTCCATTTCTACTGTATCCACATGTAAAGGACTCAGTATATAACCTCACATCAATCAGTATGGGCTGAAAAGGATCTAGTCAATTTTTTTTTTTTTTCTGACAAGTGCATACTATGTACAAGATATAAATAATCCTGGAGATAATATGGAGATAATATTTCAATATTAAAAGAAAACCCCCTGAATATGGATGAGGGAAGGAAAAAATGAAATAAAAACAAAAATAAAAATAAAAGAAAGTATGAAACACACCTAACAAGACTATCTTTTTTTTTTTTTTTTTTTTTTTTTTTTTTTTTTCCCTCTAATTATCTCATTCTAGCTCATTTTAAGTAGTGTAACTGCAGTGTGGTATATACTACAGATGGATAACATCACAACAGCAACACACTTTTTTTAACTGGCAAACTGGGTGTCTAGGTTTATTTAACAATCTAGCTCGCATAAACCAGATTTCTGTTTATTATTGGAATAGTCGGTGCATATGATGTTTGAAGGAAATACAGAAGCCAAATCTCTGTGAGGCATTTGCAGATTTAAGGTATTCCTGAAAATATTGTTTTATCTTGCAGAAATTTTTAAAACTGTTATTTTCATCTCTTTTTATTATGCAGTATCCATTCTCTCCATAGTAATACCCTAAGCCTATTATAGCTACGTCCCTGAGATCCAAACAGAATTTGCTTCTTTGAAAGAGAAGACACTTTTTTTTTCACCTTTTTTTTTTTTTTTTTTTTTTTTTTTTTTTAATATATATATATATAATATAATGTGGAGCTCATTTTTGTTTGGGTACAAATTCAAATCAGTACTCACACAGATAATTCTGCTCTCCAGGTAATCCTTTCATGATTATATGCTACAATTGTTATAGACATGTAAACAGCTGTTTGTTTTGCCAGGATGACTAACTGCTGAGGCTTCACACATATCTTGAACAGCCCTATTAGTCTTTCAGTCCTACTGAGACTTGAACATGATGGAAATGATAAAGCTCAGGACATCTACCACATGTAATATAAGCACTTAGAGAAGTTTTATTCATATAAATGGGGGCTATATCTATAGAAAGAAGCTGAACAAGAGCAGGTATAGGTTTGCTCTCTGGACAGCAGCCATCTGTAATGAAGAATTGTTTTTGTGTTCCTTGTAATGGATTTAGCTCAGGCCAAAGAGCACTCTCCCAAGAAATACCTAATTTAGGTTTGCATGGGCCAGGCACGTCTCTGGTAGCAACAGATAAAGCCACTTTATTTTGGGCATGGAGAAAAGAGAATTCAATAGCATGTGTGCAACTGAGGGCAAGAAAAACAGACAAGGGAATGGATGGAGCCAGAAGTTCCAGACGTCTCAAATTATTTTTGCATTGGATTGGGTACCTGAAGGGATGAAGGAGTGTCTCAGTTGTCCTGTAAGTCTAGTCATATATGCCTAAATATGGGGAAAATATACTAATTGCTGCTAGCCCCATTCACATGTAATCCTATAGAAAAAGACAGAACATATTCCTATGATTAATTGCTGAAGATACATTTAGATAAGACGTGAGTACATTGGTAGCTACTGGAGCAAATCATTAAGAGAAATTGTAAGTTTTTCACTTCTTAGTATCTCCAGATTAAGATATTTATGGAAAATCTGCGTGAGTCAAAAACACAGTATTGTGCTGAGCTGAAAATAAACTAGTTGAAAATGAAGGATCTGTAGTGCACAGGAGATAAGACTACAGGTCCAAATAGTGCTGTGACTCTAAATATTTTTACTACTCATAAAGAACTGCAGAGCTAGGAAATTTAGGGGTTAAAGACATTTTTATTTACTCCAGTAAAAAAGGGATTTTTCCCCACACACTTCCTGAAGATTATAGACTGTGTTATTCCCTTTAACAGTGCACAGGTTCATGAATGATTAATGAAGTTTTAGGTCCAAAATCACCGAGTAGTGGCATACTGCAAGTTTTACAGTGTGATCTGTTACCAGCAAATGTATCTTTTGGTGTTTCATTTGTTGGATATACTGTGCTGTGAACTGGATAATCCTTCTGATTTCCCATCTTCCAGAAATTACCAGTTAGGTGGGAGTGAGAGCAAAATTTCACTGCATAAAATGGATATTGCTTTTAAGCTCCTTGTTCCTTGTTTGCATGCTTGGTAGGTGAAGAGTGGGGGGAGAGGATTTAGCTCTCATTTTTCTGGCATTTTTCTTCTACTAGTAAGGTATAATTTGCATAGTTTATCATTGCAGGTTTTTTCAGCTGCTTTATTAATGTCCTTTTAAGGAAGCTAGGAATACTTGTCTAAGTAGCTTTGTTTGGAAACCCTTGACAAGATTGAGTTTTAGAAGCTGGTAAAAAAAAGTGGGAAGTGGGGGGTGAGTCACTGCAAGATTTGGGGTGCGAGTGATCCTGCAGCAAAGACGAGTGAATGAGTACAGGGTTAAATAATTATTTTTAAAATATATTATATGTTTTAGTCTATAACCCCTGCTTGTGAGGGTAGGAAGTTAAATAAATTAATAAATATTCATAAAGACTATTGCAGAAGTCCATTAAAAAGGTGTTTGGCTAATTTTAAAAATTAGAAAATGTGAATATAATTCTGTTTAGTAGGTAGTACAGGACTGCACCTCTTCACCATGAATTCACACAACAAATGAAACAAGAATCTTATGGAAATGTAGCAATGCAGTAATGGTTTCTCTCCTAGTAATTTCTAAAGCTTGGAGCATATATTGTGAAAACTCCAAAAGACAGTAATAAAAATCTTCTCTCAGAGGAAGTGTCAGAAAACCTGATAGAAAGATGAGTGTAAAGTACATGTAATAATATGTAAAATAAAGGGGGGAAGGGGAAACAACATTGACAAACTATAAAGTTATAAATATATCTGACTTAAACTATCTTGAATTGCAAGTTCATGCAGAGATGAGTAACTTGACTTCCCACAAGTCCACAATGGAGTTTCTTGGACATATTCTCTGCCCTATAATGACTGTAATCATCTGCAGAAGAGTTTGTTCTTTAAACAAGCAGTCAGACTAAAAGCCTGTACCATCTACTTATAATTCTAGGTATGGACATTTTGTCCCTAACCAGTAAGACAAACACTGTATCTCAAAGTTCAGCAAGGCAGACAATTTTCTCTGTGATGTTTCAGTTTCTGCTATGATATTTCAATGTGTTAGCTGCAGATTACCACAACTATTACCAATTTTAAGTAAGAATGACTGAAATAAGGATGTGAGAACAATTCATGTAGGCTAAGATGAAAATGTCTTCAAAGTAATATTTTTCTTTGATTAGATTAAACAAAATATATTACATTTGGTTTTGAACTGTACCGGTCAAGGGTGAAGACTACATGTTTCTGCTTCAGCTCATGCTTTGCTTTTTGCAAATAGAAGAGGCAAGAGGGCAAAAAGGTAGTTATCAATGGCAACACAGCAAAATATAGTGTGAGGAGGATTTGAAGAATATATTAACTACAAATTAAAATGACAAAATGGACAAAGTTCAGGGGGTCACTAATGACTAAAGTACAGCAGAAGTTAATTACAATCTTTACTTAAATTAATATAAAATAAGTGATTTCTGAGCTAAAGAAATAGATTGAATAATGTTTATAGAAAGCATGTATAGCATGTCTTGACAAGAAATGAACGTCACTTTTAAGCTTATTACTTCTACAGTGTTCTTCATCTTCTTAACCCCATTGCAACCTAATTGAAAACTATATGGAATCTTCCAAAAAAAAATCTGAAAAAAACCGCCCTACTACTATACTACAAATACATATATATAATATGAGACATTTTACTTGTGTTTGATAACCAAAAATTATAGTACTTGAAAAGAAAATGTGAATCTCAAGTACTAATTTGCCCGATGTTTTAGATAATTCCAATGAGAAAAATAGGGAAGGAAGAAGAGAAAAGAGCTGGTAAAATCTTAGATCAAAGTGATACATGTGTTGTGGTTTAACCTGTCAGGAAGCTGAGCACTACACAGCCTTTCAAACACTCCCTCCACCAGTGAGATGGGGAAAAAAATGAACAGGAAAATGAAAGAACTCATGGGTGGAGATAAGGACAGTTTAATAAGAAAAAAAAGGGGGAAAAAAAAGGAAGAAGGAAATAAAAGATAAAAAAAATAAATGGAATAAAATCAAACAAACAAACAAACCAATAACAATAGCAAAATAAAATAAGAAAAAAAAATTAAAAACAAACAAACTAACAAAAAACAAAACAAAACAAAACAAAACAAAAAAAAACAGAGAAGAACAATGTAATTGCTGTCCACCCACCAAACAAAACCCAGTCAGTCCCAAAGCAGCATCAGTTCCCTCTGGCCAAATTCACAGTTTTATTGTAGAGCATGACATCATGTGGTATGGAATATGCCTTTGGTCAGTCTGGGTCAGCTATCCTCGTGGTGTGCCCTCCCAGCTCCTTGTGCACCCCCAGCCTCCTAGCTCCTTGTGCCTCCACACTGGTAGGAGAAACTGAAAAGGCCTTGACTTCGTGTAAGCTCTGCTCAGCAACAAGTAAAACATGAGGGTTATCAGCATTATTCTCATCCTAAATCCAGAACACCATACCAGCTACTAGGAAGGAAATTAACTGTCCCAGCTGAAATCAGGACAACATGGTACCTATAAAACCAGGAACAAGGCTGATTTTTTTATATGCAATTTTGGATCATAATAGTGCAAAATCCCACACCCTGAAAACAAACAAACAAACAAACAAACAAACATATATTCCTGTGATCAATTACATTGACATCAAATTCTATAAATATATATATATATACTTTTTCTGTAATAGATACTTTCTGGGGGGAGAATCTTGCCTAAAGCCTATGTAATGATGAATAACATGGTTTTAAATAAAATTGTGTTGCGCTTTGCAGATTGTCTTTACTTAGAAAGCAAAAAACAATTGCCAAATTTTGACTAAGAAATAGGGAATTTTAGGTTTGCAAAAAACGACTAACCAACCAACCAAAAAAAACAATACAAAGCAAAACAAAACAAAACTACAACCTTAATGTTTGTTTTGAATGTAATGGTTTAACTAGAACAATATAAGATGTTATTCCTGCTTCACATTTCAAATTTGAATAAGTAAAATAAAATCGAGCTTCAGTCCAGTATAGGGAAATACTTTTCCTGAAATGATGCAGTGGCATGTAGATACATCACTTACAACAAGCTGACTGACTGAGAGGCTACTGAGATATGCTGTGAGTGCTCAGTTAACCCTCAGGTGGTTTGGATCAAGTCGTTATGTAGTTAATGAAAAATAAGTAATGTGTTTTATGATGAAATTAGTCAATGTCTGCTCCTTATTAAACAAACGTACAAAAAAAGATCTGTCAGGAAAAGGTCATTCACTGATAACTGTCAATAGATATTCTATACAGAATAACATTTCGAACTGCATGATTCTTTACTGTACAATTGTTCAAAAAAGATCACTATTATTTTATTTTCTTGGCACAGTAATTAATAAATTGTATTTTCTCACTTTTATCTTCCCCCAGGAAGATATAATCACACTCTAAAACTTCACCCTAAAAAGATTTTTTGTTTGGTAAACATCAAGGATGAAGTACATTAATATAAAGATTAAAAAAAAAAAAAAAAAAGGGGGGGGGGGGAAAAAAAAACATCACAAACTCAGTGATTGTCATGAGAGGTCATTATTGTTATTGCTATTATTTTATACTAAATTGTGTTTTAACTAGGGCACAGCAATGTTAAGATATGATTGAACTATGTTATCTTAAATCCTGCCTAAAACAGGGACAAGAACTCAAGTTTTGCTTACATACAACACAGCAGTGTATTTTCCCCATATTGTCCATATAGATAAATATGTAATGTTTTCTGTCCTTAATGGTCCATAGTTTTCCTTGACATTTAATTACAGACATCAAAGCATACACAGAAATGTCCTGATATGAACAGATAAAGACAATTTAACTTCCTTGGCAGCCCAGGTCTAAGAAAATGTCTGCCTAGGAAGATATAAATTTTTGTCAACTTCATCATGAACCTGAATATGACTATAAGAACTGATAAAAGGGAAGCTGCTGAAGGATTCCTTAGAAGCTTATCACATCACATATTTAACCAAGAAGAAAGAGACTTTTTCTGGAGGGAATTATATCTATATAATTTAAAACCCAGGAGACTTCTCTTAGTATTAAGACATGCGATAGCCATCACATATGCGTTTTCACATGGGAACTCAGAAAGAGAAGACATAAAAAGTACTCATAGTGATCAGGATACAATGACAGTGCTTGCAGTTACCTAGTTACTATTTTGATTACTGTTCTTCCAACCGTTTCTGTTTATTATTATTATCTTATTCCTGTGACAAATTAATATAAAATACTAAATATCTAAATAAAATATCTAAGGATACACATTTTGTTTTAATCATACCAATTCTGAAATTTGATTAAAATCAAATTTATGACACCTGCATCCTTTGAAGTGAAACATCTGAACTTCATATTGTTTGGTAAAGTGTATCACCTAGAAATGCTAAGGCATAAGGAATAAAGTAATTTCTTAGGAAGCAGAAGTGATAAATTCAAGCTTGCTCAGACTAATAATACTCTGAAATTGTAGTTCACTCATTCCTGACAAGTGTTATAAACGGTAGGACACAGTAGAACAGTAAGACCACATTTTCTACACATCATTTCATTACAGTCAACCTTATTCTACTAGGTATCTTTTCTGTGAAAAGGATCAGACAGCCTGGATTCAAAGACTGGATGGAGGTTGCCTAGCATTTCCTACTGATTTCTTAAATACCTAGTGAAAAGAAGCAGGCAAATTTATTTTTCCTACCTTGTTTACTCACCTCGTACCTCCTTCTAAAATCAAATATTGAATTGCCATGCAGAATGTAAACTCTGATCTATCCTACTAGGAAGATTAAGAAAAGTTTATATACAACTGGACAACTGGATTCTTCCGTTCTCAGGATGGAGAGTTCTCTTGTTCACATAATCAGGACTTTTCTTTTTTTTTTTTTTTTTTTTTTTTTTTTTTTTTTTTTTAATTAATTAATTAATTTATTTTTTCACTCTGGGAGTGTTTGTGTGATTTCCTGGAGGAAATGAGTTAGATACAAAGGCTGACTTTCTTCACATCTGATTTCTGATGTGCAGCATGTAAACTTCCATGGCTGAACTAATCACCTTAAATCCACTTTATGATCAGTGGAGAGAAATAATCATTTCTAGGACTTGATTCATTTGGCCTGCTTTCTATATTCATTTCAAAAAAAATACTGAATTATAACAAAAATTGCCTTTCTTTTTGCATTGACTATGAAGGGAGCTCAAAGTGACTTACTCATATCTTTAGGAGACATCTGTCCCCATCTGCACTGCATGCAGATATGAATATTTGATTAGATTAATCCTTTTCAATTTACCTTTGAAGTGATGGATACTGTGTTTGGGCAAGTGACTAACATACTGCATTCCTAAATACTGTAATTTTTTTCCCCACTATAATTTTAATGTTTCTGTTTATGACCTTATTTACTATTATTCCACCATGGACAGCTATGAAGGATGTGGCTCTGTCTTGATGATCTCCTCATAGATATTGGCATGTTGTTGATAATTACACTCAAAGCCCTTTCTTCTCCAAGCTGAACAAGACCCATTTTCTCAGCCTGTCTAGGTAGCTCTGAATGACATCTTTGCCCTCAGGCATATTAATTATCTAATCTGCAAGGTACGTTATTTTTGTATTTATTATACATTATCATAATCTACATATATATATTTAAATTAATCTCTCACAAGAAAGAATGGAAGTTAGGAAGGAAAGTAACAAGGAAATGTAGAGTGTATAACTGAGAAAATAAGCTATTTTAAGCTAGTGAAGATTTGATCCAATTTCATCTTTTTAGTGGTATGACCAAAGTCTTTTAACACAGTTTAGCAACACATTGAGTCTAACCTAGAGATGTAGGATGTAGAACATCTTTCGGTTCCTGATTACTATCTTTCCAATTTTAATATTTTAAACATTTAATAAAAGAAACAAACTAACAAACAAAACCCTGTAAGTCTAGTAAAGATTTCTAGTGAAAACTTTATGAAAAACAAAACAAAACAAAACAAACAAAACAAAACAAAACACAAAACAAAACACCACCAGCAACAAATCATTTCATGGGTAAAAATCTCACCTGAAACTTCAAAAAACAATTTTAAATTCCAAGACTGAGGATAGATTGACCCTATATATTTTATAATGGAGTCTGAATATTTGTGCCTGCTTAGGCAATAAAGTATTTAACATTTCAGTGCAGAACGTTTCAGATAGTCTAGTTACTTCAGATCATGCAGATTTCTATGCTCATTGAAGAAGAATACTAATGTCAGAATTGCCCTGATGTCTCTACACTATAGCTGGGCAAATTAAAGATTCAGAAAGATACTTATTGAAGTCAAGGTAGACCACATCCACAGCCTTTCCCTCATCCACTAAGCGTGTCACCTTGTCATAGAAGGAGATCAGGTTCGTCAAGCAGGACCTGCCCTTCATAAACCCATGCTGACTAGGCCTGATCGCCTGCTTGCCCTGCAACTGCCACATAATGACGCCCAGGATAATCTGCTCCATGAGCTTCCCTGGCACTGATGTTAAAATAACAGGCCTCTAGTTCCCTGGGTCTACCCTCCAGCCCTTCTTGTAGATGGGTGTCACGTTTGCTATTCGCCAGTCAAGTGGGACCTCCCCCGATAGCCAGGACTGCCGATAAATGATGAAAAGCGGCATGGCCAGCTCTTCTGCCAGTTCTCTCAGTACCCTTGTGTGGATCCCATCCAGCCCCATCGACTTGCGTACATCCAAGTGCTGTAGCAGGTCGCCAACCATTTCCTCATGGATTGTGGGGGCCACATTCTGCTCCCCATCCCCTTCCACCAGCTTAGGGTACTGGGTGTCCAGAGAGCAACTGGTTTTGCTGCTAAAGACTGAGGCAAAGAAGGCGTTAAGCACCTCGGCTTTTTCCTCATCTCTGATAACTAAGTTTCCCCCCGCACCCAGTAAAGGGTGGAGATTCTCCTTAGTCCTCCTTTTGGTATTGATGGATTTATAAAAACATTTTTTGTTGTCTTTAACAGCAGTAGCCAGACTGAGCTCCAGATGAGCTTTGGCCTTTCTAATTTTGTCCCTGCACCGCCTCACAACATCCTTGTAGTCCCCTTGAGTGGCCCGCCCTCTTTTCCAAATATTATAAACCCTCTTTTTTCTCCTAAGCTCGAGCCACAATTCTCTGTTCAGCCAGGCCGGTCTTCCGCACCGGCTCGTCTTTGGGCATGTGGGGTTGGACCGCTCCTGAGCCATTAAGATTTCTTTCTTGAAGAGCGCCCAGCCTTCCTGGGCTCCTCTGTCCTTCAGAACCACCTCCCAAGGGACTCTGCCAACCAGTGTCCTGAACAGCTCAAAGTCAGCCCTCCAGAAGTCCAAGACAGTGGTCTTGCTGATCCCCTTCCTGTCTTCACCAAGTATCTACCATTTTGTGGTCACTCTGCCCAAGACAGCCCCCGACCACAACATCTCCCACCAGTCCTTCTCTGTTAGTGAACAATGCACTCTACAGGTACCTGAAAGGAGGCTGTAGCGAGGTGGCGGTTGGTCTGTTCTCCCACGTGCCTGGTGACAGGACGAGGGGGAATGGGCTAAAGTTGCACCAAGGGAGGTTTAGGTTGGATATTAGGAAGAACTTCTTTACTGAAAGGGTTGTTAGTCACTGGAATAGGCTGCCCAGGGAAGTGGTTGAGTCACCATCCCTGGAGGTCTTTAAAAGACGTTTAGATGTAGAGCTTAGGGATATGGTGTAAGGGATGATTTGTTAGTGTTAGGTCAGAGGTTGGACTCGGCGATCTTGTAGGTCTCTTCCAACCTAGACTTTTCTGTGATTCTGTGATTATTAATCCCAGTGTGAAAGCTGAAAGTATTATCTATTCTGATGTCTATCATTTTAATTCTTAAATGTTTTCTCTTTGAAAAAAATATTTCTGTATGCAGAACAAAACCACATTTTCACTTTTTTTTTTTTTTTTTTTTTTTTAATCAATCAGATTTTCTTCTTTGAAGCAAAACCTACCTAGAAATATTATTACACAGCTTTCAGTCATTTAGCTCCTCAAATCCTTCTATTTCTCAGATTGGCTGCCAAAGTGATATGGAGTATATAACACAGAAAAAAAATAATTGATATAATTTAACTGATGTTATTTTAGCTGATTGTTTTGTTTTTTTTTTTTTTTAATTTGCACAAATTAATTTACTTTAATTATTTCTATTAAAAAAATTTATTATTTTTTTTTTTTTTTTTTTTTTTTTTTTTTTTTTTTTTTTCACTAACACTTAATTTCCCTGAAGAGACCAGCTGGGGATGGGGATGAGAAAATATATAAAGAAATTTTCAAGATGGCTATATTATTCATTTCTCTTCCAAAACTTTGGTGAACTGTTTCTGAAGAAAACTCAAAACAGAGGAGCCACATTTGAAAGTAGATAACCTCAAAACCTTTGGTCTTCCTTTGGATGTGAGGAACAAGGGACTTTATTACTTACTCAAAGACTTGGTTCATGTACTTCTTGCAATGTAAAGACAGACAGTAATCTGAACTATAGTGAAAATGCATATAGGCTCCTGCGAAGAAGCTTAATAAAGAACTGCTCTATGATGGTTCTACCACTTGTAAACCACTGGACTTGAGACAGAAAGACAACACCTGAGAGCAACTTGCATGAGAGGTGAAATTATATATTAATCGCAAGCCTGTTATCAACAGAACTCTGCGTATATATACATAGCAACATTCACTTTACATCCTGCAAAATATAGAAATACTTAAACTGGCAATCTCTAGAGTTTGAGATAAGCTACGAGAAAAGTTGTAATAAATATCCTCAGATAGGTGTTTGGAGATTGTGATTGTGATTTAAATTTAGAAGGTGGTCAGTAGCTGCAGCGCTATATTGGTAAAATAAACGACCTAAACTGAAAGTCTAACTTCTAAATGACTGAAGGTATTCAAGTCAGCCATAGCCACATTCTTTTTACTCAGATAAACAACTGCTGAACCAGGGACAACATATGCTGTGGCTAGCTTCAACACATGGGTTCATTTGTAACTGTACTCATTGGCCATCTAGCTGCTGTCAAAGCAAATGCAAAGTGGATAAGCTGTGCCAGAGCTGCCCTCAGAAGGCACAGCCCACACACTGTGAAAATCAATGAAATGACAGCAAGGTGCAAGGATACCAGAGTGATGGGTTGGTTGAGTAGTGCTCCGTTTCCTGAGAGTGGCCCTACTTCTCCATCTTCTCAAAAAAAAGCTACCTCAAGTTTTGAAAGCATTGTAGGTAAAACTGAATTTTTGTCACATTAAGAGTGAAGAGCTGCTATAGTTAAAGGGAACAGTCTGAACAAGGATAAAAAGTCCTGACAGTGGACAGAGAGGTGTAAGGAGGGAATTTTTTGTTTGTTTGTTTGTTTGTTTTTGTTTTTATTTTTTTAAATGACTGGAGTATCTGTCATTGGAGGAAAGGCTGAGAGAGCTGGGACAAGGAGGTTCAGAGGGGATCTTACCGGTATCTATCAGTACGTGAAGGGAGGGAGCAGAGGGGAAAGAACCAGGCTCTTTTCAGTGGAGCTTAATGACAAGAGCTGAAGGACACAAACTGGAACGCAGGCATTTTTGTCTAGACATGAGGAAGAATTTTACTATGCAAGTGACCAAGCACTGGCACAGGGTGCTCAGACAGATCATGGAGTCTCCTCCTGAGAGATATTTAAAAGCTGTCTAGACACGGTCTCGGGCAACCTGCTCTAGGTATGCCTGCTTGAGCAGGGAGTTTAGAGCAGATTGCTTCCAGAGGTCCCTTCCAACCTCAACCATTTGATGATTCTATGAAACCTAAAGGTTCAGGCTGTTCTTTAAGGAGACGCTTCAGTAACTAGAAATAATATCTTGAGTCACCTGCATGCTTTCTGATCTACCACACTTTCTGATTTCACATGCAGCTGTGGGGAACTAGTTTTCTAGGGCATGGTGATTTACAGGCCGAAGCTGCTTTGCCTGTAGTTATTTGGTTGCTTACTTCGCTACTGCTTAGTACTAGGTTTCATTCCCAATGAGCCTGTATTTCCTTGCATAAGCTAAAGCTTTATACAACACTCTTCTAAAAAAAAAAAAAAAAAAAAGATATTTATTTTTATTTTATATTTTTAAAGTCCAGAGAACAAAATATATTACCGAAATCACTGATTTTTATGGTTTGTCCTTTGCTGCAGAATTTTACATTCCTTTTTATTTAAAATTAAATATAATTTATAGAGGAAAACATTTGTTTAATTGCAGCTTTCCTTGGAATCTCTCTCTCTTTCTTGAGGTATGACCAGATGTACAGCATCACAGCGATGACCCCGACTGTACACAATATTCATCATGATATATTATGTCAGATTGAGTGGTGCAATTAATACAATGCGACCTTATTCCATATTGAATGTCACAGCAGCCTTTTGTTTTTTACCCTTCATTCCAGTAATAACTGTCAGAAATAATTCTTTATTTTGTCAACTACTCTAACAATTATACCCACAATAGTATGTGTTATAAAACACCTTATCTTCAAACAGTCTGGCAGTTATCCCCTAGAATATTTTCTCTAACCTTTAGATACTCACAGTGTTTTCCCAAATTATGGTATTTTGTTTACCTCACCAAGTTGCACAGTACAACACCATTTATTTTTTTTTCCTTATCAGATTATGACTCTAATATACTTATTCTCTAGTTCAAGCTGGTCTTTATAAGTAAATTTCTTTTTCAAATCATTATGATTTTCTTTGCTTGGTATTCAGGAAATGGTTATTGAGAATCCTGGAAGGTCCTAAGTGGATAACCAGACTTAAAAAAAAAAAAAGAAAAGGACTCAAAAACCATCCTGTCTGGTATCCAAGAAGAATTCAGATGAACCACTGATCAAAGCTATGGAGGGATAAAGTAAAACAAACAGAATACCAAAAAGCAGCAACAATAAACTTGTCATTTTAATTCAAATCTTTTATTGGAAGAGGGAAAAGTTTTTTTTTTTTTTTTTTTTTTTTTTTTTTTTTACCACTTTGGTGGCTTACAACCCCTGATCATCTGTTTTGGCTGAGATCAGGCAAGCTGTTCACATAAATATTAGCCAGCTGATGATTACCTCATTTCTGCTAAATGAGGTAATCTACTAATTTCACTAAAAATATTTTATTTTCCTTCAACTTCAAGTACAACAAATACTTGGCTTTTATCAGTTCACTGAACTAATGTATTCCCTGGTAATAATATTCTGCATTTGGAACCAAGTCCAATTCCCATCAAAACTATTTATTGAATTAGAGGAGAACTGAAGTAATCTCATAGTAACCTTTTGGTCTGGGTTTAGCGAGCTGATGCTTTCATCCTTCAATTCGTTTTTTGTTAAGATGCTCCTGTTGAGTTTGCTTTAGTCTTATTAACATAAAGTAGCTCCCACCTTATTCAGGAATTGGTCCCTTCAACGTGTTAGGAATTTATCTCATCACCACATAAGTGAACTAATCTGGGAAATATAAGGTCGTATATTTTGTTTATTTTTGAATTAGAAAAGACTAATCTGGTTTATCAAATAAAATTATATAGAAAAGAAAAAGTTAAAATGTTCAGATGTGATACAAAGAAAGGTAAAGGGATTTCACTGCACTGCCCAACTTTGGAAATCTTTACTTATTTACTTTAGTTAGGACAGGGGTTCTCCCAGCCTTCTGTACAGTCACAGAAGAAAAATGGGCTTTCTCATGAGCATAATTCCATGTGAAAGATTACCTTCTGTGCTTTGGATCAGCACCAGGGTGAACATCTCACTCTTTCCTCACTTGACACTGTGAGTGATCTCAAAGCTAAAATAAACAAACAAAAACCTATAAATGAATATAAATCAGTCCGATCCTTCTCCAGTATGTTTTCTAGCTCCTAGAAACAACGTCTGAAGGAGCTGCTGAACTGGAGTTTGAATCTAAAACAATGTATTTAATAGGTTTTGAAATAGTTATATATATATATATTTCAAATATATATATATTCGAAAAAACAAAAACAAAACTTTTAGTGCTTTAAGAAATATAGTAGGCAGAGTTCAAGATGCAGCTGCACAGAGTGGAAAAAATATGTTTCCCGTTTTGGTCTCAATTTCTTTACTGATAATTTCTTAACTTTATTTTTCCCGATCGACTTCTGTTAAGCAGGCATTTCCTTAGAAATATCTACAATGACTGCAAAATTCTGTCCTCTGAGTGATAATAGCTCATTTAGAACTCATCATTTTATACACAGTTTTTCCTTGCTTACTACTTTGCATTTGTCAACACTGAATCTCTTATATATTTTATTACCCATTCACTTCTGTAACTCCGCAATCAGTGTTAGCTTTGACTTTCTTGAATAACTGTGTATCATCAGCAGACTTTGTCACCTTGCTATTCTCTCCTTATCTGAATTATTTTTATTGATTCAATGAGCTCATGTCTGAATTTCAGTAACCTCTTTCGTTTGTGATTATTGGTATTTTTTAAGGCTTGAACCTTGTCAGTTACTAATCCAGAAGTGAAACTTGTTTCTTACCCATGTAACAAACTCAGTCTTCTAAGAGCCTTCCAACAAGAGTACTGTCAAAAGCTTGTAAGAGTCTTCTGTATGGAACTCTGAGTGGACCACCCATATATATGTGCTATTTCACCTCTTCACAGAAATCTATCAGCTCTGTGCAGCACACTTTTCCTCTGTAAGAAAGATATTTAGTTATTGATGTTGAGCTCTTTTACTGCTCTTTTACATTTCAACTGTCTATTCCTGCATCAAATCCCAAACATTTTTTTTTTTAAAAGGTCACTTTCTTATTTTGTTACTGAATACAGTCACCAGCAAGTAACAGTTACTTATCTTTACACAGAATTGTAGAATCACAAAATATCACTAGCTGGAAGGGACCCGCAAAGATCACTGAGTCTCAATCCTGATTCCACATAGGACTACCCAAAAGTCAAACCATATGTCTGACAGCATTTTACAAATGTTTCCTGAACTCCTTCAAGCTTGGTGAAGTGATCACTTCCCTGGGGAGGCAGTTCCAGTGCCTGACCACCCTCTTGGTGAAGGACCTTTACCTAACATCCAGCCTGAACCTCCCCTAACTCAGCTTCATGCTGTTCCTTTATGACTCGTCACTGGTGGCTGAAGTATTTCATCTTAATTAAGTTAATTTATAACTTTTGAGTGATTCCACACGATCCTAGAAATTTGTTTTTCTTCATTTTATTAATTGATTCTGAATCCAGCTTTACCACTGAGGTTTTATTTACAGACAGTGACTCAAGTCTGCCTGTAGTAATAATAAGAAAATAGCCAGTCAAATTTCTGCATATTGATCTAAAAATATCTATGTATTTTATTTTAGGAAAAGGTCTATCGAGTGATTTTTATAGTTTTGCTCCCTGAATATTGCTACAGACAAATTCTTATCAAACATATATAAAGCTTAATATTTTAAGGAAATCTGCTATTAAATTCTAAGTCACTGGCAGGTTACATCTCAAAATCTTTGTGCCTCTAATTTATCGTGATTTTGCATTTATTTTTCCAAATTTTATATATGTATATACATGTATTTAAAGAATTCCAGACCCAGATTTAGGCGTCTAAATTCAGTGCATTTCATTGGGCTGCATAACTGTAATCTGTAATTTAAGTATTCAACGTGAGTATAAGGAGTAGGTTCAAGCAATTTGTTTCTTCCCAGCAAAAGTAGCTTTCTGTTTGCTCAAGGTCCTCATGAACATTATTGAATGCATAGAGGTGTATGCATTAGTGTTATCAACACTCAAAATTGGATTCAGCTACAGTTGCAGATGTACTTAATTTAATCAAAGTACAGTTTGTTTCTTTTTTCTTTTTTTTGTGTGTACAACAAAAATGTATAGAAATACAGTTGTTGCTGAACATCTAATAAATGAAACAGGAAACAAATGCTTTGAAAACTTTCAGTGATATTTTATAACCTATTTTTAAGGCCTCAGTGAGCATAACCCTGATCTATGAAATGCAATAGTGATAGTACCAAGATTTTTTTTTTTTAATTGTGGAATTTGTTTACATCTTTTTTTAAGAAAGTAAGGAGAAGAAATTTGAAGCAAAGTAGCTAATACAAATCTATACTTACTGAGCAATCATAAGTCAAATATGAAAAGGGCATACTTTAACTTTAAAACTATTGTATGTGTGATTTTTAATGTAGTTATAACAAAATACATGTACCTTCATATATTGGGCAAATGAATTCCCAAAGGACCTTTACAGCTCTGAGTTGCTTTTTACCTAGGTCAGGACATTTCAATACTCTCCAGGTGCAAAATGTTCTTATTTTATATTGAATTTTGATTTAACACTAAACCTAGATCTTCAATTTTCCTCTCTAACACTCATTCTTTAAAAAGTGCCAAAAAATCTTATTTGCAGTTCATAAATGATTTTAAAAATGAAAACATAATTTTGAGTTTGGATGGCTATCATGTCTCTACAAAGAAGGATGACGCTGTCGTTGTTGTGCTGTAATCAACAATTCTGATGTTTACTCGAGCAGTATAATTGTGATTTATTGTTTTGCTATTTCTATCATGTCATCTCTTAAAAATAAAAGTAGACTTAGTGTTTGGTGCCAGAAGTTGGCAGTAAATGACCATAAACAGAGAACTGCAATTATCTTAAGAAAAAATAATATATATATATTAACACAAAATCAAACCTGTTACTGTACAAAATACGAACATGGCATTTTTCCAGATACCTACAACATAGAGGCTTAGGAGTGGCAGCTGTTAAACAAACAAGTAGCAAATGTGAGAAGTGTCATTTATCTCTAATAGGAAGGCACTCACAAAGCAATGAATTTAAATTATCAGCAGCCAACTGCAGCTGAACATAAAATAAAAAAGGAGACAGAGGGAAGGAAAGGGAAGGAAAAAAGAAAAAAAAAAAAAAAAAAAAAAAAAAAAGAGGGAGAAAGTAAAGAATTGAAAGAGAATAAGAAAAAGACTAAACAATATATTTCTTTCCAGGGGCAGTATGTATATTTTAACTACAACAGAAGATAGGTACAGGGACATTTTCTCCTTTGTGTGTGCGTGTGTTTGTGAAAAAAAAAATATAGCACATTGCTACTGTAATTTTTCCCACTTACAGCTACCCTTTCGGAATTCTCTGTACATTATCTTCCTCCCTTTCTTAGTGACTTGTAGTCCTCCATTCAAGGGCTGCTACAGGCTGATGCTGACCAAACTACTATCTACACAGCTGTCTGTGTCTTCTTCTCTGAAATGAGACTGAATTCCTTGGGATGCTTCCTCATGCTTCACGCTTAGTGTCATCACAGAAAGGTCTTGTACCATTTGTAAACACTAATAATGGAGGCAACAAATAAAAGAGAAAATGGGAGAAATCACCATCTTCCTGAAGATGATGATGTTGTTGTGTCTCTCCACAACTTAATGGATAAAACAAGAGAAATACATTTCATACTTGCTCAAACAGGTTCCTGACCTAGCTGACAGTAGAGAAACTGTAAATCAAGAACACTATGATCTAGGCTTACAGGACATGCTGTTTCTCAGAGTGATGTCTATATCAAACATATGTTATTCCCACTTTCATGTTTCTCC
This sequence comes from Nettapus auritus, assembly GCA_011076525.1. Taxonomy (NCBI): domain Eukaryota; kingdom Metazoa; phylum Chordata; class Aves; order Anseriformes; family Anatidae; genus Nettapus; species Nettapus auritus. Next base: position 105,560,328 of record CM021767.1, on the reverse strand, counting down.
GTCATAAAAACAAACAAACAACAACAACAACAAAAACAAAACAAAAGAAAAAACACCACAATTTCGTTCCTATTCTTGTTTCTACTAACAAACAACTTCCAAAATGATTCTAAAACAACAGACCTATTAGGAAGATTCCTAAGGTAAATAACCCTGAACTGCAGCTTTCTGGGTAAAATAAATAAATAAAGTTTTTCTTGCAGAAGATTCATGATATTGTCATATATACTTTTATACATTCTTTTATTTTCATTCATATCCAACAAGAGGTTAAAAGAAACATTCAGTACATATACAATTGCTTCAGCCAGATCCCAGGAGCCTAAATAGGTGGAACTGGCCCCACCTTCCCAGGTGCCCTTACATAACAGGTTTGAGGCCCTGGAGCTTGAGAGACAGGTGGGTGAGGAAGAGGTAGCAAGAGTACCCAGGAGGATGCCTAGGGCGAGGAGGTTGACTCCACGCCTCAGGACTGCCTCCACCAAGAAAGACAGAAGGGTTATTGTTGTGGGAGACTCTCTCCTCAGGGGAACAGAGGGCCCTATTTGTCGGCCTGACCCTACCCGTAGGGAAGTCTGCTGCCTCCCTGGGGCCAGGGTCAGGGACGTTGCCAGGAAGCTTCCCAACCTGGTTCGCCCCTCTGACTATTATCCTCTTTTGATAGTCGAGGCAGGTAGTGATGACATTGAAGAGAGAAGCCTGAGGGCTATCAAACGAGACTTTAGGGGACTGGGACGGTTAGTGGATGGAGCGGGAGTGCAGGTGGTGTTTTCATCCATCCCTACGGTGGCAGGGAGGGGTACAAAGTGGACATGGAAAGCCCACCTGTTAAACACGTGGCTCAGGGGCTGGTGCCAACACAGAAATCTTGGGTTTTTCGACCATGGGGCACTTTACTTGACACCCGGCCTGATGGCCGCAGACAGGTCCCTATCTTTTAGGGGAAAACGGATCCTGGGCCAGGAGCTGGCAGGGCTCATTGAGAGGGCTTTAAACTAGGTAAGAAGGGGAACGGGAACGGGGCTGAAGCAAGGATTGTTGGAGCTGTGCCAGGGGGAACAATAGCAAGGCCAGGGGATAAGGCAATGGCCCAGCTGAAGTGCATCTACACCAATGCACGCAGCATGGGTAAGAAACAGGAGGAGCTGGAAGCCATCGTGCAGCAGGCAGGCTACGACTTGGTTGCCATCATGGAGACGTGGTGGGACCACTCTCATGACTGGAGTGCTGCAATGACTGGCTACAAACTCTTCAGAAGGGACAGGCAGCACAGAAGGGGTGGTGGTGTGGCTCTCTATATTAGAGAGTCTTTCGATGTTGTAGAACTTGAGGCTGGGAATGACAAGGTCGAGTCCCTTTGGGTTAGGATCGGCGGGGCCAACAAGGCTGGCGTCCTGGTTGGGGTCTGTTATAGACCGCCGAACCAGGATGAGGAGACGGATGAGGAGTTCTACAGGCAGCTGACAGAAGTTGCGAAATCGTCAGCCCTTGTTCTCATGGGGGACTTCAACTTCCCTGACATATCCTGGAAGCACAACACAGCCCAGAGAAAGCAGTCTAGGAGGTTTCTGGAGAGTGTGGAAGATAGCTTCCTGACGCAGCTGGTTAGTGAGCCTACCAGGGGTGGCGCCCCGCTAGACCTTCTCTTCACAAACAGAGAAGGACTGGTGGAGGATGTGATTGTCGGGAGCTGTCTTGGGCAGAGTGACCACGAAATGGTGGAGTTCTCTATTCTTGGCGAGGCCAGGAAGGGGACCAGTAAAACCTCTGTATTGGACTTCCGAGTGACGCGCTGGGTGGATGAGGGAAAGGCTGTGGATGTGGTTTACCTTGACTTCAGCAAGGCTTTTGACACCGTTTCCCACAGCATTCTCCTCAGGGAACTGGCTGCTCTTGGCTTGGACTGGCGCACACTTCGTTGGGTTAGAAACTGGCTGGATGGCCGGGCCCAAAGAGTCGTGGTAAATGGAGTCAAATCCAGTTGGAGGCCGGTCACTAGTGGCATTCCCCAGGGCTCGGTGCTGGGGCTGGTCCTCTTTAATATCTTCATTGATGATCTGGACGAGGGCATTGAGTGCACCCTCAGTAAGTTTGCAGATGACACCAAGTTAGGTGCATGTGTCGATCTGCTCGAGGGTAGGAAGGCTCTGCAGGAGGATCTGGATAGGCTGCACCGATGGGCTGAGGTCAACTGCATGAAGTTCAACAAGGCCAAGTGCCGGGTTCTCCACCTGGGACGCAATAACCCCCAAGCAGAGCTACAGGCTGGGAGATGAGTGGTTGGAGATCTGCCAGGCAGAGAAGGACCTGGGAGTGATGGTTGATAGTCGGCTGAATATGAGCCAGCAGTGTGCTCAGGTGGTCAAGAAGGCCAACAGCATCCTGGCCTGTATAAGAAACAGTGTGACCAGCAGGGCTAGGGAGGTGATCATCCCCCTGTACTCGGCTCTGGTGAGGCTGCACCTCGAGTACTGTGTTCAGTTTTGGGCCCCTTGCTACAAGAAGGACATGGAGGTGCTTGAGCGAGTCCAGAGAAGGGCGATGAAGCTAGTGAGGGGCCTGGAGAACAAGTCCTACGAGGAGCGGCTGAGGGAGCTGGGATTGTTCAGCCTGGAGAAGAGGAGGCTCAGGGGTGACCTTATTGCACTCTACAGGTACCTGAAAGGAGGCTGTAGCGAGGTGGGGGTTGGTCTGATCTCCCACGTGCCTGGTGACAGGACGAGGGGGAATGGGCTTAAGTTGCGCCAGGGGAGTTTTAGGTTGGATCTTAGGAAGAACTTCTTTACCGAAAGGGTTGTTAGACATTGGAACGGGCTGCCCAGGGAAGTGGTGGAGTCACCATCCCTGGAGGTCTTCAAAAGTCGTTTAGACGTAGAGCTTAGGGATATGGTTTAGTGGGGACTGTTAGTGTGATCTTGAGGTCTCTTGAGGTCTCTTCCAACCTAGAAATTCTGTGATTCTGTGATAATAAAATTATCTTATTTTTCTAGGAACAGATAGATATTGACCAATCACACTCTGATTTACTGGCAGAAAGTAAAATTAAACACATAGCTAAAAAAATCAAACATCTAAATAATGTTTTACTTTATATATAGTTTAATTCTAATCAGTATACTCACTGGTAGAAGCTTTCTACAGGGAAAATATCATCCTAAGAAAGAGGACTGTAATTTGTCAGCTGTGGTATATGAATCCTTTGAAACTCCTAGTTGGGCTCTTTTTAATTTCATAGAAATGGGGTTCATAGAGCCCACATAGTCTTTTGGGCAGAAAATTACTGCAGAGCACACCAACACAGGGAGTTTTATCCTCCTGCACCATTAAGGATCTCAGTTTTACTTTCTCTGCTTTGTATTTGCAAGCATCTCTGTGACAGCTGAATTCGGTTTGTATGACAGGGACTAAGGGAGCAACCTCAAGAATTAAGCCCTCTGTAAAAAAGCCCTGTAAAAGCCCTCTGTACCTGGGAGCTACACTTGTATCCTCTGTGAATAACTCACTAGTCCGTTGCAATTGCTCCGACAATTCAGCTCTCATTTACTTTGCATAATTTCAAACTAATCTTTTTGTTAATTCATTTACACTCAAATAACTTATTCCTCTTGGATTGCAATTTAGCTCTTTATAAAAGGCAGATAAACTTTTTAGATAAAAATGGCAGACACGTTTAATTTTTTTTCCTGATTCCCAGTAAGTCTTATTCCAAAGATACAATGCGTTGTTTAAATTCAGCTATGTAAAATAAAGTATCTAACTGAAAATACTCAGTTAGGCTCCCTTTACAGAGAGAAACAAGGAAACCTGTTCATCTTATTATCTTTTTCACCTGTTCTGGTATAATGAATAACTTCTGGACACACCAGTTCTTCCTTTGGGTGATGATCTTTCCCACCTATGATGAGTGAGAAAGATTTTATATGTACATATTGATATATATAAAGTGCCTATCACCATACTGAAAAACACCCTTTGGAACCACTCTGGTGACAGGAGTAAGAACATGAGTAGGCCTCTTAGTACCCCAGCACTTCTGTTTCTAAACAATAAAAACAAATAAGTAGATCAATCATACCTAAATATGAGTGTTCATTGTTGTTTGAGATGCTGTTTTGACTTTGCTTTCAGCCCTCACTTCAAAATAGAGGGGATTGTCGGCACAGCTCTGCCAGCTTAGGGCTGATGTCTCAGATTCCCTGCTACATCTGAAATAGAAATATGCAACTATGCTTCAATACCTGAATTATTCTCCTGACTAGGCAATGGAGAGCAGCAAGGGAATTAAATACACTTTAAATACTACTTTTTTTTTTTTTTTTTTTTTTTTTTTTTTTTTTTTAAATCATTAGCAAAATTGCTTTAATTTCAGTTGTGCAGGTGAAGACCATTATGTCTCATGGGCTTCAAATTAATAAAAACTACACCTGAGTATACAGTCTAGGTAGATAGCAGAGAGTGTTTGTAAATAATTTTCCTCTTTGCTGGAAAATGGTAAGTATTAGAGATAGCTATGTATGATTATTTTTCAGTAGAAAAAAAAAGGACTTGAATTAAGTTTACCAGTAGGGCTTGAACATTTTGTGCATTATATACAGCCCTCCCCTCTCTCCCCCCCCCCCCCCCCCCCCCCCAAAAAAAAAGGGCAACAAGACAAACAATTGACTCAGAGCTTGCGTGAGTAGTAAATTTTTCAGTTTGAATTTCACTGCTAGGAATATCTTTATTTCTAATCAACAGAACAAAAGCAGATAGTTTTAAAAATAAATGTATGTGATTACATTATACAGAATCTATTCCTGCACAGTTTTGTTATGGAAAGTTGGTTTCATTGTCTATTAAGTAACTGCTTAGTGTCCGGTTCGAATAAAATGAAAAGGAGTCTAACAAATACTGGAGGGAAAGAAATCTCAGAGGTGTCCTTTACTTTTGACTTTGAGAAGAGACTATATCTACACAGATTTTTGGACATATATATATATTTACATTCTCCACAATATCATTGAGTAACTTTAAGTTACTGAACTACCCTTGATACAAAATGTACCTCAAAACTAATGAAAGAAAAACGCATGTATGTAATGTACACATTGTAACAAAGACCCCAAAGTTTTATGTTTGCAAAAAGACATATGAAGGCATTTTAGATGCTTAAAATGTTCCAGATTTTCTCACTCTAAGAACATCACCATAAGCCCTTCTGAGGCTAAAGACTGACTGAAGCATCCTATCTGAATTACAGCAATGGAACAAGACATAGTCATTTACACACTTCTAGAAGCAGATAAAAAACAGAAATAAATGGAATTCCTTTGAAAAAAAAATGTTCTGTAAATACGAATCATGTACAATTATAAACATCACTTCTCCAAAGTATTGCTGATAGATTTCTTTCCCTTCTTCTAATGAAAACAAAAGACATAGATCAGTTGACATCCAAGTTAAACAGATTTTACAAACAAACAAAAAACGTGAGTAGTTTTCCATACAGATTAATATGCCATTTCATTGAAATAGAGAATTAGTAGAATCCAATATTATGAACCAATTCATACAGAAAAATAACAGGTTTGCAAAGGTGACTTAGAACTTTCAAACATTTAATTTAAACAGAAAATGTGCATATTGCTTTGCCTGTTGCTGGAAGCTGTTGATTTTATTTATCTTTTCCTTTCCATTGATTTTTTTTTTTTTTTTTTTTTTTTTTCATGTAAGCTATGTAGAAAAGGACTCTTTCTGAATTTGCACTAATAATACTAAATCTTCATAAATGCATACAAAAAGAAACAGAACATTAATAAAAAGCAAAGTGACAGTCTCCAGACACTAATGTGAAATATTGATCAGACATCTCTCCATAAAATTGAGAGTCAATCCTGTAGACATCACTCATACATGGAAGGAAAAACACTAAGATGTCATTCTCCACCTGAAGTTTTCACAGAGGGTATTTCAAATTGTTGGAATATTTAAATTTACTCGATGTCTGTTCAGTTATTGTGTCATGAGAAGCAGAAATCCTCTTGGAATCCAAGGTGAAGACTCGTGTCTGAAACAAGGATTTGAGGAGCTTCCAATGAGCAATCTGTACACTTAGAGACACTGCCATGGCCAATGTAAGCTACTGTCTGAGGATCTAGGCATTTGTAGTTGTCACCCCTTGGTCTGCCTTCTCCAGCAGGTCAAGAGGGACAATGAGGTAAAAAGTTATGATGTTATAGTGTTTGCTATATTACTGGTAATACTGAAGTTATGGTCATTGCTGTCTTACTGTTCCCATACAGATTTACAGATTTGGATTTTCCAGTTCCTCCAGACTCATGCAGCTGATATATAGTATTATCATAGGCTGAATAATAACATTCTGCACTGGGTAATGTTTCTGCCTAATTCTTATTTCATGGCTTAGAAACCTGTGGAAACTCCTCCCTTTATGAGCTGTACACCGTATTCAATGATGAGAGGGGAATGTCCCATTTTAATGGCGTTCAGTATATGCTGAAAAAAGAAGCTAAAAGTGCTCATTTAAAAGCTTTTTAGACTGTATTTATGACAGCATCAATCATACTAAAGCACAAGAGAAGGTTTTCAGATTTTGCATGTTGTAGACTAAGCTCTTTCAGTTCTGTAACTGTTTGTACTGCCATTAGTACTTTTTGAAAAACTGTGTAATTGTGGATACTGCTGATCACATCAAATCTTTAGAATATGTAGCTCCACATCTATCTACTTCCTTAATTACTGAATTTCACATCATTCTTGTACTGTCAGTTTGCTCTTTAGAAAACTAAGCTTTTCTTTATTTATTTAATAATTTCTGTATGTGCTTAAGAGAACCTGACTCAATTGCCACTCACAGTTTAAGGATAATTACACATTAGATGCTACAAATGGATACAAAGCATATATTTCCCTAAGAATCCAGAAGAAGGGGAGAAAGAATAAAAAAGAGCAGGCTGTAGAAACACTTGTAAGCCACTTGTCTTTCCAAACCAGCTGTTTGACTCTAGCGCTCTCTTTGAAATAATTTTTAGAGTGAAATCATACAGTGATGCTGCTTCTGAAATGTTAATATTTTCATGTCTAAGGCAAGGCTAGATTTTCCTCTCTAGAGCACATTTTAGTAGGCAGTTAGGTCCTTGCGAGCACCACCAATATTTTGGACACCTATTGATGATAGAGTAAAAGAACTGTTTTTTTTTTTTTTTTTTTTTTTTTTTCTCCTGTCTTTCTTTCAGGGAATAAATGGTCCTTGTGACTCACATTGCCTTACTCCTCTTGAATGCAGCTGTCTTTTTCTTATCAGAGTTCAAGTAAATTTACAAGGGTGCTTTAGTGAAAGAAAACTGAAAAGGCTGCTTATTTTCCAAGCTCACTTTTTATTTTTTATTTTTTTTTTCTGAGAAACACTTATTGTTCAGTAATGATATTCCCTGCCGAACTCACAAATTGTATCTGAGGGAGAGCCAGCAAAGATGTTTTGAAGGTTAAATTAAATGACAGGTTTTGTCAGCATGCTCCATAAAAAGGATAATGTTATTTATCTAGGACTTTTGATGAGTCCAGGATTGTACAATGTGGAGTATAATTTCTGGAATATTTTCAAGATTTTTTCCATGTGTGTCAAGCCTAAGAGCTCAATAAATCTGCCATGGAGAGCCTGTGGCTTTCTGGTGCTCCACTAATAATAAAAAAGTTGTTATATACCTCTACACAGGGTACTATGGATCATAACTACTTCTCAATATCTAGGCTGAATCAAGCAAATAGGAGATCTTATCCACTCTTTATTTAATATCACATCTCTACCAATGTCTGATGAAGCAAAATGAACTTAATTAGAGCTGTGTGTCCATTGCTAGTGATAGAATTGTTGAAGGGTACCCCGCATAGGTGTCTAGAGATGTGAGCACATGACACATGACACTTTACTGGAGGCACAAGGGCAAGACTACAGAAAAAATGGAAAGAAAAAAAATACCAACTTTATGTTCTTTTTTTTTTTTTTTTTTTTTTTTTTTTTTTTTTTTTTTTTTTTTTTTACGTTACACCAAAGTTTCCAACGCCTTGGCAACATTATGAATGTCTCATTACACTAGTCATGCCATTTGTCACTTAGAGGAGCAGGGAAGTAGCATTTTACTCCATCATTCTTAGAAAACCTGCCCAATGGTAGCACAAAACATAGCTGCACTTTTCTCATAATCAGCCTGTTCCCTCAGAGCACCAAAGCCTAACCCACTTTTGTCTCTTAGGCACTGGATGAGTACTTTGAGAGAAGAAAGCAAAAGCCTGTTGACCAGTGTGAATCCATTGAAACCCAAGGGAGGTTTAGGTTGGAAATTAGGAGGCATTTCTTAGAAAGAGTAATCAGGCATTAGAATAGGTTGCCCAGGGAAGTGGTGGTGTCACCATTCCTGGGGGTGTTTAAGAAAAGGTTTGACTTGGTGTTTAGAGACATGATTTAGTGGGTGACATTGGTAGCAGGGTGATGATTAGACCAGACGATCTGGGAGGTCTTTTCCAACACTAATGATTCTATGATTCTATGAAATGAAGCAGTGATCAAACATTTGGTTGGACTTTTGGAAAGAAGGGATATGTGGGAGGAAATCAGAGCAGACATTAAAATAGTGTATATAGTATATCCATTTTTGATTGAGGCCTAACAACTTTAAAGCTTTAATAATTGAAAGCCTGCATTCGGTTGTTGTTTTCCTCTGAAAATATCTCTAAAATATTTTAAATTTCTGTGGTAGAAAAAAAAATATGTATATTTTTTGTGTCTAATTTGGAATTTCATCTGTATTTTGCCAAGTTCTTGAGTTCAATATTTTATAACAACATCCGACAATTGGACTCTGAAACTATTTGCTTAGAGCAATTGTCTAACTTATCTTTCCAAACCAGTTAATGTCTTATTACTACTGGCCCTAAATTTGTGTCAGATAATATGGAAGGACTGCCAGTACTCTTTATAATCTGTAGAAAAATAAAACTGGGGAAGAATCTTAAGAATTTAAGAACTGCTTAAGAACTTAAGATTCTTAATTTGAGATTCTTAAAGCAAGCAAGATGTTAAGATGTGTAAAAAATATAATATACATGGACAAATTTATACATGTCTATACAAAACAATGGTGCAAATTAGTATAGAATATTGGAAACTTGTTTCACATATATAAAAGTATGAAGAAAAGCACAGCTTAAATGAAAAGATTCAGAAGACAGTCACTAAAAGGAGCCAGAGAAAAGCTCACAATAAAATTACACTGTGTTTCCCTTTCTTTGCATGGTGAATAAAATCAAGGATAGAAAACCATTGGTGATATTATGAAAGTGGATTGGGAATTTCTTGCCATGTTACAGAACAAAAAAATGATTTTACATGAACCATAGAAGTAGGATATCAAGTCATGGAAAATTCTGCAACAAGAACTTACTTGGAAATAAAGTGGGAGTGGACATTTGTAAGTTCTCTAGACTATTGAGAATTATAATTAACTATAATTATAATGAATGCTGAGGAAAGAACATTGTGTCTTTTGTAAAATTAGAGAAAAGATGGATAAATATCTCCATACTCTCTTACAGTCTCTAGCGTTGGTCACTCTAAAAAGATGGATTAGTGAGTCAGAGGAACAGCTCAATTGATCTAGTAAGACAAAAATACTTCAAAATTGAAATGTAAATAATATTAAATCTGGCTGTTTGAAATTATAAACTTAATTTAAAAACTCAACAATTCATTGATCAATGGGAGAGGATAAAGTATGATAATTTATGAAAACAAATAACCTAGGGAATTGCCTGTTGTTTTTGTTGTTGTTGATTTGCTTTGTGTACTTACAGAGACAACCTTAAAATATTAATCTGGGGGACTTTTCCACTCTGAATACTATCTATCTTTTAATTATGTGGATAGATAAACTTTAGATTAAGTTACTGGTGCTACCAAAACATAGATAGTCTCTGTGGTCAGACTGAGACTCTTAATACTCTAAAGCTTCTGAAATAGTAATGCTCAAATTCACATTTAATCTGTCTGGTAAAACTGGCATAAGTGAGTGCACTGCTATTTTTTTTTTTTTTTCTGGAGTAGAAGATGTGTTTTATATCACAGAGTCACAGAATGGCTGAGTTTAGAAGGGACCTCTGAAGATCATCTAGTCCAACCTCCCTGCAGAGCAGGATCACCTAGAGCACATTGCACAGGATGGCATCCAGGAGGATTTTGAATATTTCCAGAGATGACTCTACAATCTCTCTGGGCAATATGGTCTAGTATTCTGTTACCCTCACAGTAAAGAATTGCCCTCTCATATTCAGCCGGAACCTCCTGTGCTTCAGTTTGTGCCCATTGCTTCTGGTACTGTCACTGGGCACAATTGGAAAGAGACCGGCTTCATCCTCTTCACACACCCCCTTCAGATATTTATATACATTGATGAGGTCTCCCCTCAGTCTTTTCCAGGCTAAGCAGGCCCAGTTCTCTCAGCCTATCCTCATGTGACAGGTGCTTCAGTCCTCTAATCATCCTTGTAGCCCTTCATATCTCCTTTCTTATTTTATCCTCATGAGAATTCCATCCATTGATGCCTGACTGCCACCAGTGTCTGAGATGAACCACATGAAGGTTGATGACAGTCATACACCTGAGTAGAAAATTTATTCAAAATTCCCTTGTTTGGCCACTAGATGACTCTCTGATCTATTGAAATTTATCTGGAAAACCAGTGGACCCTAGGAACACACACACACACAAAAGTAATTATTCATGTCTTCTCCTCACTCCCACATTCCCCCATTCATTTTTAAGTTCAGTAGTTCTGTACTCAAACACAGTCTGGAAAAATCTACCCAAGAGTCAAGATAAACATCATGTATTATATATTTTTACCTCAACAGTCTACTAAAACTTAAGGAATCATACACACACAAAAAGACCAAATAAATAAATAAATAAAAAGATAGCAGGAAATAGTGTCTGATGGTCACTCTACTGATGTTCTTTAGGTTCTGAAAGCTCTACACAGATTAAATTCTTTCTTTCAGCAATTTTGGTCTCTTCATAGGAACTGGTATAGGTATTTCTTCACTTCTATCACAAAAGCTTAAGGAAGTTGTTGTATCATTCAAGTTACTGTTACTCTCACCTCCAAGGGGAGAGATTGTGAGGTTTTTAATGGTAGGGACTTTGACAGTGGTGTGTGAGGACTGAAAAATTAAGTTCTAATTCAGCTTTCTGCAAATAAGCAATGTCTTGATGAAGGTTTTTCTAGATCATGAATTGTAAATCTGACTGCTGAGATGATATTTGCATCATTTTAGAAATTTAGAAACCTAGTAAACTTACCAGTTATATCACATAGCCCTCTGAAGAGTTTAAGTGGATAAGGACTTACAATACATCCCAAGATGCCTTCTGCTTTGGTGTTTTCTGGTGAATCAAAGAACAGATCGTATGGCTACCGTTTGGTCTTCAAAATCTTAAGAAAGCACTTACGTGTAAGTAGGAGGCTATTCACTGTTAACTGTGATAGCCAACTCAACAGACAAGGTTTTTATCGGCAAACTTATACTTGCTTATGAAAAGTCCAGGAATTAGCGCTCCTAGAGCAATTATTATTTGGATTTTTACAATCCTTTCCAATGTAAATTACTGTCGTGATAATGTCATGATATAAAACAACAACAACAACAACAACAACAACAACAACAAACTACTTACCCTAAGATCAAAATACAATTAACTGTCATTGGTTTTGCTTACATTTAATGGAGAAAATGGGACAAATATGGAACCATATGAAGATAATATTTCACATTCACTTAACCTAGTTTAGTTTTGGATACCATGATCGGAGTCACCAGGAAAAAAAATAATACATTTTTTTCAGCTTTAGAGGTTATTGTATTTTCAGAAGATGTTATGAATAGAGAATGATTTGGTCATGGGGAGTTTAGTGTGGCCAAAAAAAAAAAAAAAAAAAAAAAAGAGAGAGAGAGAGAGAAAAGAGAAAAAATGTATGTTTTTAAAAATAAAATATTCAAGAAGAAAATAAAACTATTTATATCTACTCCTTACAACTGAAAATGTGTTTTCACCAGTGTATAGGATTTTAAAAATATTTGGATTCTCATATATATTTTCAAAACTTATTCTAAAAAATGCGTTCACGTATGCGTTCAAGTAATGAATCAGTTCATAGAATCATAGAATTATTAAGTTTGGAAAAGACCTTTGACATGGTCTTCCACAGTATTCTCCTGGAGAAGCTGGAAGCCCATGGCTTGGACAGGTAAACTCTTCTGGGTTAAAAACTGTCTGAATGGCCAAGCACAGAGAACGGTGGTGAATGGAGTGAAATACAGCTTATATCTTTGTCAATGATTTGGGGCCCATCCTCTTTAATATCTTTATTGATTATTTTGATGATTCTTGGATGATGTTGACTGGGCCTAATCACCAGGTTGTCCTGCACATTTTGTGTGACTGCATTCAAGATGATCTGTTCCATAACCTCCCTGTCACTGTGGTCTGGCTGACAGTCCTGTAGATCTCCAGATCTTCCTTAAGACCCATCTTCTAAATGGGTGTCACATTCGCAGATCTCCAGTCATCTGGGACCTCTCCAATTGACCATGACCACTGATAGTTGATGGAAAGTGGCTTGGCAATCACAACTGCCAGCTCCGTCTGCATGGATCACATCTGGCCCCATGTGATGGTTTTACTCGGGTGGGCAGCCGAGTTCCACCACAACCGCT
>CM021767.1:105486241-105541220 GCA_011076525.1 Nettapus auritus | reverse complement strand
GCCTTTCCTTTCCTTTCCTTTCCTTTCCTTTCCTTTCCTTTCCTTTCCTTTCCTTTCCTTTCCTTTCCTTTCCTTTCCTTTCCTTTCCTTTTCTTTTCTTATTGTTTTGAATAACAACTAAGCTGAGCTGTCCATCTTAAAATATGCTAACTCAGTCCCAAATGGTTTCATTCAGATTTTTAGACTTAATTCTCCTAAAATGCAAAGCCTTCTGTCTTGCTGCTGTATTGACTATCACTAACACTTGTTAAATGAGATTTGATGACAACAAATGAACAAGTTCCTGGCTGACAGGTTGTCATGTCATCTATAGAAATATTGAGTACAATAAGTGCTAATGCCTTTACTAGTGTTGTTATGCAGCTGATGTATATTACTATGTGAGGATTCATTATTTTTCTCACTAGTGTAAGACATCCTTTTAAACATAATTTCTGTTAGCTATCCAATTCTTCTCTGTCTTTATGCAGGTACAATACCTATAAGGCTACTCTTGGCAATCACCTAAGAATTTTCAATGAATACAAAATCTTTTTTTTTTTCTTTTTTTTTTTTTTCCTTTTTTTTATCAGAAGCTACCATAACTAACATAAAATGTTAGTTTTATGAATACTTTATTTTTGTTCAGACAAATTTCAACATGTTATTAACACTATTCAAAACCTTGAGTGTTATAAATATCAGCTTTACATTAAACCACTTCTCACACTATTTCTCCTCATAAAAGCTAAAATCAGTTGCAGATCTCCTAAAATGAGTCATCAGATTCACATTTTCTAATATATTAGTGGTGGTTCTCACACTGGAAGTCTATTCCTTTGGCAGGCCACCAGAATTTAAATTTGGCAGGCTGCAAAGCGTAATGTAAGGTTTACTTGCTCAATCAAGCATTCAATTAACCAACATGTCAGTATGCTGGTCCTTTGTGAGACAAATAAAAGGCAGATAAAGTGCATTGAGCCATCTGAATGGATAGTTGTGTAATTAATATTTGTTTTTAATTTATTATAAGATGTCCAGATGTTCAGGCAATCAGTTCCTGAGATATTTTTAAAATAATTGACTGAGTTCTGTAAACTTACTAGAGGACAGCGGGTTTTCCACTGTGTGTGGTTAGAAGTGGGCAAATGATTCAGCAGACATTTTCCAAAACATATATATATATTTTTTTTTTTCCAGTTAATACATTGTTTACAATTACAAAATCTTTTCTGTGTAATTGTCTATTTGCTGAATAATATGGTCTATCAATTATCCTCAATCTATCTAAGACTGTCATTGTTTTGAGATCACAAATCATTCTCCAACTCAGTACACTGAGCTTTATTAGTCTGAATTTTGACAAAACAATGGAGTTCATCTTGGAAGAGAAGAAAGCATATGATTTCAGGACATTTTTTCTCAGTTGATCTCACCTTTGTTAGCTACTCCAGCATTCTGTTAATCCCAGCTATGTAATCACTAAGCAGAAAGGGAGATAAAGGCATTTGAAATGTGTAATTTTACTACATATTTGTTGAAATAGGATGAGCTGCCCTCTGAAAGCATGGCTCTCTTTCCACTGTTTAGATGAGTAACTTGGACTACATGCACAACTTTTTTTTTTTTTTTTTTTTTTTTTAATAATGTGTGAGGGAATCAGAGCCTTTCAGTCTGTTTTTGCTCCACCTAACTATAGTATGTAGCTTAAGAGCATTGCTGCTCTGGGCACCTCCTACAGCCAGTGGAGACACAGGCATCTTTAGAGAATTAAGTGCCCCCTTTAGGTACTGGAAGGCCACCACAAGGTATTGCCAGAGACTTCTCCAGGCTGACCAACCTCAGCTCCCTCAGCTTGTCTTCTTGAGAGAGATGCTCCAGCCCTTCACCCTCGTGGCATTCCTCTGGACTTGTCCTAATACTTCCATGTCCTTTTTGTGCTGGTGGGCCCAGAGCTGAATGCAGTACTCCCGGTGAAGTCTCACAAGAACAGAGTAGAGGGGGAGAATCACCTCCCTTGAACTGCTGATCATGCAGCCCAGGATATGTTTGGTTTTCTAGGCTGCAGGCACACAGTGATGGTTCTACAAGATGAGTTTCTCATCAACTAACCTCCCCAAGTCCAGCCACTAGTGGTGTCCCCCAGGGCTCAGTGCTGTGGCCAGTCCTCTTTAACATCTTCGTCGATGATCTGGATGAGGGGATTGAGTGCACCCTCAGTAAGTTTGCAGACGACATCAAGTTAGGTGGGTGTGTCAACCTGCTCGAGGGTCGGAAGGCTCTGCAGGAAGATCTGGATAGGCTGGACCAATGGGCCGAGGCCAACGGTATGAAGTTCAACAAGGCCAAGTGCCGGGTCCTGCACCTGGGGCACAACAACCCCAAGCAGAGCTACAGGCTGGGAGATGTGTGGTTAGAAAGCTGCCTGTCAGAGAAGGACCTGGGAGTATTGGATGATAGTCGGCTGAATATGAGCCAGCAGTGTGCTCAGGTGGCCAAGAAGGCCAACAGCATCCTGGCTTGCATAAGAAACAGTGTGGCCAGCAGGTCCAGGGATGTGATTGTCCCCCCGTACTTGGCTCTGGTGAGGCCGCACCTCGAGTACTGTGTTCAGTTTTGGGCGCATCACTACAAGAAGGACATGGAGGTGCTCGAGCAAGTCCAGAGAAGGGCTACAAAGCTGGTGAAGGGTCTGGAGAACAAGTCCTACGAGGAGCGGCTGAGGGAGCTGGGACTATTTAGCCTGGAGAAGAGGAGGCTCAGGGGTGACCTTATTGCACTCTACAGGTACCTGAAAGGAGGCTGTAGCGAGGTGGGGGTTGGTCTGTTCTCCCACGTGCCTGGTGACAGGAAGAGGGGGAATGGGCTAAAGTTGTGCCAGGGGAGGTTTAGGTTGGATCTTAGGAAGAACTTCTTTACTGAAAGGGTTGTTAGTCACTGGAGTAGGCTGCCCGTGGAAGTGGTTGAGTCACCATCCCTGGAGGTCTTTAAAAGCCGCTTAGATGTAGAGCTTAGGGATATGGTTTAGTGGAAGATTTGTTAGTGTTAGGTCAGAGGTTGGACTCGGTGATCTTGTAGGTCTCTTCCAACCTAGACTATTCTGTGATTCTGTGATTCTGTGAAGTCCTTCTCCTCAGGGCTGCTCTCCACCCAGACTGTAGTTGTGCTTGGGATTGTCTTGACCCATGTGCAGGACATTGCACTGGGCCTTGCTGAACTTCATGAGGTTCACACAGGCCCACATCTCAAGCCTATCCAGGTCCCTTTGGATGGCATCCTTTCCCTCCAGACTGTAAACCACATCACACAGCTTGGTATCATTGGCAAACTTGCTGAGGGTGCACTCAATCTCACTGTTAGGTCACGAACAAGGATTTTAAATAATGACAGTTCCAGTATTAACACCTGAGGAATGCCACTCGTTAGTGATCTCCAAGCCTTTGACTGCAACTCTATGAATGTGACCATCAGCCAATTCCTTACCCACCGAATAGCCATCCATCAAATCCATGTTCTCCAATGTAGAGACGGATACAGTTTGGGGCAGTGTCAAATGCTTTGCACAAGTCCAGGTAGATGATGTCTGTTGTCTTCCACTATCCACCAATGCTGTAACTCCATTGTAAAAGCCACCTGATTTGTCAGGCACGATCTGTCCTTAGTGAAGCCATGTTGGTTGTTACCAATCACTTCCTTATTTTCCATGTGCCTTAGCAGAGTTTTCAGGAGGATCTGTTTCATGATCTTGCCATGATTCTGTGATTCTTATCTCTTTTGGTTAACTAAGAGGCATCCCATTTACTCTGAAACCTTGGCCAATTGCAAGGCACAGAGGTGAGACTATAGTTCTCCGGTCCTCCTTTTTTCCCCTTTTTAAAAATGGGGGTTACGTTTTCCTCCTAATAGTCAGTGGGAATTTCACTGGACTGGCACGACTTCTCAAATATGATGGACAGTGGCTTAGCACCTTCATCTGCTAGTTCCTTCAGGACCCACAGATATATCTCATCAGGCCCCATGGACATGTGCACCTTTATGTTCCTTAGCTGGTCTTGAAGGTGATCTTCTACAGTGGGTGTTTCTTCATTCAGCTAGTCCCCACCTTTGCCTTCTGGGACTTGGTCTCTTGCTGGTGAAAACTGAGGCAAAAAGGTCATTAAGTATCTCAGTCTTTCCCATTTCCTGGGTGACCAGATCTCTCATTTCCTTCTGAAGAGGGACCACAATTTCCCTAATCAACAGTTTATCTTTCTTGTTGCCCTTGACATCCCTGGTCAAATTTATTAATTCTATTAGGGATTTAGTTTTCTTAACTTTATCCCTAGCTGGTTGGACAGTTTCTCTGTATTCCTCTCAGGATATCTCTCCTTGCTTCAACCTTGTGTAGGCCTCCTTTTTGTGTTTGATTTTGGCCAGCTCCTAACAAATCCATGCAGGCCTCCTGGCATTTCTGCCTGGCTTCCTTTTTATTGGTTTGCACTGCCCCTTAGCTTGAAGGAGGTGATCCTTGAATATTAACCAGTCTTCTTGGGCCCCTCTTCCCTGCAGGGCTTTGTCCCATGGTACTCTACCAAGCAGATCCCTGAGGAGGCCAAAGTCTGCTCTCCTGAAGTCCAGGGTAGCAAGCTTGCTGTACTCCTTCCTTTCTGGTCCCAGACTCCACCATTTCCTGGTCTTTGCAACCAAGGCTGCCCTTGAGCTTCACATTCCCCACCAGCCCCTCCTTGTTGGTGAGAACAAGGTCCAGCATAGCCCTCCTCATTGGCTCCTCTATCACTTGGAGGAGTAATCTATCATCAGTGCATTCCAGGAACCTTCTGGATTGCCTATGCCCTTCTGTGCTGTCCCTCCAAAAGATATCAGGGTGGTTGAAGTCCACCATGATGTCAAGGGGGAATATGAGGCTGTTTCTATCTGTCTGTAGGGGCCTCATCTGCTTGGTCTTCCTGATAAGGTGGCCTGTAGCAGACCTCTTCTATGATGTCACCTGTCCCTGTCCTCCCTTTAATCCTGAACCACAAGCTCTCTGTCAGCTCCTCATGCATCTTCCAGCAGATCTCCATGCACTCCAGGTGCTCATTGACATAGAGGGCGATGACCCCTCCTCATCTCTCCTGCTTGTCTTTCCAAAAGATCATGTATCCTCCCATTCCAACTCTCCAGTCATGGGAGACATCTCACAATGTCTCTGTAATGCCAATGAGGTCACAGGTCTGCAGGTGTGCACACATCTCGTACTTGTCTTTATTCCCCATGCTACATGCATTAGTGTAAAGATGTTCACGTTGGGCCCCTGATGAAGCTGACTTACTGGCTGGAGTGAGAAAGAAGCTGGGCTGATTGACTATATTGCACATTTTATACTTCCTGATGACACTTACATAATGGGAATTACAAGGACATTTCTAAATAGAATTTCATTGGTGACCCTTTGTAAGGCTCATATTATACTTCAGGCCCTGTTGGGAAGACCATTATTATATCACTGTGAGTGATAGGACATGAGGAAACAATCTCAGTTGGCACCAGGAGAGGTTTAGATTGTATATTAGGAAAAATTATCTTCACAGAGAGGGTAACTAAGTGTTGGAAGGGTCTGCCCTGGGAGGTAGTGGAGTCCCCCTCTCTAGAGGTATTTAAAAGACATGGATGTGATACTAAAGGACTCTCTAGGTCTGGGTGATGGCTGGGCTTGATGATCTTGAAGATCTTTCCTGATCTAGACAATTCTGTGATTACATGTTCCATTGTGCCATCTCCAACACACTACTTTGTATGTCTGGTAAGTACTAGAATTGATTTTTTTTTTTTTTTTCCCCAACTCTATTCACTTATGCATTTGCATCTTACATTTATGCATTCGTACACTAGATTAAATGTCATTTACAGAAGGATCATTTATTCTACTCTAAACCCTGATCTATTTTTCCTCTGAACGAAGTTTCATCTACTGACTTCTTCCTGGTTAACAGTTAATGGTCACACTCAATGTACGGATAACAGGGATGTCAGTATCTTTGTTGTGATTGGCTGTGATTATACAGCCATTCGTACACACAAATACTCAAAAAGAGAAGTAATAACAGAGATTCAAAAAGCATTTATGTACATGGAGACATTTATTTGAATGATAATGGAAACCTCACCAAAAAGTGGTAGATTAGCTCATAAATCAGATTTAAGGAGTACTTTTCTGACCTCTGTACCTTGCATTCAAGATATAGTGGGTTCATTTTTAAGATAAACTGCTTAGCAGCAACATTTTTACATGTAATACACTTTTATGTTTAATAATCCTAGCATATTTAATGTTTAACAATATACAATATTGAATTGTGTTTTGCAAGATTTATTTTATAGTTGTGTAAACTCATTAGAATATATGAGTAATATTTTCCAGGCTTCATTTAAGCTGTCTTCAATATTCAGTTTCTGACTGTGGTCTCCTTGGGGTTTTCAGGTGGCAGGTATTTGACATATTTATTTAATTTAAATAAATAAATAAAAAGGAAAAAAAAAGAAAAAAAAAAAAAAAAAAGAAAAAAAAGACCTACATAAAACAGTTTGGAAGGTGTTCAGAAAAGCTCAGAGAGGGTGAGGCACCACAAATGGAAGTATTTGTAAAACACTCACAATTATGAACAAGACTAACATAAAAATTGTATTTTTGAATCTTGTATTTTTGTATAAATCTTGTATTTTTGAATTATTCTGACTGAAACTAGTTCTACTAAGATTTGAAATGGTTATTGAATATGGCTAGAATTTTCCTGCCAATATGAAAATACTATCAAATTCAAAATGGTCTGTTTTCCTCTTCCTTAGCATTGTTTGTTTCTGTAAAACACTCTTGTATTTAGATAAAGAGGTCTATGAATCTTACAAAGAGAACTGCTCTTTAAATATCAATACAAATTTTATTCCTGCTTCAAAGAAATAAGAAAAATATGACAGTTCATAGCTTAATACGAAACAAATTCTTCCTTTGACATTTTATGTTTCAGCTTTATTTCCATTCATATTATCTGGGACTTTATTCTTAGGAAAGTCATTACAAGCTCAAAGGTATGCATGAGATTAATGATTTTAGGAGAATGGAATTGAAGACACTCTTTCAGTAGTGATTTGCATTATGCAAACATTTGACATTTCTATTCCTCTTGGGGTACATTATCAGCATGCAGAGAACTCAACTTGGGGTGCCTATGAATTTAAAAAACAAAAGTTGCTAGCAAGCTGTGAAAGGGAAAACCAAAAGATTATCCTCTATATTCAGCATACACATGGAAGATTCTAGTATGCCAAAAAAATTTAAAGGCTATTATTTCTATAATCGGTGCTCCTAACATAAGTGAAAGATTTATCTGTGTGTTTTTATCTGCGTAGTTTGTGTGAAACAAACAACAACAACAAAAAACAGCCAGAGATTTCTGCTGAGCATGACTTTTTTAGAACCTTTTTCTTCTGCCAATCTGTTTTCCCATATTCCTTCATCTTGAAAGAGAGATGAAAAAGTAGGAAGTTCTTTTACAGCCCTTTCATAGAGCTAAAAGGACCAAGGCAATATTTCTGCCAGGATGAATCCGCATATTAACTGACTTTTTTTTTTTTTTTAGGGGTCTGGCACTTGACACTCTTTTATATTGCCATAATTAAAATAAGTCAATGTGTCTATTAAAGTGAACTTTTCAATATTAATGACCTTTGATTACATCTAGCTGAAGAATCAATGATATAAAGTCAGGATAGGTTAGAAATACTAATCCAGAAACCCTTTCAGACATATCATGCTATAAGGTTTGAATTTAAAGATGAAGTAATGCTGTGTCATATTGGCAAATAAACAGAGCTGTGTTACATAGTTCTGTGATAAACAGTAACAAGTCTAGCATTCATTTAAGGTATCTGTTAATTACATCTATATTTAAGTTTCTTAAAAGTGACCGTGTTGATGCTCATTCAGATATTTTAATTACTAACAATGTTATGGTGGTCCATGTTCTGTTATACTGGCTCTATTTTCAGCATCAATAGTTCTATTTATGTATTTATTTTCAATAGACATGTTTTATTAAAAGACTTAAGCAAGGTAGGTGAGCGTATCCTTTTTCTTCCACTGCCTCTGGAAATGACAGTATTCTCTGGAGAAGGATTCAGTGCTGACAGCTGGTGGAACAATAATTTCCAGTGATGGGCTTGTTCATGGAAGAAGGTCTTATAACACTCACAGGTGATTTGATGAGCGGGAAGAATTTCAGATAGGTAAAAAAAATAAATAATCCAAAATAAAAACTTAATGGGTGAGGACATGAGATAACTGAGCTATTCTAGTTCTTGTAATGAAATTTAATCTCTCAAGGAGTCAGAAGTATAACTCTCTACAAACTTGTTCACATAAAGTATTAGCTGTTCTTGACAGATTTGATTTTCACCCTGTGTTCATTAGGTAAGGTTTCTAAACGCAGTCAGTGCTAGCCTACCTATGGCCTCAATAACATTGGTGAAAGTTAATCCATGAGTTCAGTGGAGAAGGAATCAACTTAATTGTTAGTGCTTTTCAAAGTCCCACCATTTAGCTTTTCAAATAAAACATACCAATTCAAAGTAAGATAAAATGAGAAAGGTCGAGAAATATCAATGCCAGCTGTCTCTTTACTTAAGAAAAACTATAAAACCATAGTTAAGCATGGCTGAACAATAGAACACAGCTACTTTCAGTGTTATGCTTCCAAAATATTACAGTAAGGGAAAAAACATTTAAAATATGAAAAAATCTTTGTGGCACTATCCATTAAAATATGCCAAATGGAAAGATGGATGTATACGTTACTGGAGCATTTATTATTATTATTATTATTTATAAACACACAAAGCCAGTAGCAGCACAGTTCATTCTAAAATTGTACTTCATTACTGTAAAATGTAGAGCTCCTTGATATTTTTCCTCCATTAAGTAGCAATATGTCAAAACCCACATATTTAATTTGCTTCTCTTTCTGTCAAAAGAGCATGGCATACCCTAAAGAGCAAATATTTGAATAGTGTTAAAATCCTGTCAGTGAGCTTTGGGTATCCATCTGTTGTACAGATAACATACATACAAAAACGACTGCCATTTATTACTAATACTAACAAAGTAGTCAAGACTTCTTGTATGTGTGTATGCATAATATAATCACACACTGTTTACATATGTATATGTATATACAAGTATATATATATTAGTTGTATATCAATATGCATATAAATGTCTGCTTAAATATTTACAAACAATTAGCACATTTTTCAGACTCATTCTTTATATTGCTTTCATCTGACTGAAAGGGCATATGGAAACAATGGAAACATATGGAAATAACATATCTGTTTTAAGACCAAATATTTTTACTTGTGTTGAATAAGATATGAGGAGTATTCCTTCTGTGGTATAAAGTACTCTTCTGTGAAGGAGGGTCACAATGCAACATTTTGTATTTACTCATGCTGTTGGATTTAGGTTTGCCATTTCTTTACTCGCGGCAGTGACAGTGTTATGTTAGAACTAAATCTGGGACTTGATTGATTCATGTAGTTGCAAAGTCCACCACATGTTTATTTTCCTGAACTAGGGTTACTCTTTGATTTACACAAACTGGGAACAAGCACTAACCTCTATTGTATAGGAATTAGGAAGAAAGATCTTTGAGATCTTCCATTTATAAGTATCTTATGCTGTTTCATTTATGAGCTTAAATATGATTTTTCAAAATAGATTCCCAATGCCACTCTGTATACAA
Organism: Nettapus auritus; assembly: GCA_011076525.1. NCBI lineage: Eukaryota > Metazoa > Chordata > Aves > Anseriformes > Anatidae > Nettapus > Nettapus auritus. The sequence goes on along the minus strand of CM021767.1, from coordinate 105,531,465 downwards.
ATAGTGTTTAAACTTAGAAAAAAAAATATTTGCTACATAAGGCTGATGTGACACTGCATATTTTACTCACCCTATTGAGATCCGGTAACATGGATCTCCAAAGTGTGAATGATCTTATGCATGAGAGGTGCGCAGTCATTCACCCTCATACACCTTGAAGAAGAAAAAGGAAGAATAGAATTTCAAACTTAGCTCTGAATACCTTGCCTGAAAAGTCTGAAGTTTAACTGCAAACTCTCCCACACTTTTCTGTTATACCTACATTAGTTTTAAATTCTGAGTTCTTGTCAAAAAATCTGGAGATATTAGCACATCAGAGGTTCAAGCCTCTAAGTTTCCATCTTGTGTCAATGTCCAACCCTTGTACCCACACAGCCACACAAGTGAAAATCAAAATGATGTCTGAAAAGCATTAACCCACTTTATCTAGGAAAATGACAAATTGCATAGATGATTATTATATGTACAAGTAAGAATATGCAATTAAGGCCCTTCTGGTAGAGATCATGTACATAAGCTTTCAACTAAATTATCTGTGAGGTTGATGCAGACGTCCTGATGCTGGCTAGCCCTACTTCTCAATTTTAGCCTAAAGTAAGTGCTAGATGAATGGGGTAGACCTTCTTTTACTTGAAAGATCCTGATACTGTAAACACTGTAAACACTTACCTCCACTGAGGAGATAAGCAGTTTTACATACATGGATCATCTACAGGATCAGAAACTCTCAGAAGACCCCTCTCCCCCCCCCAAAATAATAAAAATTCACCATATAAAAGGATAATTTCAATCTGAATGACCTCTGTTGATGGATATTGTGATTCCTCTAGATATATCCACATGAATGAGACTTGTCCTTGATGCAAAATATTTAAAATTAAGAAAAAAAAAGTGTATATTACTAGCTGCTCAACTGTAAATACTATCAGACATATTCTAGTTTCTTTCTCAGAGCAAAATATGGTTAAAATAACTGTTAATTTCAATGGCATGGTGGCATTAAAAATATGGAAATAATAATACATTCAATATATATTATTGTTTATATAAGTTAATACTACATTGCAAAAGAGGGAATGCAGAGTACCACAACTTGCTTCTTAAAAAAAAAAAAAAAAAAAAAAAAAAGTAAATCCACTGATACATCAAGTAACAGAAGATTCTTAGTTCACTGTCTTTTTCTTAAACCTAACATCCTCTTTTTGATTTACAAGCAGTTCAGTGAAGTATCTGGTCCCACTACTTATGAATTTTCATTACAACAGAACTGAAAAAAAAAAAAAAAACCTGACAGATTAAACTAGCATTTTGTCAGAGGATCCACGAGCATAGGACAGTTTTGCATGTCATATTTGAACTCAAAGTACAGAGAAGTTTCATATTTCATAATGATGAAAAAAGCAAATAAATTCCAGATTTGCCATGGAAACACTGACTTTCATGAATTAACAACAACATTTGATCAAACTCTAATCATATATTATTATCTTTACACCCTAATCCTGCAATGAAACTCCTCTCATTGTGGTAGCCCAACCACACCTCCTTACATGTTCCTGAATTAGTCTTTTGAGGCTGGGACCTTCATCTTTCTCCTGGATTATAAAGCAGAAAATGCACCGTTTACAAGATATAAATAGCAAAACATACAATATTTTAGTCACATCCAAGTATAATTATGGACAGAATATTGTTTCTGCTCTAGTAGAAACCTTTCATAGAAAATAATGTAAAAGTAGATGTAGCTATCATAACACCCTATTTCTTCTGTAGTTGGAAACAGATGTTTGGGAACAGGGATGTAGGGTAAAGGTGGCGTGGCTGAGGTACCTGATCTTACAAGAAGCTGCTTGTCTCCAGTGAGATCCAGTGTTCTCTCAACTCCAACTTTGGTCAGAGTTACAGATGTTCAACACATCACATAAATAGGTCTATAAACTCTGACAGATTTTTGCACATCACTTACCTGAATATGAAAGATACTAAAATTAAATGAGGCAGGATAATTAAGACTGTGCATGCTATAGCACAGACTGAAGGCTGTTTCTTGTCACACCCTGAAGGCCATAGCTTGTTACAGCCTGATTTCAATCTGAAATGCACATATGGATCATATGGAATAATAGCATAATATTATCCTAAAAATACAGTACAAGGATTTTCCTTTTTTAAAAAAATAAAATAAAATAAAAAAATTTACAGCCATAATGTGTTTTCCCCAAAAGAGGGGACAAAAAAAAAAATCAACCAAAAAACAAAACAAAACAAAACAAACAAACAAACAAAAACACTAACAAATGAAAACAAAGTAACTTGGAAGCATAAGGCTGATGGAGATAAAATCTATTTTGCCATCCATTCTTATAGTCTTCTTCCTCTATGCACAGCCAAGACCCAGCAAACTGTTCGGTCATGCCAATAAAACATTTCACAAAGGCTCTCTATGCTCAAGAGAACATGAATTGAATTTTTAATAAAATGTTAGCCTCAAAGCAATTCAAAAGATTGCATTTTGAAATGACATGGAAAATAGTATCCGAGCAAAAGAGTTTCTATAAAGCTGCTTCCCAAATAGCTAACAGATAACTGGAAACATCACACTATAGCAGGATTTTCCAAGTAACCTAACACTGCAGTCATATTAAAAGACAGTACTTCAAGAGCAATGAATTACTTAGATGCAAATATTTACCCTAAGTAGCTAGACTGAATAATGTAAACAGATTCCACGGATATAATGTAATTTGTCAACATCTTTACTGATAGAAATGGAAATGTTAACTCAGACAGGTCACTGATCCTGAAAGATGAGTATAATCAATTACCTTTTCTATCTGTCAGTTATTTACATCATTGCCTTGCTTGCAGCTGACTTCCCCCCATCTTTCACTTCTTATTTCAAGGCACCAAACAACTTTTTCAATACACTTTTTTTTTTTTTTTTTTTTTCCTCTTTTTCACTGTTCTCCTACTGCTCTTTCAGATTAGTGCTGCTTGTTTCAGAGCTTGTCTGTTCTCTTCCCTTATTTCCACAGTATTGCCTGTCTCTCATCTCAGAAAGGTATCCCTTCTGGTCTCCGAAATGTCTTCTTAAATCTCATTTCTCCTCAAGGTCCACAAAGTTTAAACATCTCCTAAACAATAAAATCTGTTCCAAAGCTCACTGAAGTCAGTGAGAGCCTGTCCATTAACTTCAATGGACTATGAATCAGGACTAGATTGCTGTCAATAACTCAGGACTAAAATCTAGTGAAAGGAAAAAGAAAAGGATCTGTGAGGGCAACTCTGCTGTTAATAGCAGACTGATACTTGAATATATTCAGAGCAATAATATGTATCAATATATTTTGTGAATATCTCCAGTACATACAGTACATATTTCCAGACCTTACACAAAGGATTAAGGCCCTAATTTTGTTATTACCTTTATCTGTACAGATTTGGAGTATTGCCAAAGACTTCTGACAGAGCTTGAAAAAATACACATCTAGCAAGGTAAACTAAGGAAAATTGCCATGTTCATGAACCAGGTTAGTAAATCATTAATTAAAAAACAAAACAAACAAACAAACAAACAAAAAAACAATGATGGACTATTTGGAAAGCACAGTGAAAAGTTTAAAGCCAATATGTTTTAAATTCTCACTACTGAGGACGTACAATGCTATTCTTGCAAGGGTCCTCTGTCTAATACCGTATTATTAATTGGAGAGCAATTTGAAGAAAAAGCATTTCAGAATTCAAAATTTACAACATGATTCCATTTCTTTCTTCCTGTCTTTGTGAACATCCTGTTACTTATTCCCTCTTCATGTAATTCTCCCTGCCTCTTCCTACCTCAGTTCTTCAATATATATATTTTATAATGGGGAATTAAAACAAATTACTTTTGCCCACTCTTCCTTCTCCTACCATTTATGTTTTGATTGTTTGTAAGTGCCTTGGTTGTAACATCAGTGTCTTCCTGCAATCTCACAATGTTCCCACCAAGTGCTATTGGGAACTCAGTTGTAACAGCTAATTTGGTAGATGTAATGCAGTAAAATTATTAAAATATGTAAATATGATGATGATGACTGTTAATGTTATGGAAGAGAGCTACCATTATCACAACAATTATCACCAATATAAAGCTAAAATATTACACATTTAATAAAAGGTATGTTGTGGTTTGAGGTTACTTCAGCAGTAGGTTAACATTGATAGCAATACATTCTGATAAAATGTTGAATCCATATTGTAGTAACCATGATACTTTAGGTTGAGAAGGGAAATAAAAGTAACACTGCCTATTACAACATAACTTTGCCAAGTTATGTATCAGCAAAATATAGTCTGTTAGATGACCTTCACTAAAGGGGTATATATATATATATGCTTGCACTTTTATTGTGAACTTTTGTTAGTGAACTACACTCCACCTTCATAGCTTTAACTATGGCAGGTAAACCCTTTGTAGAAAATAAATTACCGTCACAACAATGACATTTTTAATACAAAAAGGAGCCAGGACACAGTACATCGATAGGGGGTGGAGTGTATTGTATACACAGAAGAAGGATGTTACTTCTATTATGCCATCTGACATTGATGTGGGAAGAAGGGGAAAAAAAAATCAAGTTTTTTTCCAGCACTGAAACATGCAAAGACAAATTGCTTATTATAACTTTTACGCAGCTTAGAGTAATAAAAATAGAATAGACAGATTTAGAAATGCCCTAATATACTTATTTTAGATGTTATGTATATTTAATATTTTGATCTTTTACTTCAGAACTGAAGAACTAAGCAGTAGGAGAACAAGACCTGAAATACAATCAAGGCATTGCTCACATCACATTAAAGGCATCTTTTAAATGCAGCTGTGAATTTCTAAACTTAGACTGAATACAATTTTTAGTTGCTTGGAATTTGAAATGCAAAATGAACTTGGCCATGTTACATCTATTTTCTTTAAGTGGAATTGTAAATAAGTGAAAAATTTCTGTTTGAAAGAGGCAACGTGCAGAATTCAAGCCTATTTGTTTCTTGTAGGATCCTGTTGACCTGTGCAAGAAGAGGTATTGAGGCAGTGGTGCAATAAGAATCACTACAGTGACAAATCCACAGCTCAAACATGAGATCCTAGAGGCTGGATCTCTGAGGAGAAACACTGAGTACACTGTTCTCCAAAATACACCTTTAACCAATGAATTTAATTTCAAGAAAACAACTGCTAACTAACTTTTTCATGAAAAAAATTAGAGGGGAAGAGGTTGAAACAACTTGCTTATGTATCATGATGACATTTAGCAGAGAAAAGTAGACAGAAAAGACAAGTATTTTAAATGTAATCAATTACAACCAGAAATGTGAAAACATTTTCCCCCCATTTCCTAATGGTAGAGTTGTCTGGGACAAAATCTGGGTTGCAGCTATAGGCTGAAGCAAGTGTCAAGAAACAAAACAAATAAGCATTTATAGCCCCCCACCTCCCACCCCCTTCAGCTAGCAAAGTATGACTGATGCTTTTGTTTGACTGCAAGGCAAATGTTAGCTAAAATTTCATTTAGCTAAATCCATATCCATGGCCCCCAATGTTTAGAACTCATCATGGATTAAAGCCATGAAATAAAAATTAAAAAAATTTCAATTTGAAATTTTATTAGCATGTTGCTAGAATGGTCAACATCAATCAACAGTAGAGACTTTGTCCACATACTCTGCAAACAGCTTTCGTGCACCTCCCCCCTCTCTTCTTCCTCTCCCTCTTGCACTTTTTCAGCATTAATGCTATTAAAAGCCAAACAAAATACTGGCTATGGGTGTAAAGAATGCTGTTTTTTTGGAATGTCGCCATAGATCTTGCTTCCAGTCGCGTCCCATGGAAAGAGGGTGCAGCCTCCTGTCTTTGTGGCAGGCTAGTCTCCCCGGACAGGGCAGAAGGAGGAGATAGCCATGTACCCCTGCTGCTCACTATTCTTTCTCATCCACTATGTCCAGGTCTTTGATCACCCTCAGTTTGCCACTGGCATCGATCCTACGCTTCTCACGTATTAGATCCTCCAGGCTGTGGAACCTCACCGTGTGCACCTTGTTCTCTGCCAAGTGGATCTTGAGATAGTATTGCTGCTGGTGCTGGGTGCCGGCAGCAGCCTGCAGCTCCCCCCCGGCTTTGAACTCCCTTTTCCCGAAGCGGCACCAGGCGGCGAAGCTCTCGGAGTTAGTCCAGCAGATCTCGTCGCTTTTTAAGCCCAGGTGCCCGCAGGCGTTTTGCACCACCAGCTCAGCCACCAGCGGGCGAAAGCGGTACCAGCTATTCACCACCCGGCCCACGTTGCCCGCGGCCGCCTCGTACAAGCTGTCCTGGCGGATCTGCCCCTGGTGCAGGTGGATGATCTGCCCGCTGCCCACGTATACTGCCCAATGCGGCGGGGGATGCTCCGACGGCCCCAGGTAAAGCAGCTCCAGCAGGTCCCCCGGCTTGCAGAGGGCAGGCAGCGCTGACACCGAGTAGACGCTGAGGTCCCCAGCCTGGGGGCCGCTGCTGACCTTGGAGAAGATGCATTCCTGGCCGCGGAAAGCGGAGAACTGGGTCTCGTTCAGCACCAGCTGGTGGTGGAGGTGGTGGGTGGGCGTCTCCTGGCCAGGGCTGCCGGAGCCCTTCACGCTGTACTTGTCTGGCTGGCCTCGCTCGTCCAGGTCCTCCTCTTCATCCGAAAAGAAGTAAGCCACCCCGACGCGCAGCTCGTCTTTCTCGATCCCCGAGGGGTCCCCGGTCGGCAGCTCACTGTAATTCAGGTGGGTGATGCGATCCAGTTGATTTCCCATCAATGACAGGGCGAGGCGAGGGCAGGAATTGCCGGATCTGGAGGAAGGGTGGAGTGGGCAGGGACAGAGAGAACAAGAGAGGGGAAGGAGGGCGCACACGGAGGGAAGGAAAGGAAGAAAAAAAAAAAAAAAATCAAGACAAACACAAAAATTTCAGCGCTAACTCATCACCCCCCCGCTGCCCCCCTCCCCAGGGGGGGGGGGGGGGGGGGGGGGGGAAGGGAGGGAACTCCCGGTGCGGATCATTCCCCCTTGCCCTCGGGGTGCAGGGCATAGCCCCGGCTCCGCGGCGCTCTCCGGGCGGTGCTGCCCGAGCACCGCGGTCACAGAACTCCCGGGCCCGGGTCCCGCTGCTTCAGGGGGGAGCAGGCGGCTCCTCGCCTCCCTCCAGCTCAGCCCGGGGAATGGAGCTGCCCCGGGATCCTCCGCAAGGGAAAGGGCTGCCCCGGGGGTCCCGAGCCCGCTCGCAGCCGAGCAGCACTGCATAAGAGCAGGTGACTGGCTCTCCGAGGAAAAAAAATAAAGAATAAGCAGATAAAGATTAAGCAATAAGCATCCCCCGCCCCCCAAACAGCCCCTGTCTCTTCCCTCCATACCCGTGGTCTCCCAGCTCCAGAACACCCCCTCTCGAAGAAAAAAAAAAAAAAAAAAAAAAAAAAAAGCAAAAAAAAACTCCTTTAAAGTCGTCCTGTCCCCATGGGCGCCGCAGAGGAGGTGAGCTCCGTCCTCCCCACTGCGCGCCCGGCTCCTCCACCTGCTCCTCCCCGCTCGGTTGTGGGCTGCCCGGCCCCTCCGGCGGGCCTAAGTATCGCCGGCGTCGCTCCCGAGCCCGCCCCGGCCCCGCTCATTGGCCACGGCTGCGCCGCGCCCGGTGGTGGCGGTACCGGTACCACTGGAACCGAGGGTCGGCGGAGGCGCTGCCCGGCCGGGCGCTGGGGAGGAGGGGCTTATTGGAGGGGAAGGGGTTCAAAGAGAGTGCCCCATCGCCGCTGCGAAGGAAAAATATATATATTTTTCATGTATATATATACATGTATATATTTGTAATACGGAAGATGGCTTTGCTGGAGGATTTGTGCGTGTCCAAGACTTACTGCATCCCTCAAGGGAGGAGATCAGATTCCTCTCATCCAACTTTAGACTCCTCAAGTCGTACCTGTGCAATTTAAGTCCCCTCCTGGTCAAGAGAGGCTGGTGTTTCCAAAGGGCTGTTCCTCTCGCCTATTGCTCAGCATGTTTTAGGAAGGGGTGAACTGCCCTAAGGAGGTGTCTCTTACCATCGCCTAGACGGGATATTGAAATGTTGAGACGGTGTTAGGTGAGGTGACTCCAACTGTGGTTGCCTTTGTGCAGCTGGCTGCAGCAGCCATCGTGGGTTGTCCTCAGAACTGACTAGAAGACATGCTGTGGCGTGTCTTATGTAAAAGATCAGACTGCCTGAAGGTAGCAGTCCATCCCTTCCTAAAATGTATGAAATCCAAAATCTGTCTAGAGAGGCTAATGCCAATAAACACTTTTACACGTAAATTTGCACATTGTGGAAATGAAGCTCGAGAATGATTAGTTGATTTGACCACAGTTTGCCTGTAGGGCTGTGTTAGTGATGGGATTGTAGCCTAGTTTTTCCGAGTGCTCTAATCATGAAAACTTCTAAGAAAAAGAACCTAAATATTTTAAAATGCTCCAAGAAAAAAAATTGAATGTAATTATAAGATTCATATGTGAATCATATTAAAGTACCATTTTTACCTAGAAGTAAATGTACCACTTTCTTCACAGTAGAAATAGGTTTGTCATACAGAGATAAGTATTTCTGCTTACAGTGCTTGTCAATACTATCCATCTTCAATTCTGACTCCCTGTCTTAGACTTCCTGTCCAGTCTTTGGACTTGATTAACTGGGAAAAATAATGCCAACGGTTTATTCTCATGATAGAAAGGCACACACCTTTAAATAAATATAGTGATTTCCTGATTTTCATGGTACAGGTTGCATAGTTAAGTTTGTATAGGTCAAAAGCTGTCTTTCTTAAATGTGTTTACTTTGAATGAGCCCTTTTTTTTTCCACTCAAACATTTATATGACTATCTTTCAAAAACAACATTTTTTTCTCATTAATTTTTTAACATATGCAAAGACATCAGAACACACATGGAAAAGAAATAAAAGGACGTTCAGTGGTATGACATTCTAAGACTGACATCAGTTATTTTTCACTGTGGCAATTACACGATTCTGTTGATGGTTAAAGACTTCTCATGTCTCATAAATGCTGGGGCTACAGTCTCAGACTCATTGGAGTCTGTAAACTGCTGGTTTACAGCAGTTAAAGATGCGGCATTCAGGGTTCTGTAGAACTACAAAGTGAATTTGAAAGAAAAACGTACCTAGAAGAAAAGGATTCTACCTGAATAAATGCATTTGAAAGTTCCACAGGGCTAAACATAACAGATGGAGGTTAAAAATCTCTGAAACTGTGTAAATGCTTTTCTAATGATTGTCAGAAATTATATGTTCTTTTATGGCATGACCTTCATCAACTGCAACTTTTAAATTGTTATGAAAACATTCTAATAGTTTCATAGTTTATAGTTTAGGCTGTAAAACAGTGTTTAGATATTTCATTTTATTTTTTATTTTTAATAGTTAATGTGTTTCATTTTTAAATATAGTCTAAATTGAAGGCATTTTCCACAGATAGATCATTTATCAGCAGTTTCTGTTTTCTAAACAGTTTATATTTTTTTTCCTGTTTAAAGTCTGCATCTTTTTAGGTTGTGCTCACACAATTCACACTTCCCACATTTGCCAATCATCAAGGCTATATGGAGTAATTTTTAGACAGTTCTAAACAAACAATAAATTATTTCATCTTTTCCATGCAAAATAGTGGAGAACAGATTGCCTCAGTAACCGGCAGAGTGCAGGAGGAAGGAGTCTGGGTCTAAGAACGGATCTGCACTTCTAACCAGGTGGAATAGCTCCTGCCAAATTTTAACCATTTTCTATGTGTTTCCCATGCCTTTGCAAATCTGCTTGTGGAATCCCATCTCTTGTGGAAGCACTTACAATCCAGTACAATCCACATCTCTCCATGACCTCTATTCAGCACACCTTCAACACCCATTTTCTCATTGCATTTCAATTCTGTCTTCACAGTCTGTCTCATCAGTGCTTCATGCTCTTCCTCTGTCCCTCAAGAAGGATTTTTTTTTCTCAGTTTCTCTCCAATCCCAATTTTAAATTATGGAAAGTGTTAATAATGTGCCATAAAACAAAACAAAACAAAGCAAACCCAGTATAAACATAGTTATATAAAATTGTCATTAAAGGACACTAGAATCACTGAAATTATGCAAACCAAAAGCCTGAAATAATCCTCTCAGTTTGAAGGCTTCTGTTGATGTTAAATGATGTTACAACAGGAGTACACAGTGTCCACAGAAGTGAATCGTCATAGCCTACTGGGAATGCTTGAGTTATTTTGATTAATATGTTTATCATCCCCTTTAGGCATTTTAGTTTGGGGAGTTCATGGATGCTTATTTACCATGGCAGTTAGTGAAGGCTTTGCTGCTCTCAGACCACGTGCAGTGTCATGCTGCTCACACTTGTGTTCACTAGCTTCAGTCTCATTAACCAGGGTCATAACCTCATCTTGCACCAGGACATGGGAATTTGCCATTAGTCCATTGTCATTTTTTTTTTTTTTTTTTTTTTTTCCTTAGACTAGACGTAGGGAAGAAACCTGGCTTTATCCTTGTCTACTCCAAGGCAGTGAACTTACATTTTTAATTGCTATTTTTTCCTTTTATGCCTTTTTCCATCCTTGGCATTTTGTCACTTTTGCATTTATGTTTAAATGAATACAGTGTATGTAAAAAAAAAAAAATAGATGCCCAATAGCTTATTTTTCAAAACTTGTTTTTTAAATGTTCTCATCATTGTTCTCAGCATTAGCTTGCCTTGAGCTAAGCTTTGGAGCCTTGGGCCTCTGTTACTAAAAATGGAGCTGAAAGCTCTCTTAATTTGAATGAGAACATTTGTACAGAAAAAAAAATTGGGAATGCATGTTTCTGTAAATAACCAGAGATTAAAAAATCATGACAAGGGTGGGAACTTGCCTATGTATTATATATATTTTTTTCTAGATCACAGAAATATGTCCATTGCAGTTCTGGTAATATTGAATCTCAGATGTCCAGAAACTCATCTATTTCAGATTGCCATCTGGCCTGCACATAGGCGCTTTGACATAATAGGTACTAGGAAGGACCTTCTTCACCTGAAGCTTTCTAAAATGACGTACTTCAGCTGTAGTTCAACTACAAATTCAAATTATTTGTCCCCATTATACCTTCTTTACAATCTTAGTATACCTAAGGCATCAGAGACATGAGATGTCCTTTGAGAAAAACGGGGTGATCTGGACCACAACTTGTGTAGATGGTAGAGTTGCTCTTTTTGCAAATAGCTTTGAACACAAATTGCCCACATACCAAGGCAAGGCCAAAATGCCCAGTTTTGGGACAATCTAGGTAAAAGTGTACCCTTCCAGCCCTGTAACAGGAATGACACTTTTTCTACAGCTGTCTAGTTTAGAAATCTACATAGATTATGATCCTGATTTTGGAGAGCTTCTATATTTTTTGTCCAACGATGGTGAAATATAAAATGTCAAAATTTACTGAAGAAGATATCTTGTGACTTTGTGACTTTGTGACTTTGCTGGCTTTGTGATTTTTGCATTCACAAAGCCACATTTTTATAAGTAAAATTGGCCAGGGGCTGTTTTCTGGCCATGAGGGATGTTATAACTATGTACCTGATCAGCTGAACTCTATAGACTCCGAAACTGGGTAGCTGCATCCAAGCCTGTTAAGAATTATTATCACAGAATCACAGAATTTCTAGGTTGGAAGAGACCTCAAGATCATCGAGTCCAACCTCTGACCTAACACTAACAGTCCCCACTAAACCATATCCCTAAGCTCTACATCTAAACGTCTTTTAAAGACCTCCAGGGATGGTGACTCCACCACTTCCCTGGGCAGCGCGTTCCAATGTCTAACAACCCTTTTGGTAAAGAAGTTCTTCCTAAGATCCAACCTAAAATTCCCCTGGCACAATTATGAATCCATTTCATTCCCTGCACTGTATGGAAGAATAGTAGTTGGCTTGTGCCAAAGGTTTTCAAGAGGCCACGCTACCAATTTAATAGTACGAGTAATGTTGTGCCAATCGTTGACCCTGTGACCTGGTCCTTTGTATCCAACTATTTGCATTTAATTCATCTTCTGAAGGACAGGTGAGGTACAGCCAACTGTATTTTTGTCAGATATAACCTCTAAAGACCCCCAAATTAATTTCTACTTTCTGGTCAATTGACACAACCAAAAAAGATATTCTAGAAAAGGTTTTGAGGAAAGCTGGGAATGCTGTCTTTTTAAATGTACTTATCTCTGGAAGACAGGATTCTGTGGACAGGATTCCACACAGGGAAGCCTTGTCCCTTTCAGCTGCCAGGGTGTCCTGGTTTCAGCTGGGACAGTTAAATTTCCTCCTAGTTGTTGGTATGATGCTGTGATTTGGATTTAGGATGAAAATAATGCTGATACAACACTGATGGTTTAGTTGCAGAGCAGTGCTTACCCAGAGCCAAGGCCTTTTCAGCTTCTGATGCTGCCCTGCCAGCAAGAAGGCTGGGTGTGCGCAAGGAGCTGATGGGGACACAGCTAGGACAACTGACAGAAAGTGGCCAAAGGGATATCCCATACCAATGCTGTGTCACGCTGAACAGTAAAAGTGTGGAGAGTTGGCTGGGGGCAGCAACACTGCTTGGGGACTGTCTGGGCATTGGTCAGCAGGTGGTGAGCAACTGTATTGTGCATCACTTGCTTTGTATATTCTTTTATCATAGTTATCATTATTGTTATTTTTCCTTCATTTTCTGTCCTGTTAAACTGTCTTTATTTCAACCCATGATTTTTTAACTTTCCTTTCCTTTTCTCTCCCCCATCCCACCTGGGGGATTAGGAGGGGATTAGGAATGAGCAAATGGTTTTGTGTTGCTGAGCTGCCTGTCCAGTGAAATCACAACACAGGGGGTAGGGAGTGGGTTGCCAAGAGCGCCCTCACCACCAGTGCAGCCCCTAGTGATCTGCTGAGCAAGGTGGGGGTCCAGGGTCAGTTGAGGCCAATCCAGGCACAGACCAAGGCTTAAATGAAGTTCTTGAGTCAGGGGCTGAAGCCTCAAACAAGCCTCCTCAGTGTTTCATCAGTAACTTCCAATTTCTCCCAGACATCTGATCTGAGGTTCACCTTATCAAAGGTATCTTGAATGTAAGCAACAAAGCCTTAAGAAGTGGGGGAAGAGCTTGTAGATCTTTTCAGTGCACTGAGGGTCCGGATGGTAACATCATATTCATTCAGTGGAGTATGAAAAAACTAGCTGGAAAACTAGATTTTCATTTAGATGTCTGTCTCTCTACACTAAAATGAAAGTGAATACATAGGCTGTTGAGAGTTGGGGTGGGAGAGGCTATTCTTAAATTGGTTAATATGATATTCAGAGAAGACTTCCCTGGGATTATAACACTTTAGACAATGTGTTTTATGGACCTTTTTAGAATCAGGTATTGACAAGCATAAATTTAGATCAATTAATAGTAAATATAATTTCTAGACCTTTGTATTTCCAGGCTTATCTCTTTACTGATGTTATTTGAAATGTTCCAAAATCCTCTGATTTGTCACCTTTTTCATATAAAGACAGAATAATAAAACAAAACAACAAAACCCTCTAAGTTGACATGACCACATTGAAATAGGGAAAATCTGCTTATTCATATCTGAAAAATTACCTATATGCACTCTGTTTCATTCATGAGCTTAGTCAAAAGTTTGTATTACTTACATAAATTCAGTTTTACTTTTTACCTCTGTTAGGAAATAAAATATAGCCTAGCCTCGTGGTGAACCTAACCAAATTATTATAGCCATGAAATCTGTAGTTCTGGTGACTGTATTTGAAAGATTTTTGTTAAGTAACCTTGGTCTTTAATTTGCTAATTCAATCACATATTGGTATGAGTAGGTTCAATATTATATGAGAATTTATATTATTATTTTTTTTCAATAAAAGTGCAGTTTCACATTATATTTAATCATGAATAAGAGGTGCACCAACTGACAGTGAGCTTTAACTCCAACTACATACTTCTTCAGCTTATTTTACAACTGATCTTGTAATCATGTAGTTACATGGTGAGTTTAAATTTACAGCACTGCTGAAGGAAATGTTGAATATGTGCCAGATGAAAACCAGATTTTTTTTTTTTTTTTTTTTTTTGTAAAGGAGTTGGCACTTTATATCTGGTGCTCTTAAACTGAAAAACTGAAACAGTCACAGGTATTGGTCCCTTATGAATATATGTTTTTGACATGGCTTTTTTTAGAGGTGGTTACATTGTTCCTATGATAAAAGGATGATGGTAGTGTCAGCTTAGAAGGAAAATTCTCATAGTCTCCTCTAGCTCTACCTAGAAGTAAATCTAAAATAAAAATGACATCATAACATCATTTGTGCAGGAAAAATGGCTCCAGAAACTAGCGCAACTTCAAAAAAGGAGCTGATAGGTAAAAGAAAAAAAAATAATAATAATAACAAAAAATTAAAAAAAGAAAAAAAAAAAGAAAAAAGAAAAAAAAGTATTTGTAACCTTCTTCTAATGCAATCCTATTAAGAGAAAGGGCCACTGTCATGTGGAAAATCTTCATTAATGATATGTTAACTCTGTCCCTAAATGACCTAATGAGAAATCCGTAATAAATATGGAGTACCTAATAATCTATTGTTTACTCAGTTATTATCAATATTATATTATATATTAACCTTATTTACTATTAGCTTTGCCAGCTTGCTTGTTAACTACTAGCCAAGCTCTAGAAAGAGAAAAGGCAAAATATTTTCTCCAGCATAAGACATGAAGTTTTCATGCAGTTCCCAAGTAAAACTAGTGAGGATTTCTATTATACATACATGAGTATACATACACAAGGATATATATACACATGTGTAAATACATACCAAATTGAAAAGCTGCTGGCAATTTAAAATTTGCCTGCATGTGTTAAAACAGCTTGTTAGCTTGGCCCTTTCATTTTCTGCATATGCTTTGGGATCCTTTATCATGTCATTGTTCTCTAAGACCATTCTATTATAATTCTCATTTTTAATAATATGTATGATATTCCTGCTGCTGCCCTGAAGAACTCCTCTGAAAATTAAATGTTTAAATAAAATGAGCACCCAATGTGTCTTTCTATTATGCTGGTTAATATTTTATAAAATATTTTTATCTGTGAGACTTTCAATGCCTCAATTCCAAAAATGACTTTCTAAATATTATAAGCAATAACAAATACCTCTTGACTGAATAGCAAAGAAGAGATCCAATCTGTGTGACAGTTGCTATTCATAAACTGTTTGAGCTTCACTCTCATGGTCTATGATGTTAGCTGAACCCTTTTGACTGACTTACAGAACTAGATTTAGTAGTGGAATCATTGCTAGCCATATATAAATATCTTTTGGAGTTAGCCTCTATTTTCGTTTTTCAAGTAAAGAGCCCAATCTTGAAGAACTAAGACATTCAAAACCAATATCAATTATACTGCCAGGCCAACCTCCTTCTGACTATAATACGGAGAAGTCTGTTACCAGGTGCACACACACTATTTCATTTGAAACCAATGAGATCTCTGTGTATATTCAAAGAAAGAACTCAGACGTAAATGCTTAGACATGACAAATTTAAACAATTAGAATTCATTCTGTTTGTGAAGGTGTATTGAATAAAACCATTGAGACTGCACGGTGATGCTTTTAAAAATTAGTTTCTGCTCAACAAAAAAAAATGCATAAGTTCGAGCTTATAAGTATTCTGAGTAAAAATTGGCAAACATTTTGAATCTTAGAAATGCCAGCCTCTAAACCTTGGGTCTAAAATGCAAGTAGTGTCTCTTCAGATCTTATTTTTACAGCTAAAATCCTGTCTGACCTAATTAGAATCATGTTAACCCCATTACCTTTATACTTTTTGTGATCATGTCCATAATAAACCTATTGTTTTCAAAAGTTTTTAAAGATGTAGTTACTAAACTTTATACAACTACTTTATGTATAATGCATAAATGAGTGTAGACTAAAGCTCATTGTGCTTAGCCACATTGTTTCTTCAGTAGGAACAGAAACCGTACAGGGTTGATGTTTTCCTTGTGTTTAGAAGACACATCATGACTTGAATATACTTAGGATGGCTTGCACAAAGTATGAAAGTACTTTATCTAAACATTTTTATTTTCATTTTTAGAAAACAGAAATAAATGTAATTTTGGTAAAGAAAAAATAAAGTACTGTAAAGAAGAGAAAAAAAGTCTTCTGGTTTGAAACAGGACTGATTTTGTACTTCTTTGTTTTATTCTTATCTATGCTACAAAGTGTCTCTAAGTTTCTCTGGCCATGTCAGTAAGGGTTAGGTTAGTGTTTTCAATCATTATTTAAAGCAACAGAACAGGAAGCACTCTTCTGTTTTGACAACAAAGAGGCAAACATTATATCATATCTTACTATTACTCAGACGTGCAAAATCTGGGTTCAGTTCCTTATGTAGTCACAATGGTTTAAATCTACGTCATTCACTTTAAGAGTATCTACTCATTAGACACACTAGATGTTATCTGGCTATTTTCTAGTTATCATGTTATAACCTCCAAATTTTCTCCAAATCCTGCTTTAGATGTTTAAATCAATCCATTATTGGTTCTCTCAATCTCTGCACTTGACCAAAACCACACAATTTTGTTCCTTCATTAAAACTGAACAGGAAAGAGACAGGTCCTACATACTTTCCACAGTGCTTCTCTCCAGTGAGAATAATCACTTTACTGTGAAGGTTGCTCCAGTGTACTTGTGAAGATATAGACCAAAGAACAGAATCCTCCTTCCAGATTTGGCCATAAGCAAAATAAAATAAAAACAAAAACACAGAAATATGCAATAGTAACAAAATAATGCTTACCTTTCCCCTGTAAATGGGAATATTCATACTTCCTTCATTCCCTTTGTCTTTCTTCTATGTTTCCTGATACCAGTTATATAGGACATGCATGTCTATTTGTTCACAGTAATACAAGTCTTTTTCTTTTGGGGACTCTTCAGACCCTTACTAGGACACAAATTTGTAATAAGTGTTGGGTTCAAGGTGCTAAATAATACAGGGAATGTTATTCCTTGCTAGGGAAGAAAAAAAAAAAAAAAAAGGCAATATAAGATGGTAATTTAGGACACAGAAGACAATAGTGCTACAATCTCAGGGAAGGTCTGGGGAGACAATGTAACACTGTTAAAATGAAACATAATGATGTTAATACATCTCTTCAGGGAACACATAAGTGAAATGTAACAAACATGGGATATGGAGATACTGTCAGAAATGAATTTGAGCAATATAATTGCATATTCATTTCATTTTACTTACATGTTCCCTAGACCATCACTGACATTTCACATACAGTGCTGTAACAATTATGTTATTTTTGACATCATTATGTTCGGTCAATAATGCACAATATGGATGAAATTCCAGGTGTGAAAACACAGCCCATAGGAGCTCCTGTGTTGTACTTGTAGCGTACAAGAGAACTCCTAATGGTAATAAGCCTTTGAACACTCTGAAACCCTGGGTAAACTTACAGTGACTGTTGTGCCATTTAACACAGAGGTATTCACCTGAGGCTCAGATCATAGCCTAATGTCTACGACATGATGAAGCTTGCAGCTATATAGCCCTGATGTGGCCAGTGATTCTTTCAAGAATCACTCAGTCAAGAACTGTTCTTTATGAGCTGTGCTGCATACAAAAATTTACCAGATATTAAAAAACAAACAAACAAACAACAACAACAACAACAACAACAAAAACACAATCCAAACAAAAATTTAACCTATGAAAAAAAAATAATTTTATATTAAGTGAAATATTTATGACCTGAAAAGAGTGGGGAGCTTTAATCATGCACTTTTTTTTTTTTTTTTTTTTTTTTTGTATGAAGCACACATAAGTGGGAAATTAAATTTCCCTTTGAAAGAAAACAATTCATCTTTTTTAAACAATAATATTAGAATATATGCTAATGCTAATGTCAAAACAGTATATTTAGAATCTTCAAAAATGTTGAATATTTTGGGGCTGAAAGTTTTAACTGAATTTAACTTGAATTAAAAAAAAAAATAATAAAAAAAAATGAGTGAATAATATAAGTGTATATTTTTTGGTACACAGAGTATTTGCCAAAGAAAAAAGATGTAGCTGTTCTAGGAAACCATCCTGACAGAAGTGGAACTGCAGTGAATACTTCCCATGAACTGAAATTGCCTCTTGTTTTCATACTAAATGTCTTGATTATTACTTTTGTTCATGAGCTTGTCAAAATATAGGTATGAGAATGGTTTTGGTGCACATGACTCAAAATCATTTGTGCAGTTGTCTGTGCAAGTGAAATAGTGGGGATTTTCATGGTTCCAGGATAAAGTTACTTTCAGAACATGAGTACAGTACAATTCAGTACAATATGGCTGGAAGAATAATAACCCAAACGAATTGAAAGGTGAAATAAAACACTATAGTTTTACTAACAAAATACTTAACTATTAGAAGAGTTCAGATAATAGTACAATACTTGCACTATCTAATACTTAAAACAGGATATATTGTACAGAACAGTCAAATAACATTGTTTTTTATACAGTCAAAGGAAAAAATAAACCAAAACACTTTAATAAATTCATTGCCTAATCTCCTCCTTCTGAGCAATACCTCTGAGTACTGATAGCTCTCACACATCATTTTGAAGATTTATACGGTTGGAGAGTCTACAATCTCCCAGAAAATCTATTTTAGCTATTTCACTGTTCTTACCATACTACCAATACTTACGTTACCATTTTCTTATATTCTAATCCTAGTCTCGACATTTGTTGCATTTTAAATCCATCAGTTCTATTTAGTAGAGCATGGAGAGTAATTTGCTCCTTCTCTTGTTCTTGCAGTGTTTCATATACCTGAAGAAACTCCTCTTTTTTTTTTTTTTTTAAATATATATATATTATTCATTTTTTTTAAGGTTAAAGAATCTTCATTCAGTCTTTTCTCTTCAGTTTTGTTTTCTAGAATCCCAGTTGTTCTTATTATTCTACTGAGTTCTCTTTAATTTTTCATCATTCATAAGCTACGGTGCCTGAAATTGAAAAAAGAAATCTAGCTGAGGCTTTAACAGAGCAGAGTAAAGCAAAATTTTTTTATTTATTTATTTATTTTTTTTTTTTGCAGGCTGTCTATATATTTCAGTATGTTGTCATACCTTTCAGTATGTTGTGTAACTTTTTACAAAGATTTGGAACTGTTGATTCACATTTACATTGTGATCCAACTAGATCCTTTTTCAATGAAACATATATATATATTTTCCTAAATTCTTATTTCTGACCTTAAAACTTTGGAATCTGTAAAATTATTGTAAATCACTACAACTTGCTTCTTTCTCGCGTGATTATATCCACAAGTTTTTTCTTCTTTGCAGAATTCAATATCACTAAATCTCTTGTTCACAGAACATCTGTATAAACTGAAAGACCCTGAAGAGAAAAGCACACAAAGCATTTGAATAAGATGTAAGCAGAATCATAGAATTATAGAATGCTTTGGGTTGGAAGAGATCTTAAAGATCATCTAGTTCTAACCCCCTGCTATGGACAAGGACATTTCCCACTAGACCAGGTTGCTCAGAGACTCATCTTGGCTTTAAGCACTTCCAAGGATGGGGCATCCATAATTTCTCTTAGATACGTATCCCTCACCACAAAGAATTTATTGGGAATATCTAATCTAAATCTACCCTCTTTTAGTTTAAAGCCATTACTCCACATTACATCACTACACTCCCCGACAGAGTGTCCCTCCTCATCTTTTTTTGTAGGCCCACTTTAGGTCCTGGAAAGCCATTATATGGTCTCCCTGGGGCCTTCTCTTCTCCAGGATGAACAACCCCAATTCTGTCTTCATAAGAGAGGTGCTCCAGACCCTTGATCATCTTTGAAGCCCTCCTCTGGAATCACTCTAAGATGTCCATGTCTCTATTGTCCTGGGAGCCCCAGAGCTGAACAGTGCTTGGGGTAGCACAAGAGAAGATTAGAGAGGGAGAACCACCTCCCTTGACCTGCTGGTCATGCTTCTTTTCATGCAGCTCAGAATATGTTTGGTCTTATGGTCTGCAAGTGCACATTGCCAGCTCTTGAAGACGAGCTTCTCATCAACTAACCTCCCCACGTCCTTCTCCTCAGGGCTGCTCTCAATCCATTTTCCACACAGCTTGTAGTTGTGCTTGGGACTGCCCCAACCCAGGTGCAGGACATAGCACGTGTTGAACTTCATGAGATTCACACAGGCCCACCCCTCTAGCCTGTCAAAGTCCCTCTGGATGGCATCTCTTCCTTCCAGTGTGTTGACTGCACCACACAGCTTGGTGTCATTGACTGACTTGCTGAAGGTGTGATCAATCGCACTGTTCATGTCACCAGCAAAGATATTAAACAACACTGTTCCCAATACCGACCCCTGAAGAATGCCACTTTTCAATGATTTCATTCCGTCTGACATGCAAAATTTTCTACTTCTTGAGCTTTAAAAAGCTTCTGTTGGCACGGTCGTCATGTTTCTCAAAGTCCCAGGTCTGAATCCATATAATCTGATGTATTGAAAACTTCCTCCACAAATTTTCCTAAAGAGTGTTGTGCCTAATGCTCCAGAAGATACTAACTGCACTGACACTGATATCAGACCCTGGGGTACCTCATTCGCTACCAACCTTCAGATTTCAAATTATTTAATATGTCCTTGGAGCTCACTGGTGCAACTACTTTTCAGTCCAGTTTAAAAAAAAAAAAAGAAATTCTCACATTCTCAGGCTCTGAGTGATAATGTGGAAGACACTGACAAATGCCTTACTGAAGTGAAAGTTACAGGAACAATTATCTCTTATCTTCATAGTCAGTCATTTCTTCACAGAAGGCAATCAGGTTTGTCAGGTATGATTTGCCTTTGTAAATTTGTAGTGACTGTTCCTGATTGCCTTTGTGTCATGTGCATGGTCATAAATGGATGCCAGGATGATATACATACTCCATCCTGTCAAGAATAGAGCTTAGTTTGACCAGCTGATAGTACCTCAGATTGTCCTTCTTAATATTTTTAGAGATAAACCTGATCTGTCTTTGCCATTATTTTTAAATATTATTAACAGCTTTATAATTATATTGGCCAAGTCTTCTACAGGCTTGGGTATTTCTTCAGGGTCTATAAGTTGAATAACCCAGTTTTTATTACCGGTCCTGTTGATACCTGACCATTCTTCTTTCTAAACCATGCTGGCTTGGCTGGTAAGACTGGTAAGACAGAGGAAAAAAACAAAGTATTTCAGTTTTCCTACTAATCCATTTTCAAGATATGATCCTCATCCACCAATGTTCATTCATTTAGTGGCTAATTGATTTTTTTCTCCATTACTCTCTCACCCAAAGGAATTCTTAGGTCATCAAACACATTGAATGCTACAGTACTGCTTACCTTAATATTGTGTCATCTTACCTGCAATGGTCTCACTGTCCCCTAAAAATGTTCCTGCTATTGTGTCCTCTGGGACAGAAGTTCCATGTTACATGGCATTCCAGAAATAAAAAAGGGGGTTAGTGTTTCAAACTAAGTGACTAGGTTTAGTGGATATTTTTGATACTGATCTCTCTGAGACTCCTTTTGCCAGTAGGATATTCATTAATGACACAAGAGATTTTGGTTGCTTGCTTTACAAGTTTGGTCATCTTTCTGGCCTAGCATTTACCCCTTAGCCAGTATAATCAAGTGATGTGTGACATCCTCAGTCAGTCTGAGGCCTAGAACATGTGCAATTCTGTGCACAACACTAAGAACTATGTTAGGCTAAATGAAGCTCTAGCAAAACATTTTTTTCTGAGCATGCAAAACTGACTTTTAAATTTTAGTTTTCCCTAAGTGTTTAGAACTGGTAAATTTCTACATATGTTTTAAAAGATGGTAAAAAGCCTTCCCATTACAAATGTGATGTCTGGGCTTCAAAACACAGTTCAACTTTATAAAATGAGGTTATGAACATTGTAATTTTAATTTTTCCCTAATTCAATGCGACAAAATGGTTGTTTGATTGATCGTTACCCACCAAAGAAACAGCATCAGGCAGGCATCTGTCATTAAAAAAATCACCCCAAATCATTAATATTTTGCAAAATTATAAGCTATAACAACAGTGACTTGAAAAATGAGGTGGCAGGAAACCTCAGTACTACATTATGCTACTGCATTCCTGCAGCAGTAAGTTATTAGTAATGACTGTGTATTTAGTAAACTTGAACTACACACATATATATTCATAAATGCGTGCACAATTTTTATTTAAATGCACTTTGGATTTGTGTAGTTCTTTGTTACAACACCTAGACACAAAAGATCTGTAATAATAGTGAAACGGCATTCTGAATTCAGAATGTCCATGCTTTTGTGTTTTGATGTCTCAGCTTTCATGTTATTTTTGTTGTTTCTTTCATCTTTAATTTTACCAGGAGATTCATATTAGATGCATTATTAGTCCCTGCAACATCGTCTTTCCTTTTTCTGCACAGTATGAGAGATTTCTGGCTTCAATAGAAATAATAATATGTGAGATTATTTTCTACATTTAATATGTGAATAAACAAATAAACAATGTGGATTTGCTAAAATCTCTATGCATTATAATTTTCTTCCAAAGATTTCACTGATGCATTAAGACCGAGAGGCATGAACAATCATGAAAAGCTTTTGAGCAATGATTTTAGTTGTGTATTTTATAACCCGAGAAATCTCATCATGCAGTGCATTATAACACATACTACACTGGAAAATAAACAAAAATTGGAAGCATATTAACTGAACTTTCTATATAGGTTTGACGTACATTAAATGAAACACAATTCCAACATGTTGATGAACTGCAGAAGAGGCAATTATATGTCTCACTGATGATGGCTAATGGTGCCAATTAGAGATTTGAAATGTGAATGATAGTTATGATGCCTGCAACTTTGAGAGGCAGGAGGAAGGGCAATAAGAGATTTTTAATGGCTAGTGGAAAGCTTGATAGTTTAGGGTCTGTTTCTTTTTTCTTTTATATATATATATATACTTATGTATATATAGGGGGTAAAGCTGATTACAGATACTGTTTCTCTTATAGCATTGCTATAGCATTAATATATAGCATTGATCACAGCAAGATCATCTGATGGAGATTAGGCATCTATTCAAGTCTGGAAGCAATAACAATAATCCACTTACATAGAAAATTAATACTGAAATAATATTTTGGAGTCTAAACATCAGCAGGCAAAAGGTAGTGCGTTTTTGTAAAATAGTGTTGTACTTTTGTATCTGACCTCTTTTCTTCTACTAAAAACAATGACCATTGCAATGGTTAATGTTTCCTGAAACACTAAATTGGTATTTATTTTATTTTATTTTATTTTATTTTATTTTATTTTATTTTATTTTATTTTATTTTATTATTTTGTTATTTTATTTTATTTTATTTATTTTTAAATCATTGTGAAGCCATAAAGAAATTAAAGTGTTTAGTATGCATGTTTTCAGTTAATACATCTCCATGGATACTTGACTTTTTTCTTTTTTTCAGAGGAACTGCCAAGGTGATTGGGAAGACTTGCTGGAGTGTTTTTTCTCCCACAGCTTGAATAGAAACCGTCGAACAGTAGTTCAAACTGAGGAGAGAATAACTGATTGTTTTTAAAGTAACATATTTTGAGTCAGCAGTGTGCCCTAGTGGCCCGGAAGGACAATGGGATCCTGGCATGCATTGAAAGGAGAGTGGCCAGCAGGTCACGGGAGGTGATCCGCCCCCTCTACTCTGCCCTGGTCAGGCCTCACCTGGAGTATTGTGTCCAGTTCTGGGCTCCCTGGTACAAAAAAAGACAGGGATCTCCTGGGAAGAGTCAAGCAGATGGCCACAAAGATGATATGGGGCCTGGACCATCTTCCCTTTGAAGAAAGGCTGAGACACCTGGCTCTGTTCAGCCTGGAGAAGGGAAGACTGAGAGGGGATAATATCAAAGTATATAAATACCTGAGGTGTGGGAGACAGTGGGATTTGGCCAACCTCTTTTCAGTGGATTGTGGGGACAGGACAAGGGGCAATGCCCAAAAAATTGATCACAGGAAGTTCTGCACCAACATGCGGAAGAACTTCTTCACGGTGAGGGTGACGGAGCGCTGGAACAGACTGCCCAGGGAGGTTGTGGAGTCTCCTTCTCTGGAGATATTCAAGGCCTGTCTGGACATCTACCTTGGTGCGCAACCTGCTCTAGGGAACCTGCTTTGTCTGGGCGGTTGACCTGATGATCTTTTGAGGTCCATTCCAACCCCTACAATTCTGTGATTCTGTGATACTAAAACAGAAAAAGAAAAAAAAAAAGCCACATAGTTTAAGCAACATGATTTCAGGCACCATCACAGAAGTTGACTGTGGCAGATATGACTTGTTATGAACTTGTTGCATGAAATAGTGCTAAATGACTATAAAATATCCCTGTTCTGGAAAGGTATATGTTACATTACAAGGCAATGGAGACCAGTGCTGTCAGTTTTGGTGAAGATACTTCCGATATAAACCATTATATCTGAGAAGAGATTATTGTCTACTAAGGCTTCATTTAGACTTATTCTCATTGTAATCCTCAGTGAAAAATACTCCACAGCAGAAAACAAATGTAATTGGGTATAATTCACGATTCATGGAACAACACCTGCTGTTCCAAGTCAGGACTGAAAAACACTAGGAGGCGTGTTACCATAATGTGAGAGAAATCCAGAAATGGTGGAAATGACTGTACCCCCATTGTTTTCAACATTCAATCAGACTCACTTATGCGTATTCAAATTGGAATTCAGCAAAGTTATTATCAGGATTTTAATAAGAAATATAAGCACAAGGCAGCTAGAACCAGTGCTTTCTACTGTTCTTGGTTTTGTTGTTGTGGTTGGTATTTCTCATGCAATAAACGAGCACTGTTAGAAATATCTTTTTCTTGAAAATTTAATAGAATTTAATCCATAAATACTTCTCTAAATACCTCTACTTTACTAATCATAATGGACTACATTCACTGCAGAAGTCATAAAATAGATGAGTGTGGTGGTTTTACTCGGGTGGGCAGCCGAGTTCCACCACAACCGCCCTCTCACTCCCCCTCCTCAAAGAGGAGCGAGGAGAAAATACAATGAAAGGGGCCCAAGGGTTGAGATAAGGACTAGGAGATCGCGCAATAATTATCGTGACGGGCAAAACAGACTCAGCATAGAGAGAAAGTAAGATTTATTGCTTATTACTAACAAGCTAGAGAAGTGAGAAACAAAGGAAAGAAAAAAAAAAAGCACCTTCCCCCCCCCCCCCCCCATCCACCCTCTTCCACCTCCTCCCCCCGAGCGGCGCAGGGGAACGGGGGAATGGGGGTTATGGTCAGTCTACAGCACTTCTTCTCTGCCGCTCCTTCTCAGTCACTCTTGTCCCCTGTGCTGTGGGGTCCCACCCACGGGATGCAGTCCTTGCTGAACTGATCCAGTGTGGGCTGTCCACAGGCAGCAGCTCTTCAACAACTGCTCCATATATGGGTCCGTACCACGGGGTCCATCCCTTTGGAACAAACTGCTCCAACCTGGGTCCCCACGGGCAGCAGCTCCTGCCGGGTCACCTGCTCCTGCGTGGTCTCCTCTCCACGGGCTGCAGGTCCGGCCCGGAATCTGCTCCGGCAGGGGTCTTCCACAGGCCGCAGTCTCCTTCAGGGCACAGGCTCCACCGTGGTCTCCTCCACGGGCTGCAGCGTGGAACCCTGCTCCACCGTGGTACTCCATGGGCTGCAGGGGGACATCCTGCTTCACCACGGTCCTCACCACAGGCCGCAGGGGACTTCTGCTCCGGCGCCTGGAGCACCTCTCCCCCTCCTTCTTCACTGACCTTGGTGCCTGCAAGGCTGTTTCTCACTCCTCTCACCCTCCCGGCTGCCGAGTGGCGCATCGTTTTTTTCCCTGTCTTAAATATGCTCTCACAGAGGTGCAAAACGACGTCGCTTATTGGCTCAGCTCTGGTCAGCAGTGGGGCCCTTACCAAACATGGGGCAGCTTCTAGATCCTTCTCACAGAAGCCACCCCTATGGCCCCCCTCCTACCAAAACCTTGCCACGTAAACCCACTACAAGAAGACATCGAGATGGGTGCAACTGTTGATCATAGAATCATAGAATCATAGAATCATAGAATGGCCTGGGTTGAAAAGGACCTTAAAGATCGTCGAGTTCCAACCCCTCTGCTCTGGACAGAGTTGCCAACCATTAAAGCAGGTTACCCAGAGCCACATCCAGCCTGGCCTTGAATGCCTTCAGGGATGGGGCATCTACAACCGCTCTGGGCAACTTGTTCCGGAGGCTGATCTGTTGTAGGAAGGCTTTGCAGAAGGATCTTGATAGGCTAGATTGATGGGCTGAGTCCAGTCACATGATATTCAATAAGCTGAAGTGCCAAGTCCTTCACAGACCCCATGCAGTGGCATAGGCTTGGAGAACAGTGGCTAGAAAGTTTCCTGCCAGAAAAGGATCTGGGGATGCTGGCTGACAGCTAGCTGAATATTAGCCAGCAGTTTGATGGGTAGTCAAGAAGGCCAAGGGCATTCTGGCTTGTATCAGAAACAGTGTGGCCAGCAGGGTTAGGGGTGTGATTGTTCTCTTGTATAAGGCACTGGTGGGACTGTGTTTTAAATATTGTGTTCAGTTTTTGGCCCCTCACTACAAGAATAATATTTGAGTTGCTTGAGCATGTACAGAAAAGAGCAACAACGGTGGTGAAGGAACTAGAAAACAAGGCATAAGAAGTGACTGAAGGAACTGGGGCTGTTTAGAATCACAGAATCACAGAATCACAGAATCATAGAATCACAGAACTGAAGGGGTTGGAAGTGACCTCAAAAGATCATCGGGTCCAACCCCCCCAGACAAAGCAGGTGCCTTAGAACAAGTTTCCCAGGTAGATGTCCAGACAGGCCTTGAATATCTCCAGAGAAGGAGACTCCACAACCTCCCTGGGCAGTCTGTTCCAGCGCTCCGTCACCCTCACCGTGAAGAAGTTCTTCCGCATGTTGGTGCAGAACTTCCTGTGATCAATTTTTTGGGCATTGCCCCTTGTCCTGTCCCCACAATCCACTGAAAAGAGGTTGGCCAAATCCCACTGTCTCCCACACCTCAGGTATTTATATACTTTGATATTATCCCCTCTCAGTCTTCCCTTCTCCAGGCTGAACAGAGCCAGGTGTCTCAGCCTTTCTTCAAAGGGAAGATGGTCCAGGCCCCATATCATCTTTGTGGCCATCTGCTTGACTCTTCCCAGGAGATCCCTGTCTTTTTTGTACCAGGGAGCCCAGAACTGGACACAATACTCCAGGTGAGGCCTGACAAGGGCAGAGTAGAGGGGGAGGATCACCTCCCTTGACCTGCTGGCCACACTCCTTTTAATGCACGCCAGGATCCCATTAGCCCTCTTGGCCACCAGGGCACAGTGCTGGCTCATGGCCAACCTGTCATCCACCAGGACCCCCAGGTCCTGCTCCTCAGAGCTCTTCTCCAGCAGGTCATACCCCAGCCACTGATACTTGCGGTTGTTCCTTCCCAGGTGCAGGACTCTACATTTGCTTTTATTAAACCTCATTTGGTGTCTTCCTGCCCATCTCTCCAACTGGTCCAGGTCTCGCTGAATGGCAGCACAGCCTTCTGGCATGTCAGCCACTCCTCCCAGCTTTGTGTCATTGGCGTACTTGCTGAGGGCAGACACTATTCCCTCATCAAAGTCGTCGATGAAGATGTTGAACAAGACCAGACCCAGCACTGACTCCTGGGGAACACCGCTAGTCACAGGTCTCCAACCGGACTCTGCGCCACCAATCACCACTCTCTGAGCTCAGCCAGTCAGACAGTTCTCAACCCACCTTACTGTCCACTCCTCTATCCCACACTTTCTCAGCTTTGCTATCAGGATGTCATGGGAGACAGTATTGAAAGCCTTGCTAAAGTCAAGGTAAAGTAAAGGCAGTCACATCCACTGCTCTCCCCCCATCTACCCAGCTGGTGATGCCATCGTAGAAGGCAACAAGTTTGGTCGAGCACGACTTCTCCTTGGTAAATCCATGCTGAATACTCCTCATAACATTCTTCTCTTCCAGTTGCTTGGAGATGACATCCAGAACAAACTGTTCCAACACTTTTCCAGGGACAGAGGTGAGACTGACTGGCCTGTAGTTTCCCATATGCTCCTTCTTGCCTTTCTTGAAGACCGGAGTTACATTGGCTATCCTACAGTCTTCAGGCACCTCACCAGTTCTCCAGGACCGTTCAAAGATGATAGAGAGCAATTTGGCAATCACCTCTGCCAGCTCCCTTAGCACACATGGATGCATCCCATCGGGACCCATGGATTTGTGTGTGCTGAGCCCACTCAGAAGTTCCTGAACCACTCTCTCATCAACCGGGGGGAGCCCTCCATTTCCCAGACCCTTTGTCCTATTGCCAGGGGCGAGGAGTCCCGGGGTAGTGTCCTTGAAGCAAAGACTTAAGCAAAGAAAGCATTCAGCATCTCTCCCTTCTCAGAGTCTCCCGTCACAAGGACACCCCCCTCGTTCAGCAAGGGACCCACATTATCCCTAGTCTTCCTTTTACTGTTCACATACTGAAAAAAAGAAAAAAAGAAAAACAAACAAACAAACAAACAAACAAAAAAAACTTCCTATTATCCTTTATCTCTTTTGCAAGTTTCATCTCTAGGTAGGCTTTAGCCTTCCTCATCCTTCCTGCAGGTCTTGACAACACTTCTATACTCCTCCCAAGAGGATAGGCACTTTTTCCACATTTCATAGACTTTCCTATTCCTTTTGATCTTATCGAGGAGCTCCTTGCTCATCCACGCAGGTCTCCTGCCCCCCTTCCTCAATTTCCTACTCTTAGGGATGCACTGATCCTGAGCTTGGAAGAAGTGTTGTTTAAAGGTAGCCCAACTCTCACAAGCACCCTTGCCTTCTAGCAACCTAGCCCATGAAATACTCCCAAGCAGGTCCCGGAAGAGATCAAAGTTGGCTCTTCGAAAGTCAAGGGCAGCAATCCTGCTTTTAGCCTTACTTCTTCCACCAAGTTCCATCTTGAACTCCACCATCTCATGGTTGCTGCATCCCAAGCTGCCCCCAGCTTTCACATCCCTAACAAGCCCATCCCTGTTGGTAAGGACAAGGTCCAGGAGCACCCCCCACCTCATCAGTTCCTCCACCATCAGCGTCAGAAAATTGTCTTCCACGCATTGTAGGAACCTTTTGGATTGCGCGTGCTTGGCTGAGTTGCTTACCCAACAGATGTCTGGATAATTGAAGTCCCCCATGAGAACCAGCGCCCATGATCTTGAGGCTACTACCAGGTGCTTGTAGAAGGCCTCATCCACCTCCTCCTCCTGATCTGGTGACCTGTATTATACCCCCACAATATTATCCCACATGCCAGCTCACCCCTTAATTCTCACCCACAAGCTCTCCACTTGTCCTTCACCCTCCCCCAGGTGGAGCTGGATACACTCTCATTGCTCCCTCACATAAAGGGCAACCCCACCCTCTCGCTTCCCGAGCCTGTCTTTCCTAAGAAGGACATAGCCCTTCATGACAGCATTCCAGTCATGCAAGCTGGCCCACCACGTCTCTGTGATCGCAACGAGATCGTGGCCCTGTGACCAAACACAGATCTTGAGCTCATCCTGTTTATTTCCCATGCTCTGTGCATTGGTATAGAGGCACTTTAGGGAAGCAGCAGGCGCAGTTACCCCTGGAGGGATGCAAGAAAAAGATTCTGGACGGGGTATCGAGATCGTTACCTTCTCTGAGGAGCCCTCAGACAATCCTATGGGAGAGCTCAAAGGTTTTTCCCTGTCTTCAACAGTGACAGTAGTGATGACTTCCCCCAGCCCTTCTCTGTCACTTTTAGCTCCCCTCCCTACCCCTGTCAAACCTAGTTTAAGGCCCTGGTAATCAGCCCAGAGAGCTTGCTCCCCAACACACTTGTGCCCCACTTGCTGAGTTGGAGTTGATCAGCAGCCCACACACCCGGCTTCTCAAAGGACTGCCCAAGATCAAAATACCCAAATCTTTGGTCCAGACACCAACCCCCCAGCCAGTTGTTCACCCGTCCCATTCTCCTTCTTTCTGGGTCCCGATCACCCAGTGGGAAGACAGAAGAGAACATTACATGCACCCCCGATCCCTTCAACAACATTCCCAGGGATGCAAAGTCCTCTTTAATATTCCTCATTTTTCTAGTTGCAGCTTCCTGGGCTCCAACCTGAATGACAACAAGAGGATTGTAGTCCTCCGGTTTAACGAGCTGTGGCAGAGCCTTCCTAACATCTCTGACACATGCCCCAGGAAGACAGCACACCTCTCTGGGTAGGTTATCCAGGTGACAGATAGGAGCCTCAGTGCCCCTCAGCAAGGAGTCTCCAGTCACTAAGACTCTCCACTCTTTTTTTTTTTTTTTTTTTTTTTTTTCTGTGGCACTGGTTGTGATACAGTGCTCCATCCAGCCCCAATCCCTATGCTCAGTACTTGCCCCAGTCTTAACATACTTCTCAGGGTTGCTTCCTGGGTTTGGACTACTATCCAGACCCTCAGCCTCTTCCTTATCCTCCCTGAGAGCCTCAAATCTATTACCCATGGACACTGTGGGGGTTGGTGGCACCATGGGTGTCGGGGGCAGACGTCTCTTTTTGCTTCTCTTAATCTGGAGAAGATAAGGCTGAGGGTAGGCCTTATCACTCTGTACAACTACCTGAAAGGAGGTTGCAGCAAGGAGAGTGTTGATCTCTTTTCTTCAGTGAGAAGTGATAGGATGCAAAGAAATGGCCTCAGATTGCACCAGAGGAGGTTTAGATGGGACATTATGAAGAATTTATTCATGGAAAATGTGGTTAGGCATTGGAATGGGCTGGCCAGGGAAGTAGTGGAGTCCCCATCTCTTGAAGTATTTTAGAGATGTGTGGTCGTGGCATTAAGGGTTCTGTGATGAGGCTCAGTAGGTCAGGTTGATGGCTGGACTTGGCAATCTTGAAGGTCTTTTCCAGCCTAGATTGTTCCATGATTCTATGATTTTATGCTTCTATACTAAGGTAGCTTCCAAGCTTTGTGGAGGCTTATAAAAGTTAAAAAGATAACATGAATCACTGTATGGTTATTGTGTCATAATAGCTATGTCTCCTACCATCAAATCAAGAAGTTTGCTTAGACGTATAATGAAAAATGTACATTCTTATATTATCTCAGTGAGAAATAATCCTTGTTTTAAAATTTCCATAACACCGAGCCTACTGTTCACAGCACTTCAGGCAGAATTTGATCTAACCACCACCAAGTCAGCTCCAGAAGCTGCTTATTCTCATCTCTCAGTGTGAAGGAAATGCCCTGGATGTTCCTAGCCCTGAACTTTCTGAATGCAGAAGGATTGAGGAAATTGGTAGCAAGGAAGCTTAGAGCCACTTCTGAGCTAATCTATATGATCCTGCCACAGATTTAATTCTTCCAGGTTGGGAAGTTCAAGGTGTTTTTCTGAATTTTGTCAAGCTCCTTTTAGGTCAGCAACATGGACATGGTGGTATATAATATGTTTGTGTCCCCCATCTGCAAAGCAATTAATTATATACAGTTAAGCTTCTAAGTAATTTTTTCATATAATGTTTTCCTTCCATCTCCCTATCCCACCCTCAAAGAAGAGTTTCAGATATTTCCTTTGATGAGCTTAAATCATCAGGCTTTCTAAATTTGGTCTTACATGATGATTAGCAGACAGTCATTTGCTTACTAGGTTTTCATTTCTTGCTTGGACATGCCTTGTGCTCTCGTGTTTTCCCAGGAGCAGTTATGCAACATTGCAAAAGCAGATTAGTGGTGGACAAGGGCATGGTTAGTCTATGTTAAGCAACAGCTAACTGTACGTTATTTGTCAAGATTCTTGTTAAGACATGTAGCTCAGTTTTCATTTTGAAAGGATATGAACATATTTGGTAGCAATACTGTAGGTTACTGTAAAAAAAATTAAATGAAAAAGTGTGTTATTCAAAAAAACACTTCAATCCGTACGTTTGATTTTTGGTGTTTTCAGTGAAATTGAATGGAATTCCCTACAAACTTCATTTTACTATATTTCTAGTAATTTTAAATAACAAAATAGGACTGTAAATGTAGTCTACTGAAGATTTTCTCTTTACCTAAGTGACCTGAGACATTCTCATTATCCGCAAAATGATTGTCTTCCCAGTTTTGTTAGTTTAAAATTTTATTTTAAAAACACATGTGGCATTTAGGAAAAAATAAATAAATAAATAAATAAATAAATAAATTAAAAAAAAAAAAAAAGTTAAAATCCAGGATTTTATCCTACCAATACCTCCTAAGGAGAACTGAAGGTATATTTAGTATTAGATGCACAATAGTATTAATGAGAAAAATAAGTAACTGATATGATAACTACCTTTCTTGGATGAAGACCAAGAAATTAGCATTGAAAATTTACCTGACTCTATCATGTTAACTAAAGTTTTTAAATCAACTTTTTACTTTTATGGCTTTTAACTGGCATTTTTATATAGAATATATTTTAGAGTGGAGCATTATAAGATTTCATATGGTCCCTGCAATCTGGAAACTTCACTTGACTGTTGAAAAAGGATGATAGGCCAAAATGATATGGTTGCAGCTTTACAGATGCCCAAATAACTGAGTAAATACATTGGCATAGACAAGCTTTCTGTGGTGCAAGCCCCAACAGGAATGTGCTTCTGACTCAGAGGAAAGGCAACATACTGCAAAGCTGGAATAGTGCAGAGGCAGTGCACCTTACCAGGCAAACAGGATTTGCAGGCAAAGAGCTGTGAAACCCTGGAAGCTCCTCTGGCTGCAGAAGCCCTAGAGGGGATCTCTTAGGTCCTCCAAAACACTCCAAAATAGATGATAGGGAAGAGTAAAATTAGGATATTGTACCACATGTAGCTACAGTGTCTAAAGCATAAAACCTCTGAGTGATAAAGATCAGTGATATGCACACTTTCTAACTGGGTAAGCAGTATTCCTTATGTAGAGTGGGGAAGGAGGCCTTTTTGCTCCCCTGAAAAATCATATCAGTTGTGGAAGTATCACCTATACAGTGCCTACATAGTGAGTGTAATGTGTAAAGAAGAGGTACTTCAGAAAGATAACTAGAAATGGACCTGCTTTAGCTCATGAAACCTATAAGCTCTTTCCCAAAAGTACTGTGCATTGATGGACCCCTGAAAAAATGGCTTCCAGGAGCCAGTAGGACCACAGCATAAAAGTGAGGCTAATACAACCAGTTTGTTTGTTTTCTACTTTGTTGATCTTGGGTATTTTCTATCACGCCTCCTGTGGAAATGCCCAGACTTACACTCAGAAACACCTCCTGCAGGAGAAGGGAGAACAGGTGCTCTCACTCAGGTATGGACTTCTTGTTTTAGCAACTCTGAGTTGGTGGCATTTCCTAGAGGTCTATTTTCCTCTTTCTTTCTGTGTATTTGACACCACAAACTTTATTTGATTGTTTTATGCTGACTTCAGTGACAGTCTCATACTGCATTAGAATGTTTTCACTGTCGTTTCAGTAAAGGAAAGGGAATGAGAAGTTTGATCACATGGGCAAAGTTTTGTTATAATTTACATATAGAAAAGCATCATTGTCATATTATTGTGTCAACAAAGTTAACTTTAATCAAGACTCTGCAAGTTCCAAAGTATCATACAGAACAAAAGGAGAAATGTAGTTTGTTCCTCAAACGAGCTAAGGACTTTATAGTAAGTATATTCCTTTTCATCCATGTGTGTGCATGTCTTCTCTGCTTTCTTATTAATTTGCAGACTTCAGTAACTTTGGCTGGAATCTGAGATGTAACATTCAGGAATACACTATAAGAGTATAGAGATAGCAGTGTAGTTTAGGAAGGATGCATATAAAATGGGCATGCTGTGCTTCCTGAGCACACCTGACACTCTGAAATGCCCTTGTGGTCTACTCTGCGCATCATGTAAGACCTTTGTGGCAACATCTCTGCAGTTTTCCAAAGGAAACATAATAAGTGTCTAATCCTTTCACTTCACTGTCTACTGTGAGCTTTCAGGTCTTTTTTGTTTTGTTTTGTTTGTTTGCTTGTTTGTTTTTTCCTTTTTGTTTCCAGCTACATAGACAAAAAATTGAGTTATAAATTGTACTGGTTTAAATAAATAAATGAATAAAAAGAATTACATTACAGTAGGTTTATAAATTATTAGTTTCAAGTGGTCTATCCTGAAACTGTAACATCAGACCATGGGATAATAAATCATTTTATTTGTTATCATAAAGAAGCATATCTTACAATATATAATGGCTGACAAATAATGTTTTAGATAGCTCTGAGAATTTATATTTACATATTAAAAAACTCTTATAATTTCTAAAGGGGTTCACAC
The DNA here is from genome assembly GCA_011076525.1 of Nettapus auritus. Taxonomy (NCBI): domain Eukaryota; kingdom Metazoa; phylum Chordata; class Aves; order Anseriformes; family Anatidae; genus Nettapus; species Nettapus auritus. The sequence goes on along the minus strand of CM021767.1, from coordinate 105,496,934 downwards.
AAAGCAAAAACATAGTCAATATACACTTTACTACCTCAAAGTACAAAACTCATTTCTTTGAGAATTAACAGGTCTCAGGGGCATGCCCATTTGTCCTTGACTTTGGGCAGGTAGTTCAGCCCTGTGACTGTATGGTTAAGCAATTACTTCAAATCCAGGCTGGTGTCAGAGGAGTGGCTTAGTGGAAAAGCTGGAAGAAACCCTATTCATACTGTCCTCCAGGTCTGTACCACATTAGCTAATTTAAACTGCTGGAATTCAGAAGGATTCATAGACAGAAAAATTTCATGTAGTTGTGAGGAATAGAAAAAATAAATAACATTGAAAGTTTTTTTTTTTTTTTTCCTTCCCCCCCCCCCCCCAAAAGATAACCCCATAACTGCTAAGAGAACTAATGTATTTGCATGTTTGACACCCCATGAAAATCATACTTCAAATTAAGATCGGGAAATTGTAAATTTAGGTATTCCTGAAACTTTTGGACTGTTAATTTTTTCATCAGGAAATATGAACACTAGGAAGCTGAGCTCTTCATTAAATTCTACTAGCTAATTCATGACACGTCATTAAAGATTTAAAACCCACCCTTTTTGTCAAGTACTTTTCCTTGTATTAATTATCTAATCACAACAGACTCAATTGATTAATAGTCCTTGTAAAATGTGTTTTCAGCCTGTTGGAAAGGTCCATCTGGTTAGAAAATTTGTCCTTATTATGGGAATTCTAGTAAGAAGGTCTAGCTCTATTAAATGCTAGCAGAGTATTTAAAATGGAGTGTATAGAGATACAATGGAGAATCACAAGAAGACCATGAAGGAAATGAGAAGGGCTTTCCAATTTATTTTCATCCCCCAAATCTCTGACTCTCCATGTGCACTATGTAGAGCAGAATAAGAATTTCAAATAAAATGTGTTTGAATACTCTGTCAGAATTATCGTATTTTTAAAATTATCTGTGCCAGGGATTCCTGCATTTTTTTGATGATTCTAGTGGTGTGATGGTATGCTCTGCAGCTAGAAACATCTTGTTAGTTTAATTAAATTAATTAATTTAATTTCATTAAAAGACTTGACAATAATGTTGGTGGATATTTAGAAATTCTATATTAAACTCCATCTTTCAGGACAACATATTTAATAATCATTGAGTTAAATGACTGTTTCATAAACCATCATTTTAATAATACAAATATCAAATATTCCCAAGCATGAGTTTTTTTCTTTTGTTTGTTTGTTTGTTTGTTTGTTTTTTCACAATGCTTGAGTAGCTTTCGAGAATTTGATAAGATATATCATGCATATGTCTCCATGGTTACTAAGGTATCTACAGATATGTATACCTATCCATGTAAAAGCATTATATAAAATTCATATGTATATATATAATTTGACAAATATATGTCTGCGTCATGTGTGAGGATATGTGCAGTTGTGTAGCCATAGATAAAATTCATGTAGTACAATTATAATCAGCTTTTTATGGAACACTGGTGGAGCCACAAGACTTCAAACAGTATGAAGTTTTCAAGCTTCATTATTTTTGAGAAGCTGAATTGAATTGAACACAAGAAGCTGAACTGAGTTGAACAAAAAGCCTTCTCTTTCAACCAATGTAAAACTTAATCAAGTGATGTTCATGAACAGCTCCAAAACCATAGCTAACACTGAATATAACAAAACAAAACAAAATCTACAAATATCCCTTCAGGGCAGATGCTAGACAAATGCTAGCAACCCAACTACACCATGACTACTGTTTCTTTTTTAAAAAAAATCCATGTGATTGGTTTAAAAATCATGAAAACAATAATAAGCCCCTCTTCGTCACACAAACTGTCAATTCCTGCTTTTCTTCTCCCACTAATTTTCAAGCTTTTTTTTTCCAACATGAGGGATAGAAACTTATTTTCACAAGTAAAAGGTGATTTAATTCCAGCAGATGAGACTTGAAGTAAAACACCATTCATTGTGAAATTCAAAGTAAAATCACTGGAGCTAGCAATACTGTAATGACACTTACAGATAATGCCAAATTCTGTATCAGAAGTGAAGTTTCATTAAATTAACAGTGTAACTTTATTCCTTACTCTCAGAAAGCACTTTTCCATCCATCCATAAAATGCAATGAACAGCAATTGGTGCAGCCCCTCTCCTGTTTAGAGAACACTTCATTATGATCATAAATTCATAACACTTTGTCAGAGCTTAAAATTAATTTTCAAGTATCTGACGCTTTCTAAAATGTGAAAATATCCTGATTTGAGACTTTCCTCAAAAAATATTAGAAAGGTATATCCTGATCTATACAGAAAGGACATTGAGGTGATATCTGACACACTCAAGATGAGACATTCTTAATATCAATTGTTCATCTCATCTATTTCTTTCTATTGGGTATATGTGGAGCAGCATCGTAATTGAGTGTTAATGGGGTAATTTAATTCTAAAGCAGTTTTCTCAAATTTTCAAAACAGGAGTAAGACAAATAGAAAGTCTATTAGTTCTCCTTTCTCCCTTCAAACTTTGAACTTGCATTTCTCTGTATGGTGACAATTTAGTATGACTTTTTAACGACAGTACTAGAAACCTGCCTCTCCTGCCTACCCAAAGGAAAAGGACCATCGAGGTTTTCAGCAAGATTTTTATGCACGTTTTCCATGATGTTTCCTCTCTATTATCAAGAAGACTTTTCTAATAGAGCAAAGGTGTTGTTCAGTGTCCACGCTCACTCAATTTTCAACCTGTCTGCTGAGAAGACAAGTCTTGGAACTAGGATATAGACACATAAGAAATCTAGCATCTTCCAGGAAATGGAGTTTAAAAACAAACTGATTTCCCCTAGGTCAGAAGACACCTGCCAGGTGACAATGGCTTATGGTCACTATGGAACTAAATTAGATATGGCTGAGAAGACAAGTGATTTTATATTCCTTCAACCAAAAAAAAAAATAATAATAATAAATAAATAATAATAATAATAATAATAATAATAATAAATTAGACTTTCTGTCAGTAACATCCCTGTGTGTTTTCAGACATGAGTGAGACAGGATTTTTTTAATTAATTCTATATTGACTTGATATGAGAAAATGATACTCTAAATAGGAACACTTTCTGAAAGAATTATTTTCTTAATGTTCTGGCAAACGTGAGAAAAATCAACACTGTATAACTCAAAAGGTACAGTCTAAGATAAAGAAGTGTGTCACAGGATATAAAACTTGCATGCAGGAGACCATAACCTTGTTTAGAACTGCCAATAAATCTGTGTCAGCATGTCTAAATGTGAACTTAAAACAAACAAACAACCCCCCCCCCCCCACCAAAACAGCAATTTTAAGTCAACCAAGTGGAAAACTTAACCCTAAAATACAAAAATGAAAAAAAAAAAAATGTGAATTGACAATATAAAAAGTAAAGTGAATTTGAATTTTACTCATTTAATATCACTAGGAAATGAAAAAAAATCAAAATCTTTAACAATATTTAAAATACTAAAAAGTAATATATGTGTATGAATGTAAATATGAGTTTGTTTGCTTGATCTCATACCCAGGCAAAATATGATGAACATGTTTTGCACATGAAATGAAGAGAGTATTGACCAATATGGGCTTTTGAAAGATGAATATAAGAAGCATGAGTAATAAAAGCAACTGGATTTAAATAAAGTCCTTATAATTTTGCGATATTCACCATGGTCAGGAACTGCATTCTAACACAAAATTATCATGGTATAATGTTAAAATCTTGTTAACTAACAACTCCAGCTTGTAGCTGGGGGTTGGGGTAGGATTGGACTAGTTGTTCATCTATTCTTTATGATTCTTTAGTAAAAAAAGAAAACTTAATTTTTATTTTGAACACAAAAATGAGTAGCTGGGGCAGAGCATCAGTCTTCTATATTTCAGTTCTGAAATATAGAAGATGGGGAGACCCATCTAGGGGGTATAGCTAATAAGCTAGGTATAGCTATAAAAGTATATTCTTTTATACCTGAATCGATGTGACGTGGTATTCAAGGTATTCAAGACCAGTTCAAGATTTTTTTTAGTGTGTATCAGGAGACTCCTACTAATGTCTGTAAATCTGGTAATTACCACTCATTTTGCTAGCTTTTAAGAATATGCAATACTTAACGTTAAAAAAAAAAAAAAAAAAAAAAAAAATTTTTTTTTTTAAAAAAAAATTTTTTTTTTTTTTTGTAGCACTGAATGAAGTTAACACAGTTGTGTTGACTTAGGCTTAAAAAGTAAAGGAATGAAGTATATGGTATACTAAGAATATTCAGTTTCTAACACAGAACTTAAATTTAAGCAAAATGGATGAAAAGTCTTGTGTATACAATTTCTGAAGTGCTACCTTAATTCTTATTTATCTTAATGAACAAAAATATGTATGGATCCTTTGAAACATTACTGTTGCAGAGTCTCTAGCTTTGTAAGAGGTTCAAAGACACAAAAAGTATACATTTATTTGCATATGTGTATATGTATACATGTGCATGTAAAATGTTACTGACAAATAATCTAAATAAATAACTGGAAAATATTTAGTTCTTACTAATCACCTCACTGAAATATAAAAGACGTTCCTTGAATGTCTCTGCTGGAGGAATATCATCTTTAGTAAGCTGTCTTCACTAATCAGATTAAGAAATAAATTGTTAATGTGTTAAGAAAATCACAGGAAATTCTTAACCCAAGCAAGAAATGCACTCAGAGAATACCACAGTAGCTATAAATTAAGCAGGGAGGAAGTCAATCTGGATAGAAGGTACTCAATCATGCAGATGTCTGAATAAGAGTCATTGAACCTGATCTCAGAGATACAGCATTAACTATTTTAAATAATGAACAATGTCAGTCTGAGGCCAACAAGCAATCTTGTAAGAGCCAAAACAACAAACAAAGGATGTGCCCTTTATGGACAAACCTAAAGCAATATTAACCTAAAACCAGGGAAATTGAAGCCAGCCTTGCTGAAAGCTCATTTTGTTAGAAAGAATAATAACATGTCATGATCATGTGGGGATACAGTCCTGTGGCAAGGACATCAGTGGAAAAGAAAGGGCAAGTCATGTATTTGCATGAAATGACTTGTAACTATTCCTGATACATGGCTGAAAAAGTATCATAGAGTAATTAAATGCATAAAGGAAGAGAGATAAACCTTGTATGAATCCCTACATAAGCAAGGGTGTGCTTTTCAGGAACTGAAATGTAAAGTATCCAGTATGAAGCACTCATTTCATGTCAAGACCTTGGAGAGCCCAGGCACTGCATAATATGAGTTTATTACTATAAGAGAAGATCTTTGAGGTATTGATAATAATAATAAAAAATATATATATATTATTTTTATGGGAATGTAAGAATATCAGTGCTTGGTCAGACCCAATATCTACCCAATATCTTGTTTTTGAGAGCAGCCAGAAGCAGATGTTAGTAAAAGATTACACAAACAGAGTGAGCACACATTAATGCTTTCCTGTAATACCCTCTCACCTTCAAGAATTCTGTACTTCAGCTGCTTTCAGCACCTGGGACTGCACTGTTATGGTTACTGTAATGTAAAATATTCATAAATGCATGGAATACTAATGTGCATATATATGGAGAACTATATATTTATATACACATAAGACCATGAACACTGTATACGTGTACATATACATGTAAGCATATACAAAGGCAGTTTTATAAAAATATTTGTCTAATATATATATTGTCTAACATATGTCTAGCATAGATCCTATTACTTTTTAAATCTTTTTCACAAATTTCATATTACTTTTAAATATATCAGGAATGTTACGTTGAGCAAAATGTGTATCATATAGTGGTACATCAAACCAATTTACTTCAATGTATCAGTTTGGTCTTGCATTCCTTCACCCCACCCTTTGTATTCATGAGAACAACTTTGTCTAGAGAATGTTATAATGTCTGCAGTTTGCAATATAATTTCTATTGAGTGGAATCTCTAGCTGGTAAAAGCCAATTAAGTGAGATGTATGTATGGCCTGGACTCAGCTCTTACTGGTTTCACTTACTGTTTCTTTAAATTTTTATGTTTGCATTCATTTTACAAGTACTGGGGAAAATATATATATATATATTTTAATTTTAAAGTTAATCCTTATTTCTCTGGAGAATATTAAAAAAAAATATATCTTCAATTTGTAAATTAGAGGTTTATCTAAAATAAAATTTTGGTTTAACAAAAATGAATCATCCAGTCATAAAATATCTCCATGCCAAATATTCATAGCTACAAAGGTCAGCCTTCGATATACACATGGGTATGTGTGTAGGAATGCATACAAAAGCATTTCTTTATAAAGCTACAAAACTGGAGCAAATATAAAATCATTCACATTACTAATAGGTAAAAAAATCAGAAAAAAATATATATTTTTATACTGAAAATCCATTCTTTAATCTTAAAACCTCCAAGTCAACAAAACAATACTTCTCACATTTAAGAGAATGCAGTCTGACATAGTAAAATCAGTACATAATGTGCTTGACAAATTATTCTTAAAAATCAACTGTATATGCTTTTTTAAAAAAGAAAAAATATTTTTATGTGTTTTTTTATTAGTTTGTGAGCAGACCTTCCATTGAGTTCATAGATCAATGGCTGAGAGTTTAACTGATATTTGATATAGATGGGCTTCCTACAGCAATTTTTTCCAAGGAATATTTAGAGAACAATGTGTATAAAACAAAATAGTTACTGATTATTTATTTGTTTACTTCTAATGAAAGGGGTTTGTACTAATCCAGTCAGTGCCTAAAGGATAGCAAAGGATGGCATCAATACCAGAGCTAGTGCGAAGTTTTCCTAGCAGACATAAGAAGATTTTAAAGAGCTCCATACTCTCATAAAGCTTCAGTAGCTTTCAGCCTTGCTATTGGCATGGACTTAATAATACATGCAGCTAAATGAGGCAAAAATATAAATGAAAAAAATGGTACCTGATAAACTAGATACATAAGCTACATACAGAACCTAGATAGTCTCTGAGCTCATTCTTTAGTAAAGTCAGAAAATGACTTTTTTTTTTTTTTTTTTTTAATATTTATTTTTTCTCTTTAATTTCATGGCTTTTTGAGTCTCTTCTGAGACTAGAAGAGCTTTTGGCCTATGTAGTTGGCCAGGCACACACCATGAAGTCAATGCATTGTATATTTCAATTCTAGGCTCCCAGTGCTGAATGTGGCTCAGAGGATGGATGGTCTGTAAGAAAGGTAGTCCCTTCTGTAAGGAAAGTGCCTCTGTAAGAAAGGCAGAGAAATGGAAAAATATATTTTAAAGGAAAAAGATTTGTAGAGATTTTTAAGTTTTGAAGAATTTCACTTAATGGTTTGGACTCTTTGTAGAAAAGCAGCACTGTCTAATAAACAACTGTCTACTCAAACTATCACATGCAAGAACATACTGCTTTTTTTAACTACAGCACAGATTGTGTGGGGGAAAACTCCTACAGATTAGCGAAATAAAAGAAAGGTGGAGCAGAAATTCACCCCCTGACACTGTTGACACCTGTAATGACCATCCTTCTGGAATTCCATTGCATGACATCTAACTAATTTAAGAATAAAACCACAGTTATTTCAACATACTTTCATTTGTGTTTTTAGGTACAAAGCTGCCTTGTTTTTCTTAGCAGCAAATGACTAGTGCCTTTCTTCATTAACATACGAACTACTCAAAGCAGTTGAAATGTCCCAAGAAATCTAGAATGCATGTTTACTTACACTGATTTGTATTACATAAATTATAACAAAACACAAAAACCCTTCAAGAAAAAGAAAGAACTCAATTCTAATTATTGATTTTTTTTCCCTTCACTTAGATTAAAAATCTAGTTATTTGAATGTAAACATACACAGACACACTAGAGTAGAATTTCCAAAAGAACATGAAAAATTTGGGAATACATAACATTCAGTTTTGCCCAGATTAGTGGTGATGCTAAGTGTTTTTGTTTGTTTGTTTGTTTGGTTGGTTGGTTGGTTGGTTGGTTGGTTTTGATATGATTTGTTTCTGAAACCTTAAGTTTACTTATTTCTTAAAGTGCTGGGCCAGGCTTATACCAACTGTGTAACCACTTCTCTGCTTTTAATCATCTCTTCCATCTGAATAATATAGCATACAGTACACCTCAAATTTTCCTTATCTCAGTATATTTAATGCCTATGAATGAATTTGTTTTAGTGCTGCAACATGCCAAATATGAGTTTACAGACACCATTTTTAAAGAGCTTCCTCAGCATTTTCACAGTGTCATTAACAGTGGGTGGAAAGCAGGTTACCAGAAGATTCTTGACAACTAAGAGTCATTTTCTACAGCATGGAGCTGGAAGGGTTTAATTCAGAAAGAATCTCTGCTCTATGGAGTGCCAGGGGTTAAATTTGCAGTTAATAATTTCCCTTTTGAAGGTTCTTTTTGTTTTCAATGGAGAATACTAGTAACAGTGCACACAATATGTTGGAAGGAGGGGGACAATTACACTGATAATCCAGGTACATCAATCTTTCTAAAACTCAGTTTATAACTCCTCTTCTAATAGATTCTGATGTCTTATTTCTAACTTTTCTTGCAGAATATTTCCAATTTCCTTTTCAGCTAATGAAACTTCACCCATGATTTTTCTCCATCTCACCTCCAGATTGAGGCAGCCAGTCGAGGCCTGTCCATAACAGCAGCTAGGTTTCTGACTATTAAATTCCTCAACTCCCACGTGCAAGATATAAGAAATTGAGTATTAGTTATTTTATACTACATCCCTATGAGCTGGGTAAAGTCAAAATAGAATTTCCTGAAAGGCTGACAAAAAACACTAAGGAGTTGCAAATACCAAATTACCACTTTAAGTATATTGCTCAGTGGTCTGTTATTTCAGCTATATATCATAATCTTGCTCCACATCTATTAGATTCAATTTTGGCTGTTAATAAGTGTTTGCAATTGGACACAAATATAGTGTCTCCTAAACCTTGACCAAATTGTGACTTGAATTGTTAAACCTACCCAAGGTCCAAACAATTACTTGCTGTACAGCAATGCTTAACTCTGCAGGCACCTTCATTAACTGGGTGTTTTTTGTTAGCTTAAAAACACTTTTTAAGCCAAACTTCAGTTGTTCATATTTTCCTGTGCTGGGGATCATCCCTGCCAGACAAGCCACATTCCAGGGAAGAAAGAAACTCTGTTCACAGTTCCATCCTTAATGGGCTGGCTGGCTGCATAGTGTTCTGGTTTCAAGGGAAGGGCTTCTATGTGCTCCAGCACAGATTCTTCATGACTTTGGTTTTCTGCTTGGGTATATGGTTCCACAATTATTATTTTAACTGTAATTTGGCTAAGAGGCCAAAATGTTGTTCTTAAACCCAAATATACATAAGAGCCTACTATTTTCTTTTGGTTCCCATTATTCTTCACAAGGAGCAGATGTATATTTAAATATATAGCTTTGCACAGAGGTGTCTGATATAGAGGAGAAAGTATACAAAATGGGGTAGAAGATCTACCTCATAAAAATTTTCAGCAATTTCTTTCTCCTTCCATTAAGTATATGGAAGGGAATCTGGATGATAATGCACAACTCACCTTCAAGACAGGTAATCAAGAATTTGGTAAGACTGCATGTTGGGTCAGGTGTCTGAATTACTTGCACTGTATTATGCCCAAAGTCATGTTGGTTGTTAGTGCAGTAGAACTTAATATAAATATGCCAATCTTTGTGGCAATACTTTATTTCATTTTTGAAAATGTTTTTATTTGCTGTTGTTTTCATTTAATGTGACAATTAACAACATTTTAACATATATTTGAAATATTTCTCTGTAATGGTCTGAAGCCAACATTGTTGGTAAGTGCTGAAAATTCCAGTTTTATTAATGTTCTCTAGAGTTAGATAATCCCTATGATCCTCCTGCCTAAAACTGCTCTGGAACAGACACCTGATGAATTCTGAACAATGAAAAGGCCAAAACCTTAGCTAAACTACTGGTTATTTCACATTTAAAATTCATGAATTTGCTTTGCAGTTTTGCCAACTTCCTCATTTGAGATTAGGGGGAGTGAGAAAGAAATGCAAGTTTGAAAGTCCATGGCCTTACTTTGTAAAACACCAGGATAAATGAGAATGAAAAATAAAGCACGGCGAAATGTCTTTACCACTGATTTTTGTAATTTTGTAATCCAAATTCTAGGTAGTAAAAACAACAACAAAAATTTGATCTCTTTCATTATGAAAATATGCACTGCTTAAAATACTTAGAAGAAGCTGATTCAGGATTTTATCCTAGTATACTTTAAAAGGTATAATATTTAATTACATTTACCATTTAGATCATTAATCAAGCAATTAAATTACTTAACCATTTCCAAAGGAAATATAGTTTGCGTCCTCTGTTTCTAATGATTATTTCTGTATCTCAGTATCACTCCATAAGAAACGGCTACATCTAATATACCTAAACAACAAATACAGTTGTAAAGCTACAAATCTAAATTTAAATGAATTTCTGAATTGCAAAACATTATACTCTATTTTAGTTGCTGATAATTTTGCCAAGACTCAATCACTTGGACTAAAATCTTCCACAATCTTGGACTAAAATCTTCCTTCCTTCCTTCCTTCCTTCCTTCCTTCCTTCCTTCCTTCCTTCCTTCCT
>CM021767.1:105456519-105486231 GCA_011076525.1 Nettapus auritus | reverse complement strand
CCTTCCTTCCTTCCTTCCTTCCTTCCTTCCTTCCTTCCTTCCTTCCTCTCTTTTTTTTCTCTCTTTCTTTCTCTCTCTCTCTCTCTCTCTCTCCTTTCTCTGTTTTTCTCTCTTCAATAGGTAGTGAAAGGGATTTAAAAAAAAAAAAAAAAAAAAAACAACTGAATCTTTTGCTCAGGTGAGTTTCCCATAAAACCCTCAAAGAAATGGCAGTACTATCTTAATCTGTCTTCTGAGTTGCTAGGCTTTTTGATATAATTACAGCATTACATACTACTTTTTTTTTTTTTTTTTTTTCTTTTTTCTTTTTTCTTTTCCTACTGACCATTGCTTCATTCACTGTAGAGGAAGGACACACCTCAGAGCATAGATCAGGACTGTGCAGTTACAAAAAGCCCTCCTTGTCATTGTCATAGGCCCTCTACAATCATTTCCAGCAAAAGGTGTAGGGTGTAGAGGGAGTGTGGTGCAAGACGGGTGGGAAGGTCTTGGGAAGAAAGCACTAAAATGCCACAGAAGGTCTGAAACATCCTGCTTTGCAGAGCTGAACGGTTAAGGCAGAATGTTGTATTAACACTAGTGTGCTGTTTCTTATATCCAAATGATTCATTTCAAGCCATTGCTCGCAGATCTGCAATGTACTGTGTAGACACACGTAATGGTGTAGTCCTTGTTTTCTCACTGCCTGAATTGAGACTCCAGGGTCTGATTTCTAGTAACTGTGTTCACTCACAGCTGCCACTGATGTCTGTAGGAGGCTGCTTTGAACATCTAATGTGCTGTGTAATTCGTAGTACTCCACAAAATCAGGTTCTGCGTTTCTCTGACTGAATGAGAAAATTAGTGGGAACTTTGAATGTTTGTATCCGTGTGCCTCAATTCTCAGTCTGTAAAATGGGGATGATAATTTTGTCAGATGGTTGTGGAAGTGAAGTCATTAGTCTAAGTAAAACACTAACATACTACACTGATGAGTACCAGAAGAAAAGCCACAGGAAATGGATAATTCTGTGTTCAGAGCAGGGTTTAACTAATGTGCAGAAAGTAATGCATCGAACTACTCATTGAGCATAAGCAAGAAAATAGCTGTTGAATAGTTCTATTCATATAATATAATATAATATCACTATTATATGATAATTATGCAATTATATTACAATAACATTATCATTATATATTCATATAAATTAATATAATGAGTTTGTCATTATATGGACAGTTGCCAAACTCTGTACAGACAGCAACAATATAGGAAATATATCATGTGAACTTATAATTAAAGAGCGCATCAAAATGTAAATACATTAAAAATAGTCTTACTATTTTTGCTTTGAAAATTGTAGTATTGAAATTTCTATTTCTAACTGCTTCATTAAGTGTTCTTGCACATTCTGTAAGTTTATTCTACTATGTTAAATCTTTGGTGTACAATAATGGCTATGATGTCTTGGCTGAATTTTATTTCCCTGTAAACATCTAGAAATAATATTTGTAATTACATATTGCCTACCTGTTGTCTAGACAGCTTTGTTGAACTTCAAAGACCGATGTGAGCAAAATATGTGCAAAATCTTTCTTTCTCACTCATCAAGACCTATGTCTGTTTCTTCATAATCTAACATGAGAAATGAATTTCATTTTTTTTGTGATCTTAATTTTTCTTGTATAGTCCAATGTAGGTTTCCCATCCATTTATTTCCTAAGAACAGAACAGAATTTGAGGGAAAAAATAAATAAATATATTTCTGTTTTCACTCTGAACTTTACTTAAGCACTGTTGGTATTACATTTGGGAATATAATCAACAAATCTCTATAGAAACATTTTGTTGGTATAGTTACAACAGTTACAGCCTGCAGGATTACTCTTACTGAAAAGAGAGCTGAGATCGTAAACAACCCTTCTGTGACATGCCATTGTGAATATCCCAGTCAATAGAAATAGAAGGTATGCACCTTACAAATCACTGGCAAACACCCCTTAAAAACAGCAATACCTTTTTCCTAAGTTGTTGCCATTTTCTTTCTGTTCATCACACATGACAGAATGAAATGATACCTTTCACACTGATTTATTCCCAACAGACAGCTTACCTAAATTCAGCACGGCATTAAACAATTTAAATAAGCAGAGCTCTTCCCTCAAACTTCCCAGAATTAGCAACAAATGTTTATGATCTCATGCAGTTTCTTTCCAACTCCAAAAAAGCTGAAATGTTTGTATATCACCTGTAGAGGGGCAGAATGGAATTAATTTTACTGAACTTTAGAAATCTGTGTATACATGTACAACATCTCTGACAACCAAATTCTGCTCCCTTTGTAGTCAGTGAGAGCACATTTAAAACACAACCTATCGAATACATTTCCAGATGAGAGATGACACCCAGAAATGTTTATTTGTTAGTTCACTACAAGGAACTCAGGGAATCTAGACAACAAAAAATCTAGACAACAAATTCAAACAGAAAAAAAAAAAAAAAAAAAAAAAAAAAAAAAAAAAAAAAAAAAAAAGCATGTTTGGTCGTAATCTCTCAATTTATCATGAAACTGATAGCTGAGCACTCTAATATAGTATGTATATTAGAAACTATTAGTAAAGTAAACTGGTGATCTGTATGAGCAGTGGAATACCTGAGTCCATACTGCTACATTATTCAATAGCATCTGTTATAGGTAGGGCTGGGGCAACTGCTATATTATTCAAAGAGCCTCTGTTATGGGTTGGTCTGGGGCCACCTAACATTAACCCAAGCAGTCCTTTGGAACAAACTGGGAGTCAGCATATGGCCTGGCCTGAGGGCTAGACAGCAAGTCCAACATTATTTAGTTTGCATCTGTGGGTGTTCTTTATATGTGTTGTATCTCAGTAAGTGAAAGGCATCCATTTTGCTCTTGGGAGATACTTTGTTATCTGGAGCCAAGTTGAACAGTGCAATAAATGCACAGTACTAAATCTCTGGAGTTATAATCAGATTTCAGTATTTCTCTCTGTTTTCTAGTAGCAGTCATACTATCTTTCTCTTCTTAAGTAGGACTTGATTGTTCAAACATATTTTTAATGAACTCTGGTCTTACAAGTAATTGTTTGTCATTAGGCAGACTAAGTAAATTTCTTTGAGGTCAGGATTTCATCTATTTTATCAATAAGATTGATCTATGGCTTTCTGTGAAGCAGATATTACTCAGGTAATATGTCCTAATTTCTCTCACCCTCTTTTTTTTTTTTTTTTTTTTTTTTCTTTTTTTTAATATATATATATATTTCTATGCATGTTCTAATCTGAAATTAGCAGTAAACACATCAGGAAAGCAAATCTTTTTCTAACCCAATTAAGTCCTAGATATGTAGAGATATATCCAGGGAATGTAGCTGGTATATGTTGACAACCCAAATAAAAATAATTAAAAAAAAAAATCAAGGTAAAGAAAATGAGTGTAAGGCATACTAGGATTTGTAATATTTCGGCTATCTGAACAGTAACATCCTAAATCTCATATATATTCTGTGAATGCCATTAAGACATCCAGACAGTACTGATAGTCTCAAATATTTCAGACTGAAATATGCATACTAAATTTAGTATGAGCAGGTTATGGTAATACCCAGTAACTTGATACGCTTTCTTATATTCAGCAATATATACTGACATATGCAATCCATGGGGAAAGATTAAGAAGAAGGTAGAGGGTAACATTAGGTGAGACAAAGGCAGATCAAACAGTCAAAGGCCAAGTTTTTGAACGAAAAGATAATAAGGTAGACTGGCAGAGAGTGCATTTTAAAAGAATGATGATAATAGAGGCAGTAGGAAAATGTACTCTAATTATGAGCTCTGAAGATACAAAGATTAGAATTTGAAGGTGATAACAGTAAGCAGTTTCCATTCAATGCTTTTTTTTTTTTTTTTTTTCCTTTTTTCTTTTTTCTTTTCCCTAGCTAGGCACCATTATTTATCTTCTAATTTCAGTTTCATATTCCTTTCCTTAATTGTCTGTCAAACTCCCTTCCCCTCCCTCTTTTTTTAACCTCTTCAACTTTCATCTTCACTTTTTATTGTATTGTCTCCTTTCTTCCAGATCCTACCCATTCTTTGATTTCTTTTAAACTGACTCTCTCAATCTTCTGGTTGGTGTTTGTCAATTTGGTGTACATTACGAAAGTAACTTTAACTTTGAGAGTAATTATTTGAAAATAATATTTGTGTGTGTGTATGTGGGTTTATTATGAATGTGACTTTAACTTTGAGAGTTAAAAAATTATATTTTGAAAATAATGTTTCAATTTTATTTATTATTATTATTATTATCATTATTATTATTATTATTATCATTCATCTCTACAGATTCCTTTTCCAAAATAGATTTTGGCCCCTGACTTCCCGTGTTATTAGCTCAGCACAACAGATGATTTCCTTATAGGAATAAGCAGCCTGAGATATCAGTAAGTCAAATCCAAACCCTTGCTCCAAGAAGGACCAAGCTTTGAAGGTTTGAATATGTTGCTTTGGACCTTATTTTAAATATCTCTAAGTATGGATATTTTTCTGCCTTTCTGGGCAACCTGTTTCAGTGTATGACCACTTTAAACTGGGAAGGCTGAATAAAGACCAAGGCAAAGAAGAAATAAGGTGTATTGATCTCTTGTTTTTCCTTGAGTAATAATCCATATAATACATATTTCCTTAAGTAATAATCCATATATAAGGGAGGTTTCATCTTTAAATTCATTATGATCCTAAGTGAGAACTGAAAAATGCAGTTACTTTGTTATTTCGTTTAGCCTCAAGATCTTAATGATCACCTAAGGTTAAATGTAAGTAATTTGGGAAGCTAATACCAGCTAGTGTTCACTATCATATGGACTAACTCACCACCATGTAGTACTATGTTATAACAGGTTCTGAAACTGATCACATGTTCTAAATTCACACTGTGATAAATTTCCCAGAAATCACCTTGCCCCCTGCAAAGACATGACAGAATTTATACTTGATTTGCACATGAGAAAACTGACAGATATTGAGATTAATATAATGACCTAAGACTGTAATTATAAGAGGAGACAAAGCATGGGAAAGTAAAACATTGTTCAACATCTTGTATATTAAAATTTCCTAGGTCTACAGGAAGGGGCAATGTTTGATAAAGCAGAAACATATATATATAAATATATATTTGTTTGTTTGAATTGTATTTAACTTTAAAAACAAAACAAACAAACAAACAAAACACACCACACTATAAGTTTAAGATTTAGATCAGATACTGTGAATGAAAATGTGGCCATGGAAAATCATCAAAGAGAAATGTGTCTAAGTTTTCACATGGCATATGCAGTATCTACTTCAGTATTTTTAGTACATTTTAAGTATGGGTGCAAAGCATTTTGACAACAGACTGCTAATACTTATAGCAAGTTAGGTCTTTCACTAAGAAAATATTCAAAAAATTGTCTGAGAAATGTAAGTGTTAATAAATATCATTCTGCCTGTTAGAGGCAACATTTGCTTGCACTTAGAGTTTCTGATTGGGAGTTAATTGGTCCATAATTTTGTTCCTGACATTCAAATTAGCTCAGTACCAGAAACAATATAGAATGGTTCTCAATCCCAGATTAAAAAAAAAAAAAAAAAGGAGGGGGGGGCGGGGGGGGGGGGGGGGGCCGGGTGGAAGACTACTTTCAGAAAATTAAATGAGATAGTAATAAACAGAAAAATAGAAAAGTTCCAGTCGATGGGTAGAATTAATAAAGGTAAAACTGCCAAATAAAATTCTACCTACAAGGTGTCTGTCATATCTCATACTAGATACTCAAAAGTTGAGGTCTATGAAAGCAAAGGTCATTTCTGTAATTCTGACTACTAATAGCTTTCAGTTAGCATAAAACTTAAAAGTACTGACTATATAAATCTTTCAAACCTGGAACATTTATGAAATACATTAAATCAATATAATTTATTCAGAAGAAAAGATTGAAGATACAATCTTACAAAGGTGAAATGTTGATGTCACCAATATTCTGTGATAACTCAGTTATTAATGCATTCATCTGTGAACTGCATACTAAAGAGAAACAATGCCTCATAATAGCAAAATCCATTTTCAGATCAAGTGAAGAAAAGACAATTTACATGCCACCTCTTTTCCACTGCCTGGCATTGTCATTAAAGAAACACTCTCAATCAATACCTCTCACTTGTGAAGTAAGTATTTGAATGTATAAAAAGCATTAACGTTTGTGAAATCCTACACCTTTCAATAAATCTGGGAATCTGACATTGTTCTTATGTATTCAACAAACTCATGAAAGATTACTGAAAAAGCATTTTTCTGTGTTTCTTCATTTCCAAGTTATAACAATCCAAAGACCTTGGATACTACAGAATGCTTTACTTAGTGGACTGAAACTAGCTATAAATTAATTGCAGATCCAGATCTGTAAAAATTCACAGCAGCTAGATTATGTGGTTTGGTCATGAGAAAGTTGAGCTTGGTGTTATGTGAAGTCTAAAGGAAGTCTAGATATCTGCTGGACTCCTACATGCATTGCCAATAGAGACAGTCTATTTGAAAAACACGTTATTTGTAAGGCTTGCAAGTTCAGCTGTTTAAAATGTAATAAAGGTGGTTTATGAGGGCACTTCTGTAGGTCCACGGTTTTGTGGGGACAAAACATCTTTTCCATATTTTCAGTGCTGCAGACAGTGTAATTCCATCTTTATTCTGTTCTACCTCTGCTAAACTTTTCCAGCCTACATTTCTGTGAGGGAAGGTCTGCAATTTAGCTCATATATTTAACTACCATTATATATCATAATTATTTAGACAAGGAAGATAAGCACTGGTCATCTATAAGTAACTTGGAATTCTGTTTTCTTCTCTTTCTGTTCCCTCCCTCTCCCCCCCAACTAGCTGACTATACACATGACTACATTTGTAGGTAATAATTTTCTGGCCATGAGACAGATATACAACCTTATTGAATCAATGATATCGAACTATTTAAGACCAAAACCACAGGATAGCTGTATCCAATATCAGTATTTGTTGGCTGTTTGTGGTCAACCCAATGGGAAATGTCTCTGACCCAAGTTAAATTTCAAATTGTGCAAGGATTTCTATAGGAGACACATTATGGCTCAGGTTAAAAAACAGAACAAAACAACAATGAAAAAAAAAAACAAAAAAACAAAAAAACACAAACCTTTTTTTCAGAAAACACAACAACATTTTAACAATAGACAACTGAGTTATAGTGAACTGGAGTTTGCTAGCACAAGCACAATTCTGCAGGGTGCAAAAGAATGCAAAGACACAACCATTCCCTCTCCAACGATCCATCTTCAAATACACAGGAGTGCATGCATAGTCTTTTTAGTAATGAGGAATAATCTTAGATCCGCTTTCCCAGCTAATAAACCTTACTGAGGGGCAAGAATTTATAAGGTCTCTAAATACAGGCTGGGCAGATCAAATCAGTATGATCCAAATAGGAGCATTTCATGATACCAGAGATGTGCTGAGAAATTTTAGGTGTCATTTTTCTTTTTTTAAAAAAAATGACACAGTTCAGTAAAATTTATTGATATAAGATTCAACACCTGAAATTGCATGCCTTGTGGTATAAAGGAGGGTACAATAATCACAGTAGTTCCATCTTGTATTGCCAAATTGAGAGAAATGTGAAAGCCGGAGGAAGGAGAAAGTAAAGCCTGAGAGTTGAGATAAAGACAGTTTATTAAGATAGGAAACAATAATAATAATAATAATAATAATAAAATAATAATAATAATAATAATAATAATAGTGTGTATGAAACAAGAGATGCACAATGCAATTGCTCACCACCCGCTGACAAATGCCCAGTCTATCCTGAGCAGCCAGCCCCCCATCCCGACTAGCCACCCCTATATATTGTTTAGCATGATGTCAGATGGTATGGAATACTCCTTTGGCCAGTCTGGGTCAGCTGTCCTGGGTCTGTCCCCTCCCAGCTCTTGCTGCACCCCCAGCCTACCCGTTGGCAGGACAGAGCGAGGAGCTGAAAAGTCCTTGACTTGGTATAAGCACTGCTCTGCAACAATTAAAACATTAGCATGTTATCAGCACTCTTCTCATCCTAATCCAAAACACAGCACTCTACCAGCTACGAGGAGGAAAATTAACCCTGTCCTAACTGAAACCAGGACACAATTAAAACTTTTTTAAAGGAAGGTTGTAAAAATAAACCATAACATAAAATTGATTTCTAACTTTATTTAACTTCATTTAAATGGAATTCTGGCATTTCTTTTGAAAAAGCAATCCAAAGACTCCTGCTTGAGCAGCTGCTAAGCCCATTAGGAGTAATACTACATAAAAACTAGATAATAATCCAAGCCATCTTCTCCCTGAGACAGTACTACGCTCCTCTGTAACACTTACATATTTAATAAGAGGTGGTCAATATCACCCTTACAAGTTATTCCCTTTACTATGCTTCAACAAATGAGTCTTGCTGTGTCAGTTATATTCTACCCGAAAGAAACTCAATTTTTCGACCTCATCTAGAGTAAACACCTAACTCACCTAGTCCAGGTGCCAATGGACTGTTTTGTGCTTTTTGCATTGCCTATTTCACACAATCACAGAATCACAGAATCACAGAATTTCTAGGTTGGAAGAGACCTCAAGATCATCGAGTCCAACCTCTGACCTAACACCAACAGTCCCCACTAAACCATATCCCTAAGCTCTACATCTAAACGTCTTTTAAAGACCTCCAGGGATGGTGACTCCACCACTTCCCTGGGCAGCGCGTTCCAATGTCTAACAACCCTTTCGGTAAAGAAGTTCTTCCTAAGATCCAACCTAAAATTCCCCTGGCGCAACTTAAGCCCATTCCCCCTCGTCCTGTCACCAGGCACGTGGGAGAACAGACCAACCCCCACCTTGCTACAGCCTCCTTTCAGGTACCTGTAGAGAGCGATAAGGTCGCCCCTGAGCCTCCTTTTCTCCAGGCTGAACAATCCCAGCTCCCTCAGCCGCTCCTCGTAGGACTTGTTCTCCAGGCCCCTCACCAGCTTCGTCGCTCTTCTCTGGACGCTCTTTCTTCATGTACTCTTTAGAGAACCTGGATGTCTGCTTATATTAATTGAATAACCTGTGAGCCTAATTTTAGACATAATGAAATCTAAATTGAATGCACTTAAGGGGCCTGTTTTGCTCTTGTGTCTATTCTCCAAAATAAATATTTAAAATAAATATTTAAACCTTCCATGAATTTCTGTAAGAATACAGATGATTAGAAAAAAATTATAATTCTGATACCTAAATACTAAAAAAAAAATATTATCTCAAATATTATTGTATCTTTTCTGCTATTCTTTCAAAGTTTGACAGAGTTTGAACCATGACTTTAAGAGGGACAATTTGCAAAGCTTTATTCTGGAAGGAAATACAAGTCAGTATATTGAGTTTATAAAGCTCTACCTTCATCCTCATGTCACCTTCACTGATAACTGCTAAAGCCCAACAGTCCACAAATTTTTGACTTGCAAGCTCAGTTTTGGCTGTTACAACTTTAGTCAGTTAATGTTTCCCCCATCAACCCTGCAGACAATCTTGTCTCTCTGGTAATGCCATACAGAGTCTTTTACTGGAAGTCTGTTACTGGAAGATGCTTTCAGGATTAATTCATGCATGCCAAATGTGTTCCAGAGTATCTTACATGGATCCTGCTAAATCTGATTGCCTTGTACAGTGAATTGGTACACTGGATCATTAAATTACATTAAAAATCATAGAACAGTTTAGGCAACAAGACACCTCTGGAGATCTGGTCTAATCCCTACTCAAAGTAGTGCCAACATAGAGTAAATTACATAGCACCTTACCCAGTCAGTTTTCAAGTGTCCTCAAAGGTGGACAGTTCACAGGCTCTGTGAGCAACCTGTTGCTGTGTTTTTCTACTCCTATGGTGTGAAAAAGTCCTAACGTATGAATGGAATTTATCTTGTTGCACTTTTGATAGATGCCACTCATTCTTTCTCTGTCCACCTTCAAGAAGTGTCTCATTCCATCTTCTCCATAGCTTCACATTAGGAAGTCAGCTATAAGGTAGTAAGGTATTAGGTAGTGAGCAGTAAGATCTCTCTTCAGGTATTTCTTATCAAGGCTGAAAAACACTTCTCTCTTAACCTCTCCTTTAACATTACGTGCTCCAGCCCACTGACAATCTTGGTGGCACTTCCGTCAACCCACATCTATGTCTTATTTAGATTGTATTTGGATAAAAATGAACAGAGTATACCAATGCCACCCCACAAGTGTGAATAGAAGGATCATTTCTCCATCAGTTTTATCTCCTCTGCAAATTGGGTCATTGCTGAGGTCATTGAACAGTATTGGCCCTATCATTGTGTTTAAGGAATCTCATTTGTAATCAGATGTGATTTAGAACTTTTACTGATGACCACAACCTTTTGAGCCCTGTGATTAAGCAGTTTTCAGCCCTCATTTTAGGCCACACATCTAGTCCAACTCTTTTCAGCTTTGCTACAAGGATGTTATGGTCAAAAGATATTCATGGATGTTATGACTGTGTCAAAACCATTGCTAAAGTCAAAGTAAACAACATCCACTCCACTTCCCTCATTGATGGAGACAATCATCTTAACACAGAAGGACAAGATCTCCTTTGAGTCACGTATCTCTTGGTGTGTGAGGAACAAATATTAGTTTATATATATATAAAAACATCTGAAAAGTTGTGAGGTCTGTTTTTATAACATGAAACTAAGATCAGATTCTACATGCTCTTTGGAGGAACAAAAGTATATGTGACCATTTAAAACACAAACTTCACTGAAATAGTAAGAGAAGAGAGAATCGATTTGACTGTCAGGAATGAGCCTAGGGTAGATTGTCCTCTGAAGCACCTACGTTTAATCTCTGGAAGGACTACCTGGTTCACAGCAAAAGAGAGTCTGAGAGTGAACAGAATTACATGAATGGATTTCTGAGGAGAAACCAAGGAACTAAGTTCTTTTACAATGTAAATGTACTTTCTGCTTAAACACTGAAGTCCTTGTCCCTTTGCTATATATTTCCTCTGTCAGGATTACTGACAGAGAGATTGGGAGAAAGCACAAAGATATGCTTTTATCTCAGCTCCCTAATTTTTTAAACATAAAAAGAAATTTAGATCATGGATTTTCAGGGATGTGGTGTGTCTCCAGGCGGGCAGGATATCGTCAGAATTAAAGTTCATTTATTTACAAATAAACAAGCAGGGTTTAACATATTTGTAAACTATAACACGGAAAAGCTGGAAATCAGTGATCTGGAGGAAGACAAACTCAAAAGCTTTAGAATCTGATTTAAGGATTATACTGTTTAAATCAAGACAATTTTTTAATAGCGTGATTATTAATGGTTCAATCCAAAATCATTCTGCAAAAAGTATAAAGACAAACAAGAAGCATGAAATCTACAGAGTAGAGCAGGTGGAAAATCAAGTGTGAAATTGGCAATTTTTTGTTACATGGGGAGTCTAAAGCTTTATTGTTAGACATGGTGTGACTGGAACTGAGTAGCTGAGGTTATGATATCTAAATAATGGCTATTTATCATGTTGGAGTAACAGGATCTCTAACCCAGATTTGAAAAATGTGCAAAATTATGATTTAATTGAAGTGAGCTAGACAAGGCATGACCAACAAATGGCTTAGACCCATGTAATGGGAATTTTACTATGCGTGGAGTTAAAATGGGATGTCTCATTTTCTAAGATGACCAGGGATTTCTGTCATGCCATGTCAATACAGAGTAAAGTGGATGGACTACAGAATGATGGAAGGACAGTTAGAAAGATAAGTTTATTCCTTTTGCTCAGGTTTGTTTTGTAATATTCTGACAATATTAACCTTATAAAAAGCAAGGCTGTATGATATCACACCTGAATGGAAAATGTTGAATTAATAAGTATTTATTGTTAATATATATTATCAAAAAACTAGGAGTTGTTTATCATTTCTATCATATCTATCATAAGTACAATTTATAGTACTTATTGTACCATCAGACTGTATTTAACAAAGACACATAGCTGACTGATGAGATACTACTGCTTAAATTACTGAGAAAGTGTAGAAACTATGAAATGTAAAAAACATCTTTAATTGATTACTCTTAAATAACATTACTAAGCCTTTTAGACTTGTGAGGTCTGTTTTCATAGTATGAAATCTTGTTGCTTTTGTCATGCTGTACAGTGTAAAGATTATATTCATAGTGATTCTGACATTAGTTCGTTCATTTCAGAGATGTGTACTGTTCAATCTTATCTCTTTCCTTGTTTTACTTATAAATATTGAAACTAATGTATCATAACAACTTACGTGACATCTTTAATAGTATAAATCTGCTTAGGTTTAGAATCAAATAGGTAATCATAAGAAGCAACTACAGATTGTCAAATCCATGTCAGAGTTGTAACTATACAGTTAGTATAAACAAGTTGTCAAATAATTATAATAAAAAAGAAAACTGAAATGTAGAAGAAACAGTGTTCTGTGTGGCACTGCATTTTTTTCTCCTAATTGTTCGTTTCTTGAATGTGAAGTGCTTATTCACCTGGGGTGGGAGTGGCAGGATTGCACCTGATTCTATACTGCATTTTAGAAAACTGTTTTATAGGACCAAGAATCAGATGACAACTAAATAGTGACACTACAATAACAAGAGAACCTGAGAATATAGTTGTACAATTTTTAAGGAGAAGGATCAACATAGGCTTCTGAGAGACTATCATGTCAGCACACAACACCCATCATTCCCTCCCTGTAGATTACGAGGTTATCAATGAAGCTGCCAGTCAAAACAGTGCAGTTCATATGAAGGAGCAAAAGCTGCATCACCAAACTGTCCACAAATCTAGGAGACTGTCAGAGGAGAAAGCAAAGTGACTGTGAGTCTAAATGCTGTCAGGCTAATGTTGAGACCTTGATCCACACTCAAGGGTCTCTCTCCCCAGAGGCAGTGGGTTTTGCTCAGATTCCCTTCCATGAAAATGGGGATAATAAATGTTGTTGAAGACAGGAGTTTTAATATATTATGAAGTGCCTAGGTGTTGCAGTGATATGGAAGGTATGAGTGTCACAGATAAAGTCTTTGACTGAGTTTTCTCTCTATTACAAAAAGGAAGGAAAATAAACCACACAAAAAACACTTGTCTATTTCTCAGCAACTTGTCCCCCCAGATCAAGTTACTGTAGACTGAAGATAGCTATGCCCAGGTAGGTACAATTTCAGAATTTTCTCTATATATTCTTACCTATATATATACTTTAGAGTTTTGTTTCATCCTCAGATATCTCTGTGATGAAAACCACTAAAAAATTCATTCATTTGTAGCAAGAAATGTAAGTTTTATATCATATGCACTACTGACTTGACAAAAACAAACAAACAAAAAATCTAGTTGTATTGCAGTTTTTAGGAGGTTGTTTTAAAGCACCCAGCTTCATTTGTGAGGCTGGTGATTAATATATTTTTTTTAATCTACCACTATTATATTATTAGTTTCTGCTATTTTGCTATTTACTTCCTTATGTAAATCTAAAACAAACAAACAAACAAGAAAACAAAATAAACAAACAAAAAAACAACGTAGGAATAATTTTTGCATCTACTCCTTTGTTTGTGGAACTTCATTTGCTAGTGGAAATCAATGGCTTTTGCTTTATAACATAGAAAGAAATCTCAGCAGCACTTGTGGCAGCTTAAGCATGTAATTTCTGTTAATGTTAATGGGAACTGCATGCCTAATCTACCATGCACAGCCCTAAAAACTTACTTCAGTAGATCCTGTTTTTCAGAAGTGCATTTGTGATATTGCTTGTCACAGTGAGTTGATACATAAATTTACTTTTTTTTTTTTTTTTAAACATACAAGCAACATCCATTGACCTTTCTCTATGTAACTCATGTCATCATTATAAATAGCTACATTTATAATTATTACATGAACATACTATTTATACGAGAGAAGACAGAGAATCAAAGCCAATGCTTTCATGTGAAAGACTCAAAACCAGAAGCACATTTTCTCTTAAACAGATGGGATTAAACTGTGTAGGTTAATGTGTATTTCGGTAATGTCTGTCCTTATTCTATCTACCCTGTAGAACCCACTTGTAGCTGTTTTCAGCAGCAGTGCATTTTGAGGGAACTTGGAAGTTAAACATACAACCTTATTGAAGCCAGATGTCCCCAATTTAAGACTATTGGGGATCCATAGATCTGCACCTTTTCCACACAGAATGCTACTGAATTATTTGTTTTGAAAGTCAGTAGTTATATATATATATATTAATTTATTTTCTATTTGCACAATGTCCTTTCACTACAGTTTTATTGATAGATCATCAGTTTAAGAATTGCTTGGACTATTCCTAACAGATATTTATTTCTATCTGATGGAGAAATAAAATGATTTTCCAGCAGAGTTCAGTTCCTGGGAAATGAGGGACAGTTCCCAAAGAATATGCACAGTAAAAATCACCAGAATTAACACCATGGTATATTGGCAGTATCCTTAGAGGCAGAGCGCTAACTGACCTGAGTCACATTCTCACCCTGAGGAGTAATACTTGCAAAGATAATATTATGTATTATGGGATACTTCCAAAGATCTTATTTTTTATTTTTTTTATTGTTTTCTGATTTATTCATCCTTATTAAAAAATCATTACAATACAGGCTGAGGGATTACTTCTTTATAAAGACTTTTCAGATGCAAGTGTAGCCATCATAAGAGCAAGAAACTGTTTTATATTCAGAAGATATGTTCAGTTACATACACAGATTAATCTAATTTAGGTAGCTAAGCATTAGCTCTTACAGTTCAAACTAATTACCTTAGGCTCCTAAATATGTGTGTTGAATCATTTTTGGGAATTATCTACTTATCTCCACTGACCAAAAGAAATTTTTAGGTGCCCAAATTAGATGAGTTAAATCCTTTGCAGTTCATTTAAATTGCTAAGTGCTGG
The DNA here is from genome assembly GCA_011076525.1 of Nettapus auritus. NCBI lineage: Eukaryota > Metazoa > Chordata > Aves > Anseriformes > Anatidae > Nettapus > Nettapus auritus. The sequence continues at coordinate 105,471,194 of CM021767.1, read as the reverse complement.
TCAATTCCCCTGTGACCTGTCTCACAGGTCAGTTCCCCTGAGTCCCAACATACTGGGGCATAAGGCAGCTTCAGTGCTGACACCATTTAGATAAATTCACATGCACTGACATGACAGGACTGTGCTGAGTGTTAATGCATTCTGTGTCTCAGGTGGCTTACTAGCCTGTGGGCATATTCCTGCACTTCTAACACATCTACTTTGTGGCCAGAAGTGGTTTGCACTATTCTGGCTTGAACTGTAGAGTTAGTTGTACTGAAAAAGCTGTATAATTTGATTTTAGCTGGGCAGGAAACTAAGTGTAAAGGCAGTTTCACTTGACCATACAGACAGATCTAAAATTACCCAGCCTTTATTTGACTGTGTATGAGATCTTGTGTCCATTTGTCTTGATGTCCATGATGTCTTGAGTCCATTTAAGACTACATTATATGTACACATTACAATTTTTCTTTACTATTTGGATCCAGATCTCTTTTTTTCAGGATTTTAATGGAAGTTTTCTGTATTGATGAAAGCATATTCTTGCTCATGACAAGAGAGATCTTGTCAGAAGATTAGGGATTGGATTTTTGCATATGCAGCTTGAAAATAACTTTTGCAGTCAAGCATTTCAAATTGATTTGGCTGTTTCACTACTCCCCCATTTTTGTATACCAACATTTGCCAGTTATGAAAATAATCTTGTTTATTGTTTTTGACTACATTTCTTTTTTCCCCCTGGACATAAAAATGGTTTAAAAAACAACACAACCACAAACAAACAAAAAAAACCAAACAAACAAAAAAAAGAAGAGGAGGATCAGACTAGTAAAATTTCTTTTTTCCCTTACCTGTCCTCATAATATCATCCATTCCCTCAGATGAACCCTCTTTCAACCGTGTTGGAAAAAAAAAAAAAAGAGAGGAGAGATGATTTGTCTATTCAACCTGTCTATGTAGAAAAGCATTTGTGGATCTCCTATGTACTCTACAAGTCTGGACTCCTAACAAGAAGAAATTGCAACCAGTTGAACTATTTTACATAATTTATTTTATTTTATTTATTTTATTTTATTTTATTTTATTTTATTTATTTTATTTCTGTTATGAATTATCCTGAGAATTCTTGGGCACCCTAACATCTTTCCTCATTACCCTGAACTCTTAATTTTCCTCTTTTCTCCTAAATAAAGCTTCTGACTATGTCTTAATACTCCCCATTGTCATGCTCCCGAGCTTCAGGTCCCCCAAAGGACCATTGGCCTCTAACTACATTCTTATCCTTTAATTCAGCTATTTCTGAATGTTGCAAACATGCAGGGTGGGCTTTTCTGTTCTCCACATACAGTCAGCTGGGAAAACACACACACACACAAAAATACGCAACTGTAATGACTCAGAAGAACATGAATTTTCCTTATCCAAAAAAAGCAGCTTTCATCCTTTCTCCCTCCTTCACCTTCTTCACACTGTAGTTTGGTTTCCTTTCTTTGCTTTGCTCAGCAGATGATGACAGCATCATTAGCTACATGGGCTACAATGGCATTACCTGCAGATCTTATCCACGGTAGAATTACAGCAATATTCTATGTGGGCACTAGAACTCGGTTGCTTATACTCCTTATTTGATTGTTGCAGTACTACCCATCTGCTTTTCACCTTGACAGATTAATATTCTCCAGGATGTTGCCCGTATGTAATTCAGGGGTTAAGTATAGGCCAAGTAGATAGTTTGGATGCAACCACATTGTGAAGAGAGGGGCCTAAGAGAGTTTCACAGTACAAATAAAATCAAACCATGCCAGTTGGTTGGGGGAACAGAGTAAAATCTCTAAAATATTTTTCTTTGATATTTTAGATGTAACCAAAATTTTTCAGGTTTCCTGTTCCAGTTCTCTTCTAAAATTACTCCACTAACACCTTTACACTTACATATGTGAGACCCATAGGCTCTGTGGTTATGTAGCAATATGATATATTGATATATTGATATCAGGGGAGTTCCACCAGTGCTGTAGCGGTTAACTATAAGACTATATGTACAGTTGTTGTTGAACACACTTTTTTTTTTTTTTTTTTTTTAATCATGCATTTTGGCTTCTCTTTAGAATGATGTCAGGCTTGGGCAGTATGTATGACTGTGCAATACTCCATCATGCATACTCCATGATCACCCATTTTAGCAGGTTCTCAGGTTCTCACCTGGTGTGAAGCAACTAGATCTTTCCAGCAGGAAGCACAGGTGAAGTCAAAAGCTTTCTTCAGTCAGGATCCATGTCCTCCTCTTCTAGGTTAGAAGGCCTACATCACTATTCACCCATTCTGTCAGTGTAACCCTCCGTTAAGATACCAGCAGATCGTGTGCCTTCACTAGCTTCCAAGGCATGCATCAAGCATCCTTACTTGACAAGCTGTAGAAACATAATTCTGATGGACTGCAAGCAATATTAGTATTTTGTCAAGTGATTTTTGTTTGGGCATTGTGTGATCAAAAGATCCATAAATAATTTTGTCTCAAGAGTTTACAGAGGAGATACACAGAAAATATAAACCACTTGTTATATATATAAGAAGCCATAGATCTTCTTGGAGTTGTGTGTAGAAGGAGTAGGAAAGCCATAGTTTTGTCGTGGGGAAGACTCCTCTCTCTACATGTATAGAAGTAGCTCAGCAAGTTGGTACTGCCATTTCTGAATGCAATCCTGTTCAGTTTAGATTTAATTTAAAACATTTATGGTAGCAAATCCAAGATTCAAGTATTCAGTGAGGTTTCTTTGTATTCACACTACAGTGAACTGCCTCTGCTCTTTTTACATGAATCCAGAGAAATGTCAGATATGCTCTTCATCCCCATCTCTGAAGAAATGTTTAGAGGGAAGGAAAAGTGAAGTGAGCTTAGAAACTGCAGAAGCATTCCCTTCAAACCATTTCTCCTTCAAAAAAAGCACACAAGAGCTGCATGGCAAATAGGAATGATGCTTTACATTTGAAAGAAACAGTGTGATGTTCTAGATTCATCTGCCATTTTGAATACATAGAAAAGACAAAACAGGGAAATAACAAAACATGTTCATTATGCAAGATATACACGCAGACTGATGCTGCCTTCTTTCCCTCCCTTCTGGAATCTCTAAGGCTGCTGCAGGTAACTGAAGCCATACATAAAGCCAATTATCCTTGCTTAGATGACCAGCAATGGGATGAGGTTCTCCCCAAAAGATCTTTTAGATTTCAATATTCAAGGCATGAGGCTTGTCTAAACATCCTTATGCAAAGATGAAACCTTTGGTACTGGGATGAAGTAGGCCATGAAGATCCTGGCAATATTCTTAGTGGTGATTCTTTGATTGTTCTGTTTTCATATTTTTTTGGTCAGCTATAACTTTGCAAGAATGTGGATTTTTTTTATTTATTTTTATTTTTTTTTTTTTTTTTTAATGGGGGGGGTATTTCTTTGTTATTTTTACGGCTGTGTCAGTTTCTTTACTGTTGATGTCCAGCTATATGAAATAAGATAGTTGTCATTGTTAGGCATCTTAAGCACTGTTATCTTTTAATGACAATCTTCACTAGAAAGGGAGAAGAAAATTTTTTTGTTCCCACTGTAACAGCTCTGAAATATTTAAACCCAGACATCGTGTTCTTGCTGGTGTCTATATGGTGCTGGTGTCTATATGTCTAAACCTGTGACTATTTAGGAGTGTGGAGAATAATAGAATGCTGGTCTTTGCAATTTGTATGGACACAGAACACATATTCCAGAGCTTGTGATACAGAAATCCTATGAATTCTTCTTTGGCTTAGATCCCCTGTTATCTTTCTGATTTGTTTGATACAGACTCTGTTGATATTGGCAAGAAATCAGAACTGGAATGTCCATACTATATTTGCACTTACAGACTGACAACAGTCTGGGTTTATGATAATGTGCAATATGGTGACAAAAAGGAAGGATATTACCTTTATGTGAATGGGTCCATCAAACATGGCAGCTGACCCTGAAGGAACAGAATTTTACCCAATTCTGGTCCCCAGGTGTTTGAAACTAAGAACGTATCAATCTTCTTTTACCGAAGCCTGCTTTCCAAGCTGGGGAAAGTGATTTGGCACATGGATGTGAACTAGACCAGAGAAATAATATAATTTTGAGGACAAAGCCTTGAGGAACTCTGTGTGCGTCAGCAACACCAGCTATCCACATGTGACCACTGCAAAAGTGAGTACAGTTTGGAAGGTTGCAAATGTGAGCCAGTCTACCACATCTACTCCAGAGGACCATATGGAAATACCCCGAAAGAAACAGAAACAAACAAACAACAAACAAAAGGTGGAAATGTTATGCATATCTAACATTTCATTCAGAATATAACATGAAATTCACACATTAATACTACTAATAGGGTAAAAATTCAGGGGCATAAATCCAAAATCTCCTTATGTCAATGGAGACCATCAACAATAACTGGTATAATTCTAAAATGTATGATGCAAATATCTAGTTTGACCATCTGTACTAACGTGAACAATATTTCATTGTAAGTAGGTTTTCTGAAATCAGTTGGAATTTAGAGCTTAGTGATATGGTTTAGTGGAGGACTTGTCAGTGTTAGGTCAGAGGTTGGACTCGGTGATTTGGAGGTCTCTTCCAACCTAGATGATTCTGTGATTCTGTGATTCTGGTTCATGATCTGAAGCTGACAAAGAAAGACAAATACGCAGAAAAATCAAACATACAGTAATACAAAAAGCTTTTGTTTGGTGAGATCAAACTATGAAAAGAAAAAAAAAAATGTAATTACTGAGTGATATATTATAAATTCCACCATGATTTTTTCTGGTGTTTCTGTTTTGTCTGTGTCATTCAATTATGAATTTGTTCTTCATTTCTTCACAAAATAATTGTTTTTAATTGTGTGTAAATATAATCAAATTCTTTTTCAGTCTACCCTATTCAATACAGTTGCAAAATAATCAATATTAACAAACACAGAGGGAAACAGAAAATCCTAGTTTAATAATAATAAATAAAATCTAAGAAATGCATAAGTCAACCGTCTGGTATAAGGATATTAAAAGTATGTCTTAAACTGTACCATAACTAAAGCACACAATTTAGGCACAGCAAGGGTCCAGCCATGCTTTTTAATAAGTTCTCCATATTGTACCTGGAGTTCTGAAGTCGTTTATTTATTAATTTTTAAATGTTTTAATGATTTTGAATATAGTTCTTTTATGCAGTTTTTGTCTATACTGTATGTTGCTAAGAAATTGCTTTTTTTTAAATTATTATATTGGTTAAGGAAAATCACAATTAAATGACTTGACATGAAGAGGATTCACTTTAAATACTTTAATTTAAATTCTTCCATAGTTAAAAGGGTTCAGGATCTAAAATTTGATATACAAGAGTAACACAGTGCAGTAATCATACTGTATTTCAAATCAAGCAATAGAGAAATACATGATGAACAGAAATGTTTGATTTACTTGCAAGTTTTCAGTAAAACACAAGCTAAATTCTAATATGGGCTTTTTCACCAAAAATCCAAATGATAGTACATTTAAGATAAAGCATAATTTAATAGAGTGTGAATACTGACAGTTCATATTGACACAATATTATCTTTGTAGTTTTCCTTTGAAATTACAACACTTTCTCAATTACTTTGTGCTTACTGTTTCTTAGCTGCTATCAAAGTTAGATTACAATTCCTAAATACTTTTAAAGGGTTGAGATTTTACTCTTAGAATCTTGAAATATAATTTATTATTTATCTATTTAAATATCATTATTAGAATTAATGATATTAATTTATTTGGATTTTTTATTAAAATGAAAGAAAAAATCAAAATCAAAGGTAGCATTTTCTAGTTTTCTACATCACCTGTATATATGTATATGTTTTTTCCACTTTAGAAGACTGCTGTGAAATCAGTTTTGCATAAAACTTGCCCTCCAGATCAAAGTTGGATTTCCTTCTGACCAGGAATGAGTCAATATGGATAGATAAACACACAATAGCAGATGACAATATGTAGCAGCCTTAGAAAAGGAAATAGAAGTACAGTACCTTCCATCACAAGTAGAATATATTCCAGAAGGATGCAGACACAAAATTTTCTCATAAATTTTAAAAGGTTGGTGTTTTCAAGATGACATGTTACAGTTATCTTGTTTGGATAATGTTTTTCTGTTGGAAACATATAGACACATGCATGCTTCCCTCTTCTCCCCTTCTCCCCCAAATACAAACACATGTATACACAGAAATATCATGAAGGTTAACAGTTTCCAATGCACAAACTAATGATGAATGCCACGGATACTGAAATAATAATAATAATAATAATAATAATAAATCTTCAATTGTTTAAATGATTTTTGATCTTATGAATCCCATGGTAAAAAGGATCATTCTGGATTAGATACAGAAATTAAATGGCATTGCTATGAGGCACTGCATAATTGCATAAAAATTGTTTTCATTTAAGTAGGTTGAAAAAGACTCATAGCTTTTAGTCATCCTCTCTGTAAATATAACTGTAAATTGTACCAGATCAAATATTAAATAATTGATAGATACATATGTAGGAAAAAGTACAGTATATTTGCATGCATTTGAAGTATGTCTATGACAGAGAGAGAAGTTCAGGTACCTAGCAGGCTGTAAATCTCACATCTCTAGCCTAGGCATCTCTGAGGTTAATTCCTCAGACATTGGCTAGAACAGATGAGAAACTAGCTAAATGTTCTCTAAGATGAGTAGGGAGAATGGAGCTCTTAGCTCTGGTGCTGCCTTAGTCTAATATGATCTCAATAATCGATGTTCTCTCTATACAGAGAACATAAAGAAACTACTTACATGATTCTTTAGTTGGGAAACTTAATGTTTAGATTAATACAGTTTGGTGAGTCTCAACTCCTTCATCCTATCTGTCTCTTATTTTTTCCCCAGAAATAATATTCTGAGACTATTTATATATATGTCTGATAGGGACAAATACATGCATTGACACAACAGTTTTCAAAACAATGCTACACTGGTTCTCCACAGATAGAAATCTAGAGAAACTGCAACTATATTAATCACCTAGTACTGCAACTTTTCAACTTGCATTCATTTCTCTTATGCAACATACCCCATTTCCCTGGGATACTGCATTGTCTAAATGAGTCTGATGCTACAGACTGAGCTCTCTTGGACAATAAAGATGCAAAGATAGTTCTCCATGTTTTCCTGAGTAGATCTAGAAGATACATTTTCTGCTCTGCTTAGCAGAGCTGAAAGAGAAATATGAGAGCAACAGTCACAGTGAAAACTTCAGTCAGATGTATCTGGGGTGCAACACATCACAGCCACTGATATTTTTACTGGTATTAAAGGAATACTGGTTTTCAGGTAGGGACAGCTTGGAAAGAACCTGGAACAGTGTGGATAGTAACATAACCCATAACTATTTAATGAAAATTGTACAAAAATCTGATCAATTTACAAGAGTTTCATAGAAGAACAGATTTGCTTTTATTGAAACCTTCAAGCCTCATCTCAGTAACAATTGTGCCTAAGAGAAGGATTTAAATAATCAATATCAGACTGTCTCACAGAATAGCTGAGAGCATATACCTCCTCTGAAATAGAAAGACGTAGACCCAGGGAAATATATCAGAATCAGAACTGTAACTCTTGGCATCTAGCACAGCTGGAAATAACATGGTTTCCAGACAGCAATATAGAGCTAAATTTAAATGAACTACCTTTGCTCCTTGCAGCAGAGAAGCAGATTTTCCAGGCTATGAGGAACTCTGTGTTGCTGAGGCCGGACTGCCAAGGCCAAACTGCTCCAGTACCTGATCTGGTTCCTTTGAAGCAAACTCTATTCTCATGAATAAGGAATGGTAAACCAGACAGTGTTGCTTTGCTGGAGCACTTGAATATGAAGGGGATTCCTGGTAAAGCTGATCTGTGGCCAAGTGACAGAATCCAATGACATGTTTGCTAACTACAAACATACGGATCAGAAGTACTTCCTTCTGTTGCCAAACAGTGCCTTCAGTCACAAGTGCTCAGATGACTGGGAAAATATAAAACCTTTTGGCTGTGTCACCATAACAGCCTAGCTGGTGCTCTCAGACTGCAGGAAATATGACTCATGCTTCTCTGTGTCCATACGTAAAAGTCTTTTCAGGCCTGTGTCTGGTGCTCTGTGTAAAGTCTTCGGGGAAAACCGGAGCAGTATTCAGATTAGACTTCTGGTATTCCACCTAGCATGGAATTTAGCATAGAGTTTAATTCCAAACAGAAGAATTTCCACATCTAGCCTTGTTTACACGAAAGGCTGTCACATAGTAAATATATATATATATATTTCCTTCAAGACAGAAAGTCAAACTGCTTGGAAATAATCTCTGCATCACCTAGTTTTCCCTCTTAGTTCCAGTAACAACCATATAGTTAATAAAAGTCCTGGAAAACAGCATAATTTCACACCAATAGAATCATTATTTGCTGATAATCTCACATTAGAATTTGTTAAGAGCTTGTTACTTTAAAATATACATTTGTGTGAGTTTGATCTCTTCTATTTCTAAAAAGCAATCAAGGAAACCTGACAATGATCTAACACAGAGTTAGATAGATGAGAAACAAATAGTTAACAGTACAATATACATTGCTGTTTGGCTGCACTGAGAATTCTGAAGGATGTAAGATTTTGTGATGCTTGAAGAAGCACCCTAACAGGTGCTCAATGTGACATTTTACTCCTTAAAGATGTAGGTAGCAACTGCCATTCATCATAATCTTAAGCTACTAAAAAGAAAAGCTACAACACCTGTATATCTCCAGTAAAAGGACTAAACTCTAAATTCTAAAATATCTGGAAGAACATTGTCTGGAAGAACCCATGATCTTGGAGATCTTTTCCAACCTTAAAGCTTCTATTATTCTATAATTAGCTGCAACACCTTTAACTTTAATCGGTAACCCTGAGGACATTAACATTTTAAGGTGTTTTTGTTTTTGTTTTTGTTTTCCCCACCAGCTTTCTTGCTAAAATCAGGAAGAAATGGAGGAGAAAGGGGGAAAAAGGGGAAATTTCTATTTCCCCTAAGGAAAAACAATATAGGAGCAATACATACATAGACCTACCAAATTTGCTCTGCAAAGTCACTATGTGTTAGAAGATATCCTGTTCAAAATTTGCCTGCCAGACATTACTTTTAACATATGCTGCCTGAAAACATAAAATAGAGCTCCTTTGTACAAGACTAGGGTGACTAGAGGTCCTCTCTTTGCACTAAGCAGTATGTTCAATGAAAAGATCTGCCTACTGTTACATGGCTAACATTATTCTCTCTTTTGTGTTGTCTGGGCTGTCAGAAAAAATTACTGGCCTTCAATTAAGTTTTCTAGATCAGAGTGAGTTTTCTGCAAAAAAAAATAAATAATAAATTCAAGAGCAAGATTTTTTTTTTTTACCCCTCAATGCAAGTTTTGTTTAACTGAATCCATCTGTGATCTTGCACTGAATTCATTGTATTGTCAGATCTTTTCTGATGTGTCAAAAGAAAATGATGCAACAACCTAGAGAAAAATAATCTTTTCTACTAGAACCAAAATAGTTGCTCTGACAATTTCTAATTGAAACGTGTTTTTACAACTCCGTGTTTTTCAATTCACTTGATGTTTCTTTTTAGCTGCAATGATATTTTTATTCAGTTTTAAACACTTTTTTTACTACTCAGTGATTTTCAAAGAGCTACAATGTTTGACTATTCCATTAACCTACTTTAATTCTTTCAGCTAACTTCTAACCAAACTTCTTGTATAACTTACTACAGCACATTCACTTCACTGTAGCTCTAAATAGCTACAGAAAGCTCACTCAGCACACAGTTTTGTCTGCTCATTAGTTTTGTCACGTGCTCCCCCATATCTACTACCTTTGGGTCTTGCTGTTTTGAAATAAATTGGAGGTTTGCTATTGGCACGTGGAACATCACAGGGTGCAAAGCTTTCTGGGACACTGGTGAGGAAGTGTATAGGGTAGAGAGTGATAATTGGCAGGGGCTAAATTTTACTGGGAAATCTGCTTGTAAGTAACTTGAACACCTGCAGGAAGTCTGTCCTTGAGTCTATGCCCAGGACTTGGCTTCTATGTTAGCATAACTAGACAGCATAAGCTATCATAGATATTCCTATTTCTGTAACCTGAAGATCACTAGATCAAAAGATGTTTGACATGGATCAGGGCTAAAAGAGCAAGCTCTTTTTTGAATAAATATTCGTGCCCCACTTATCTGCCCCCCCCCCCCCTTTTTTTTTTTTTTTTTTTTTTTTCTGCAGGAATGTTGCTTACTTTGCCACATGCGTCTGGCCTGACAGTGCTACCATATGTCATGCAGAAGTTTCTCTCCATTTACATACAAGAAAAAAGGTAGTCAGGTTTCATGTTAGAGGAAGGTGAATTTTAACAATGCTTCTGTTTTCTACAAAATTCAACCTTAAAGTGTACACTTCTTTTTTGTATCACTAGATATCTCATTTGTTTTATTTACTCACAGTACTAAATATTATGATGTATAAACCTGTCTTTCAGTGTCATGCTTTATGTTAGCTGAACTGTTTTGGTGGAAGATAAATGTTTCCTGACCTCCTCTACAGTCTCCACCAGCTTATTTTTATCTCTGCCATGTAAAGCAGAAGTCAGTTAAAGGATCTTGATATAAAAATCTTGCAACTTGTTAGAAAAACTAAGGAGATTTTGAAGATTTCAGTGTGATTCTACACTACCGTATCATATGTTCAAAACAGTTCTTAATAATTGTTCTATGATCTTTTGGTAATGTTTGTAGTTTATTTATGTATGTATATATTTATTTAAAGTTTTTTTGTTTGTTTGTTTGTTTGTTTGTTTGTTTTTAGTTATATCCTTATATGGGAATTATTTTGCTCAGACTTAAGCTTTCATTAGTAACAAAGAATTTGAGTTTTCCTCTTGCATTTTTTCATCAATAAGTTCAGAAGAAACCAATGAATTGAATGATTGCTCAACTGATTGTTGTACTGCAGGTCACATACACTGAAGTGTGAATAATTTAAACTGTGCTGGCTTGTCAGTATCGGATTTGTATATGGTATGAGGAGAGCAAAGAGGGAGGTTTCAGATAAATTATAAAGCAGAAAAAAAAAAAAAGCAAAACAAAAATTCTTTCAAAAAGGTGGATCAAGGGTGAAGAAAAAAGGGCTGTATTGTATGTGCAGCATGAAGAGGGAGAGGAGGGTAAATCCTATCATTCTTGTCAAGGAACTGTTTTGGATTCTCAGTAACTTTAAAACAAATTGCATCAGCCTGCAGCACTGTTCAGATCTTCTGGAAGGAAAAGGTTTTCTGAATTCAGTGGGAGTGAATCTATTTCGAGAGATGTCTTTCAAAAAGTCATTACTTTCTTTTCTTTTGAAATCATTGCTTTATATAGTAACAGTTTAATAGCACTTGGTAACAGAAAAAAATCCAGCTCAGCATTAGAAAAATAACAAAGTCTAAGTTAAATGTCACTAATCTGTCAGTTGTTATGCTTAAAGATTGGAAAGAAAAAATTTTGTTTTGTGCCCATTTTTAACCTTCTCCATTTCAAAAATGTTATGAAATCCTCAGAGAAGAATCAAGTGAAGTAATAGGATCTCTGTGTAAGTGTTTTACTGTGATTGTTTATTATTTATACTCTGGGAACCCGTAAATAGGACTGATCCACAGAGCCATATAGCAGTTCTCTACTTGTCTCGGGACAGTTGTTGCCAAATGAAAGCATAGTAACTGAAACCAACGTGCACATTTTACTACCAGTGGTTGGTCATGTCCTCCTGAATCATTCCAAGGATTTCTCTGCATACTGCAGGCAGCAGAACTGAGCAAAAATAATAATAAAAAATAACTGGAGAAGTTAATTTGAACATTGAGTGCTTTGGTTGTTACACTTTACGTACTTACTCATATATTCTTTTATTTCTCTTCTCTTTTTTTTTTTTTTTTTTTTTTTTTCAATGTCTGACATGTCCTTTACAGTGTCTCAGACTTAAAATAGAGACAGCAACCCTGTTCTTGCCATGTTTCATCACAAGGTCTTAGCTATTTCCAGTACTCTTTATCTCAATGCATCTGACTAGCCCTCATGAGGGGTCAAACCCAACAGATTTGCAGGTTTGGCCAATGACTGACCACGATATCTTTAAAGAAATAAAATTTCCTTAAAGATGCAAAATGTCAGGTCTCTCTAGCAATCACTGATGATTAAGTGCTGTTCTTCCCCAGTGGGAGCTACATTGCTGTGCTGCTGCCAAGCTGATAAAAAATTGTCTGGGAATAAAAATAAATAAATAATCTATTTCATCATGTCCAATATTAAGTAATGTTTACCTGTAATAAAAAATGTGTTGCTTAAATATTCATTCATTGGGAGGATGGTTTCATACTTTGATAAGTCCCAAGGTGTTATGTAAACTGGAAAAGACACCAAAGGAGAACAATTAAAACAGTTCACATTTTTCTATGTAATATCACAAAATAATGGTCCCAGTAGCCTCTATTACAAAGATAAAACAATCATGAAATGAAATAATAATTATATGAAAGTCTTTTCAAAGACATTTTTCCTCTTAGTGCCTCATAACACACCCAGGTATGATGTGAAGAAAGGTTATTTCTGACTGCCTACAATTCATACTGTAAGTGTATGTGTAAAGAAAGCATCTGCCCCTTTCAGGGTATCTGGTTAATGTCATTTTCCAATGCAACAAAGGGGAAGAAAGGGAGGAAATGATGGGAACCAAGTCTGGTCAGGAAAGAGATGTAATGTTGGAATATTGATTCAAGCAAGGTTGTCTGAGTGAAGATCTCTGAAGCATGATGATAAAGAAGTGGACACTGTAAGCAAAAAGTTGAGACAAAGACCTGACAAAGCAAAAATGAAATAATGACAAGAAATAAACCTCCCCATCACACTGGTTGATGAGTTATCAAAATAGAGGTGATATTTCCAAGAAGATCATCCTGGACTTTGCAGCTGATAAGATTGTGAACGTGGACAATAAGGATGAAGAAACAGAAGAGCTCTGCTAACCTCTGGAGGTTTGTGCAATGGAAGGAAGAGCAGGAGGAACAAAGAAGGGCTAGGTAGAAAAGGTTATGAAAAAGTCAGTTGTGTGTAAGAGAGGGCTGGCTGGTCAGTATGCATATCTGGCCAAGCCCTGTGCCTGATCAGTGCAGTCTGTCTTCTTATATTTCCTCAATAAATCTTTTCTTAACTCTTTCTCTCTCTGTATTTGCACTCTCTCTCCTGTGTGTATGTGTGCTGCAAGGACTACATACCAGCTCCTGCTGAGACCTGTGTGTGTGCATGAAACTGGTGCCACTGGTTCCCCATCCAGGCCTCAGACCCAGGCAGGGGTACTGGACAGACAGTGCTGGATATTCAAGGGATCTATGAATGTGTGTGTGATTGCGAACCTAGAGACTGTGTGTGTGCCTTCACTAGTGAACTGTCTCTAACAGCCAGAGATGAAGAAAGGGACTTGGCTGTCTGTGCCTATGTTTTAAGGAGTGCTGTTGAAGGCAACCCTTGACTGGGCAGACTGTGTGGCCAGTCATGCCAGTGTCCTGTCTCTGCCTCTGTGTGTCTGGTGTCTGGGCAGAGACCCCAGGTCCCTGGGCTCTGGGCTGGGCCTCAGCAACTGGACAAGAGCAATCATGGGTTGGAGCGGCCGGAGGAAGTGGCTGTGCTTCTTTGCCTCACGTAACACATACCAGTTCAGATCTCAGCATTTTTGGAGATTACGTAAGACTTGCTCTTAAAACCAAGTTGCCAGTACACAGGAATACACTTTTTTTTTTTTTTTTTTTTTTTTCCTCAGTTCTTAAGCTAATGGGAAAAAAAAACTGAAAAAAAAAAAGCTATTAATACTTATTCACAGCTATGTTTGTACTAAGAAGCTGAACAGTGCCAGAGTTCTGAGTCCAGCTGGCAGAATTTGACTAGCTTCATGCTACATTTTCTTAGCCTATATCTGGAATGTTTCTGTTAACTTCTGAACCATGCCTGAAAATTTTAGGAACCAACTGTCCCAGGCCAAAAGTTCAGGGACTTTGCTGATAATTGAGCAGTAGAAGGATTTAAGTTTCATTGCATGAATCTATTTAGACACAGACACTCTTTAGTGTACTGTTAGAGATGTAACCCTTATGTTCTGCACATAGAATTGTGTATAAGATTTATGTCCTGTCTTCAGAGGACCTGCCCTGTGTCACATTGTAACAGCAGCTGTTAAAATCGGATCAGAGGACCTGTGGTACCTGCTATTTATATCTAATCCGTGTTAGATTGCATGAGTTAGAAACAGAAGAAAGCTCACTGAAATTATAAAGATCTAATTATCTTAATGATAGAATGAATCCTTCTTTTAGGTTATGTAGTTATAGAGCTTGGTACTGTTGAAATAGCCTGGAACATGGCAGGACATATGTATATTTTTTTGAATTGCTGTTATTTTTGAGATACAAATTATATATATTTTTTTTGTATCAAAGAACATCATGATACAAATTCTTTAAAAAAAAAAAAAAAAAAAAAAGATAAAGCTTACACTTCAACAAACCTTTATGGAACCAAAGTGCCGATTTAAGTGTCCATTTTGGAA
>CM021767.1:105439716-105452585 GCA_011076525.1 Nettapus auritus | reverse complement strand
TTTTTTTTTTTTCCCCCAGTTTACTTGCTTTTGTTATGTTTATTTGTCTGTCATAAAACATCTCTAATTCTTAAATAGCCAGTTACCCATACTGCAGTTAAGATTTAAATATATGTACTTTTAATACATTCTTAGAAGTTTAATGTAATTTTTTCATACTTCTATTTTCATATGGAAAATCTTTTTGCTCTGTTACTACTATGGTAATTTCATAATTAATATTCTATTTTCAAAATGCTTATGTTTTTGACATGCATGACTATAGTGTAGAGGCAATTGAAAAATTTCAGTTGTAACTAAACCATACATTTTGATTGGAAGTTTCATAAAATTTTGATCAAATTAAGAGATCTTAAGTTTTGTTCTTCCAAAGCTTCTCATCACAGAGCTGAGGACCACATCCATAAAAACTTTTAGGAAATTTTATGAAACTACAAGTCTCAGGAGTCATAATAATGTGCTCATAGTTTAAAAGTATAAAAGTATACAAGTACTAGTATTGTATATAGTACTAGTAAAGTATACAAGTATTAGTATTGCCATTTAAAACAATATGCAAATAAATAAATTTTGTAATCAAATGAGTTATAGTAGTTATAAAATATTCTCACTGAGTCATAAAGAAAATAATGCTATCTATCATAAATTGTTTTGTTTTTTTTTTTTTTTTAATTTGTTTTTAATTGTTTTGACACCATATTCAATCATTCTGTTTTAATTTTCTACAGTGAATACCCTTGAGTCAAACAGCAGTTTTATTCAGTCCTCATTTTAAGTATCAGATGAAAAAAAAGAGACAAAACATTTCTTAAATTTTGTAGGTATGAATCACATATGCCTTTGCTACATGTGTAAACGTAAGTATCTACAAATAAATATATATATGGGTAGATCTTCCTGTTCTTTTCTGGGAAAGACTGGATATTGCTATGCACACTAAACCTGAGGCTGGTATTTTTTTTCTTGATATTTCAGCTTTAAATGTAAGGATAGTCTCAGAAAAAAAAAAAAATCAAGACAAAGTTTATGTAACAGTTTGAACCAAAGGCAATTTAGTGAGAAGTTCTGTAGAAATACATACCAGCTGTAAATTATTTTAAAGGCAATTTATAAAAGTGTCAAGAGAATACCCGCATGTAGATTCTCCAGCTGTTTTTTGGTCTTTGCTGAAAGATAAGAACTTACATTACATTCCTTTACACAGAATTCTTAACTCATATATTCTAAAAATAATTTCTATAATTCCACTATATTACCATACTATAAGATTAACAGTCACAGAAAATTGTGATTTATGCATTTCTGAAAGTTAATTCACATTTTTCATATGAAGAATGAAACTGAGGTTTTGTTTTTGTTTGTTTTCCTAGTTTTCCAGTGTTCTTCCAGAGCTATGTCTTTTTGTACATCTTGAGACTGGTTCCATTTTGTTTATTATACCATATCAGAATGTGGTCTTTCAGGGCTTTTATTTCCCTGAATCACAATTTTCAAAGCATGTTCAGTCTTGAATTAAAAGCCTGCATGTTATTTAAAGAACACTTTCATTGTCTCAGCATGTGCCTTCTTATCTATTTTAACCCATCAAAAAGTGGTGTTGACTTTTGGCTTATTGAGAGCCAAACAAATTGTAAAATCCTCTACACATCTAAGTTTACTCTGTAATTAAGATTAATTGAAATTACTTACACATCCTGGAAGAGACAACAGAAACTGCAACGTAAACACCAACATTTCAAAATCAATAGTCCCTTAAAATAGATCTTCCTCAGTTACAACCCTTATGATACTAATATTCAAAAGAACACTTTCACATTTTTTTATTTATTTTTTTTCAGATTTATGAGTTTCATGCTTAAATCATACTGCTCCATTAAAATGTGTTTCCTTTGTCTCCATCTTTCAGTCTAAATGCCAGTATAAGAAGAAAATGATCATAGAGGTTTTCTTTGAGAAACTATAATAGAGGTGAGCATCTGGGCTTTCTCTAAAGACCAGGAAAAGTAAAAACCTGAAGAGCATCACAGTGCAATTCCTGCTATACTAACAACAACAACAAAAAGATGTTTAGTTCAATGTCAGCTCTGCATTTGTCTGATATGGCATACAAATCATGCTGTTCCCTCTAGCCTGGGGATGTTTCTTCCTAGATAGACAGACCACAGGCATATTCCCTTAGCTTCTTATTAGGTTGAATGAAGTTCTTCTCTTTTAAAATGTTGCCTTAAACAAAAACATTTGTGTTTATAACCAGATCATTCATTTATATTATCTTTGCTCATTTCTGGAGAAGATGAACAAATATTTCTGAATATATATGTATATATATGAAGTATACATATACTTTACATATATGTATGTATATTTAAATATTTTTATTCAAGCAACTGTTTTCAATGTAATAAACATTTATTCAGTTAAATGCCTTATGTTTCCAAACTATTGTTGTACTTCAGGTATTCCTAAAACATGCATAAACAATGAAGATTATTTTCAATTGCCCTGACCCAAGTGCAACACCCTGCAGTTGCACTTCTTGAACTTCATGTGGTTCACCTGGGCCCACTTCTCCAGCCTGTCCTGGTCCCTTTGAATGGCATCTCTTCCTTCTTTGGTATCAGCTGCAACACTCAGTTTGGTGTCATGTACAAATTTGCATCAATGACTCAACCTCATTGTCTATGTCATTGATGAAGATATTGAAAAACACCAGTCCCCAGACAGATCCCTGAGGGACATTGCTCATCACCGGTCTCTGCCTGGACATGGAACTATTGACCACTACTCTCTGGGTGTGGTCATCAAGCCAATTCCTTATCCACTGGATGGTCCTCCCTTCAAATCCATATTTTTCTAGTTTAGATATTAGGATGTTGTGTGGGCCTGTGTCAAAGGCCTTACAGAAGTCCAAGCAGATGACTGATACAGTCACTTCATCATAGAAGGCCATCAGATTGGTCAGGCATAATTTACCGTTGGTGAAGCCATGCTGGCTGTCCCAGATCACCTCCTTGTCCTTCCTGTGCCTTATCTTTGTCTCCAGGAGGATTTGTTCCATGACCTTCCCATGCACAGAGATGAGGCTCACCAGTCTGTAGTTCCCTGGGTCTTCCCTTCTACCTTTTTAAAAAATGAAAGTGATGTTTCCCTTTTTCCATTCACCAGAGATTTCACCTGACTGCCACGAGTTTTCCAATCAAATGGAGAGTGGCTTGGCAACTACATCAGCCAGTTCCCTCAGGACCCTGGGATGCATGTCATTAGGGCCCATAGACCTATAGTTGTTAAGTTGCGTCAGGAGGTCCTGAACTCTTTGTTTACAGTGGGATATTTATATATATTTAATAATAATAATAATAATATATTATATACACTTATATATATAATATTAATGTATATATATATGTATGTATTAATATTTAGCCTATGCAACTTTCCCTGGATTCAAACCCTGGATTTCAGGAATTTGTCTGAAAGCTTGCTTTCTAACTACAGGCTCCTACAAATAATTGATATCTGCAGAAGAAATTGACTATGGTTCCAGATTATGTAATTCATGGTTCTTGGTTTACAAAACAATCTTGTGTGACATAAAGTCATCCAAGAATGCAGCTTGACCTTATAAATTATTTTGATGCAAATTTTACAGTATGAAAAAAAAATATATAACAGTCCTGGTTTCTAAGCAAATCTGTGAGCAAATATAGGAAGTGCTAGCAGAAACAGAAATACTCATAGAAACAAAAGTTTCCCATAGAAATAGGAATATTTAAGGCATAATTATAAAGATGTAATTTGTAAATTGTAAAATGTATTGCAGAAACAGAACCTTCTATGACAAGAACATTGTCATATTGTATGTTGTATTTTGTATGGATATGAAAGGGGAGCTTGAAATGAACTAACTCAAGTTTTACAGAGCAGTATAGTATAGTACAACCCAAGTACTACAGAGCAGTATAGTACAGTATATACCGTACTATACCAGTACTATATACTATATACTATATACTAGTACTGGTATAGTACAGTATAGTACTATATACTGGTATAGACTGCAGTCTATACCCAAAGTATAAGATAACTTGTCCTATTCCTTGGTAAAAGAGGGGGAGGTCCGATGTAGGATTAATTTGGGAAAGACAGAAAGATCAGAAGTTTCAGTAGTACATTTCTCTCTGCCCACCCTTTAAGAAGAGAAATCATTAAAATGAAAGAAAATACTTCCATAGTTGTATAGAAAATGTGTAAGATAGAAGACTGTGAGCCTAAATCCATAAGGCATTTTGAGGTAAATATAACTAAATAGTCACCTTAGTTGATGTAGTGTTTACAGTACTTTAATTAAATTATGTATACACTTCCATTATATTATATTTTAGAAACGGCACAAGTCCCATGAGCAGAGGTGTTAGGAATAAATCGATAAATTCAGATCAGACAACATCACAATGAATGCAGAAAAGTAAATCCACGAAGAATGTGCAACATTGGAAGAATGAGTGAGCTAGATAGAGGGTTAATTAAAGAACTGACATATGACATTGAATCATGTACAGCATAGTGCAGAAGAACATCAAAAAAGGAAAAGAAATCCCTATAGACCATCAAGGCAGCAATTGAAATATGCGGTAATAGATATAGTAAGCAAATGAGAATTAGGAAAACTATAGTTTCATACTGACTTAATGCATTATTGACATTAAGCTGTTAAAGACAATGGATAATGGAGTTGAAAATATATTTAAATGAATCATTAGGACTGATGAAAACATCCATAAATTTATTCCATCGTTAAACAAAGATGGTCAAAACAAATAATAAAATAGAGACACCGGTTCTCAACCACTGACATTCATCCTCAAAGTGAGAAGATGATAAACAGAAGAGCATCAGAAAAGTAGTTGTAATTTCCAGTGACTTTTATGAGTAAAATTATTGTATTATCTTCTGTTTACGAACAAGCCATAAGAAATAGATGCTTTGTTCAGAATAAAGCTTTTATTTCACTTGTCATTTTCATCCTGCTTCATCTGTAAAAAAGGGTTCTTCATAAATTCTATACTGTTGTATCCAGATGTATATACTATCACAAAAAAAAAAAAAAAATGGCATTAAAGTTACCTTTAATGCTTTATTATCATTATTATTAATAAAAAGATACATTATATTTCTTTTTCTATTTTAAAGAAATAGTGCTCCCCTAGCACTCAGGAAACTCAGGCAATTAAAAATAGGAATTGATCAAGAAATGCTCAAACAGCTAGCCTATCATAACATGATTACAATAAGAAACTATACATACATTGAGCATCAATAGCAAAGTCTTGTCAGCTGCCTTACAACATTATGGTCTAATTCTGCTATGGATTACATCTGACACTTCTATTAAAATATTCTGATTTATGTATGTACTTTCAAAGTAATGTTCAGTTTCTCAGTTGATATAAGACTTTAAAGAAGAGTAACTGACATGGTCCTGTAAGCCTTTCTACTCCTTTGTGTTGGAATATCTAAAGAAGTTGAAATTATTTTGTCCAGTCATCTGAAAGATATTTTGTTTATAGAGAAGACAACAATTATAGAGATACTGTTATGAGCTAGTGCTGTCCTGCATACTTCTGCTGGATGCATCAGAAATTACTGAGCACTGATGCTAGCAAGTGTTGGTGTATCCCATATCTGGCAGGGTGACAAAGCACTATGTAGGCTAGCCTTTAATCTTCAGCTGTATTATTTTGACCAGTGATGTCAGAAGATCACACAAGTTCAACACCCTGACAATTGCCTGGGAGTTGTTTCATGGAGAAGTGTTTTTTTTTTTTTTTTTAAATATATGTATATATATATATAATGGTTTCAGAAATCAACTTTCCAACTCAGATGTCTTTAAGAATATGGGAAAAGGAAAAAAAAAAAAAGTACGTGACCATGTAGATCACGCTTGCAAGTTTTTTCT
This sequence comes from Nettapus auritus, assembly GCA_011076525.1. Lineage (NCBI taxonomy): Eukaryota > Metazoa > Chordata > Aves > Anseriformes > Anatidae > Nettapus > Nettapus auritus. The sequence goes on along the minus strand of CM021767.1, from coordinate 105,446,626 downwards.
TTGCTACTCGGGGCAAGAATATCCAATTTAAAGAGAAAGAGAAGATTGACTTTAGATGGATCTTCTGTAAAAAAAACAGAGGGTGAATACAAGGGATAGTGATTAGCTAATTTTGTAGCTCTGTCATATCAGAGAACTGTTCAGGAAGAGCAGAAAAAGATAGCAGACACTTGTGGTTAGCAAGTAAGACTTTTCACTGTGTTGCTGCAACAAAAAGTTACTATCTTTATTCAGTGAATTTAAATGAGAATGAACATTTGTAGGTCTTAGTAAGCTGTTGTAGGTCTTAGTAGCCTGTTGCTGTTCCTGCACACAGAGTCCTCTGTGCACACTGACAATAGTCAATATAGAAAGATAATTTTATAAACTTAAAAAAAAAAAAAAAAAAAAAAAATCCAGAAAGAAGGATTTGGAGCTGTGACATATGAAAAAAAGGTTAAGACATTTTAATATACTATTCCACAGTTTGACGGAAAGACTACAAAAATGATATGAGTACTTACAAATACCTCAGAGATAAAGTGTGATAATTACAGAGGCTGTTATAACTTTATTTACAGCATTGTCTCTTCTACCATTAACATTGACTATTAACTCTCTGAGGAATTTAAATTGAGCACAATGAGGCCCACTACATAGGGATATTCCACAGAAAATCTGGAAATTGAATACACTGTACAGGAATATTTAGGTTACATTTTAGGAAATAACTTTAAAGAGTAAGGCTTTGAGTGTTTCATCTTGCACCATTACTATTTTTGGGGATTTTAAAAGTGACTTGAATAAAAAATTAAGATATGGCCCTTCAAGCAAACCAAGGCATAGTTAATTCATGAAATTAACTTCCATCAAAGATATTTTTAAAGAGCTTTGTGTGAGTGAATATCAGGGAATATCAGAGAGATGACTACAATGGGATTATTATTATTTTTTTTTTTTTCTGGGTCTGTGTTAACTCACCTCAAAGGCTTTTAAATTGACTTTCATTTAATATTTTAAAAATGTCAAAACCAGAAAGTGAGCAGATCAGATACTCACGATATGCTATTTGTCATGCATATGACAAGATGCTGAAGCAACCTCCTGTCAGATACGCCACAAATGAAGGAGGCTTCATTTCACAACTTGTTTGTAATTAGTGCTGACCAAAAATAAAGCCTCTCAGATATGAAATTCCATGTATTTGAAAAACTACTTGTTTCTATAAATCTTACTGTGAGACAGGCTATTTCCTTGTTGGTGTTTTCATTATCTTAAGGGTTTCCACACCTTTAATGACCATTATAGAATAATAAAACTGATTCATAATGGTGGGGGATCAAGATTTATAGTAGAAAACTGATTTAAATAACAGCCAAACTACATCACACTCAGTTTTCAATTCATGTTAAGCACTGACCATTCTTGTGATTTAGTGCAAGTTTTTGGTGGTATAAGTTATATCGGTAGCTTCCAATAAAATACATAGATGAGTAGTAAAAATCATCATTCCTGGGTGCTACGGTTTCTAAAATTTTACACATTTCATAGGAAGACTGGAAAAACACAGAATAAAAATCTGCTTTGTGTTACTAAATATGGACAGACCACTTCTGGCAGAGAAGACTCTTAAGCCATATATGATTCAAGCCTAAGACAGTACTTGGCAGAAGTGTCCTTGCCTTCTTCTTACACTTAACTCCAGGCCAATTTTGGTCATTGTCTGTGAAAAGGTTTCATGCTGGATGCAGTGACTATGGCTACTGTCAAGAATGAAGAACTTTTGTCAATAAAAGCTATTCACTTTTTTTTGTTTGTATATTGTGTGCTCTTCACTGGTAATTATCTGGCTGTCTCTGTGTATGATTCTGTTTCAGTCCTTGTACCGTGGTTTCTGACAGATCTATTGTTAAAAAGTGGGAGACTGATTTTATAATGTATGCACAAACAGAATCTGATGAATAACCCATTTGGCAGGGCAGGGTGCTGAAATGCACTGAATTTTTTCTTCTGTGAAATAGAACAAAACAAAACAAACAAAACAAAACAAAACACAGAACAATTCTCTGTGATCAACTCTTATTTAATATATAAACAATTCTGACGTATTATCAGTTTCTTTTGTGGCAGAATCTGTGGTGTATTTTTTCTATGTCAAAGATTATCATAAAATCAGTGTTCCAGAAATTTTTCTTTGCATTCTTTTCAGCATAGTAGTTTGCATTTGTGAAAAGGTTGACATCAGGAAATCTAGTCAGATGTTGGTCAGATTAGATTAAAAAAATGCATGAATTTACTGAAAAATTCAGAAAAAATAAAAAGATGAAAAATAATAATCTTACAACAGGCAATGAATGGATTCTATATGTAAATGCAATGTAACTAAGAAAAGGAATGTGTATAAAAAAAGGCAACTGTTTCTTCAGATTTATTCTTCAGAAACAATTTGGCTGCCAATTTACTAGTGTCATACCTTAGAAAGTTTTGTATTAAGTGATCAATTTACCAAAATATCACATATTTGTCATGGCCATTTGGTGGATTTGAAGTACCAGTAGAATTATATATTGCTTGAGTTGAGACAATGTTTGAACTTCAGTTAAACAAAAAGCAGTTCTTTGGATACTGGTATGTTGTTTGTAGATCTCACTGTGACAGCATGATTGGAAATGTATAATCCCTGCTGCTTTGAAGTTTTAATGTCATCAACTTTCACTTATGCCATTAAATATAAATGCTGTTGAAGGTTGAAGCACTTTATGATAGTTTACATGAAAAAAGTGTTTTGCAACTGGACAACTGTTAATGAATATATTTGAAGGATACATTTACATTTTATTTCATGGTGTGATTAAAAATGATATGCAATTATACTACACAGACTAAAAAATGAACTCTTTGAATGAAGAAAAAGGGATCAAAAATGGTATTAAAGGAACTGTTCAAATTCTACCACCAGGCTTAAAAATTCCTTTACTCCTTTGGGTTTTTGACATATTTTGATATTAAACCTGAAAAGAACTTAGTCATATCTGAAAGGAAGTTTCTGATTTCAGTTTGTGAGGGGAATAAAAAATATTAAAAAACAGAAAAAAGTCTATAAAATATATGGAAAGAAAACAGGAAAGCACTAATTTTCAAGACATGCATTTCATATTTCATATAGATTTATTTATTTATTTTTTGAATTAAATTATAAGTAAAATTAAAGATTGATTACCCATTGCAAAACCTCTAGGTCATGGCAAGCAAAGAATAATAATATGATTAAATCTTATAACTACTATGATGTGATGAAAATAGGAAGTCCAGTTTGTGCCAAGCAATTTTATTAGGGTAAATTTTGCTTTTGGCTGTTGTAGTGGGTTTAGGCGGCAAAGCTTTGGTAGCAGGGGGGCCACAGAGGTGTCTTCTGTGAGAAGAATCTAGAAGCTGCCCATGTTACGTAAGAGCCCTGTGCTGGCCAGAGACAAGCCAATAAGCAATGTTCTTTGCACCTTTATGAGAACATATTTAAGACAGGAAAAAAAAAAAAAAAATAATAATAATAATAATAAAAGTGCTGGGAACAGCAGCTGGGAGAGAGAGAGGACTGAGAAACAGCCTTGCAGACAGGCGCCAAGGTCAGAGAAGAAGGAGGGGGAGAGGTGCTCCAGGCGCTGGAATAGAAGTCCCTTGCGGTCTGTGGAGAGGTCCCTGGTGGAGCAGGCTATTCCCCTGCAGCCCATGGGTCCACATGGAGCAGATCTCTGTGCTACAGTCTGTGGAGGAGCCCCTGGTGGAGCAGGTGGATGTGGCCTGGAGGAGGCTGTGGCCCATAGAGAGTTCCCGCAGGAGCAGGCCCCGGGCCGGAGCTGTAGCCTGTGGAGAGGAGCCCACACAGGAGCAGGGGATCTGGGGGGAGCTGCCGTTTGTGGGGGACATTACAAACATGATCATAGGAAATCTCTTGCAATTTCCTGTGTACCAATGAAATTAAGGCCATGAGGAAAAGGCTTTCTAGGAGAAATGGCACCAACACAAGCTATTTTGTTTTTAACCTTGAAGTTTCAATTAACCTATTTTGGAGACTTTTTTTTTTTTTTTTTTTTTCCTCCTATCTCTCTTATGTACAGCTTCCAATTATTTCCAATAGCTTCCCTGTTTCATTTTGTCTACATAATAATTAATTTCCCTCAAACCAATTTAATTTGACAGAAAGAAAGATATTGAATGGTGATCACCATGGCTATGTCTAAATAAAAAAACAGTACGCAAGACGGACTGTCAGCCCTTAGAAAGATGGAATCTTAAAACCACCTAGCTTGTAAAAAAAATATTTAAATCATCAAGTCCAACCATCAGCCTAACACCAAGTTACCAAGTCCACCTCTAAACCATGTACCTAAGAGCCATATCCACATATCTCTTAAATAACTCTAGGGATGGGAACTCCATCCCTCGGCAGTACTCTCCATTGACCACCCACTCTGTGAAGAAATTCTTCATAAGGTTGAATCTAAACCTCTCCTGGCACAATTTGAAACAATTTTCTTACATCCCATCATTTGTCAACTGAGAAAAGAGACCGACACCCTCCTTGCTGTAACCTCCTTTCATGTAGTTGTAGATAGCAATAAGGTCTCCCCACAGCCTCCTCTTCTCCAGACTAAACAACCCAAGTTCCCTCAGCCACTCTTCATAAGTCGTTTTCTAGTCCCTTCACCAGCTTTGTTGCTTTTCTGTACAAATGCTTGAGCAACTCAATATCCTTGTAGTTATGAGCCCCAAACTGAACACAATATTTGAAGTGTGGTCTCACCACTGTCACATACAAGAGGATAATCACATCCCTAGTTCTGCTAGACATACTGTTTCTGAAGCAGGTCAGAATGCCAGTAGCTTTCTTGGTCACTTGGGCACACTCAGCCTGCTGTTGACATGCACCACCAAGTCCTTTTCTGCCAGGCAACTGTTTATGAATATATTTGGTTCTGTTCGTTTCTTCTCTAAATCTCATAGAAGATATTTGCTAGGTATCTCTGATGATATGACAGCATATTATGTGCTGCGTCTCAGGACAGTGTATCTCCTGGTTTATAATTGTTTTATTTTCCCTTGTCTATCTGCTTGTATGATTTTGCAGGTGATCGTGATATCTCCATTGACCCCTGCACAAACATAATCTGTTTTATATTTAATTACAAAGATTATTTACTGGTCTCCATCTCCACCAGAGCTAGGCCTGGTCAAAAGGGCTAACATCCTCCTTGGACACATTACCATCCCCGGGGATGGTAATGTGTCTGTTGACCAGATCAACAAAGTGCTGATGACCAGGTCAGAGGCTACCACCAGTGTCTCCTGGCCTGCTCCCTGTTCCTCGCCTTCTTGGTGGGATAGGCCCTGGCTGACAGTCCCTGCCCTGACATCCCTGGGGAGCCCCTGCCAGTCACAGCACCAGAGAGCTGCTGGCCTGTGTTGCACCCCAACATATTTTACTGTTTCATAAAATAAAAATTCAGCCAAGTTCCAAGGAGTGGGCAGCCTACTAAAGTCTTCCTACTGATACACATAAAGGGTACATCAAAGATGTAGTTCTAGACAGGAATGCCAACGCAGGCTGCTCTGACTGCAGTTACATTCTCCAAGTACAGAGTCCTCTGTATTCACAACTTTTGTATTTCAGATGCATGAGTCAGTCTGTTTGCATTTTGAATACTTATTACATTATCTGCATAAAAACAATATGCATTAAAGAGAGAGAGAGAGAGTTGAGAGTCTGAGATTTGTGAGTTCTTAACTTCTTTGGAGCCTGAAGACTTAATCACTTAGGAATAAATATTGTGTTTAAAGTACTGGTGTTCCTGTTTCCGTATTTAATAAAATATGAATAACTGTTTAGTTCTCAACTACTTTTTTCACTCTCTGACAAGATCTAACTTTCTGTAGATTTGGTCACTGTTGTTAAGGGGACAATATATTACATATTTCATGAATTTTATTTTTCTGAAAATTTAACAGTTTATGGAAATAGCTTTTGAATGTCATGTTTCAACTTTTGGCATAAAAATCACAGCTTCCTAGAATAAACTTCCAAGATGTTCACTATTTGCTTCAAATTCTAAAGCACTTTATGCAAGATTTGCAAATAGTAGAGACCAAACTCTGAAAGTATTAGCTCCATAGAGTGAGATGCAGTATTGGCCACCAACGCCTCAGAAAAGAGATCACAAAGTAAAAATAAATAATAATAATAATAAAAAAGTTTTGCTAAGTTTCATTGATAAAAGACTGTTTGCAGTTTTTTTTCATTAGCACATTTTTTCACTCTGTCTCACAATGGTCTCACAATGTGCAAGGGAGCATGATTTGAAGTCAAGCTACAGAAGCAAATTTAATTTTAACATCAGTGTTATTTTGGAATAATAATGATTTTATTTATTTATTTGTTTATTGGTCCATTTAATGTCACCGTTATTTCAGCAGGGAATCACAAAATGTAATTTGGCATATAGCTGTTTATTTATTTATTTATTTCCCAAATAGATTTTTTTTCCTGCACTGGTAACAAGAAGCAAAATCAGGAATTCACATGTATCACCTGCTATAAGCTCACTGTGGTGAAGAGACTGACCTGATTCTTCTTACCTGTGTGAATCTCTCACTGAATAGACTTACTTTTTAATGATTTGGATGTGCTTTTGCTGCTGCTACATATTCTTGCTCAAGCAGCAATTCAAATCATGTTTGTTCTTGGGCACAATAGAAACTTTAGGTCTGACTATTGTACACTTTCTTTAGGTATTTCAGTCTCTTCAAGTACTCCATGATACAATCTTCTTGATTACAGCCTACATGAGTTCATGATTGATGCAAAGGATCCCCTGTTTCTAATACTCTGCAAGCAGGAAAAAAAAAAAAAAAAAAAAAAAAAAAAAAAAAAAAAAAA
>CM021767.1:105376787-105431879 GCA_011076525.1 Nettapus auritus | reverse complement strand
AAATTTAAAAAAAAAAAAAAAAAAAAAAAAAAAAAAAAAAAAAGTGTTGAGAAGTGTTCCCAATGCTGTGTCTTTAAATTTTCACAGAGTTGACAGATTTTTAAATGAATGTAATAATTGGAAAGTCTATGTATGTGATATGTCTCATGGATAAAAGAAACATAACTGTGTTGTTATCATTACATACAAAGAAACGCTGATGAGGATGTAGCAGTGACAGATTGTCAGGAGACAGCTATTGATAAGAATCATAGAAGAAGGCAGAGGAAGGGTTGAAGGTATACTATGAAAAGAGATGACAAGCAGGTGTTTCATAGAGAGGAAGGAAAGGAAGGGGAGCATGCTTAAAAAGTACCTGACAAAACAAGCAGGTAGTGGTATATATTGCCCAGAGAGGTGCACTCTACTTCCTTGGAAACTTTCAAGATCCAACAAGACTAAAGCTTAAGCAACCTAGTCTGACTTATAGTTGGCCCTTTTTTGGTCAGGAGGTTGGGCTGATATCACCTGAGGTCCCTTCCAACACAAATTATCTTATGATCTTAAGATCCCAGATCACAACATTAGCAAGCACAGCCAGATGCATCAGTAGCATGGATACAAGTCCACTGATACAAAAGCTATGTATTAATAGCATATCCTTTATGGAAATAACTATGCTGGAATTAATCGTCATTTATAAATATAAATTCATCCGTACCCACACTGGAGCAATGTGATCTTTTCCAGAACAGTTAACGTGGTACAAATTTCTAATGTAAAGGAGCCATATACTTCCATGGAAAAATAACAAAGATAAAAACATCTCTCAACTGTAGAGAAGCAATTTACTAAAATACCATCATCATCCATCAGCTACTAATCACTAAATAGGAATAATTGCTAAATGTTATTTTGTCTACTAAGCTTGACAAAACAGGATATAAACACATTGATAGATCACTTAAACCATAACTTACAATGTATGCCATGCAGGATGAGTAAATATTGTTGACTTGGAGTTCACAGTAAGAATACAGAGTGGCAGGAAATTATATTGACTGAAGTAGATAAGCAGGTGCTTTCTTCAGTCTTAAGGGAATCTCTTCATATAAATTTCTCTTAAAAGTCATATACTTTATGAATCAAGTGACTCTTCCATACTTACCTGATTACTATGAATCATATTCAAATGGTGAATTTATTTTGGAATGCTTTCTAAAGATCAGAAAAGTTGCATGAAAGTGTTCTTTGCACTCACATGCTGTCTCAAGTTAAAAAATAAAAATAAAAAAAACAGTATGGTCCCATGTGGAAAAACCTGATGCTGCCCACCTGTCACTGAGGTTCCCAAATAACACTGGTTTCTGTGTTTGAATTTTTCTTTCCCTCCCCCCCCCCCCCCCGGCTGAATTTAGATTCACTATGATAAAACAATGGTAGCAGTTGCCACGTCCTCATTTATACAATCAGTCAAGGCTCCCCTCTTGGAACTTAATACACAAGAATAAAACAGAAGGAAAAAAGAAAGAAAGAAGAAGAAACAAAAACACGAGTGGTTGAGCATTTGTATGTAAGCCGATGATTGGAGAGCAGATCTATATTTTTAAGAGAACATTTTAAAACACAGGCAGGTATACATGACCTAAACATCATTCTGGTTGGAAGGGACCTCAGGAGATCTCTAGTTCAACCTTTTGCTCAAAACTTCCTCAGTGTTTTATTTACAGGTAATGGCTGTAAACTGTAGCAGTGTTTTATTTACCTCTTTTATTTATAGGTATAGCTGTGAATTCAATGAACATTCTGGTCAGACCAGAATGCTTAGGACTTTTTCCAATTGATCTTGAAAACTTCCAAGAAGGGAACGGTACAATCTCTCTTAGCAGCATGACAAGTAGGCAAGCAGTTCACTGCTCCACTGTCATCACCGGAGAGAAAGATTTTAATTCATATCCAGTATGGATATTTATTATTTCAATGCATGTCCTTTGCCTCTGCTCCCTCAACGTACCACTGTGAACAGCCTAGCTTCATCTCCTTGATCACCTTCCTGAAAGTATTGTCAGGCAGCTATTAAATCCCTCAGAAACCATCTCTTTGGATGAACAAACCACAGTCCATCAGTCTGCTCTAATATGTTATGTATTGGCCCCTGACTAACCTTGTGGCCCTGTGCTGAACTTTCTCCACTTTATCCATGTCTTCTGGGGAAAACAAGACTGGACATATTATTCAGTGCTGAGCAGGGGGATAAGGTCCTCCCTTGGCCTCCTGTCTCTACTTCTGTTCACACAGCTCATTATGCTGATTACCTTCCTGTCAAGGTAATCTAAGAGCACCTGTGCAGCCTTCCCCAGGTTTTCAACAGAGTTGCTCCCCAGCCAGTGAGTAGCCAGTCTGTGCTGTTGCAAAGGATTGTTTCTTCCCAGGTGAAGGACTTCACATTTTACCGTGATGAATTTCATAAGGTTCCTATCAAACCATTTTTCCAGCCTGTCTAGGTCCCTCAGACTGTCAGTCTGCTCTCTGAAGTAACAAATCATCTCTCCAATGTGATGTCATCAAAGTTGATGATGCAGCACTCCATCTGCTCTGGGGCATTGATAAGGACAGTTGTACGACTGACCCCTGTAGTACCCTGCTAGCTATCAACCTCTAAGCATATTATGATCCACTGCTCTCTAAGCCCAAACATCCAACTAGAAATGCATGTATCTGGTTTTCCATTTATTCAGACTAGATGGATATGAAAATATTGTGGAAGATGGTGATAAAGGCATATATTTTGACTGCTCTAAAGTTTCAAAGATATATAATGTATAAAGGTTTAAAGTTGTATTTATCAAGAACTTAAGTCAATGCAAATGGTTAGATATTTTTAAAAAAGATAGTTCTAGAGTTATTGTATGCAACTGTTTTCAAAATAAGCCATACGGCATTTTTGCATGCATATGGCACTCATCCATGTGTTTTTGTTTGGCTTCATTCAAATTTGTATCACACAATAAAAGAAGCATTGCTGTCTTTGTTTCATGTAGCACATGTACCACCTTAACTATCATGAACTTCAATGACACAAAAAAGAGAAGCACTTGTGCACAACTTAAGCATCTTCAGTCCTTACAACAAAAGATTCTCTATTAGGCCTCCTGTATATTCCGGTACTCCTTCCTCCTCCAAATATTTCTGAAAATAAATAAATAAATAAATAAAATAAAGTAAATGATCATGCCATTGTTTTTACCATGTCACTGTCCTTTGAGTCACAAAATCTGCTTGTCACTACACATTTTAACAGGAAAAAAAAAAAAAAAAAAAAAAAAAAAAGTGTAATTCTCTGCCCTTAGTTTTTAGAATCAACTTATTTTTATTTATTGTTTGTTTCTTTTCTTTTCTCTGCACACCTCTAAACTGAATTATTTGCTGAACCACTATTTTACAGTAATTGAACCAAAATGCTGTACAGACAAATAGGACCAAAACTGTCCTTTTTTGAAAAGGAGAGGTAGAAGAAGTAGGCATTTACCACCAGAAGAGCTTTGGACATCCATTACATGCCTATATGAGTCAAGCATGCAGTCAGATGCACTCCAACAGGCAATGTTCCCCCAAATGGGAGTTAGCTCAACCATGGCACTGTAGCATTTCAGCAGAATATGTGTGCCTGCTACTATTAAATATCAGAATGTTGTAGATTTTTAATGCAAGGCACCGGTTGTTTCCAAGCATTTTTTTTATGCCCATGCCACTAATACAGATCTCTTGGAGAGAATACAGCTACTGGTTGGGGGGCCTCCGGAGGCTAACTGCTTATCAACAACTGCATGCTGAACTGAGGTCCTCTCACCTTCAGGTAGTCAGGATGTGAACTAGTTCCAGTTCAGGAAACCTATATCAACATTAGCGTTATCATCTCAGATTAACGCAATCTTTAAAAATCTTTATATGTGCATGAAATCAATGAAACGCCCACTATCTTATCTTGAATCTGAACTGGTTTCTGGTTGGCCAGCCCTATGTACAGCATGTGTGCTTGCATCTGCCTTTTTTTACTGTCTGTAGGCAGCACAAAATTCCTGTATGTGAACAAAAATACTGAGATATTAGTCAACGCATTATAGATAATCACCAAGTAAATCCAAAAAAAAATCCAAAAACACACACAAAAATAAAATAAAAAAATAATAAAAATCTTTTTTAAAGACATTTATAAGTTTTATTTTAGTCAGTAGTTTCTTTAGATGACTGAATTAGCAGAGCTGGCAGCATCATCTATTTCCCTGTGGTGGCAGACTCCTGTCCTTATCCAGCCATAACTTCTATCTCAACCTTTCTATCAACTCTAGCAATCACGGTGTATTTTTGATAAAGGAACTAATAGAGGAAAAAAATTATGGCTACCATATTCTAGAGGTAAAAGATTTTAACGCTGTGGAACAGTCATTTCTCTGCCAAGGAACACTCCTTGCCCTCTTTTATTTACATGTATAGCTGTGAATTCAATGAACTAATAATGAGTAAAAGTGCGATTTTGTGCTGGGAAAAGAAACAAAATGAAATATTGGATGACCAAAAAAAAAAAAAAAGTAATAAAAAAGGAAACTGTAAGCTGAAAGCCATGAGAAGTGGCTGGAGAGTAGCAAATGAAGCTTGTAAAACTATTTCTCTATTTAAACTGGAAAGTTTTCAAAGCATGACCTGACAAATAAATAAAAAACAAACAAGCAAACAAATAAATGAATAAAATAAATGGAGGGAATGTCCATGGAAATAGAAAGATGGAGAACTGAAGCAGCAGAACCGAAAGGTGTATGAGATCACTTATGAAAAACAGGAATCAAAACAGGACATTGCCCAGATTTAAGGCACTTTTTAAAGTGTCTCACAGATGGGAATATACTATGCTATGATGCATTTCTACATCCAGGGTCCTCTGTATCTCATGTAATACTGGGAATTTCTTCTCTATGGTGAATTCTATAGGAAGTCTCATCTGCCCTATATTAAGAAAATACTCTGTTCCAAACATGTATAACTCATATGAACTCTTGCAGTGATGAGTAAGAAAATAAACAATAAATAATTGCAAGTAAAAGCTTTAAGAGGGATGAATAAAACTAATGATTATTTGGTATATGACCTCTGTGTTTCAGACATCATTATGACACTTTTCAGACACTTTCAGAAAAAGAAATAAAATAATAAAAATAATAATAATAATAAAAAAAAAAAAAAAAAAAAAAAAAAGTGTCTCTTCAGTCTCTAGCATCTATCCTTTGCCTTACTCTCTTGAAAATAAATGATATTAATCAGTAGCAATCTTTTCTGAAATTGGCAGAAAAGTATAAGCCTATTAAATTTGTGTTATTGAGGTTGAATATGATTAAAAAGGATAATTCATTCCTTCTAGATTTGTTAGTTTTTTTTTTTGTTTGTTTTGTTTTTTAATCACAATTCCCTATTTATAACATTCCCTTACACAACTTCAAAAGCTATTTGTATTTTTTTTTTTTTATTTAATTCTGTGGTTTTCACCTCTGATATCCTAAAAGAGAGACCAATGTTTTTCTTATTTTACTATTAATATTATTTGGTAGATATTAATTTTGAACCAGTCAAAACCTTGAAAATTATGTTTTCTGGAGGAATCTTAGTCAGCCATGTCCAATCTCTTTTGCTAGTGATGTTTACAATGAAAAGATTAAAAGATCAAAGAAATAAAAGTGAAAGGGGAACCTTTTGAACAAATATTTCTAAACAAGTTCACTGCTAAAGGGAAAGAAATAAAACAGAGTCTCTGACTCCCGGTCTCTCAGTGTTCTCTGTGAATTGTCATTTAAGAGCCCAAACAACATGGTTCAGTGCAGGAAAAAAAATAATGTTCTGAATCTGCAGCCAGCTATTCAAGTGGCTCTGCTTTGGCCAGTGCTATGCTTAGCAACTAAGACGTCAGCTAGGACACTGCCATATAAGTTAAGAGTTACATTTTAAAAATGGAATTTCTAAATTAGAACTTTGAAAAGAGTTTATTATAATTTTTCTGTGTCCTTTAATGAGAATACAGTTAGGACTAAATTATTTCAAGCCAGTCATATCATTTAGAATAGATATATATAGTAACTAACCATATATATTTGAATGTTTTCCTAATTTATCAACATAAGTTTTGTTATTAATGTTGCCTGCATTTCTTGCATCATCTTCAGCTCTCTTTGAACCCTGAGGGCCCAGCATTGTGTCTTGGTGAGTATTTTACAATGACTGTTTTCTAAAACAAATGGATATATGGGTTGCCTAAAGTCATTACTGAATTCAAGTTGAATTAGAAAAAAGAAAAGTAGTTGGATATGTCAGAATAAACCAACTCAGGCTAGATTCTTGAGTATATGAGATGTGCTTTGTAAAAGGTAAGAAAAGTATTGATTGCCTCTGAACATCTCTGAAAAATATCTTAGTCAATGGGCTGAAGATTATCATTGTGGCAAAAGAAATAATGAGTTTTTATTTTTGAAGTGGTCATTCTTTCCTTCCTTCCTTCCTTCCTTCCTTCCTTCCTTCCTTCCTTCCTTCCTTCCTTCCTTCCTTCCTTCCTTTTTTCCTTCCTTCCCTCCCTCCCTCTCTCCCTCTCTCCCTTCCTCCCTCCCTTCCTCCCTCTTTATCTCTTTCTTTCTAAACACAGAAATTATACTGACTCCAGGTCTAAAATCCAATTATAAAATAGTTTATTAAAAATATGTTTGTTACATCACAGACAATGAAGTGGAGATCATTTCTAGTGCCACTTTTGAGTTCTAAATCTCCTATTTCTCTTTATAACTGTTTTCTGCTTCTTTGCTGTTTATTTTCCATCAGAATACAATTAGGTTCTTAGACCTCCCCTACTAATTTCATCAAAATGCTAATGAACTGAGTTTGTTCAATTTTAAAGAAAATTGAACTGCTTCTTGAAGAACAATATAATAGGAAGATGGACATATATTTCTCATACTTTTGAAGTTCGATATAATTGTCTAAAAATATGTTGGGGCAAACAATATAGAATATGCCTTGCCTGATATTTTAAAAATAATAATAATAAACACAATAAGAAGCAACACAATAGAATTTAATTTGTTTGAAGGCTATGATTAAATGTGAGTGTCAAACCTGAGAAGGTTCACAGAGAGATGCCAGAAAAGCTAGCTTTTTTTTTTCTTTTTTTTTTTTTTTTTTTTCTTTTTTTTTCCTAATTCCTTTTTGCCTCTCTTTCCCTTCAATCAGTAAGGAAGCTGCATGAGTTACAATAAAGGATATTAATTAAACTAACCATAGGAAAAAAAAAATAAAAAAAAAAAAAAAAGAAAAAAAAAAAGATGCAAAAATACAAAAATACATACACAGTTAAAGAAATTATTGAACAGGTGAAAGAGATTGCTTTTACTACACAATTTTTAGCCACTGTATGATGTTATTCGTTACTGAGCTCTGAGTTTGTAAAGGCAATTATTATGTTCACTTATGAAACTTGTCCTGAGCTTGTACTGTGACCTTCTGGAACTCTTACAGAAAATTAAGGACTTAAGAAATAATTTTGTGCTGGGGGATACTGATTACAAGTGACTGGTGAGACTATAGGTAGGCAAAATATCATCTCTAAAAATTGTATCAACTGAGCTGATTGACAAGAATATACCTGCTGATCCGTGACCTATACACACAAGAAAGGCACTAAAAATTCATTAAAATAATGTTATACGTTTCAGCTTTCTTATATAGACAAAAATATGAAGGAAGAGTGGTGGAGATTGAAGGTACATTGATAAAACAAAACTAGTACTGGGATAAGTAGTGTGGTCTCTTAGTAGTGTGGAAAATAAACATCAGACTTATTACAAAGAGAATATTGTTACCCAATCTCAGGGTAGATATATGCATAGCAGATGTCTCTTTTTATGTCTTTAACTCTATCTAAGTTCTATATAAAGGATGCAAGTGAATAGGGACTTTTAAGGTTTGGTCTTCTGATCTGTTTATGTTGTTTACCTTTCACTGACATAAAGCATGTACTAGAACATGCATTTCCGGGTTACTAACATGTCACTTGGGCAAATGCTCATCTCTGAATTCATATAAATTCTCCTTTTCACCTGTGTAAATGATTTTTAATCAATGACTGATTAAAAATATACTATTAATTGAATATATTAATTGGTAGAAAAAAAATGAGTTAAAGATGAATGGTACTGGTGAAAGATTTTTTTTTTTTTTTTTTTTTTTTTTTTTTCTCCCTAATTGAGATGTTCCATTCGCATAAACAAGATATGCACACATGCATGCACAAGAGGCATCAAGCTCTCAATTTACTCTCTGTCTGGCCAAGAGTATGCTTAATTTTACTGTGCACAGAATATCAATTTTAACTGGAGAGACTTAATATATATATATATAAAATTTTAGAATCAACTGGGGGGAGAAACAAACAAAACAAAATAAAACTAGTGTTCAAATTTCATTCAAAAATAAAATAAACCTGAGTGAGTGCAACACCAACTAGTTGGCACAGCCTGCACTTCTCTGATACAGTGGCTTCTGCAGATAGTCACGATTGATCCTGCCACCCAGCTGTATCCTGGCTTGCCTTGTATCTACTTCAGCCCCTGAGAGTCTCTGTGTCACTGTCATCAGAAGGACATGCCATGAATGCTACAAGCCAGCCTCAGCTCTCCAGAAGTAATCCAGCAACCTCAACACATAGTCTCAAAGAAAAGGTCTTCAGAAGTTGATGGCTTTTTTTTTTTTTTTTTTTTTTTGTAATTATTATTATTATTAATTTATATTTATTTATGATTTCAATCTATTTCAATTTTTTTAAAATTGCAAATAAAACTGGAGGATTTGTTTGACACAAAACATGTTTTCTTTTTACTTTAATTCTGTTTTTCTTTTTCTTTCCTTCTTTCTTTCTTTCTTTCTTTCTTTCTTTCTTTCTTTCTTTCTTTCTTTCTTTCTTTCTTTCTTTCTTTCTTTCTCTCCCTTTCTGCCTCTCCCTTTCTTTCTCTCTCTCTTCCTTCCTTCCTTTCTGTTTATATGAACATTTCTTTCAAAATAACCAGTCCATATGGAAATTGTTTCTTAATACTTGACAGCTAATGATATGTTTCTGTATGAAAGTATGAAGATTTATTCCCATTTTGAACAAAATCATTATTTTCTATCTAATATAACAGTGGGTGTTCCCATTATCCATGTAAATGGTTAGTTTTTTTAAAGCTTACTAAGCTCTTGAACTCACTAACATATTATGGCAACGAGTTCTTAAAGTTAAACAGATTTCCACTGTGAAAAAACAGATGTCTTGCCATCAGTTTTGAATCTGTTCTTACCAATTTACTTTAATTCCAGTTTAAAATGGTTAAACAAAAAGCTTTTTAATTTGCTGTTTCACTTATTATTCCTTTGACTTTATGCACATCTACACTGCAATGTATCACTTTATTAAATTTACTTTATAATATAAATACATTTTATATTAATATATTATTTTATGTATTAATATAAAATATATAATTTATTAATTACATTGATGTTAACAATTAACGTTATTAATATCCTTTCAATCCTTTCTTTTGTCATAACATGTACGTCTTCTTTCCTTTACATTTGAAATCACTTTTATCAAAATTGATCGCCAAAGTAGGTTAGTCACAAGTAAAATTTATGACGAATCCATACAGAAAGTATCATAGGAGCTTTCAATGGATAGAAGAATTATCAAGTGGAAGCTCTCAAGGTAGAGATGAAATGATTGAATTCATAACATCTTTAACGAGGAGTCAGGTAAGCAAGAATAAGAAGAAAAATGGTGACTTACAACAGCTCCTGTGACCTGTGTGTTAGCCCTTGAGGATGTGGACCTCTGTGGTCCACTTCATGAGAAAGGTCCGGGCTACTTCATTTTCAAGTGAGTCCTGACTGTGTGTATGAGGCCCAAAAATCCACAGGTTGAAAAGCTTTCAAGAGCAGATGAACCCCAAGACCTACCGTATTTTGTCAAAGTGGTTAAAATGAAGTTTCTTATAGCTGAGAGAATTGAGTTCTGACTCCCTGACCTCTTTTGGTTTCACATCTGATGTCAAGCCCTGACAATACTGCTGCTGCTGCTGGCCAGGTTATTTTCTTGGCTTTCCTCCATAACATGAGCTTCTTCCAAGCATTTCTAAAATGACAGTTTTCATAACCTGACAGGGAAGAATTTGCAACTACAGCAGCATCTGTGATTGCTGATATTCAGTCCAAACTCTGACTCTTCCTCTGTCTCCTTTTTTTTTTTTTTTTTTTTTTTTTTTTGGTGGAAGACACTGAAAAAGAGCAGCCACAAGGAAGAAACGATGTCAGTCTGGTTTTAGAGTGAAGGAAGTACTCCAATAAGCAGAAAATGAGTGACTCCTTTCTTATGGATACTCATGGTATATTATGAAACAGAGTTCTGCAAATATGCCTGTAGTAGTAAAATAAACAGTGCCATTTCCTCTCTCTGCAAACTGACTGTTTTAGATTGGTTCAGTGCCTATGAATTGTTTTGAAGATTTGACCTGAGGCAGAAACCTTTAAGGATTGTTCTGACACTGGCTAATCTCTTGCATTTCTTGACTTGCTGGTACATACATACAGAAGTGGTGTTGCTAGTGCAACTGCCCATAAGCAATTTACTAACATTTGTGTGGTTCTGCTTTTAGGCTAACTTCTGTATAAACATCATACAGATAGATCTGGATTGCTATTATTGGTATAGGCATATTTCCTCTGCTTCTTCTCCTCATTAATAAATGGGAAGGAAGGAAAGGGGAACAGTACTTCCTTCGTCAGTGTGTTTGTTTGTTTTCACTTGAAAGATGTGAGGATTTAGATCACAGCTGGGTGACTTAAGATGCTCTGATGCTGCAGTAGTCTAATTTTAATAAAAAGAAGGACAATTCAATATTTTTAGTTTCACCTTAAAAATATATAAAAATAATAATAAAAAATTCTTTAAATAGAAATCTGTGTAACATGGATGCAGTGAAAAAGAAGCTTATCTCCAAGCTTAAGAATTCCCTAGGTCACCTAATTTCTAAATACTTTGAAGCTATTCATCATGCTCAGCAGTAAGTAACCAACCTGGAGGAAGAACATAATGCTCTGAAAACAGATGGGATTTCAGCTGAACTTAGTTTTCCTGTCATGGAACAGTGTGACTTCAAGATGAGAAAAAAATTGCTCATGTGGAGCTCATAAAATAGGTAGCTCAGTCACTTAATTATTGTTAATGCTATATGATATCCTTGTAATCAGGTGCTTTGCCCTGCTCTCATGCCACTAAAATAGAGCAAATGATCTCAGCACATCATCTGCTTTATGTCTCTGCTACTATTCATTTTTGAAACTAGCTGAAAATATTCATGTATTTTCATTCACTATAATTGTCTCCGGTACCTCAACAGAATTGAAGACAAACCTTGGCTTAGCAAGAAAAAATGTCACTCTGCCATTCTAAGCTAGAAATAGTGATTGTGGCTCAAAAGTATATTCATTTTCAGAACTGTAGTTAACTCACTAGTGTAACAGCAACAAGAACTACAGAATCATACTTTAAGGTCCAATGAACAAATGAAAATATTTAAGGTCAATATTAGGAGTTTTTCTGTAATATTGTGTTTCATATGCTGAAATTACACACTATTTATAGTTCATGCTGTGGGAGCTGAAGTAATATATTGCTTTGTCAGACCTGTACTTCAAGTATATTTACAAAGTGAGTTTTTTTTAATATGAAAAGTCAAATAGAAGTGTCCAAAATTCACAACCAATGGAGCCAAGATGAAAAAAAAAAAAAAAAAAAAAAAAAAAAAAAAAGCTAGGAAAAACTATTTTTTAAGAACGTATCTTGAATCACCAAGGTTATTCTCTCCATACATTTTTTGATGGGACACTGCAAGGTTCCCAGTGCATTTTGAACTACATCATTTTGGCTTCTACACAAGAGTGTTTGACAGTTTTTAATAACAAAAGTGACCATGCAGATGATGTTTCCTGAATAAGCTAACATTCACAGAGATGTTACAGAAGACAAATTCTTGTCTTTTTACTTAATAAATCAAATTCTGTGATTAATAATCTATTCTTAATTTAGTGACATTTACTGCACTGATCAGCAATATCATAAAATTTCTATTTAGTGAGACTCATTTAAGTTCTGTAATAAATTGGCATGTCTATACAAATAAATAATTTTCCCACTCCTTGTTTCTTTCTGAGACAATCATCCATTCTCTAAACTGAATGATGAAAGGATCCTTCACTGCCTAAATAATTAAATGCTCTTAAATAGCACCTGAGAAAGAAGACATATACAGATAAAGACATATTAATAATAATAATAATAATAATAATGTTTCTTAACATCTCTATAATCTGAGAAACTGAAAAGATTTCCCTGTTAAAGGTGCAGCTATATGAGGATATTTTAATGTGAACATTTGAAATTATGTTTACATTATACAAATTATTTAATCTTAAAATCCAATTTCATAGTATATGTGTTCAGGCTTGAAAATTATCTCTATTTATTTATTCACTAAAAAGTAACCAAATATATAAAATTAATGAAAACACTCATTTCTGAAAATCTGTTAAAGTATATGTCAGTTATTGAATCTAGTCTATGAAGGATAGTAGTCTGTGGATATTGCAACTAGAAACAAAGAAAATGAAAAGTGTTCTGAGAAAGGAAAACCAGGTTTGGAAGGACTGCTGCTTGGGTAAACCAACAACATTAAAATATAACTCAATTCTTGAATGTAATTTTATAACTAAATAGTCCCCAACATGTGATTTATCCAAATGCATTGTCAGCTACCTCTGGATGAGCCATAAGTCCAAACTGGCAATAAGTCACAGTATGCTGAGTAGTGTACAAATTCAAAGTTCAGCCAAAGGGTTTGTACTCTGTTTACATGATGCTTAACTCTAAGAGAGATGGGTTAATAGACCATGAAAGAAGCCTTAACAGCATAATATAATTAGAATGGAAATTGATATAAACTTCATAAAGGACTTTTGCACAGCAATCTTGAGAACTCTTCTATAGCTAAAGATTCCTATCTCCCTAATGAAGCAGCTCTCTTTGGCTGCTTACGGCTTTGCCTAATAAGAAAATACGGGAGGATATTGTCCAAGTCACCATCTGAGATTCTGAAAGTATCAGTTAAGGAAAATACATTGCTTTTAGAAATAACTGTCTTGAAACTATTGAAATAACAGGCATGAAAAATGGAAACATCTCTACTCTTGGTGAAAGGATATAGAGTTTGAAAGAGGATACTGACTGCAATTTTTAGATAAGGAATGTGAGTTTTGATCTGCCATGAAAATTTACTCAAAATTAACAAAACATATGAACATCAAAAATTTTATTATTTTGCAAATATGTGAATAAACCACTTTGTTGGAAGCTTCTGAGACATAATTTGACATGTAATTGAACAAGAAAAATTGAACAAGAAAAGTCTGAATTTCAGTTATTCATAAGTTAATTATGTAAATCAAATAATAATGTTCTGCTATTTAGTGAAATGTTTTTCTACTTTATTGCTGCATTATCACAGTTGTTTTATTGTCCTTTTAATGACAATGCTTTTTAAATGGATATAAGTATTTACATTTTTCTCAACATCATAATCAATATGTTTATCCTTTAAGTACAACAAAATTCTATTTTTTTTTTTTCTTCCTACAAAACCACAAAATCTACTGCTGAGTTCTAAATTTCAGAATAACTGAATGATCATGGACAACAAGCATCCCAAATGCATCATGCATAATTATTAGATTCTTTCTCCATTTGTCCTTCTGCTTCCTGCAGTTTCAGTTGCCCAGTGAGTTATATATTTAAGAGGAGGAAAGAAACCTATTGACTACAGAGTCAAATTCAGTTAATATGGTTCACACTAGTAGGACAGTGTAACACAGCAGGTTGAATTTGCTGTCCCTTTTATCCATTACTGCCTGTGAATATAGCCAACAAAAGTTTGCAGTCAAGTGTTTTTCATTGAACTGAAATTCCACGGTATGAGATTCTTGACAAAATTTCATGATCAAAGTTCTCTTTTTTAAAAAATGTACTCTTTTCCAAAGGAATTATGCTTAGGCACCATAAGTAAATGAAGTACTTAAAAAAGTATACTTGCTGAAAAACATGAAAATACACCCTGTCTTGGTATCTGAAGTCAAGTGTAACCAAAGAAAGAACCTTCTAAAGGAACAGCAAAAGACCAAGTTGTTAGCTTTCATATATAAATGTATTCGCTCCCTGAGAATAGGTTCTTCTAATTGATTGCCAAGTCCATGAGAACACTTCAATACATTATTTTCTGGAAGCAGAAAGCATGACTGTGGCTTTGAAAGAATTCTGCTGAATATGCAAGGTTAACATGGTGTTTAAAGGCAAAAGAAAAATTCAGCAGGGGAACTTTTTTTCTTCAAATAGTTGCTACAGTAATCAGAGTTCTGTTTTATAGCTGGGTTATCAAAAGGACAGCACTCAAAAAAAACCTCTCTGCTGTATTCAGTACCTTGTTCTCATTATGCTTGTTGCTAGTAGCACTAATCATCTCTATATTTTTACACTGAACAGCGATATTGTGATTTCAGTCTTGAGAGCAGAGGGAGAGAAAAAGATGAATCTAGCAGTTTTTCAGTTGTATAAATCTTTTGGGATCAGTTATTAGGAGATAATGATTTCAACACATTCCCACACACCTGTAATTGTCCTAATTCTCTACCATTTTCTTTAAGTCTCATTCTCTTTCCTGCGGTCTTTCCAAGTTCCTTTGCTGGTTTAAAGAGGCAGGCAGAGGAGGATGTGTTCTGGTCCACGATGCAATTTACAATGTACAACCAAGTAGCTGCCCTTCGGGTTTGGGCAGAACTACCCAGTGAGTAGTTTAGGCATATCCAAGGTGTTACAGGATGGCTCAACCTTGTTTAAAACACATGGGTAAGAAAATGCAGAAAGTAGACAACAAGGTTTTCAGAGGATAATTGATGGAGTAGAGCTATTTTAGAGCATTTGATTATATGATGAATTGATGATATTAACAAACTGGAATTAAATAAATAGCCAGTTTCCATGCCTGAAAGAGTCAAAAAAAAAAAAAAAAAAAAAAAAAAAAAAATCTATCAGGCATTTGTGTTTCTGAGAGAAAAGGGCTAAAGTATAGAGTATCTGGACTTTTAGACAACATGTGGCTGGTTTAAATCCAGGAAGAGGGTACTAGCATTTAAGTTGCCAGCTGGAAAGATGACCTGACCTGTCTGAACTCCTGGTCCATGCTTGGAGCTGTTTGCAAAAGTTAGCTGTTTTCAGGCTCGCCTAATCCAAAACCATAGTAAACACCTAAAGAATGTCTAGTGCTCATATTTGTGCCCATACCCCGGCATTACTGAGGCTACCAGTGAGTTTGTAGCCTGTTGCTCCTTAGGAACACTTCTGACTGGCCTGGGGAAAATGATTACAAACAGAAGTCTATGGGAAACTACTTCTCAGTACACCTGGTATGTTCAACTGTATAAAATATCAACACAAGCAAGAAATAACTGCAATACATTCACAAAAAAATCCTGAGGTCTGACTGTCTTCTTGTTTGTGGCATGTAATGAAAAGGATGATGAAGAAAATTACATTATTTTTACTACATATTTGGATGTCATGACATGAAAAAATGTAGCTTTTAACAAAAACACATGCATTACTGCTATCTAAGGATGTTGTCCCTATCTGTGGAATGGTTTCAAGTACCAGCACTGGGAATGATATCATTAAAAACTGTTTACTACCAATGGCTGCTTCTCCTACAGAGCTGCATGAAGCCTGAGGTCAAATTTGAACCGAGTTGTTAGAGACAAACTTCCTAAGTTAAAACATGAATTCAAACTCTTTGGGGATCTTTCAAGGAAGACAAATGGAGAGACATCTTATCCTTTATTTTGAAGTTGTTACAGAAGGAGTAAATACCCTGGAAGGAAAAGAAAGAAAAGAGGAAAAATCAACTGTTGATTGTGAATGCTTTGATACTGAGTTGGTTTAAATACTGAGAACATACAACAATTAAACCAAAAGCAAGATTATTGCTAGATGCATTTTTAACTCTAGTGGCTGAATTACACAGTGCATGATTATTAACTAGTACAAGACTTATATCAGGCAGTTGCTGCTTAATTTTATCTGACAACACTCAGTTTTCAGTATTACTTTTTAAATATCACCAACAGAAGGGATACAAGACACGGACTCCTGATGCTCTTGAACAGAAGGCCTTTATTGCTATTTTTCACTCCTACATATACTTTCCCCATAGCCCCACATACTGTCCACATGCCCGAATCTGACATACAATTGGTTAGAGACCCTTAGACACGGACCTTGAGCCAGCCTGCAATTGGCCACCACCCAAAGCTCATCCTTAGCACTGTAGCCAATTTTCTTTATCTCAACCTTGCTCGAGTTTTTTTTTTTTTTTTTTATTTTTTTTTTTTTTTTCCGCTTGTTTCCTCATTATCTCTAATTCTGGGACGTGTGAAACAGTGCAAAGCCACCTGCAAATTCTTTTCCCACAATCCACCAGGAAAATAAAAAAAAAAATAATTGTTAGGAAATTAGAAGTGGATTAGAAAAGTGATGTTTTCCAATTCCTCAGTTCAGTCAACAACAACAAAAACACACACACACACATGAAAAGAAAAGAAAAGGAAAGGAAAAGAAAGGAAAGGAAAGGAAAGGAAAGGAAAGGAAAGGAAAGGAAAGGAAAGGAAAGGAAAGGAAAGGAAAGGAAAGGAAAGGAAAGAAAAGAAAAGAAAAGAAAAGAAAAGAAAAGAAAAGAAAAGAAAAGAAAAGAAAAGAAAAGAAAAGAAAAGAAAAAGGAAAAGAGAAGAAAACCTAGGATATAGGCATTGTTATTTCAGCATCTGTAAGAAACAATTTAAATGAAAGCCAAATTAATCAGTGTACAAATAGCCATTTTTACATATCAAACTTGCTGTTATGCTGAAAGAAAAAAAAAAAACAAAAACAAAAACAAACAAAAAAAAACAACTCTACAGTCTGACTCTAACTAAAATAGGAATATTATTAACTCATAAATCAAGGAGGTATTGTTTGCATTATATAGAATACACAAAGTTAAACTCAGTCTTAGAGTAAAACATTGAATTCATGACATCATTGAATAAGATGGAGTAATCACCAACCACTAATTATTTTGTGGTAACCTTCTTTTCCCTGTACATGAAGGTTTTTACAAAATAAGATCTTTTATTCTCCCTTTTTTGGGGGGGCAGAAATGAATATTTAAATAGCTGTTTCCAGCTAGAGTTTTCTGCTCTTTGGGGACTGAACATTTCTAATTAGGTTTGTATAGCCCTTAGCCAAATTACTAGAGAAGACTTTTCACTGTTTTCTATGCAAAAATGTAGGCCAGTCAGCATTACACAGAATTTAATAAAAAAAAAAAAAAAAAAAAAAAAAAAAAAAAGTACACTCTTCTACCTTTTCTAAAAACAGTACATGTGTTCCACTGTGTGCTTACTTGTTCAAGAAACTTTATAAAGATATTGTTATAACTAACACCAGTCCGTATGATAAAAAGGTATTAATTCTAGAAATGCACTGAACAAAGATTAAAAATAACACAATATATAGCTGTTAATAGGATCCTAAATCT
This sequence comes from Nettapus auritus, assembly GCA_011076525.1. Classification (NCBI taxonomy): domain Eukaryota; kingdom Metazoa; phylum Chordata; class Aves; order Anseriformes; family Anatidae; genus Nettapus; species Nettapus auritus. Next base: position 105,414,162 of record CM021767.1, on the reverse strand, counting down.
TTGGATCCCAACATCCTAACAGACCACTTCTGAGTAATCAGAACAGTCTGGACGGTGCGGTTACTTCATATGGTGTGATACTATATTAAGGTTTAGATAATTATAACATTTTATTAGAAAATGATTAAATGCAGGCTTGCAGTCTATATGAAGTGGAATAATTAGTCACAACCACTTTTGCTATTAGTGGCTGAACTCTCCTTACCCAAACATTGTACTAAGAAGTGTAAAAATGAATGGGAGAAAGAGCTTTCACTGGGGCATATCCCTAGAGAGAAGGATAACACAGGTCCTTAGACCCCTCACTAAACATAAGATGTTGCTCTTGCTCTCTGTCTGGACACAGGATTGCACTGAGTCACTCAAATGTTGCATGTAAACCAGATCCTGGCAGTAGATATTTTGCTGTTTCTCTTGTTCTTTTTCCAAAGTAGTAGCTAATATTTTTTTTTTTTTTTTTTTCCTGCTTTTTGAAATGGACCATGGCATCTGTGCAATCTTTCTCCTTCCTGTATGAGCACTCCCCTGAGTTTCCACTGGGTCATTCCAGTTTAACCACCCTCACAGTGTAACAGATAACCTCATCATCTTCATTCTCAGAATGTCCTGTTACTAATCTCCAGACCCTCCACTAAACCTCTGCCTCCTCTACTACCAATAGACTTGATGCTCACTGTGATGGCAGCTGTGTGTTCACTAGCATAGCTTTGATAGCATTTGGGAGCCAGTGTGAATCAGTTTTTTCACTTTGGCTTATTGGTGCACTATCTTACTAATGATGGGTCCAGGGCAAATATAGAACAGAAAGTTCGAGAGACTTTACACTCGGAAGGGATGGAATAACATCTAGTATCTAACTGACTCATAGTAGTAAGAAGTGAGTGAAAATTAATATTTTCCCCAAACCTCTGATTTAAAAAAGATGTACCAATAGTTCCACATGTTTAGACTACCTATGCAAATGTCTGTGTTTGTTTGGATCCTGCATAGATAGCTTTTAGCTTCGGCAACATACTGAAGGGTAAATTCTAGAAAGTTAAATATGCATGATGTAAAGACATAAATGTACCCATTGAAAAGGTTTGAATTTACTAGTTGTAAGAGTCATTGTGCACTTCTGCTTTTGCATAATGAAGGTAATAGAGATTCCCAATTTTCATAAGGCATTTGTCATAGCTAATACAGAGAAAACAGAGAGAAGCTGGTAGAATGTATGAAGCTAGGGGTGATAAATACGTGAACACAAACTTACTTTTACCAGCATTCTCTTCATAACTGAGCAGTAGTGGGTTCATAGGAAAAAAATAAATAAATAAATAAATAAATTAAAATCAAACAAAGCTGAACTGTAGTTCATCCCTCAAAGCCTGTCAATGCAAGTGAATCTTTAAGCCGTGAGACTGTCCTTACAAGTCCTTACCACTGAATATTGTCTGCCAAGATGAGAATAAGTAAATCTTGTGGCTTGAATAGACTTACACTCATTTATTAACACATAATTTACCCAGGTTGTCAGATTTCAGAGGTAAGAAAGCTTGTCTAGGAAAGGAATGGGCTGCCACTGTGACTATACCAAGAAAGCCTCTAAATGGAGAGAGTTTATATCAGAATAACAGCTCTTGAAAGAGCAGTTTGCATTGCTCTTCTAAATGGAAGGTGCTATATCAAAACCATCAAAAATATATATCAAAAAATGGAGGGTTGTTTGCTTATGTTTTCAGTGTTACTGCTTTTTCTTGTCTTTCTTTTTTGTTGTTGCTGTTGTTTGGCATACATATTGGGCTGGCTATGCTAGGTTGGTAATTACTAATAGGCAATTCTAACATCAACATATTAAAGCTACAGAAGCATTTAAATGAACGCTAGTCCAAACATTCTAGCTTCCTAATTAATAATAAGAAGAATGAGAATGAGCTCTTAAAAAAATAAAAAAATAAATAAATAATAATAAAAAAAACTCAGACTATGCAGGCCTGTAAAAATCATCATTAATATTCTGAAATATACCTGAGAGCACATCCAACGCCAGTAAAGAAATTTAGCACAAGTGTCAGCAAGATTGCTGGAAACTTTTGTTCTGCATCCAATTAGAATCAAACAACTTAGCAAAGATGAAAATCTGAAGTGATTCAAGAATATTAGAAAGGAGATATCTTTTAATTTATTATTATATAATAAAATAATAATAATAATAACAATAAATAAAATTATAAATATGTGTAATTGTGAAGACCTTGGCATGTAAGAACATTTGTTTCATGCAATACCCTTGCAATATTTTTATTACAGCACCTTGTAATATGTCTGAAAACCAGACCTGAAGAACTGTTCATAATTATTCCAAGAATCATGAACCATTCTTCACAAACAACTGTGAAAGAGAGGGAGTATTGCACCAGACTTAGTGTTCAGTAAGTAATGGCTATTATTATGAAATGTTTATGTCACATTACACCAAAATGATCAAATAAAAATCACTATTCCGCTACTTTAAGGTATTAAATAAAATAATAATAATAATAAAAAAACATTAGTAGACCTGCAAATTATGTTTTGATACTGTTATCTGTACCTTACTCCAGCTTAGATGATCCATATTGAAATGGCAACAGACAGAACTCAACAGCAACATTTTATTTTTATTTTCTGTTCTAGAATAGCATAGTCATATTAGTACATTAATGAATTCTGACGAAATGTATCTAAAACACAGAGTACTTGTGTTTGCAGTGCATAAAATGGAATAAAGTTGAAGTGAGAAATAATAGAATGATGAACTTCTTAATTGTTCCTGATGTTACTGGTGAAACAGAGCTGGGAGCCAACTGATGTTTTGCAGCAAGTTATTTTCACAGATATTTTCAGTGGCTGAACCTCCATAATTTTTTATTTGTACTTTAAAAATCTGTCAGATGAGCTGTCAACTTCCATTATTAATTAGAATACAAATAAAAGCTCTGTTACTAATACTTTTCCCCCTAAACTTGACAATGAATACAGGACAAGATTTCATACTGTAGTTTGATTCATTCAAAAACTACTCTTTTGGACATGTTAGAAGATCTAAACAAAACCCAAAACAATATGCATATGACTTTGTTCCACAACCCTAGGCATGGTCTTGCACATTCTGTTAAATTTCAGGGAAGGGCTATATTAATTTTCAAGTTCTTTTTCCTCTACTCCTTAAGTAATAGACAGGAATAAACTAGAAACAGAAGTAGAACCTTATAAGCAGCCACTTATAGCTATAATCAAGCTGTCCTTAATAAATCCAGATCAAGTTGGAAACTACTTGCCCTCAGGCCTGAAAACCAAGCACCACCCATCCTCTCTCCTAAGTTAAAGCTGAAAGTCATCCAAATTTCTAATGAGGCAAGGGCTCATTAGCAGTTCTCTGTTATTAGGGTGGCAAAAATTTAAGTTTCTAGATATTTTTAGTTTATAATTTATATGGTTTTATTATTGTTTAACAAAAATAATCTGCATGGGATTTGCAATACTTGCAAATATTAGTCTATTAAAGACACCAAAAACTCCCTCCTCCCCAAAAAACCTTAACAGTACAGCTGTTTCAGAGAATAAGGTCAAGAAAGGAATACTTCATTCCACTAACATGTAAAAGTATTGATTTTTTTTTTTTTAACAAAACCTGCTTTGATTGATAAATTGAAGTTATGAAATGTATTTAAGTTCTCATGAAAATGTACTCAAATTTGAAAATGATTCAGCTTACATGGAATCCTCCTTACATAGGTCTCTCCTTAACTCTGAAGAGATTTTATTCATCTTTAGCACGAAGATTGCCTTCCCTTGTAAACCAATATCTGTGAAATCCATTAAGTATGTATCTCATCCATACGGCATATTGAATTTCACAAAGGATGACAACTGTAGGTGCCAGTAGTTATTATATATTGCTTGATATGACCAGCAGAGTGGATTTAAATTTTCCACATTTGTAAGACAGTATAAAAAATAAAAAAAGGGGGGTGGAGGGGGGCTTCCAGTTACAGCAGTTACTTGGTGACCTAGACATCAGAATGCTTGCATGGAACTATATACAATTCTCTGATTGTAGTAAATCACTTAAATTCAGTCTTTCAGAGGAGACTACCAACTACGTGTTCCTCATTTTCTGTGTGTCTAACTTGAGACTGTAGGCTCTGATTTATAGAAGTGCAAATGCAGTCAATAGAGATTGTGCTTTGAATGTTTAAAATGCAATATGAACACTGCAAAATCAGATCCTGTATTTCTTATTCTGGACACTTAGAATTTCTAGATCTCTTGCATTTAATCTATAAAGGGTAACAAGTCTTACTTTTTAGAGTGGGGATGAAACACTGTTCACCTTACAAGATTCTACGGAAATAAATTCACATCTCTATGTGATACAGACAGATATGATTTTAAGGGATAAATAGGGGCACTAGTTCGTACATCACCATGTGATATGTAGAGAAGAGGATGCAAGATAAATTATTTTCAGTCACTTTGAAGAAAAATAGTTCAGTAACATAAAACAGATACCATCATAAAATGAGAGTCATATTTTAAATTTTAAGTGTTTATTCTGTTTTTGACATGATTGTAATTCTTTCCTATGCTGTTCTTTTAGAAACATCTTTTTATTTTTTTAAAGGTTCAAGTTATCTTTTGAAATGCAACAAATTAAAACAATGATTTTCTGTGTGATGGACATTCAAAAAAATAGAATATCTACTCCAGACACGTAACCCAACTTGTAAGGTATGCACTTGAGCTTCTATACATTGAGAGTTAGTTAGCTCTGTGGGGGAGGTATGGAGTTCTACACAATGGTGAGGAAATGGACAAAGATATTTCTGTAATGCTATTTTTAGAATGGGAATGACAAAAAGATTTGGTGCAGTAATTTCCTATATATCATAGCACAAATTTGCTAGCTCCACAAGTCAGAAAGAAGAAGAAAGTTTTCTTTCATTTAAACAGGATGATACTTAATTAAAGTATTTCTTGTTTCCTTGTATTTTCTGACTTTTATTTTTTATTTTTGTATTGCTCCTGGCAAAATTAAAATTAAGCTTGTAGATTATTTGTTGTCTGTAAGCAGCACAGAATAAAATAAAATAATAATAACAAAATAAAATAAAATCTCTGCATAACCTTGCATCAGTAAGACTTTGCACTGTAAGAATTCACCCTCTTCTGAATTAATGGCCATTTGCTACCAACATTAAAAAAGGCACTCACAAACTTGTATGTTTTATGTTGTTCCAGATTTGTGCTGTTTCCTTCAACTAATAATCCATTTTAGATAATTCCACTTATAAATTATGTGGTATGTATATAAGAAGCTTGACAAAAATAAATAAATAAATAAATAAATAAATAAAGGAAACACCTTTGCAGGTAAATTCCAGTATTATTCACACAAGTTTCCTCATGAAAACTACGATCATATCTGTAAAATCAGGTGTCGTTTAACAGAACTTTTGATAAGATAATTCTCCATAATTTATGTTTTAATATGATATTATTGAATATCTGCCCTTGCTGACTCTTCTGAAAATTGAGTGCTCTGTTTTTTCAAGGAAACAAAGATACTGCTGCTGCCACCCATGGTGAAAACATCCTCATGTGCCCTTGAGGGCCCAGTCAAACTCAGATGAAGACAATGTCTGTCTTTCGATGGACTTCAGTGTGTGGTTGAATCAGACCTGAAGGGAAAGGCTGACTGAAAAATGAAATATATCAAACTCTAAAAGTAAAATTAATCTCAGCCAAAGTCCATACCATGTCAGCTTTAACAGGCTGAATCTGCCCTCAGTCCTTGGCCACTCTATGAACCTCAGAATCAATGTGGTGTTTAGTGCAACATGGTGATAGCGAGTATGCAAGGAAGACAAAAATCACAATAAAATGTAGTGCAAAAACCTATAGATAGATACTTTTACATGCAAAAACATGAGTTGCTCTTACCAAAGGTTAGAAATTCTTATGATTTTCAATTCTTTGTGCATGCTCCTGAAAATATTAAAAAGAATATAAAAAATCAGATATATAATTGGAGAAATCAACATGCACATTTCTGATTATGCAGACAAATAAATGTCCCCACATAATGTGACTTTTAATAGAAAACCTTTAATGTAGCTGCTAAAGTAAAAGAATATCCACATGGGGTACTGCAGGCTGAATTCATTAGTTCAATTAAAGTAACTACGTCTGCACAGTTCCACTCAAAGATTTGGAAGGAGACAGCTCTGCCTGAACATTTCATTTTAATTGTGATAATATTGCCATTCTCCTCATGAAAGTCTTTAAAAGGTGAATGCAAAACACTAAAAGACATTCTTCTTTTATTAAATGCAAAGAAAAGAGGAAGATAGTCTTAAATATAAGAGAAGGAAATCATTAACAATCAAGTATAATGATAATATGGTAATGTGAATTAGGACATCATGAATGCAGCTCAGTACTGGAGTTTATCAGAAATTTATACTATTTTTTTTTCTTCTTTTTTTAATGTCTGTGGAATAAAGTAAATTCAGGTTATAGAAACACAAGGAAACTTTTTTTTTAGTGAAATTTATGGATTTTAATTTAGCAGGAATTTAATTCATTTTTATAATGAAATTTAATGAAATTTATGAAAAACTATCATATTTCTTTCACTAATCAGTGGGGAAAATAAATAAATAAATAAATAGATAGATAGATAGATAAATAAATAAATAAAAGTTCTGTTTTTCTCCAAAGCAACTTTTGCTAGCAGTAACTGAATTAATCAACAATAATTCATAGAATAGTACCAGTTAAGCCAAGTTTACAGTTGTTTTATGTCAGGAAAGCAATGCAAATCAGAATGGGAAGCTGTCAGAAAACTGAACCAACCATTTAGTCATAGCTGAAATTATAATCTTGTCATAGTGCTTCAGTTTTTACCTTTCCTTGAATCTATATAAAATATTTTCAAACTTTCAAAGTAAGTACAGAAAATGGCTTTTCTGCTGCAAGCGTGAAGAACATCTGTTTTTCCACAACTCACTCCCTGTGATGAATGGCTCAAGTACAGTCTTTAAGAGGAAAATTTTGCCTTACAGTGCAGAATGTTTCTGGAATAATCCTTTGGGCTCTTACTCTGACCATTTAATATTATCTAAGCTGTGGTTCTTGTTACTGTTTCAGATTAAGTAAATACAGTTTTATAACAATAAAGCAGCTCCGGCCATAGTAATAGATAAGTTTCCCCAAGGAAAAGATGCTGTTCTGAGAAAAACACCGAGTAATGCATTGGCAGTGCTCTGTGCATCTTGGAAGACAGTAATGCTCCAAAGACAAATTCATCCTTGTGCAAGTTGGTTTTCCACTTAAACATCCTTAAATTACCAACAATTTTGCAATGGCAATTCCCTCACTAAAAGGCATAGTTCAGCATGGATACTACAGAGGGCTGCAGGGTACTGGGTTAGCTGTTGTAGGAAGAGGCTCCCTCTGGTCTTGCAGATGTCAGTAAGCTCTCCGCGAAACACAGTAGCTTCAGGGATATACGACAGAGACTTCAGCTTGTCCTGCTATTCTGAAGTGGCCTGCCAACTTCAGATACAAGCAACAGAGATTATAATGGTTATGTTGGAAGTATTGGAGAACATGCTAGCAGGTGACATAAAAACTTTTCATCCTTAGTAAGGTTCAGGTAAGTAGGAGAACACTGACCAGTTTGGGTGGTAAATTTTGCTGGAATTCATTTAAAATTTAGACCCTGCTCAACACAAACTAAAGCTACTATTAAAAATCCACTTCAGCAATGTTGTCTTCCTATCTAATGTGCAAGATCATGACAAAATACTGTTTTTAATCAAAGTCAGCAGGCATGTTAAACTGTTGAGACTGTGTCATTTTAGATCATACAATTCTCTTCTGCAAATCAAAAAGCACATATTTAATATCTGAGCATGAGAGACACCTTGCTGACATCTTTGGGTCTATTTCTATTCTTCTAGAGAAGTAAACAAAAACAAAACAAACAAACAAAACAACACAACAACAATAACAACAACAACAAAAGCACGAACAAAAGCACAGTACTGCTTAATGTGAAATGGAAATTTTTAAAAGAAAGATGAGCACACACATAGAATGCAGATAGGTTTCTGTGCTGGCCCATAAAAGGTTTCTAGCATGCAGTAATCTGGTCTGCAACCCTGATCTCCACATTGCCTCTGCATTTCATATTTTCTAATCTATTGATAAAACTGGCAGCAAGTACTGGACCCAAAGACTTCCAATGGCCTAGGTAGTAAATGACAGATAATGCACTGCTCTTTCTAACCCAGTGCTTTGCAGTGGCTCAGCCTAATCACCAAGACTGAGAGTACATGGGCCCAATACAGCTGCAGTTTCATATTTAAGACATTCTTAGCAGGAAATATTTGATCTAAGTAGTACAAACATTAAAGAGTACACAGGATACAAGTCTCTTTAAAAAAAAAAATATAATAAAAAAAAAAAAAGTGAAAATTTATGAATTACATAAGCATATATCCCTATGGACACTGTTCTTAGACACTGTTCTTAGCTTGCCAGTGTTCTAGAGAACAGTTTTATAAGATTTTATATATTTCAAAGCTTATGGAAAAAAATAAAATTATATATATATATATATGTATATAGCTCAAAAAACAAGGGTGCAGACAAAAATGTCCCTGTATATTCCAGGATTCCAGCCCACAAGTGTGCAAGAACAAGCTAGGGGCTTAGTATCTGAAGAAAACATTTTGTAAAAGCTCCAAGGCTGGACCTAAGAACTATTTCATCAGAATTCATCATGCAACAGAAACTTGCACAAGACTCCCCTTCTTTCTTCCTTCTTCACACAAAAGACAAGTCAGAAAGGGGATGAAAAGTGAAAACTGAGAAAGAATTTTGCTTCATAGCTGTCATGAGTCTTTCTCAGAAGGCAAATCAGCATTTGAAAATATTGGGCTGTACATTAACACTCCTTTTCTCTGTTTGCTGGTTGTCAATCAGTTTTTCGTTTTTCTTTCACTGATGAGAAGAGGAAGAAGACAGAAGAAAAATCACATTAAGATGAACAAGAATTCCCCAAAATAGAGCCTTCCACCTCAAGGTTTCTGCCTTCCTAGATTCAAAGAAATGGTATGTGAAATTAAGTTTGTAAATGCATCAGTATATAAAATATAGTGCAACTTCACACAAAGAATCTGACTCAGTTGATGATTTGACACTAACCTTTTAAGTACACTTGAGAAAACAGTATGTGTTGAGCCTTTTCAAAGAGCAGTATGCTGCAAAAAATCCTTCTCTTTTTTCTTTTCTCTCTCTCTCACTCTCTCTTTTTTTTTTTTTTTTTTTTCCACCTTCTGAGATTTCTCAGTCTTGTCAGTGCACATGCAAAAGGAAGCAGCCCTTCACTCAGAAAGTAGGTTTCTGTTCACTGGCTTCAGAAATATCTAACTGGTTAGTATAAACGTGGTGATGTCTGGCAGGTGGCAGCATATGATGATAGAATCAAAACACCACGGCCCACTGCATTATTGTAAGGCACTATTATATTAACTACAAAAAGTGTTTATGCCCCATACACAAGGTTCATTGACTTCTGGCTTCTCATATTTCTGCAAGCATATTTTCCTTAGTTTGTTGCTGAAGTTCCTGACTCAGCAAATCATATGAGCGTGTAACAGCATAAACTCTTTTGATTTGTTTGCCTGCATAGTGACCTACTAATATGTGGCTTCAAAATAGTGTGGTTGGAAATGCAATACATGGCAATATGCTTTGAATCAGCTGGTCCTTGAAAGGGAGGTAAAAATCCCTGTGCTGCACTTCTTTTTCTCCAGTTCCTCTTATAAATCTGCATCTGCAGAAGTATGGTTATTAGTTCTGGTATTTAGCTTAAAAAATAACCAACTATTCAACTCCAAAGCAAATTAGAAACTATGGATAAAGAAAAATAATGTTATGTCTTGTATCTAATTCAGAGGGACAATGCTCTAGGGAAGGATCAGAACATTAAAGTTATACAAACAAAACAAGATGGTTAATCCAGAACTTACTCTCTTGATTTTCATCAGTGCTGCAGCCTTAAAATGCACATTAAATAATGTAAAAAAAAAAAAAAAAAAAAAAAAAAGAGAGAGAGAGAGAGAGACAAAAGAGACAGAGAGAGAGAGAAGCTTGAAAAATAATCTTAGTACCTTTCCCATCAGTCAGATGATTATTTTCATTAATCTGTTTCTAAACAGTATATGAATATGAGTATATGAAGAAGTAGAACACCAGTTAAGAATCTGATGTATAAAACCTTTATTCACGTTAATTATCTTAGTCCCCTTTTTAACAGTGCAGGTGACCACAGAGAGCAACACAGAAAGGGGGAGAAAAAATTGAATAATTCTAATCAGGGAAAAAAAAAAAAAAAAAAAAAAAAGATAAATTTCCTTATGAGTTGAATTGCTAAATATGCACAATTTTTCAAATATAAGTGAGTTCAGAGGAGGGCTACTAAGATGATTAGAGGACTGGAACACCTGTTATATGAGGACAGGCTGAAAAAAAATGGGCCTGTTTAACCCAGAAAAGAGAAGACTGAGGGGAGATCTCATAATGTATATATTGGTAATATTGGAGGGGAGAGTGTCAAGATGATGGAGCTGGTCTCTTTCCAGTTGTGCCTAGCAACAGGATGAGAGGCAATGGGCACAAACTGAAGCACAGGAGGTTTGAACACAGCTGAAAATGAGAGGGCACTTCTTTACTGTGAGGGTGACAGAGCACTGGAACAGGTTGCCCAGAGAGGTTGTGGAGTCTCCTTCTCTGGAGACATTCAAAACCCACCTGGGATGCCATCCTTTGCAAAATGCTCGAGGTGATCCTGCTTGGCTGGGGGTCGGTCTGGATGATCTTCAGAGGTCCCTTCCAACCTCTGCCATGCTGAGGTTCTGTGATTGTAAATGTTAACATTCATCATAAAGTAAAACCTATATTTGAATGTGTGATTAGGTTACAAATGCAAACACTGGCTGGACTGAAAAATAATGTTTTGTTTTAACTTTCTTATTTGCACTTAGTCAACTACTAGAACTTCTAGATGGTAACAAAATTAAGCAAATGAAAAAATGTCAAGCACAAAGATTTCTATAGTTGAAATTCAACTGTTGGCATTATTAATGCCAGTATATTTTTAATAACATGCTTTCAACTTTTCCTACGGTTATTATAAGACTATTATGAAACAATCCTGTTTGTTGTTATTATTATCGTTATTATTTTGAATATTAGCTTGCATAAACAGTATGGCTAAATGTACCATACTGCAGCATGAGCACTTCAAAACGTGGAGTGGAAACCTCTCCCACGGCTGAAATTCACTGCTGCTCTAAGCCATCATGGCTATACTGCAGTCAGTGGTGATAAGCAGATTTAAACTGGTCAGAGACATTACTAGTCACCTTTTTCATCTGTGAAGGATAAGTCTGTGATTACCCCTTCTGGGGCTGCTGTGCATTCATGTCCTGTTGGCATTTGTGGACCTGAGTTTTTTTTTGTTGTTGTTGTTGTTGTTGTTTTCTGTCTCTGGTCTCTGTGCTTGAGTTCTCTGCAAGGAGCTGTACTGTTTGTGTATGCATCATAGACATGACCTCCTTTTTTTTTCTTGTAGAAAGAAAATTAAAAAAATATTTTACCCCAAGCGCCGCTACAGGCTGGGAGATGAGTGGTTAGAAAGCTGCCTGGCAAAGAAGGACCTGGGAGTGATGGTTGATAGTTGGCTGAATATGAGCCAGCAGTGTGCTCAGGTGGCCAAGAAGGCTAACAGCATCCGGGCTTGCATAAGAAACAGTGTGGCCAGCAGGTCCAGGGAAGTGATGGTCCCCCTGTACTTGGCTCTGGTGAGGCTGCACCTCGAGTACTGTGTTCAGTTTTGGGCGCATCACTACAAGAAGGACATGGAGATGCTCGAGCAAGCCCAGAGAAGGGCAACGAGGCTGGTGAAGGGTCTGGAGAACAAGTCTTATGAGCAGCAGCTGAGGGAGCTGGGACTATTTAGCCTGGAGAAGAGGAGGCTCGGGGCAACCTTATTGCACTCTACAGGTACCTGAAAGGAGGCTGTAGTGAGGTGGCGGTTGGTCTGTTCTCCCACATTCCTGGTGTCAGGATGAGGGGGAATGGGTTGAAGTTGTGCCAGGGGAGATTTAATTTGGATATTAGGAAGAACTTCCCTACTGAAAGGGTTTTTAGTCATTGGGATGGGCTGTCCAGGGAAGTGGTTGAGTCACCATCCCTGGAGGTCTTTAAAAGATGTGTAGGTGTAGAGCTTAGTGATATGGTTTAGTGGAGGACTTGTTAGTATTAGGTCAGAGGTTGGACTTGGTGATCTTAGAGGTGTCTTCCAACCTAGATGATTCTGTGTGATTCTGTGTATACATGCTGCAGGCTGCTGCTGATTCACCTCCAACTGTGGAGTTCCCTGTATTGGCACCTATTATATTACGTTATAAGGGACTTTATAAAATAGGATTTAGATTGTTTTGTAGTTGTTGTTTTGTTAGCTTTTTGTTTGTTTTATATATAGATAGATAGAAGCGTGTATAATTCCTGAAGTTCTAATAAAGCCTTGCTAAAAATATCTGAGCACTTTCTAAATACATTATTGTGTGTGCAGATGTTCCAGAAGTAGAATATCTCTTAAAAAGGACAAAACAGAGATATCTGTTAAAGTAATTATGTTGGCTGAGGAGTGACTAGTTACAATAATACACTTGAAATTGTCTAAACCACTTAAACAGTGAGCTTCCTGTAGTGCTGGTAAAGTATTTTGGACTTTAAAACTGTGTATTTCTCCAGCTGCATTGCAAAGGCAGATTATCAGTGGTGAAGGTCATATTTTAAAAGTGAGATTGTTCCCTGAATCTATCTACTCTGTCTTGTTCTTATCATTGTCTAAAGGAAATTACAACAATTACTTAGCTGGGGAAATAATATTAAAAGAAATATTTATGTTTCCTTTAATAATATTCAGAAGGAAGAATGGATGGTATCTTCTACTTGTTATCTCTTCTCTTTCATGCCTTTAAATCAGCAACACCACAAAGGGCTCTGTCAATCAGGTGTCTGGGACTGTTACTCTTCTGCATTATCTCTGACTGGACTTTGCAGGAAAGCTTGTCAGAACTCATAGTCTATTAATTACACAATCCAACCAAAAATCTTTCTGGAACTGTATGGACAAGCAAAGTGATGCACTTAGAAGTTCTAAAAAAAAGCTAAAGTTTTTGGTTAGTAGCAGTTGAACAACTAGAACTTTTTCTGTCTCACCTATTTACAGCACAGTTCTTCTGAGCCAACAGTGGAACCATTGCATATACTGATCAGTCCAAACAGTTCCATTGCTTTTAATGCATACATTCATATGCCTAAGTAATGATCAGCAAAAGCAATTTCTTTTTCATATTTGAAGTTTTATTCACAGTTTAAGTTCTTCATTATGCCTAGAGGAAAATGCGCTTACCAGCCTAACAGAGTAGGACTCTACTAAGCTTCAGAACCCAAGAGAGAATACATATGTGCCAGGGCAAGGAAATGCATCATTACACCACTAAAAGATAGATAATATAAAACATCTATGAATAGTGTTTTTCACAGCACTTTATCTAAGAACCATTAACAAGTTTGCAAATATACTTAAATACTATATCAGGTGTACAGATTTTTTTTTTTTTTTTTTTTTTTTTTTTCTGAAAAGCCATTAATTTGCTTACCTTAGACTAAAAGGAGAACAGTAACTAATAGATTGGAAAGCATCATAATCCTTTGGACTTGAAATCTACATTTTGTATTGAAAATATTTTTTTATTAAGTGAAATTTAGAAAGGAGCATCATGTGTACACAAGTACTTGGTAATGACTTTGTGATATGAGGGAAGCATAAGAGCTCCTCTTTAAATAAATAAAAAATATCATCCTGATAAATGTTCTGATTATTTTATTTATTTATTTGTGAAATAACCAAGACTTGGCTTACAATACTTCTAACAGATTGTTTCCCTCCAATTAGTCTATTGTAATAATCAGAGCTTAGTTTTGCTGAAAACTCTCCATCTTACTATACCAAACTTTGGCACATAAGAATGGGCTGGAAAAAAGTCAGCTGCCCTATTGATGACTTCAATACAAAAGACTAATTAAAACAGAATCTGTGTTATGTAGCTTGAAACCATCTCCAATGTAAACATCAAGTGAATCAGTTAATTATTAATATTATCACAGAGCATGAAAGGATATGAAATCAGGGTCCATTATGCTTGGGACTACATGAATACGAAAGACAGCCAGCCCTGAAGAGCCTTACATCAAACAGACAAGTCAAAGTATGGCAAAATTGTTGTGATGGTGGAACTATCATAGAGATTGAATCATTTATTTGCAGGTATCTAGGAAGTCCTTGGAGGTGCTATATGCCACATCTATGTATATCATTTTTATATACATCATATTCATTTTATGTAGCATCCTTAACACCCTGTAATCTGAATACATTTTAATAATATTAATGCTCTGCCAGCAGTAAAATGTTGAGCTATCATGCAATTGATGAAGTTACCTCATAGAACCATACAATCATAGGATGATTTGGGTTGGAAAGGACCTTAACGGTCATATAATTCAAACCCCCCCAGCCATAGGCAGGGACACCTCCCTCCACTAGACCAGGTTGCTCAAAGCCCCATCCAGCCTGGCCTTGAACACCTCCAGGGCTGGGGCATCCACAGATTCGCTGGGCAACCTGTTCCAGTGTCTCACCACCCTCACAGTAAAGATTTTTTTTCCTTATATATAATATAAATCTACCCTCCTTTAGTTTAAAACCATTACTCCTTGTCCTATACTACACTGCATGACAGAGACCCTCTCCTGTTTTCTTGTAGGTCCCCTTCAGGTATTGGATGACCTCTATAATGTCTCCCTGGTGACTTCTCTTCTCCAGGCTGAACAATCTCAACTCTCTCAGCCTGTCTTCATAGGAGAGGTGATCCAGCCCATTTAATCATCCTCTTGGCCCCCCTCTGGACATGCAGTAATAGGTCCATGTCCTTCATATACTGGGGACTTCATAACAACGCAGTACTCCAGGTGGGGTCTCACAGGAGCAGAGTAATGGGGGAGAATCACCTCCCTCAACCTGCGGGCCACACTTTTAATGCAGCCCAGGATACAGCTGGCTTTCTGTACTGCACGCACACACTAGCAGCTCACGGTGAGCTTCTCATCAACTAACATCCCCAAGTCTTTCTCCTCAGAGCTGCTCTCAATTGATTCTTTGCCCAGCCTGTACTTGTGCTTGGGATTGCCCCAGCCCAGATGCAGAACCTTGCACTTAGCCTTGTTCAGCCTCATGATGTTCACACAGGCCCACCTCTCAGGCCTGCCCAGGTTCCTCTGGATGGCATCCCTTCCCTCCAGCATGTCTACCACAACACAGAGCTTGGTGTCATCAGCAAACTTGCTGAGGGTGCACTCGATCTCACTGCCCATATCTCTGAAAAATATGTTAAATAGAACTGGTCCCAATACCGACTCCTGAGGAACTCCGCTTGACTATAGTCTCAATACTTCAGGACATATATACTTTAAATCATCAGCATATAAACTTTATGAAGTGTCGTCCTACTCCAATAAAAGCTGGAACTTTTGACGTTTCTATGAGATTAACTCTTTCTGCAGTTTTTTTAGGCATGTGTAAAGACTTATCTTATAAATTCATAACCACTCATTATAGAATGTGGTTCATATTTTTGAAAGAACAGGAAAATACAAAAAAATGACTTTTCCCTGTTGCAGTTCATTGCTTTTACCTGCTGAGAAAATGTACATATGTGCAAAAAAATGTAAGTTAACTACAGGTTTTGTTTAACATTACATGTTTTTCCATATTGGTTGGGAACAGATATGTGTCAAAATTGGCTATTTCTGTAGCCAGATATCGCCTTAAGATCTCATTATGGGACATCATGGTAAATTAACAGCTTTACAGGTCAGTTCAATGTTGCCTAGGAACCAGTGACCCTGTCCTAGATATGTTTAAAATGGGCAAACAAAGAAACATCATTATCAGCAGTAAATGTATGCCCATTACTTGTAAATGGAAAGTTTCCTAAAGCTTAAGGTAATTCAACCAAAGAAGAAAAATAGAAAAAAAAATGTGGGTTAGAATTTACAGTTCTTTATGAAGAGTTCATTGAATATCCTAACAGCTTAAGCTAAAGGGAGGATAACATTAGATAAAATTTAATTAAAGGCTGGAGGTTAAGTAAAAGTTGTATTATACAAATACAAATCATAGTATTTTATGAATTGAAAAGGAGGAGACAATTTTAGCAATGTATATAAATTCAAAGATAAGGATTGTAATATGTTGATACAGGATGACAGGTAAGCAAAGAAAGAAATCCGTGATTAATGGAGCTAATGACAGTAAGAACAATTGTTATTATTTACTAATTTATAAGAATGAAAAAAGAAAAATACTTTGAGTCTGATAGTAGAGATAGATTGCTAAAAAATAAATCAGAAAAGCCAAAAATCTTCAACGAGTGTTTTTTTTGTTTGTTTGTTTGTTTTCCATATTTAAGAAATAACAAGATGACTGATTACATCACACAAGCATGATGAAGTTCTTTACAGCCCATTAGAAACAGTGGAGCATGTCAAACATCTACTAGGTATAAACATTGTTAAATCAATGTGTTTAGTGAAATTGCAAACAGTATTACTAAATGAGCTAACTGGATTTTTCTGGCCTACTAGTGCTCATTTTTATTAAGTTTTGAAACACTGAAAAATCCCAAAGGTCAGAAAACTATTGACATTCAAAGAAGGCAAGCAAGATAATAACTCAATGGCCCAAGCTTCATTTGCTGTGAAGTAAAATTATTTAAATAAATGAAAGCATTTGTCCAAAGAAACCTGAGGAATTTTAAATACACACCTTCACATTAGGTTACTGAAAACATCTGAAATAACTCTGCTAGCGTCTTACAAATTAAGTTTTCCTTTTTTTCTGCTGACCAGTGTAGAATAATTTTGGCCTCTAATGGTTACAAAGGACCTGTATCATAATGTTTTGACTTAGAAAATCTTATGTTTGCATTCAGTATGATCAAACCCAGCTTCCTCCTCAAACCTCTCCAGGTTTTTCTCATTAGTCTCTTGCAAATCCTGAATACCTGTGTTAGATAACGTGTTAGAAACTTACTTAGGATATCATTTCAAAACATGCCAAGGTCAAAATCTCACAAAATCTGGTCCTAATAAAGTTTCAGATGTTTTATTTTAATGCAAGTTAAATTTATTGCTTGAGATATACGGCGAGGTAAAAATAGCTCATCTTAGTGATTCTAATAATGACTAATATTAGTATACTAGGCTGTACGGATCTGCATCCAGATCTGCAGAACTAGTTCTATTTTCTTTGAAAGTGTTTTCTCCGTAATTTTTCCTGTAAAAACTCAGTAATTTTGAATTTATCAACACATAGGCCTTACACTAAGCCTTATCTACAAACTAACAATTTTAAAATTTATTATTACTATCCATATAGAAGCTTTCCTTTTTACTGTGCTTTCCCTCAAACATACCTCATGTATTTTACTAGCCACAAAGTGCCTTCTACATAAAATTACCATACTCCTGCAATAACAGTACTCCTGCTCCTTAAAGCAGAGAACTGTCTGTCTTTATATTTCTATAATACAATGAGCTTCTTCTACTCTATTCTGCCCTTGTGAGGTCCTAGCTGCATCCAGGTCTCGGGCCCCCAGCACAAGAAGGATGTTGATGTGTTAAAGCAGGTCCAGAGGAGGGCCACAAAGATTATCAGAGGACTGGAGCACCTCTCCTATGAAAAAAAAAAAAAAGGTTGAGAGAGCTGGGGATGTGCAGCTTGATGGAGAGAAGGCTCCAGTGAGACCTCATTGCAGCCTTTCAATACTTAAAGGGGGCTTATGAAAAAGATGGAGAGCAACTTCTAGCTTGGGCAGTTAATGACAGGACAAGGGGGAATGATTTTAAACTAAAAGGGGAGAGTTTTAGATTAGAGGTTAGGAGGAAATTCTTCACTCAGAGGGTGGTGAGGCACTGGAACAGGTTGCCCAGAGTGGCTGTGGATGTCCCATCGCTGGAGGTGTTCAAGGCCAGGTTGGAGAAGGCCCTGAGCAACCTGATCTAGTGGGTGGAGTACCTGCCTATGGCAAGGGGGTTGTAAATAGATGATCTTTAAGATCCCATCCAACCCAAGGCATCCTATGATTTTCCGAGTTTGCCTTTGCTTCAGAACCAACCCAGAAAGAAAGGAGAAATTGGATTGCTGTATGCAATTGTTTATCAGCAACCGGAAAAAAAATAATAATAATAATAATAAAAAAAAAAATCATACAATGATTTGGGTTGGAATGGACCCTAAAGTTAATTTATTTCCAACCCCCGTGCCATACCCAGGACATCTTCCATTAGACCAAGTTGCTCAAAGCCCCATCCAGCCTGGCTGCCTGGCCACAAAAAATACTAGGGATGGGGCACCCACAGCTTACCTGGGCAACCTGTTCCAGTGCCTCACGACCCTCACAGTAAAGAATTTCTTCCAACTATCTAATCTAAATCTCCCCTCATTTAGCTTAATAACATTATTTCTTGTCCTATCACTGTATTCCCTGACAAGAGATCCTCTTCTGCTTTCTTGTAGGCCCCCTTTAGATACCTGAGTGCTATATGAGGGCAACCCAAGGATCTTCTACCACTCTGCAATTGTATGCTGTGCTTCTTCTCCATCTTCCCTTAGGATGACAGTGTCCATACCAAAGGGAAAAAAAAAAAAAAAGGTAGGAGTCAAACATCATTTCCCTTCTATTAGAAAAAGGAGGAAAGTTAATTTATTATACATACTACTATAAGAAATCAATATTTTTACATTGCCCATTTCTGATCTGGTTTCTTCTTTGGACTTCAGTCTGTATACATATCCTTTTAGAAATCCCTGCTCATTTAGATGTCTGTTTTAGCGATAGAAATAAAGTTGGATATTAGGAGATTATTTATTTATTTATTTATTTTTACTGAAAGGGTTGTGCTGCATTGGAATAGGCTGCCCAGGGAAATGGCTGAGTCACCATCCCTGGACGTTTTCAAGAAATGTGTAGATTTAGAACTTAGCAGCATGGTTTAGTGGTGGACTTTATTACTAGGTTAAAGATTGAATGATCTTATTAGATGATCTTATATAGAATCATAGAATATCCCAAGTTGGAAGGGACCCATAAGGATCATTGAGTCCAACTCAGTCTCAGAGGTCTTTTCCAACCTGAATGACTCTATGGTTCTACAGTTGTCTTAGAAGACCTTTGGAGTGAGATGCACTCTGCCTAATTTCCATGTTTAATGTAATGAAAAAAATCTAGAGTAATTTATTTCGCTCCATTGGCAAAATGCTATGAGATAAATTTGATGGATGATTTTACAGTTGCAATTCAGGCACATTTGAGTTACAGAAGTTAAGCAGTCTATAGCCTACCCTGAAATTCTGAATGAATATCTTCAGCCATCACGAGTTATCTGATTTGATCTTGAGCACTAAGGTTCCCCTGTGTGACTCCTGACTTATTCTGTGCTACTTCTTTCTCCTCAGGAGTTCTTCCACATTAAAAACAATAAACCAAAAAAATTCTGTCAGTTTGAATGAAACATATGCCTGGTATGATATGCTTTGATTCAGCTTTAGAGAATTCTGTACTTTGTGAAAATATAAAATAATTTAGGTATGTTTAGAAATTAGAAGATTCCTACAAAAAATATCAAACTCTCCCAAAATCATCAGAAGACATGAAACATTTGTTTCAACTTTTTTCTTCTGTGCAACATTATGAATTAAATTAATTCACTTTTTTGTTCCCGTTATGTATTCAGTTATGTATTCTTCAATTGTTGCAACTCCAAGTTGCTTCCAAGAACTCCTTTAAAAGATCAACTGACCCTTTTGTACTCTGTTCAAGGATAACAGACTTTAAAGTTAAGGGAAAAAAGATAGCAGGAGATTTACTGGTGTAGTGGGTCCGACTGGGGTAGAGTTAACTTTCCCTTCAGCAGTTCATACAGTGCTGTGCTCTACATTTGTAGCTAGCACAGCACTGGTATCACACCAGTGTTTCATATATTGCTGAGCAGTACTGGCACAGTATAAGGACAAAGTCAGCTACTAATGTGACAGAAAGTTACTAAATACAGCAGTGATGTTAGCATGATATACCTGGGAGTAGAACTGGCTGTAGAAAGTCAATATTTTTCTTTGTCTCCTTTCACGTATTTTCACCAACTTACCATCAACAGTAAATTATTAACATCTACAGTTTCATTAGAGCACTTTTATTTATTTATTTATTTACCGTGGGGTTGGGTTTGAAACCCTGGGTTGAGGCAGTTATATTGACATATATCGTTTGCATGGTTTAATTTTAAAGCAATTCAATGTGAGTTACATCAGACCAACCTATTACTTCAGGCATGGGAAGCCTGAATAATTATTTTCAGTTTATACTGACAATGTTAATAATAATAATAATAATAATAATAATAATAATAATAAAAGATTCTTACAAAACAAGAGAAATTCAAGGGCTGTATCAGTGGGACAATTTTATAACCGCAAGCCAACTTCAGTTAAGTGATACTGCTTCCCAATGTTAGTTTTGTCTCTAGATTTCTTTAAACGAAAAGGCTATGCTGTGAGAGGGGAAGGTCAGCTGCCTATATTGGATAAAAGCAGCATTATAGGCTGCAGTCAAGTTAAAGACACACATCAACAATATGGCAACTAGCGGTGCTGCTTTTGCTGGAAGAAACAATGTCAAGAGATACCATTAAGATCAAAGTAATTATTTCCAAATTTGCAGAAGAATACAAGAAGCATGTATTATGTTGTTTTTCCTGTAACATAGCACCCACTCAGAAACACTTAATACAATCCTCATAATTATGGATGCATGATAGCTTAGCAGTATTATTCTCAAATAATTCTAATTTTTAAATACAAACTAACTGTCTCCAAAAAGTTCTGATTAGCTGTGATAATTTTTAAGCACAGTGGGATGGGATGTCCTTGTGGGACAAGATTTTCCTCCTATTTTTAAAAGACCAGACAATTATAAGATTATCATGTACCAAGGGATATTAAAGACACTGGATGTATTTGTATTTGGTCCTGAAATTGTTTTATTATTGACACCCTATGCAATGCAGTATTTAGTATGTAGTGACTCCTAGGGGCCATTTAGAAAAAGTGAATGTCTTTTTTTTGAGTACTTGCTTCAAAGTTGTTGTTTGTTGTTGTTGTTGTTGTTGTTGTTGTTGTTGTTGTTGTTGTTGTTTTCCTTTAAAGGGAATACATTTCTAATTTTGGAAACAATTATTACAATTTATCTGAAAACAGTGAATCCCATCACCTGGAGGATTAACAGTGACAAGATGCAAGAAACCATTCAATAATTTCAAATTCTCTAGGATAGTAAGCAATATTTAACTCAGTTTTTGTCTGGTAAATCAATATACTGCTTCTAGTCATGGCCTCACCGTGAAGAAAATATAATCTAGAATAATCAAATAGAACTACAAGATATGGCTGCAGCCAAGCACCAAGATACATTATTTAAAACTCTAGTGAACTTCTTACAGAAATTGTCAGGGAATTTTTAAACATTAATTTGGTTGTGTAGGGGGATTGGGGGGTGGTTGTTTTTTTTTCTCTCCAATTCTTTATGTCCATCTTTTTCTTTTCTTTGTGGCAATGAAGAAGAACAGTTAAGACTTAGATAAAAGGTGCAGATTCAGACTTTATTCTGTTGTAACACTTTATATAAAGGCAACATCCAGAATATACGATTCCCCTCACATCATTTTCATGATGATTTTTTGGGAAACTCCAGGTTAACACTCACAGGAAAACAAACCTATTTATTATTTGTGGCTGCATTTTACTTTCTTAAAGGATAATGTAACTGCATTCTGGATGGCTTTTTTTTTTTTAAGGAAAGGATTTATAAAGTTAGGGAAGTGTTTTGTTAAGAATGGGAGAGGATAGAGACATATTCTTTATGATAATTCATATCATAATATCTCCAGAAAAGTCTGTCTAGAGGAATGAAACTATACCATTCAACTGTAGAATGCAGGAAGTTAGACTCAATGGTCCTGTATTATATTCTTGGACATATCAAAGGTCAGTGACTGGTCTGAGTCAGCAAATAAGTAGAAGAAGGAATCGAAACCCACAGAAATGAAAAGAATAGCATGTAAAAGAGCAGTGAATGAAATGGCTGATGTGACAGGTGAAGGCATACTCAAAGAGCTACACAACCATATGGACATTGCTATGTTAAAAAACGTGGAAATGTAAGTATCCCATTTGTACATGCCAATGTCAATGCTAGAGAGAGAGTGTTCTTAATGCTGTACCTCATTTTCCCTCTGCCATCCATAAATCTACTTTTAACAGCAGGAATTACTCCTATCCCTACAGTAATGAAATCCAACTGTCAGCTTGTACATCCATCCATTTAGATTATTTTTCTTCTAATCCAGCTGAGCTAATTCTTTCACCAAAATTCTGCAAAGGGGTAACTAATTGTGCTTAGTGCTTTCATGGTGTTTGTCATGTTCAAAACATTAAACACATATTAATGAATTATTAAATATACAGAACTATTAATCTTCAAGTCAGTCATCGGGGTTGTGTTTAACTTTTTATTAATTAGGGTTTCATCATGAGGAATTTATCATAAGACAGTCTGAATTAATTCTTCATTCATTCTGAAGAACTGCAGATGTCATCATAAAGAAACAGGAAATTGCTTCATAATATTATAAAGTCAAGAGAAGTAATGTCACCTAAAATGTTTCCAAGGTTTCTACCCTTCTGGTCATTCTATTTTTCTAGCTGTTGGCTCTGTTTCATGTTCCTTCATGATATGATAATGCAAGCAATAAATACTGTATCTATTCTTTACCTAAAAAATGACACAGTGAAAATAAGAATGAAAAACATCTCCTTAAATTTTAAAGCGTTTACTCTTTGATCTAAGAAAATTTTCCATTTCACTAAAGTAATATCAATATCAATATCTGCACTGGCTATCTGCTCAGTCTATGCTAGATAGACTTTCAAGGTATATATCAAATACAGTTGTGGTTCATGGCCTAAGCATTTCTATATTTTCCTTTGTGACAGAGGAATTTTCCATTGGGGTAAACAGTCTGGATCTCTGAAGTGAATGAAGAGGATACAGAGAGAGAGAGAGAAAGAGAGAGAGAGAGAGAAAGATTTTGCAAAAGTAAGTTTTCTTCTCCCAGCTGGCTCTCTCCTTTCTTTCTCTACTTTGGTACATCAGGTGTCAATAACAATTTAGAACTTTCCCGTGACCTTTAAAATTACACTCCTAATACTTTCTAGTGTTTTTAGCAATGCAAAAACAAGCAAACCCTAATTTTAAGCTAGTTTATGTAAGGTGTAGAAGTGTTTATTCAGGCAACATGTTCTTGTTCAATCTATTCCTTCCAGCATGAAGAAATTTTCACATACGTGGATTGGGCACGTATGTGTAAGGTAGTTTTGCAAAAGAGAGCTGAAATAGCTTTTGCTACAGGAGTGCATCTCTGCACAGAATAAAGCAAAAGCCCCCCAGGCAAAGCAAGATACAAGAGCAGCTAAGATCCTTGTCAAGTATGATCTACGATTAAGTTTTCCTATTTTATGCTTTACTTTGGAGGCACTGCTTCCAGCTTTGTAATCAAGAACATAACTCTGTGCTGCAAGGAAATGTATGAGTTTTATTTTAAGCTAGAGGGCTTAAAGTGGACTCAGGGGTCTTTATCAGGCTCCAAGTCTGCTTCTCATATAAATACAGCAATTAAATAAATAAGCTGTGCAAAACAAACAAGCAAACAAACAAACAAACATGTTTGTAGTATTTACAAAGACAGACTGGAGAACTTTAGTTAAGTTCTTAGTAAACTATAACGGCTCGGGCAGGGGGCAATGTTAGGAAGTGCCAGCTGAAAGTGATGTTGTCATCTGGAACGGGTGAAGGCAAAAGCTGTTAGGAAAAGCTCACAGCCAGAGGACTAATTCTCAGTAAAGTAATCAAACTGAAAAGAATTATGCTTAACATATTATAAATTTAACACTAATAAAATGAGGCATATAAAAGTGTTTATTACAAAGAGAGCTTTTTTACAGGTCTGTATCAAAAAAAAAAAAAAAAAAAAAAAAAAAAAAAAAGCCTTATTCATCCCTGAGTTAATTAACTTTAATTATTTGAGTTTCTGTTGTTTCTGTTATCATGAGAGCTAAATAGTGACATACCCCTTGGTAAGCAATTCTTTTTCCATTACCTTGCTACTTCTCAATTGGTTTTGGCACCATGCATACCTTTTGTTATCAAGACACATAAACTCAACTCCTTGGTCTAGGGAATGAATTGCTACTTATACTTCATTTTTTTCCTCCTATTCTAGAAAATCCGAGATCATTCTTCTTGATTGTTATTATTGTTACAAGAAGTAGCTACTGCAGCAGAAATGGCAAGTTGCTTTTCTCTGCTTCATAGTCTCACATTTCTAAATATACTTTAATCAGTTGTCCTCTTGCAAATAAATAATAGCTATAGTCTTATTAAAATAGTGCTCCTTCTAAGCTTGTGATAGTTAACATTTGTTAATGTTAATTTGTTAACATTTTGTTAACTCTGAGTTCTTTCCCAGAAGTGTCAGACACCTTCATCTCCCATTTAGTGAAACAGGATTTGCAAACATGCAGCATCTCCCCAAAAAGATGCATGCTGAATCTTGAAAAAAAAAAAAACAAAAAAAAAAACCTGCTCACATCCAAACAAATCCAAACAAAGCCTATGAAATTTTAGCAATGAGCCAGTGCCAAATTACTTGATGATTTCATTCAAATCCTTTTTCAACTTACTACTTGAACGTGGAAGAGTATAAAACACACTTCTCAGGAGATCTCTGAAGATCCTTGACTTCAGTTAAGAGAGAGCAATTGTATATTTTTTTAAGACGTAGTGGGTTTATGTGGCAAGGTTTTGATAGCAGGGGGCTGTAGGAGTGACTTCTGTGACAAGAGTTCAAAAGCTGCCCCATGTTAGATAAGGGACAGTTTCAGAGACCTCCAAAGGGACCCACCACTGCCCAGAGACAAAGCAATAAGCGGTGTTGTTTGCACCTTTGTGAGAGCATATTTTAAAAAAGGAAAAAAAACTGCTACATGACTGCAGCTGAGACAGCGAGGAATGAGAACCAGCTCTGCAGACACCCAGGTCAGTGCAGAAGGAGGGCAGGAGGTGCTCCAGGCACACAGCACAAGTTCCCTGGCAGCCTGTGGAGAGGTCCCTGGTGGAGCAGGCTATCCCCTGGCAGCCCACGAGTCCCACATGGAGCAGATCTCCATGCTGTAGCCCATGGAGGATCCCCGGGTGGAGCAGGTAGATGTAGCCTGGAGGAGGCTGCAGCCCATGGAGAGCCCCCACAGGAGCAGACCCCAGGCCGGAGCTGCAGCCCATGGAGAGAAGCCCATGCAGGAGCAGGGGGTCTGGGGGGAGCTGCTGCCCGTGGGGGACCCATGCTGGAGCAGTTTGCTCCTGACGGATGGACCCGATGCTACGGAGCCAGAGGGAGCAGTTCTTGAAGAGCTGCTGCCTGTGAGCAACCCCACAGGATCGGTTGAGGAAAGGCAGCATCCCATGGGAGGGACCCCATGTGGAGCAGGGGCAGAGAGTGACCATGAAGGAGCAGTGGAGACGAAGTGTTAGGGACTGACCGCAGCCTCCATTCCCCATTCTTCTGCACTGCTCAGAGGGAGGAGGTGGAAGAGGGTGGATGGGGGGAAGGTGTTTTTAGTTGGTTTTGTTTCTCACTTCTATAGCTAATTGGTAAAACATTTAGATAATAAATTTATAGGTAATAAATTTCTCTTATCTCCCAATTATGAGTCTTTTTTTGTCTGTGATGATAATTATAGAGTGATCTCCCTGTCCTTATCTCAACACTTGAGCCCTTTTCATCATATTTCCTCTCCCCTTTCCACTGAGGAAGGGGAGTGAGAGCGGTTGTGATGGAGCTAAGCTGTCCAGTTGGTTAAAACTACCATACTAGATATGATAAAATTTACATTTACAGTTCTTATGAGAATCTGAGTTCTCCTACCAAAGAATAAACAGAAATGGAAATAAATTGTATCACATTTCCTACTTAATTCCTGCAATCAATACATTTCACAATAATTTCTCGTATAACATTATCACAGTTGCTTTCTTTCATGCTTGACAAAACTGGGTAGATTAAGTAATTTTGTCATCTCACAATCACAGGAGGTATAATAAATAAATCAGGATCAGGGCTGGGTAAGATCACAACTTCTAAAATTCCAAAAGTGGAATTTTTCAAAGCAGAAGCCATAGAAAGGGACTGTATTTCCTCAAGCATTTATGTTTCACATATGTCAAAGATTCACAAGGTTAAATGCATTTATATCCATAAGGCAGAGAACTGGAAACACAGGGCCAAGCCTCCACAAATCATATCACCAGGTATGACATAGATATTTTTGAAGACGATAGCCTGGAAGAATTTTTTCAGTCTGGTTACTAAGCAGAGAAAATAAAATTGCATTCTTCCATCCACTCTCCTGCTCTCAAGTACACTGTTTAAAATTTAAAAGTATGTTCTGAAAACAAAAGAATGTGCAGCAAGTGATCTTCTGCTCTAAAGAAACCTTCCCCTAACTTCACCAATTCAGATAAATTGTATACTGCGATATATGAACGCAACATCCTCACTCAAACTTCCACTTTTAGTTTTATTATAAATTCTGCATTGTCCAAGAGACTTCCACGGCTTGTTAAGATAAATTATTTGTAATATGCATATCACTCCTACCCCATATTATACTAGCTGACCCCCCCTCTGTAATGGGTGCCTTGGGGAGGACATCGTGTTTGAGTAGTTAGTGTTCTTGCGCAAGCCACATATGCTCTATTGAGCCTTGTACTTAAAGTTTCAAAAGCCGTAACATGAGCAGCTGCCATATAACCAAGCCTCAGTATGCAGCACTGTAAGTGAAGGTGCTGGATGCTTTGGGATGGTCAGTGCTGAGCTCAGGGGGGATGTCAAGAAAGAGATAACATTCCATCCTGTCAGAAGACACAGTTTTCTTTGCTACAGAAAGTAAAATGCACCACAGCATGGTAGGGAGACAGAACCTCTCCGCAGATGGGATCTGCCCAGTGTGCTGTGAGAATTGACCCGGGGTCCACTCAGTGCTGCACAGAAGCAGAGTTCTCAGCATCTTAAGGAATGAAAGATTTACTTATGATAACAAGTAGTGTATCATATATATAGTTCTCTTCCTATTTCCATCTTACTATTAAAGTATTTTTATTACACTATTTGCTGTTGTGCCTTTCTTATTGAGATCCAGAAAGAATCTTGTACTGTCCACCCCCCAGAGAAGAGCATCCTCTCAGTCATTCCTTTGCCATCCACCCCATGACATGGATACCTACAAAATGGCACAACTGAATCACTGCAGCTTACAAAGGAGTAAGCAATTTCCATATAGCCAGGTATTGCGTTAAAGTAACTGGGGAGATGCCCAATCAGCCATTATATGTCTGGTTGCATTCAGTGTACTCAACTATCACGATTACGAATTCACAAATAACATAATACACCCTCAATCTGGTTGCATTCCATTAACTTACATTATTGTTTAATACAATCTACTGCAATTTATTAAAGCAACAGGTGCACAGGTCCTTTGGGTTGTCCATGATAAATTCAGTCTGCAAAGCACACTCAAATACCTCAAAATACTCAAAAATACTCAAATACTCAAAAAGTATGAGTGTTAAAAGGCACAAAGACTCTTTATTTCTAAGTTTCCCTGGAAGGCACTTGGTATGACCAAGTGTTCAGATCTTACCCAGAAGCATTCCAATGTGGGGGAAGAGAGACCAAAGTACAGCATTTAGTCAAAAACATGGCAGACCATTGGCCCAGGGTAGCAAAAATGAAGTTTATCAATTCTGATGTACCTTCACATTCCCATCTTATCTCAGAGCCTGGCCACAGTGTCTTCACTCTGCTCCACCCTCCATACAGTTCCTCTTAGAGTCAGCACAACAAGTTCCCCCGGTGCAGCCAACATCTAAGGTTGAAGGCCTACGTAACTTCTATGGAATGCAGCTACACCATGCCCTGGAAGCTTCTTAAATGCTGTACCTTTTCTGTAAAATATGCATATTAGCTTAATTTATAAATCGCCTCAGGCAATTATTCCACAACAGGAAAGCCAAACACAGACAGGTATAACTACCTCCCCTATTGGTACAAGCAAATGGGGTTTTGCTCAGTTCTCCTATCTAGGAATTTGGATTATGAATATACCTTCAGGATATCTTCAAAGCTGATCTAGTGATTCTTTTCTGCTTTTCATCCCATGTTTCTCATTGTTTCTTAAAGCTAAAATTTCACAATAGCCCTGAACTGGTTTTAAGGCAAAAATGCCTTATTCTCAAAAACAGAGAGAATGTTTTATTTCTACTAATTGTACTTTCTTTCAAATAATTATTCTATCAGCAAATGTTATGTGGTTAAACTCTTTCTAACTATAGTCTCATTAAAATGCTGCCGTTATTTGGAAAGCTGTGTGAATGGAAATTATTGACATCAATTCATTTCTAACAAATCAGTATTATAAAAGGCAGTGTCATAGCTGACACTAATTGACACTTATTTTTACCGTTTTCCCAGAAAGTCAACATAATGAATGACTGTAACCTACCATTTGCTATTTTATAAATTGTAACTTCCCTTACCTCTAAAAAGAACAGTGTAAAATTGTGGTAATGAGAGATGTGCACTTTATAAGTAAATAAATAAATAAATAAATAATAAAAGTAGCAAGTCGAATAAGTTGAGGGTTGAGGTTATCATCATAAAAATAAGATGAGGGTATCATTGTAAAAATCTTAACATCTATTTTAATAATAATAATAATAAAAATAAAAATGTAAAGGGGGGCAACCCTTTTGATAGTTTTACATAAAAATAAGTGTTCTTCCCATTTATTATTTTATTCTCAGGTTTGGGGTGACCTGTTACAACATTAGTTTTACACAAGGGAATTTCCACTCACTTATCAACAGCTGAAGATGTTGACAGAAGTATTCAAAGAAAATTTGAAACAAGAAGAGATGAGGGAGTGAAAGTGATGTGACAAGGCAACCATCTAGAAAGCAAGATAAGTTTGTGCTTTTGATCAAAATTAAGTCAATCCACATTTCATGTAATGTTTATTCACTATCACACAGTGAAGAGTTTTAAAAATCTGTGTTTTCTCCAATGTAGAATGGAAAAACAAAAGAAAAACAAAACAAACACATTCATTTTAATTAAGGTGCATGTGAGGGGAATATTTCCTGACCAATGCCAAGAATCAGCTATTCCAGAACAGGTTTAAAGTATCCTGTAGTTCACTGAACCTTCAACTCTCTTGAGGGTCTCAGTCTCCAGACCAGCTACTCCAGCACCTTTCATTAAAGTCATTGACCCCCACCCTCAGCACACCTCAAAAAAGGGGGTGTAGGGGGCAGAGGAGGATTTTTTCTATGTATTTGGAAGCCTCTGAAGTTCCATAGTTAATTGAGTTCTGTTCTTCCTGCTCGGTCTCTAAAAAGCACCTTTCATGGAACAACTGTGCTAGTGACAGCGGTAGTCTGACATGAACATTTTACTTTAACCCAATTATTTTGTGTATATAAGATTTTATAATAGCAAGTTAATGTAGAAGCATATACTGGAAAGCCCTTATTATATACCATGTATCAAGATTAATTATTGCACTTAGCCTAAAGTACATCAGGTTATTTTCTGCTATCATTTAATTATCTTTCTAGTTATCTTTTAATTATCCCATTCCCTACTACTGATAATATATGTAGTTACTATTCTGTATCTTTTCCTTTACACAGAACACACACTGCTTTTGAACTGCAGCACAGCTTGTGCCAAAGTTTTGTAAATGTCACCTACATTAGAAAATTTTTTCTTTAAAACCAGAGATGTCATCATGGTAGAATATCATCCACACAGTAACGGATCAGAGTAAACAGAGCGTTTAATTATTTTATTAGAATTTTTATAATCTGAAATGTTACATTGATAATTGCTTTTCCTTTCACGTATATTTTGTCATGCATTAGGCAGAATATCATTATGTGAAGCAGTGGGGATTGACCTTTCACTGTTCAGTCATTCCCTCTCCAGTTGATAAGAGATCTTATCGGATAGATTTTATAAGAGGAACACACACACATGCTTTTTATTATTATTATTATTACGGAGGATGTTTTGCCTAAGCTTCTTTTCATTCTTATTTCAGTACAACCTTGAAAAGTAAAAAAAAAAATAAAAACAAAGTCTGATTTCACAGAAAACCACAAGAGATGGTTGCTTGAGCAGTACATGTAAAATTTTATCATTCTTTGTTACAAAAGAATAAATCAGCAGAAGTAAGAGAAATAAATTAGTAGAAATAAAAGAATGTTGGATAATGGTACAAATTTTTAAACTCCAGTGATTATTCAGTGTAAGTTATGCTGAAATACCAATTGCAAGGAAACTGAATCTTGTGCTTCATTGAACAACCTGATAAGGTATACAGTGCAGTAGATTGTCTGTTTGTTGTTAATTTAGCATAATGGTATGCTTCAGTTAACAAAGGGAATAATATGCAATAAACAAACAAACAATAAAACAACAATAACAATAATAATAATGATAACAATAATAACAATTATGACAAATAATAATACTGAGAGTGATAATAATAATAACAATAATAATAATAATAATAATAATAAAAGCACAAGAGGTACCTCTCCCTAAAAGTTTGCATGAAGTTCAGCCAGAGATAGGGCCTTTGCTGAAGATATAAGCATGCAAAATGTTCTTGCCTGATGAATTATAACTATCAACACTCTATGAAATATCATTAATCAAATTTTTGCTATCAGCAATGATCTGATAACCAACCCCTGCTTCAACTGTCAATTTTTTGTACCAAAACTGGAAGCAGCTAAGGAGAGTTGAGGCTGAAGAGACTCAAGAAAGTATTGAACATGGTCTGCTACATTTGTGTTTTCCCAGATGTATGCCTATTGTATTTTTGGCAAGCACATCAAATTGAGCATATCAAAAAGAGATATTTGTTCATTTGTCTAGAGTTTCTGGATGTTCAGTACCTTGCTGAAAGCCACTTTGCTCTACAGAACTAATTGTGACACATTGGAGTCTACATGTCAGCACACTGAACTAATTCCACACTCCCTGCTCAGAAACATTTTTCCTTTTTTTTTCTGTAGACCTGAGTTGTGCAGGGAAGAGATCTCATTTAAATGTTTGCTTTTAAATGGAGGAAGATGCTGCTGAAGGATATAATGTACAGTATTAAAGAGTAAATTCTACTTAGCCTGGACATTGGTTTGGGTAGCACTTGACATGAACATATGAGGAGAAAAATGTAGTTCAGAATGTTTTCACTTGTCCCTCTAAAAATAATTGCATGTGCAATTGTGTGCTACAGTGGCACTGCTTTTTGTCAATTAGTGCAAGATGAAAATGCTTGTTGAATCCAATTCTTCCTGGGTCTATCCTAATTTCATGGTATGCTTCCAGATTATATCCTTCAGTTTGACAGATTTTGTGAAATGTTATATGGCAACATCTGATTTATTTTGTTAGAGTTGCTACCTAATGAGAAAAGTAATCATCCCCACTAGCCTTTGCTTTTAAATATCAGTTCCCATTAGAGACATTTCTGCAAATTCTTGCTGCTCTTCAGTCTGTTAAGTGGAGATTTTCTGACTGAGAAAATTTTATAAATTCACACATCATAACTTAACTGAAATAGTTGCTTTCCCCAATGTATGTATTTCCCTTTCTACTTTTCTGTTGTTGTTGTTGTTAATAGCTTCTTTTTGCTGTTCAGATTTAAGCAAAGGTTTTCTCTCCTGCTAGCCAATTATTCTCATTTGGTTGATTCTGCAGAGGAAGTAAAATCAGTCCACAACCTGTGATGATGCAGCCATTGCCATGACAATACATCATCAGACTTACTTTATGGAATGAGCTGTCAAGATTTGTTGTAAGCCAGAATATTCTTCAATAATATTTAGCACTTGTAACTTTTACAGAAATGTACAGATATTAAACCAATCATTACACCAGTCATGATTCATGGAGTGGTATTTTCTCCCTTACTTTACAGAGGTTTTCCAGTATTACCAGTCAGTCAGCTGGAGAACAGGGTCAAAACTATAGACTCCTACATCCTACATTTATGCTAAAGATACTCTTTTCCTCATTTAACTATTTCCACAACATTTATAAATGTAGATGTTGCAAGACAATTGCTAGCATAGTCTAATGTTACAAGAATAAATTGCTGTGCTATTTTTTAAACAAAGGGGAAACTAAAGGACTACTTTAATGAAATTTTCATGTAGACTGATAAACTTTAAATTCTTGCCATTGTATTTTACCAAAAGCGAGTACTTAGCTATAAAGACAGAAAGGAGTGATGATAGAGGCTGAAAAATGTTGCAAAATTACATGGAGAGCTACAAAGTTTAAAATAAAAATCTTTGCAGTTCCTTAGTGGAATTCATAATATCTCCCAGAAATAGATTATTTATTTAACTGACATTTTTATAAACTTTTGCAAATAATCTCAGGCATTGTTTTCTTTTCCACAAAGCTGTATAGCAGCTCACAAATTTCATTATGATTGTTTCATATCATGTCAAATGGAGCAAACGCACTGAACCTGTCATAATGCATATGATTTAGCTAGTATTATTAATGACAAGTCCTGTAATAAAAGTGGAACATTTATCTTTAATTCAGATGTACATGCAGGGACCTAAGAACTACACTGTTTTCCTTCATGTACTATTGTATACCAAATCATTAAATTTCATGTTAAAAATTATGTTCAGAAAACAGTATTGTGTAAAAGGACTGTATTAAGAGAACAATAAAAATGACTCAGAGGTTTAAAATAGCTTGAATTATTTTATATTCCAATATAATGCTGATTAACAAAAGCTATAAATTCAAATCCAAGCAACTCAAGCATTCATCCCAGACTGAATCACAATTCTTCATTTATTTCCTCTCTTTCTGGACCACCTGCCCCTTTAAAAATGAGGTGGTGTTTTGTTTTTATTATTTTATTTTATAAAATAAAATAAAATAAACCCACCTGGATGTGATCCTGCACAATGTGTTCCAGGTGATTCTGCTCAGCAAGGGAGTTGGACTAGATGATCTCCAGAGATCCCTTCCAACCTCAGACATTCTGTGATTCTGTGATTGATTGCAGCCTTTCAATACTTAAAGATGGCTTATAAAAAAAGATGGAGAGCCACGTCTAGCTTAGACTCATAGAATAGCTTGGGTTGGAAAATACTTCATGGACGATCTAGTTCCAAGTCCCCTGCCATAGGCAGGGATGCCACCCACTAGATCAGGTTGCTCTGGGCCTCATCCAACCTGGTCTAGAACACCTCCAGGCATCCATAGCTTCTCTGGGCAACCTGTTCCAGTGCCTTACTACCATCTGAGTGAATAATTTCCTCCTAACCTCTAATCTAAATCTCCCCTCTTTTTGTTTAAAAACATCCCCCCTTGTCCTGTCAATATCTGATTGAGCAAAGAGTTGTTCTCCATCTTTTTTATAAGTCTCCTTCAAGTACTGAAATGTTGCAGAGGTCACACCAGAGCCTTCTCTTCTCCATGCAGAACATCGCTAGCTCTCTCAGCCTTTCTTTGTAGGAGAGGTGCTCCATCCCCTTGATCATCTTTGTGGCTCACCTCTGAAACAGTTCTAACAGAACAACATCCTTCAACATCCTCCTGACTATTATTTTATTTTATTTTATTTTATTTTATTTTATTTTATTTTATTTTATTTTATTTTATATTTTATTTTAGCTATTTTATTTTTGGCTTGCATTCGGTATTTAAATAGTCCATGAAAGCAACTTCAGGTACATTACTAATTAACAAATTATGTCAGCAGTTTACTATTGGACACGTGTTATATAGTGAATTCTGCAGCTAGGTTTTCTGTAGCAACATTTGTCTAATGAATTAGTGTGCATCAGCTGCAGCAACTCAGTCCCAAGATACAAGGCAGTAGTCTCTTACAAAGAGCATTGTGGGGATACTTACTGATAACTACACAGTCATTAGACTGAATATATCCTTAGGATACAAAGAAAAAAACATTTCAGGCAAACACAGAGACTGTTTTAGAAAACAAGCGAAGTATATGGTGCTCTGACAGCCACTTCTATGGCTGAACTTAGAAATAGTTCAAAATTAAATGTTTTAGTTTACTTCTGAACGCACTGAAAAAAGGCAGAGTATGCCTTCATGATTCATCAGGAGCAAAACTTCAGTTCACAACAATTACACTAACTATACTGGAATTAAGTTACTTATTAAAAACAGGCAGAGTCATGTAGAAAGCAACTGCAGAGAAGAATTTCGCGTCTACCTTTGCTCCCACTCCTTGCCCAAAAGAGGGAGATAGCAACTTGGGGGCTTCCTGAGAGTATAATACCTATCTCTGAGAGTATGATGGGCAACAGCCATGTAGGCAGTCAGCAAATACAGAGTAAGATACTAATTGGACAGTGTGAAGAGATTTCTCTCCTCTGACACGCAAAGAAGAAAAAGGGACAAGCTCAGTGCTGTGGAGTTGAAGTAGACCCATATATGATCATATCAGCAATTTTCAATTATCATTGATTATTTATTTATTTATTTATTTATTTATTTATTTCTGAATAGTATAAGAAGGTGATAGTACTCCATACCAGGACTTTCATTTTACCATTCAAACCACTAAGGAAGAATACTGCTCACTGATGTGCTGAAGAGAATGTGAGCTGCCAACCTAGTCCAGGCAGAGAGAACAGATCTCATGCAAGCCAGTAAAGGTCATTAAAATGTTACTTCTGTTCAAACTTAGAAATGTTCATTCTTAAAAAATGCAAAGTTCTGTACAAATACTTTCTGATGCAAACACCTTTAAATATAAATTCTAGTTTGGTTTCATGTCAGTGAGTGCTGTTGCTCAAGCCTAGCTTTTAAAGATACTTGACTGTATCTTAAAAAAAATGTTTTACTCTTGGGTCTGACTGATTATTGAACATCACCATCTGGGTCACAATAACTCTAGATTTGAAAAAAAATAAAATAAAATAAAAAATCAAATTTCCCCCTTCATTTGATGAAGGTGGATTTTCTGATAGAAATTATAATACAAGCTGCCTATATGCTTGGACTGATTAAGTTCACTGAGTTGAAAAACAGATCTGATCTGTCACGTCTTTGTAGTTCAAATACAAGTTAAACTTTATCAATTAACATTTAGCTATTGATGAGACAGCACAGTGGGTATTTTTAAGAGACAACTAGAAATGTACAAGCACTACAGTCTTGACAAGGGTATAAAACTAAAGAATGGCCTGAGATGAAGGGCTTTCTGCAAGGTTTATGAGTTATCACAAATAATATTGGTATTGCTACTGAGTAAAATTTGTTGATGACTTTATCTTATTTATCTCTCTGGCAGGATTAAGCAATTTCGTTCACTTGCATAAACATTAAGATGTTATCAAGAACTGACAAACTCAGTAATAGGAAAAAAAAAAAAAAAGAATAAAGAAAGACAAGGTATCTTTTTTAAATTTAATTAAACTACAAGACTCTCAGGAAAAAAAAAAAAAAATTGCTTCAGCCTTTATTTCTTCAGTTTTATTTGGATGTCCTTTGTTTAATTTAACACTCCAGTGCACTATCCAATGAAAAACTACGTGTGACAGTTATTAACTTTCACATTTTCACTTATAGTAACAAATTAAAACCTTCAATACAAATTATTATTATTATTATTTATTAATTATTATAACAATTCCCGGATGTAGGCTCCAATATTTCATGCATCACTAAGTCTATCAAGTAATTATTGTTTTCTTGGAGCTAAAAGAGATGGAATCATTCATTTTTTAGTGTCTTTTTCCTATGTTGATGTTAAGTTTGGCCTTAGCTGTTTCAGACAGAAATGAATGGTTCCCCCAAGGCAGAAAGAATCTGTAAACTTAGCTTTGAATTCCACCCCAAATCCAATTATTATAACAAGCCTGCTACTAGTGTTATAGTTAAATGCTTGTCACTGTTTCTATTATAAACCTTTACATAGGAGTTTATAAGTCAACCATTAAAAAAAAAAAGGCAAGAAAAAAAAAAAAAAAAAAAAAAAGGAAAAAACTTGCAAAGACACTTCCCCTTCACCTATCTTCTAAACTACCTCATTAGTGATTTTTAAATGTTTAGGAGGGAAAAAGAAAAAAAGTTTCAAAGAAATTGAAACATAACAAAGAACATGTAAGCCTTCATTCATCTTGTTTGAAATCAACAGCAAAAGTTGAGAAACAACTGGACCAAAAATTCTGGGAGCAATCCATCTCTGGCTAAAACCTTGATTACGGAATCTTCCTTGACATTGTTACAGCTGCAGGTTCCTTGACAAATAAGTGTTTCTTGAAATAGGCTGTAGTATGGGTGTGGTGGTTTTACCAAGCCCAGCAGATGAGCTCTACCATAACTGCTCTCTCACTCCCCCTCCTCAAAGGGAAAGCGGGGGGGGGGGATATGGTGAAAAGGACTTGAAGGCTGAGATAAGGACAGGGAGATCACTCAAAGTGGGCAAAAAAGACTCAGCATTGGGAGATTAGCAAACATATTACCTAACAAACTAGAGAAGTGAGAAACAAAGAAAAGAAAAAACAAAGAAAGCTGCCTCACGGGCGGCAGCTCCCCCCAGGCCCCCTGCTCCTGCCTGGGCTCCTCTCCACGGGCTGCAGCTCCGGCCCGGGGCCTGCTCCTGTGGGGGCTCTCCTTGGGCCACAGCCTCCTCCAGGCCA
Organism: Nettapus auritus; assembly: GCA_011076525.1. Lineage (NCBI taxonomy): Eukaryota > Metazoa > Chordata > Aves > Anseriformes > Anatidae > Nettapus > Nettapus auritus. The sequence continues at coordinate 105,377,047 of CM021767.1, read as the reverse complement.
CATCCTGACCCACCGGGGATCCTCCACGGGCTGCAGCGTGGAGATCTGCTCCATGTGGGACCCATGGGCTGCAAGGGGACAGCCTGCTCCACCAGGGGCCTCTCCACAGCCTGCAGGGGAATTTCTGTTTTCTGCCTGGAGCACCTCCTGCCCTCCTTCTGCACTGACCTTCTCTCACATTTTCTCACTTCTCACTCTCCCAGCTGCTATTATGCAGCAGTTTTTTTTTTTTTTTTTTTTTTTTTTTTTTTTTTTTTTGT
>CM021767.1:105357316-105370550 GCA_011076525.1 Nettapus auritus | reverse complement strand
AAAAAAGAAAAAAGATTACAAATAATTAGAGAATTTATAAGCAGGAATTTATAAACTTAAATTTTAATAATGTAAAAATATTCAAATAAATCCGTAATTGTTTGTATAGCTATTGCGGTTAGAATCTGCAATGGTTCTCAGAATCCACAGCACAAAAGGCAGCTGGTAATATCATTCCAATTCTATGAAAACCGAAAATGTTGAAATCAGCTAAAAACTTGAATTATAAACAGTGGATTTACTTCAGGATTTTATTTAATTGATAAGTTTTCCTGTTTGACCTTTTTCTGCCCCATGTAAAACGAAATAAGTGATTTAACTGTTTTCAAAAATGGCTTCCAAGACAAAGGGATCATACCTATGCACTGACAGAAAAATAATGCTTGCTGAAGTACTCACAGAGACTTTCTTTGTTCCTGTGGAACGTTTATGGAACATTCATCTTTAAGGCACCTAATATATGAATAAGTACTGGCATTGAGGGAGGATGGGAAATAAGTATTTGTAGTACAGCCAAGAGGCAAGATGGTTCAAACCAAAACCGTCAGCATTACACTAAAAGAATCCTGATATATTCTCCTGTCATGACATTAATGTTTTACCATAGTACTGATCTTTGTGACCTTAGCAAGAGAACTCCATGTTGACTTGCAACCTCACTGATACACCCAGGAACATATAAATGACACAGATGTGCTAGAAGTTAGAAACAGAAGCTTCCTTTGTATCTTTTCAAATCCCATAGTTCATTGCTAAGGAACATAAATAAATATATTTTGTATGATAAAGGAATGTCTCAGTTATAAGAAGGAAAGCATAAGCAAATGTCATGAGCTGAACGTAAGAGACATTCTGGAGCCCTGGACCTTTTTTAAAAAAACATAAAGGTTTTTAAACCCTTTTTTCAAAGGGGGGGCATGACACCAAATCCCACATTAACATAATCCTACATTAGCATTTTAATGCATGTGTGTTTTTAATATGTTAATGACCCTTAATGAGCAAAAGGTTATGTCAGTCAGGAATCTTCCTACAGCTGTTTTTCTTCTTTTTACCTTTCATCCCATATCTTCCTTGCTTCTGCCTGTTCAGGGATACCAGTCTCTGTTTTCTTTAAGGCTTCCTTATTTTCTCAGCTAAAGGCTACACAAGTTACAAGTCTCCTTAATTTCTTCAAGGTTTCCTTGTTTCTTCCCAGCTTGGGACTCCGATTTCACCAACAGTACTTTTGAGCATTACATCTCCAAAGACATGAAGCATTTCTTTTGAATGAAGATGTCATGATCCATTGCACAGACTGGCCTTTGAATACTCAGCTCCTTGGGAAAATTGCAGGAGATTTTTCAGTGTCTCTTGAATCATTCAGGAACCAGACAGATTTCTTCTAAAGATTCATTATGTTTTCTATGGTCTATAACCATAGTTACATTTTAAGGGTAAACAGTGTCATCTCTACTCTGAAGATAACATTATACATATTTACATGAATTGTGCGTGAGGAGGTGCACAGGAGGCTTATTTACAGAGTTAATAGACAAGCATTCAAAGAAAAAAAAAATGCTCTGAATGCCTTAAAGCATAATGATCTCTTTAGGGTATTACTAAAAGCTTAAGATACTAGCATTGGCTGATTAAGAAATCATTTGTGCTCCCTTCCTGTTGGCAAGATATATACAATGTCTTTCATTAAGCAGAAATATGATGATCAAACATGAATTATAACATTCTGGCAAGTTGCAATGACACAGGCAAGCAAAACGAAAGAACGGTTAAGTTGATGAAAGTGAAATACAAGCTTCTTCTGCTGTTTTACCAGCCAGTTTTATAAAGACAACTTTTTCCTTTTCTTAAATTAATATCTAAAAAGATGACTTTTGATGTTATTTTGTATGCAAATATAATCTACATTGTCGAACAGCCATATATGTATATATATATATATTTTCAAAGGCCCTTGAAGACTTTACCCTCTAGCAATTTAAAATGGCCATTCTCCAAACTATTATCCAGCTTCCAATTTGATGGTACAATTCACATTTTTAAGAGAAGCAGTATGTATTTTTACATGTAAAACTTATTTATTACAGAGTGACAATAAGATGCTTCAGGATTCTGAACTTGTTGTGATTAATGTACTTTTGTGTGCATCAGCTTCACTTCATGCCTTGCTACACACCCAAGGCGTCCATTAATCAGCACTGCCACATAGTATGTCATATCTTGTAGCTTAAATAACACAACCACTCATGGTGGGAGGTATCTAAAGCTATATTACTTTTTTTTTCCACTGTGAGTTTAATTTCAGCATTAGAACTTCTTAAGGTTTTTTGTTGTTGTTGTTTTGTTTTGTTTTGTTTTTCACAAGACATTTTATCATCATTCTAGCACAGACACATGAACATATCATGTAGAAGTAGGGCATAATTACAGAATCACAGAATATCCCAAGCTGGAAAGGACCCACAAGGATCACTGAGTCCAAGTCCTGGATCTGCATATTTTTAATATTTAGGTATTCCTGATCTATATTTGTGGAGTTTTACTCAACATACTGTGCAATGAGTTATGGTGGCTTATTTGTGAATTTCAGATGAAGTGGCAAGATATTGGATTAAAAAAGTTGTAATTTAAAATAGAGCATGATCTCTTTGTCAACATGAATGCACCAAGGATGACAGTATCATCATTATAGATTTAATAAAAAATGGAAGATACTTGTATTTTGAAGAAAGCATGTTAAGCATTTGAAAAGAGAAACTGAAGTCTTGAATATTTTCTGTCAAATCTTATTTGGGAAAAAAAAAAATAAAAAAAAATCCTATTTAATGAGTTTCATTTACCAAAAAAAAAATCAATCAATCAATCAAACAAACAACAACAACTAAAACACATGGGTAACCAAAATTTCTTACTCCATTGATTTCTCCCTTCTCCAAGGGAACATCTCACATGTTGGACTGTCAAAATAATTGATGTTTCTCTCCCTGCCCTCCCTCCTCCAAATGAAATAAAACACTTTGTTTGACATGGGAGAAGCAAAGTTTTTATCAAAATACAGACATATATTAGTAAAGGCACTGAAAAAGAAGAAGACAATTTTCTTTTTCCCTTCTCTGTTTTGAATTATATTAAACTTATGAACCAAGTACCCTATATTAGTGTATGGTAAGGTCCCTCATATTCTACTCCTGATGACACTCTTTATAAAAAGTAATGGAACACTCACTAAATCTAAAGTCATAGTATCTAAAAGTTTCATCTGATAGGGCATGTCTAGGATTTAATTGCTCTTCTAAATTAAAAATGTTGAAAGTCTTCTATAATTTTGAGTTATAAAAGTATAGAATCACAGAATATCCTCCCCCTGGAAAGGATCCACAATGATCATCGAGTCCAGCTCTTGGCTCCACACACGACCACCCAAAAATCAGACCATATGTCTGAGAGCATTGTCCAAATGCTTCTTGAACTCCAACCCGTTCGATTTCATGACTATTTCCCTGGAGAGCTTGATCTAGTGCCAAACCACCCTACCTTTGGCTAACATCCACCCTGAACCTCTCCTGATGCAGCTTCATGCCATTCCCTTGAGTCCTATTGCTGGTCACCACAGAGAAGAGCTCAGCGCATGCCCCTCCTCTCCCCTCATGAGGAAGCTGCGGGCTGCCAGGAGGCATCCCCTCAGTCACCTCTTTTCTAGGCTGAACAAACTAAGTGACTTCAGTAACTCCTTATACATCTTGACCTCTAGACCCTTTACCATCATTGTAGCCTTCCTTTGGACACTCTTTAATAGTTTTATGTCCTTTTTATAATGCAGTATCCAAAACTACACACAGCACTCAAAGTGAGATTGCACCAGTGCAGAACAGAGAGGTACAATCTCTTCCCTCGACCAGATAGCAATGCACCCATGGGCACGCTTGGCTCTGAACGGTTGATTCATATTCAACTTGCCATCAATCGTGATCCCCAGATCCTTTTCTGTGGGGCTACTCTCCAGCCTCTCATCCCCCAGTCTGTACATCCAGAGTTGCCCCTTCCCAGGGGCAAGTCCCAAAATCGGGCACTTGCCCTTGTTAAACTTCATATTATTGGAGATTGCTCAGCTCTCTAATTTTTCAGGATCTCCCTGAAAGAACTCTCAACCCTCTACAGAGTCCACAGCTCCTCGCAGTTTAGTGTCCTCCACAAACTTTGTTATTATACCTCTAAGTTCAGCGCCCAAGTCATTTATGAAAACATTAAAGAGAACTGGCCTTAAAATGGATCCCTGTTAGTGGCTGCCAACTAATGTAACCACATTTATTAGAACCCTTTGAGCTTGAGCTGTCTGTCAATTGTTCATCCATCATGTTATATATTTATATAGCTGTATGCTGGACATTTGATTCAGAAAGATACTGTGAGAAACAGTATCAAAACCTTTACTGAATTCAAAAAGATTGCATCAATTGGCTTCCCTTGATCAACTTGATGGGTGACCTTGTCATAAAATTAAATTGTTTGTTAAGGACCCTCCCCTCATGAACCTGTGGCTATGACCAATTACTGCACTGTCCTTTAGGTGTTTTTCAATAACTCCCAGAATAATTTTCTCTATATTTTTACCAGCAGAGAGAAATACTTGTAGCTAGATTTATACTACTGGTTTAGAAAAGCCTCGGCTGTTTTTCTTGAACATGTAAAACCTGAGAAAATATGGTGCACAGCATTTAAGCGAACTATTGACTAGTTTATATAATTGTTTCTGTTTCCGGTCTTTTAAAAAATATGTACAAACGTGTGTGTGATAATTACAAACCTCAGTGTGAGAAAAGGAGCAACTTAAGATAGGAACTGCAGTGGTAACATTGGTTAAAATCAAACCAAGCCAAGCCACGCCAAGCCAAGCCAAGCCACCAAACCCTGGATGAGAGTAAGAAAAAACAACAACAACAACAAAACAACACTTGAATTTAAGACCAAACTTCCCTTCTCCTCTTTTCCTCCTCCCTTAACCTCCCAGAACTGAGACACAAGAATTCTTAGTTCTCTTGGAGTGGATCTCAAGAAGGTATGGGTTTATACAAAATGAGGAACTAAGATGAAGTCAACATTTTTCAGAATCAATGGTTCAACAAGAATGAGCACAATAAAAAGGGGAATAGCAATTTTCTAACCATTAACCAAAGCTGTGAAAAACAAGAATTTTTTTAAAGTGGGAATGATTAATTGCATCTGTGCTCTGCTTGGATTCAGAAGCAGTATTTCACATCCATTATTTATTTCCTAGTACTGAACTGAGATTAATAACTTGGACATATGCTTCACCAAGGATATTTAATAAATTCCTAGAATCTGTATCACAGACTCTTGTTTCACAGGAAGGTAACTTAGGACACATAAATTTGCATTTTGAAAGGTGTTTTATCAGAGTTTTGATACAAAACCAATGTGTTTGCTATTTTGTATAATGAAAGACAAAACTCTACACTTGCCAACTTCAGATAGTTGATGGGCCATCGCCACATTATACTCAGAACTTTCCATACAGAAACTGTCATACTAATGTGTGATATCTTGCTTGACTACCTTTTATACATAAAGAATTAGAGCATGAAGAGATTTGAGCCCAAACTCTGTCTTATGATTTGTAGCAATTGTTTCTTTTGACCTTAGTAGGGTAAGTAAATCAGAGAACAATCATTGTGTATGATTTGCTCAAGAACCTTTGAAAATTACTGCTAGTCTATTAAATTAATTGTAAAACGAAAGATTTATAAAGATGCCAAGTAGGATTTTAGATTCTTTTTTTTTTTTTTTTTTCATAAATTGATATAAATTGCACAGCTTAGCTGTTTTCATGCAATTAATCCCATAAAAATCTGTTTCTTGAGGTTAAGCTATTGAAATAAATACATATTTTAACTTGTCACAGAGATGTTGCCATGCTCAAGGTCTAGAAGGAAATTTCTCCAGGCTTTTATGAAAAGTTTAAAAATGAACAGATTTAACTAATGAAACTACATGAAGGTCTCTAAAACATTCCATCATCCAAAAAATCTATTTGTTTTTTATTCAAACTCCAGAAAACATTTGTATCCCATTGTGATAGGATGTTTGTCTGCACAGCATGCAAATATACTCCTTGACATATGGACCATGGCAGGTATGTAGAATGTAATTTCTACAAAGATTCTTCATCCAAAAAAAAAATAAAAGAAAAATGTTGGTATGGTTTACATTGTAAAGTACACAAAACAGAATTAAAAATAATAGAATTTGAATTTAGAGTAACTAAAAGCAGATGTTTCATGAATGACCAAAACATTCCAAATAGCTTATTCAAAAAAAATTGTTGAATATTTAGGATTAAAAAATACATTTGCAACATGAACACTTTATGTGTAAAGTGTTCACAGATTATCAGACAGATGGAATATCTTCTTTAAGGAACATCTTTAACCTTTAGGGTATGTTGTTCCCCCCCCAGTTAGCAGAAAATGTGAGTCACAGGGTGTTTGTAGCACCTGTACTCTCATGAAATACAAAATTCTTTAGATGTGTTGCTAAGGCAAAAAAAAAAAAAAAAAAAAAAAAAAAAAAAAAACAGAAAATAAGCCATAACAGACTTGTGTCTTTATTGTGGGTGGCTATAAACACAGCAAAACAACAACAAAAAAAGAAGTATTTACAGTAGTGAATAATATAGGTTTATGACTAATAAAATACATTTTTGCAGAAATGTTTAACAAAAGCTTTATTTCATATTTGTTTTCAGACTAAAACAGGAAAAGAAATTATAAATATATTTGCAGAAATAGATTCAAGTGTGACAGTCACCAGCGAGAGTGTGAGAGAGATTTTCTGTGGTCCATCTATTTGAAATTCAAGCTCCCAGAGTAAAGATAGAGAGAAATATTCATTAAAAAACAAAAACAACAACAACAAAAAACAGCAACAACAAAAACCACACACAGAATAAACAAAAACAAATAAAAAAAAAAAACTTAATTAAGGTATGCTGGATTTTGCCAAAGCTGTACAAAACAGTACCTCTTGCCTCTCAACACAACGCACAAACAAAATTAAAGTTTAATGTCTTTAATAACAAAAATCTGTATGTGGTTGAAAGTAGGGAAAAACCTACATTTCCCTTACAAATAAGCATTATAATACTCTTTAAGCCAAAGCACTCATGACTTATTCAGCATGCTGGAATAATGGAATCAGGGTAAAGAAAAAAATACATCATAAATAGTGCTAACAGAAGGAATAATACTTTATTTTCTCTAGATATTTAGAATTATATATCTAGAGTTAGATATCTAGAGTTATATGGAAAATAAAACAGAACTGCAGAAGGAAAAAATTACATGTCTTGGTTTGAATGAATACCACCCTAAATGAATAAATAAATATTTATTTACCTCATTTATTTATTTACCTCATTTATTTACCTGATTTATTCATTTACCTCATTTACCTTATTTACCTTTAAAGTACCTCAGCTGCAAGTTTTCTATGGTATTCTTATGAAATCATATGACAAGTTCGTTGTCACTAGTTCTTGAAAATGATTTCATTCTCATTTTTGATGCCTTACAAAGGTCTTACTTGGTGAAAAGCACCCACAACTATTTAATGGAAAAGTGAGTATGTGGAATTGTAGAGCCCATACTATGATACCGCTGGAGGACTGCAGGTCTAAAAGGACAAACCAGGACCAAAGAAGTTTTTGGTTCGGGCTTGTCCTCACTTGTGATATACTGTGATATACAACAGAGAAAGCAGCCCTGCTGTGGCTACCAAAGTTTGGAATTCCAAGAAACAATATATATATATATATATATATTTATTTTTTTTTTTTTTTTTCTTATTGTCTAGTATTTCAATAAATTTCAGTAAATGAAATGGGCCTCCTTCAAAAAAAAATATGTAGGAAAAGGATATTCTAGTCTCAGTTCTAGATTGCTCACTACACTGAGGTTATCATGTAACCTAGAGGGTTAAGAAAATGGCAGGCTATCATAAAACATTTCCAAAAGTATTGGGTAATATTGCCTAGGTAACTTAAATTCAAGCATCCCCTCACTAAAGTGCCTAACTTACTTTCTTAAGAAAGGTTTGTTTTTTTGTTGTTGTTGTTTGTTTGTTTTTTTTTTTGTTTTTTTTTTTTTTAAAAAAAAGATTCTTGTTGCCATAATCATCTTCCTCATTAATTAAACTGTTTCTATGCCAGTGTCACTGAACTCTAGTCAATGGGTCAAAGCAAAGCAAAACTGGTGCAGTGAGGTGAAGAATCAGGAATTCCATGAATAAAACTGTCAAGTTGAATTTTCATCTAGTCAGATTTTTTTTGTTGTTGTTGATATTTATATAATTATGCTTAGCTAGATACACAAATGGGAATTAAGATTTGAAAGGAATGATATTCAAAATAACCTTCCAACTTCTGTAACAAGTTTTATTCAAGTAATGAATCAAAGCTGCACAATGCCCACTGAGCAATAGCAGTACTTCAGAATGGACATAGTCCTAACAATATGATGATTAAGAAGTTGAATCAGCTGTTTCCTATGCAGTGTTAGGAAAAGGCTAAAATCTTGGTCTACTGAAGTTCTCACCACTGAATAAAGTTGAGACTACATCTACTAAAGAGTAGAATTTCAGTCATTCAACAAATGACCTTCTCAAGTTAGGAATGCATGTTATCTCTTACTTTAAACATTCAGGGAGTCTGTACAAAATTAGGGATCAAACTGTCTTCACAGTTATGTTCAAGTTCACATTACTAGTTTTGATCTGCCTAAGTATCATATATGCAGTACCCTAAAGCTTGTTGTTCAGTTTCACATGTTGGAGCTCTTTCTTTCTCCTAGAAATATTCAAATATGCCTTGAGTTAGAAAATGAATGAATGTAGCTACAGATGTGCTAATTGTGCTCAGGCTCAGGTCTTGTGCTGAAGTCAGATGACATAGAAAGCCCTAATATACAACCTACAGTACTCATCCTCCAAAATGGAACAGTTGCATGAGAACAGTCCACTAGAAATGGTTCCCTGTGAAAGCTCCAATCCTGTTTGGGCAAGTACTTATTGGCCTGGACCAAGACTACTCCAGGTACAGTTCAAACAATTTAATATTACAAATAGTAAGATTCCAGTACCTAGCGAGTTCCCTTGATGTTTTTTTTGTTTGTTTGTTTGTTTGTTTGTCATGTATAACCAATAATTTCTATAGTCATGTGATACTATAGCTTATATGTGGGGGTACATACAAGAAGGTGAAAAAGATCCTAACACCAGTGTGTATTTAAATCACTTATATTATAATATGTGTTATATATTCTTATGTTATGACTTCCAACATGTTAGATATCTGAATGTTTTCATGTAAGGAGAAATGTCACAGCAGGGGCAAGAGAGGTGCCATCTGCACATATAACAGCATACAGTATTGGTTAATCATAACCCATAAAATACTGTTATATGCAACATTTTTTTTACATTTTTTTCATCCTTCATATTTTTAGGGTGATGAAATTGCCTAAGTCTCGTATCAGACACTATAATGATGCAGCCAAGTAAATGTCCCCTTCGTATTCTCTTAAAGAGACTTCTCAAGGGCATTATAAGATCACAATTGTCTATATAAAATCAATGACTACTCTGCAGATTTCAGAAGTTATATTCAGACACAGAATGCAGGTAGAGATCTCATAATTCCCAGGCATACAATATTACATTTTTTTTTCTGCAGCTAGCTTATGATAAAAGCAAACAAGCACACACACACACACACACAAAAAACACACCACACATGGACATTTATCCACAATACAGCAAAATGCCTAAATGTATGCTTAGACTTGCTTATGTCTTTTCTTTATCAAAATACTTCAAAACAAGAAAAGGAGGCAGGATCCTTGCCCTGAAGGTTTTTCAGTTTATTTTATGTATGTTAAATGTATCTTAATTTAATATAGCTCCTACATGACTACCACAAATTTTTACTTTAGAATTTGTAATCTTAGTTGTTAAGATACCTCAGAGCTATTAAGATACCTATTTCTTTTAACCTTTCTACAATTATGTAGATGATTTGAATATGACAACTCTACGACACCTAAATCCATTTACTAGATTTATACAATACCTTTGCATAATAGGAGAAATTTTGGAAGATGAAAAATCTTGTAATATTAATGCATGAAGTTTCAAGCTTGAAGATCTGTTAAAAAGAAATTCAAGAGTGACAGACATTAGTGTGTAAAAGATTTTGGGAAAGCAAAATGCAAAGAGAGAATTAACCAGAATGTACAAAAGAAAAAAGGTACTTAAACTTTATTGTCATTCTTCTGGCAAAGTTAAAATATGTAAAATGAAACTAGACAAGGAGGAAAAGAAGAGAATAAAATAAATACATGGAATAATTTGGCTACATCAGAAAACCTGTATCAGAGCAAAGCATTTGCATTAGTAGAAGACATGCATAACACAAATGCTGCTAAAAATAAAGGGTACTTTTATGATCATTTTATTTTCTTGTCCTTCATCTAGTTCACATTCAAATATAAGAGAAACAAACAACAAAAAACAAAAACAAACAAACAAACAAAAAAACCACAATTGCATGCATAAGCAGAAGTGTTTTCATGGTCCTATTATTATAACTGTATTCCTGTCAGAAGTTATCGGTAATCCTCATATGTTTTATATTGTTTCCCTTCATTGGTTTACTGTATTACTCCCACTGTTGTTTTCTTGCACTTACTGAAGTTCCTATGAAATAGTTATTGATTGCTTTCTATTCATTAGACGAGTGGGTAGAAGTGATAGCATCTAACTGATTTACTCTGTTAAATAACTCTGTTAAATACTCTTTCATTTGGATATGTACTAGATACAATGTCTGTATCTAGTTGCATGTTGTGGCTTTCATCAAAGCTGTCTGCTAAACTAAATCAAAAGACTGTATTTCATACAATGTTTGGGGAGCAGGGGGAGACCTTGGAAATAAAGAGGTTTCTTAATACGCATTTAAAAAACTTATTTAATCTGTTTAGTGTTCCAAAGTACTTGGTAGACACAGGTAATTTTTTCCTTCTTGGTGACAGGTGTAGTGCTGACAAGGCCATAAGAGATGGAAATGCAAATGCTGTCTGCTCCTCAGCTAAAGCTGGTTGCAAGAAGGAGTCCTCTGTATTTTAGTCAGAAGCTGCCTTCTTTTTCCTGAATAATCCCTAGTTTGTACCAAATATCATCATTTCACCCTCAAACCCAGCTCTTGACAGTGTATCCTGAGTACAGGCAGAATAAAAAGGCCAAAGCTCATCTGGAGCTCAATCTGGCTACTGCTGTTAAAGACAACAAAAAAAGTTTTTATAAATCCATCAATACCAAAAGGAGGACTAAGGAGAATCTCCACCCTTTACTGGATGCGGGGGGAAACTTAGTTACCAGAGATGAGGATAAAGCCGAGGTGCTTAACGCCTTCATTGCCTCAGTCTTTAGCAGCAAAACCAGTTGTTCTGTGGACGCCTGCTACTCTGAGCTGGTGGAAGGGGATGGGGAGCAGAATGTGGCCCCCACAATCCACGAGGAGATGTTTGGCGACCTGCTACAGCACTTGGATGTACACAAGTCGATGGGGCTGGATGGGATCCACCCAAGGGTACTGAGAGAACTGGCGGAAGAGCTGGCCAAGCCGCTTTCCATCATTTATTGGCAGTCCTGGCTATCAGGGGAGGTCCCACTTGACTGGCAGATAGCAAATGTGACGCCCGTCTACAAGAAGGGCCGGAGGGTAGACCCAGGGAACTACAGGCCTATTAGTTTAACATCAGTGCCAGGGAAACTCATGGAGCAGATTATCCTGGGTGTCATCATGCGGCAGTTGCAGGGCAAGCAGGCGATCAGGCCTAGTCAGCATGGGTTTATGAAGGGCAGGTCCTGCTTGACGAACCTGATCTCCTTCTATGACAAGGTGACACGTTTAGTGGATGAGGGAAAGGCTGCGGATGTGGTCTATCTTGACTTCAGTAAGCATTTGATACCGTTCCCCACAGCATTCTCCTCAGGAAACTGGCTGCCCATGGCTTGGACTGGCGTACGCTTCGTTGGGTTAAGAGCTGGCTGGATGGCTGGCCCCAGAGAGTCTTAGTGAATGGAGTCAAATCCAGTTGGAGGCCGGTCACTAGTGGAGTCCCCCAGGGCTCGGTACTGGGACCAGTCCTCTTTAACATCTTCATTGATGATCTGGATGAGGGGATTGAGTGCACCCTCAGTAAGTTTGCAGACGACACCAAGTTAGGTGCGTGTGTCGATCTGCTCAAGGATAGGAAGGCTCTGCAAGATGATCTGGACAGGCTGGACCGACAGGCCGAGGCCAACAGTATGAAGTTCAACAAGGCCAAGTGCCAGGTTCTGCACCTGGGGCACAACAACCCCAAACAGAGCTACAGGCTGGGAGATGTGTGGTTAGAAAGCTGCCTGTCAGAGAAGGACCTGGGAGTATTGGTTGACAGTTGGCTGAATATGAGCCAGCAGTGTGCTCAGGCGGCCAAGAAGGCCAACAGCATCCTGGCTTGCATAAGAAACAACGTGGCCAGCAGGTCCAGGGAAGTGGTTGTCCCCCTGTACTCAGCTCTGGTGAGGCCGCACCTTGAGTACTGTGTTCAGTTTTGGGCCCCTCACTAGAAGAAGGACATGGAGGTGCTTGAGCGAGTCCAGAGAAGGGCTACAAAGCTGGTGAAGGGTCTGGAGAACAAGTCTTATGAGGAGTGGCTGAGGGAGCCGGGACTGTTTAGCCTGGAGAAGAGGAGGCTCAGGGGTGACCTTATCACAATCTACAGGTACCTGAAAGGAGGCTGTAGTGAGGTGGCGGTTGGTCTGTTCTCCCACGTGCCTGGTGACAGGATGAGGGGCAATGGGCTAAAGTTGCATCAGGGGAGGTTTAGATTGGATATTAGGAAAAACTTCTTTACAGAAAGGGTTGTTAGTCACTGGAATGGGCTGCCCAGGGAAGTGGTTGAGTCACCATCCCTGGAGGTCCTTAAAAGCCGTTTAGATGTAGAGCTTAGGGAAATGGTTTAGTGGAAGATTTTTTAGTGTTAGGTCAGAGATTGGACTCGATGATCTTGTAGGTCTCTTCCAACCTAGACATTCTGTGATTCTGTGAAAAGTTAGCACATTGGTTTCCGAGCTATATGTGTTTTTCTGGACAGCCAAAAAATCTGTCAGAAAATAA
>CM021767.1:105267033-105355901 GCA_011076525.1 Nettapus auritus | reverse complement strand
TTTTTTTTTTTTTTTTTTTTTTTTTTTTTTTTTTTTCCATTCTCTTTTTTAATTAAATCATTCTGATCTCAAACCTCGAGCTCTTTGTGTCATATTTTCTCCCCCTTCCTCTTTGAGGAGGGTTGAATAAGAAAGCAGCCATGGTGGAACTCGGCTGCCCACCTGAGTAAAACCACCACACTGTCTTCCCCTTTTTGATTATTTCCTGGCTTAGGAACACTTAATAAAAGCAGAGTTGAGCAAAATCCTTCTGTGTGTGGCTGTATGCATATTTGTTCATTTGTCTTTCTATGTAACATCTAACCATTTCACTAAGGAAATTGCAAAAGAGTGCTTCTAGGAGCCCACTTCTTCATGATACAGCATGATTCTATAGGTATACACCACTCTTTAGCTTCTTCCCATATCTGAAAAAATAATTTAAGTGTTTGAAGTCAAATTTCTCTTCTTTCTTCTGTACAGCTTATAAATATAAAAATACTTTCAGTCAAAATACATACTTAAAACTAATATAAAATATTAGATCAGTAAAGTGCAAAAACTTACCCCTGCCAGGCAAAATTTCAGTCATTCATTTCCTCTCTATGTTCTACTTCTCTCATTTTTAGTCCCCTAACCTTTTTTTTCCTATAAAACACACACACACACAAAAAAAAACAACATACAAAAAAATTATTTTCTGCCCCCACCCCACGCACAGCCTTTTTTTTTTTTTACTTTTCCCTCTGTCTTGGAAATTTGTGATACTGCTTTTTCAGTGTACTCCTTTTGATATGCTAAACCACAACTTCAAAACAACATCACATTTGATATGAACAGCATCCTCTTATTTACATTTGTGGCTAGTCACTCAGCTTGGCCCAGTCAAAGGAGATTGTAGATTAATACTTTTTGATTGCCAGAGGTTAAGGCTAAAAAAAAAAATATATATATATCTTCATAGGAAAGATATAAACCCTCTTCAAAATACTGAGGCAAGTTTCTGTCTTGTTTATGGTCTTCTCACAAATCTGAAAATGGACTGACTTCAAAAGGCTTTACTCTAATTCTCACTTATTCATTTACATAAAAGTCTAAGTGAGAATTAAACCCTTATGTCAGTAATCATGGACGATTTTGTTCTCTTAGGTATTCTAAGCATTCAAGTCTAGAGAATTTAAAAATACAAAAGAAAAAGATCCTAACAAAATTATACAGACAGTAAGTGCAAGGGAGCAAACAACAATAAAAAATGGATTATAGATGCTTAAAGCAGATTTCTCCCTCTTTGTCTCTTCAAGGCTCAGAAATAATCAGCTTCCCTCAGGGATATGTTTTTTATATATGAAGCATAGTTACAATGTATGTAATGATATGTATGAATTATCTAATGTAATCTACAACTTTAACAAAAGGTTGTCATGTTTTATACATTTTACTTCTGAACTGTGTATTGTTTGTAGGGCTGTCAGCTGGTTTATCATAAACAATAAATACAATTTTTCTCATCCAGGCAGCAGCATTGATGAAAACCAAAGACTCTATCTTGCTCAGTCAGAATTGATCTTTCATAAAAATCTCTCTATCCATCATTCTCAAGTACAGCCAAACTTGTATTCTGTTTTAAGACTGCATTTTCTTGTATGAATACACACAAAACAGACCTTTGGCTGACACTTCAGTTTATACCATCCACACCCAAAATACATCCTGTGTTTTGTAAAATTATAGTTCTAAAAGAGGTTATAATTATATAAAGCCAGGAAAAATGAGAGGTAAGATGGATCACTATTGAGTGGCATAGAGGAGAAGTAATGCCTAGGCTATAAAACTGGAGTTTAAATCATTTAATCAGTTAATCAAAGTTGCTTGTCCTGAATGTCATCCTGTTTTCATTCTCTTCAGTCCCGTTGCATTAATGTTGGTTATCAATATTATAAAAGATGATGGGTTTTAATTCTTGGGCTTGGAAAAGGGACTTTAATTATTTTTTCCTATTTTGTTTTAAACACAACAGTATATATTTCTATTTTAAACTTTATACTGTTAGTGTATCCTTTTAGAAACATGGCATTTTCAAGCTCTTGCAGTATCATTGATTCAAGCTATAGATTTTGATGCCACTGCAATTCCTCTGGTCCTTCTAGGTGATGATAGCTCATCTTGTTCAAACATAAATTTCACTTCTGCTCATATGAGATATCATAGAAGTGTTTTGTTTAGAATACCTGCAGAAAATAGTATTCTTGTCCCCATGTTTTTAGGATAAAATGTAAACTTTGTACTTATCGCTAATACATTTGAGACTTGATCTTTATGCTTCTCCTATAGAATAATACTGCATCTTAGAAAAGGTAACACAAACAACTAATTTGCATATTTCTGAGATTACACTAAAATTTATATGAAACATTATTAAACTGTCAAATAATCACCTTTAAATGATCATGAATGGTTTGAAAGAGTGCATTTCACCCCCATGACAGTGAAACAATTCAAGTGAAGTGAAAGGAGGTGTATCCAAGTGATTTAATTATGAATTTTACACAGCTTTCAGGAATTCCTTTAAGGCCTAAAATCCTGGAATATGGTGAGTATCTCAAACTTTAATAGTTTCCAGTTTGCATGGATTTATATACCCATGCTTTAGAAAGCAAGCAAGCAAACAAACAAAACTATAAAATCAGTAAAACAAGGCAAATTAACATGAAGCTTACCCGAGATGTTGATTTTAATCTTGGGACAACTTTCACAGAATTGGCTAGGTTTCCATTATGCTCGTAAGTTTCACTTTTCTTGAAATGGACATTGCTACTGCTGCATACTGGAGAACCACATCTGCTTTCCGTTAAGGTGTTTTCCTTTGCATCTGAAAGATATATTCTTCTTGGGAAAGACTACCTTCTTCCTAAAGCTTAATGCTTTGGAGCATAACCTAGTGGTCATTATCATGAGAAGTTTCAGGACCTACCTTTATTTTCCAATACATTGTTATTCAGTAACTGTCAGAGAAAAATAGTGAAAAAATAGTATCCTGCTTGGCACAATGAAGTCATATAATAAAGGTAATCTTCCTCTTTTAAACTAGTGCTTTATGATGAATGAGAAACACAGAAAGTAAGATAACTGACTAATTAACTTCGGAGAGATTCTTTTTTGACTTTTCTTATTAGATAAAACATGAGACCATAAACTTAATGGACTATTTATTTGTATGTCTTTAAAGTTTATAAATTATATTTTATTTTAGATTTTGTATTATCAAATATTTAAAATCAGTCCATGACTGTGGTGGTTTTACTCAGATGGGCAGCCAAGCTCCACTACAACCGCTCTCTCACTCCCTGCCTCCTCAAAGAGGAGGGGGAGAAAAGTCCCACAAAGAGCTCGAAGTTTGAGATGAGAATGAATTAATTAAAGGGAAAGGGAATGGGGAGAAAAAGTAACAAAAGAAACAACACAGAGGAAAAGCACAGAGGAAAAAAGTTATTCTCTACTTCCCATCAACGAGCGATGTTCGGCCACATCCTGGGAAGCAGGGCCTCAAAACACGTACTGGTTGTTCAGGAGAGAGTGCCCTCCCCCCACGAGAGCCCCCTTTATTGCTGAGTGTGACATCAGGTGTTATGGAATATCTCTTTTGACAGTTTAGGTCAGCTGACCTGGTGATGTCCCCTCCCCATTAACTGCCCACCCCCAGCCTGCTGTCTCTTGGGGGCTTGGAGGGAGTCCTGATGCTGTGCCAGCACTATGCAGCAATAGACACAACACTGTAGTGATACCAGTGCTGTTCCAGCTGCGAGTGCAGCACTGTGTGGGCTGCTGCAGGGAAAGGTGACTCCATCCCAAACAGACCCAACACAATGACCTGTTCTGAACACAGGAATATTCCTTTCTCTCATGATAACAGAAAGTTTAACAACATTCTCCTCTACAAAAAGGACTGTCTGTTTCCCTTGCATCATAAGTTGTTTCTTTTTTCACTGATTATTCTCAGATGTAATATAGATATCCCATTAAATTAAAAACATGGCCAAATTCTGCTTTATCAAAGCATAATGGTAGATTTTAATATACTGTGGATCATATTTATTAATAGCAAAGAGTAGACTGTGCCCTGTAATACATACAAAGATACAATATAATACATACAAAGATAAAGCAACTTTTCTAAACAGCACTTTGTATTCTTAAACTGAAATTGGAAATGAATATACACAACTACTGCAAAATGCATGTTTTAATACTGTTTTTCTTGCTTTTCTAGACTTTAATGCATTAAAATCCTTTGAGTACCATGCTTCACATAAGATTATAGAGACCAACTAAAATAATGAGACAGGAAGTGACAGTAGTAACTTCAAAATAAACTACTGTGATTTGAAAATATTTTCTGCCTTAAACCTTCTGTCTCAAGACTGAATAGATTTCTTGTCTTCTATAATAATATAAGTGATGCTAACTGTTGTAGATAAATATGATTTCAGATTTAGCAATTACTTTTAGAGCCATTTTGTAGACAGTTTTGTGTGGATTTGGATAAATCTAGCTTACTCCATCATCATTTGTCTGGAGAGGACATGTTAGATTTCACAAATTTTAAAGTTAATAGTGGGTATCATTCATTTATTTTTCAACGTGCTGGGAAAATTCTAAGCTTTAACCTTTTTATTCCTTGTCAACAATTTACACTTTGAAAATGCCTGTCTCTCTTTTCAAACTGAATGGAAAAATAAATAAATAAAATCTACATAAGAAAATCTCTTGCTATTGACAAACGTATATATATATATTTCTTGTTAGATGAAATAAATTTAAAATAGATAAGTCCCCTGAGAATTCCCCATCCAGGCAGAGAAAAAGAAACTAGGAATACATTTATTAATAAAACTGGGCAATGCGCTGATTAAAATAAATACATGTACGTAAGCCTTAAGCAGTTGAGTAATAAGGAACACTGAATGTCCTAACATTAAGAGGACATCGTTTTAGATTGCTGTCCTGGTTTTGGCTAAGACACAATTAATTTTCCTCCTAGTAGCTGGTACACTGTTATGTTTTGGATTTAGAATGAGAATAAAGTTGATAATGCTGATATTTTAATTGTTGAAGAGCAAGTCAAGGACTTCTCAGTTTTTCACACTGTCCTGCAGGTGGGCAGGCTGGGGATGCACAAGGAGCTGGGAGGAGACAGAAGCAAGACAGCTGACACAAACTGGCCAAAGAAGTATTCCATACCATCTGATGTCATGCTGAACAATTAATATGGGGAGGCTGACCGGGGTGGGGGATACTGGCTGCTCAGGGATAGGCTGGTCAGCAGGTGGTGAGCAGTTGCACTGTGCATCACTTGCTTTGTACACATTATTATTATTATTATTATTATTATCGTTATTATTATTGTTATTTATCTTTCTTTTCTGTCTATTAATTAAGTTGTCTTTATCTCAGCCCACAAGCTTTTACCTTTTTCCTGATTCTCTCCCCCATCCCAATGAGGAGTGAGCAAATGGCTGTGTGGTGCTTAGCTGCTTTCCAGGTTAAACCACACCAACATGTAATAACAGTATTAGTGCAGGGCTGATTAGAAATAAGTCTCCATTATCTGCACCGTAAAACTGATGGGAACGTGGAAGATGCAGTTATGCAATGAAAGTATGAATGTTGCCTAGCACATATGCCTGGGTATTAGTTAGCTACATTGATTTAGTAAATGAATAAATTCTGATTTTTTTAATACAGGAGTATAAGAAATTCTAGCATCAAAGTGTAGTCCTTAAAATTTATGCTGCAGTGAGCTGTCACTTTTTGTCAAATGTTTTTTTGCATGGAAGTTTTAGTCATTCATTTAAGAGAAAACATCTTACATGATAAACAAAGAACAGAAAATAGATTAAATGGATATATAGTTTGTTCAAAATATTTAGCGAAATATGTTTTAATTATAAATATTACACAATATAAATGTAAACATAGCTAAATTAAAAGGCCATTGTGATGTCAGCTATATTTTATAAAATTCTGAAAAACAGTACAGTTATATTCTAAAGCTTATATGCATGAGCAGAATGTTTTATTTCAAGCTGTTGAAATTATAAGGGTTTGATAAGCTTCAGATTTCTAGAACTGGCATTTACTTAAAATACAGTCCAGAACTCTGTTGAGACATTCATTTTAGGACAAGTTTGAAAGCTATCACAGCATTCTATTGCACATTAATTATGCTTTTATTCATCACAAGTTTGAGCAATAAGAAAAGCTACGTACTTTTCTTTAGATAGTTTTGATCACATGGAAGAAATTTTGTAAATCTTCAAGTTATACATATATTTAATTGCTTATGTTCATTCACAACTCTATAGCAATTTTAGTTCTCAATTTAGCAGTTCATAAGTGTTAAGTCTTTTACTAACACCTTGGCTTAATCCTTTGGTTGCTTTCCTCACTCCCAAGAGCAATCAATTCTTGCAGTATGTGAATACAGTTGTGAATGAGAAACCATAAAAAAGTTCACCATGGGACAATATATGCAATGTGCTTTTCTAATACAAACATTTTATTTTTTTTTTTTTGCCAGACTGTATGCATTATCTCTCTTCTCGTTGCTTATGTTTTCTCTTATGCATTTGTACAGTTTATTTGACGAGTTCAGCAGCAAGCATACAAGCTTCCTTTCATAGTTGCTTGTAGAAGAGTATAGCAGCTCTTCCTGACCCAGTAGCTGGAGATATGATGCTATGACAGAGGATCAAACATTTCTTGATTCCTTTTAGTCATAAATTTGAATATGGAATATTATATTATAAGAACGATACCATATATATTTTTATATATTTATTAAATATATTACATATATTCTTATACAATATACATTAAAAAAAATTAAAGTCAATTCAAAAGAAAAGAAAGAGGAAGGGAAAGGAGAAGGGGAAGGGCAAGGGGAAGGGGAAGGGGAAGGGCAAGGGCAAGGGCAAGGGCAAGGGCAAGGGCAAGGGCAAGGGCAAGGGAAAGGGAAAGGGAAAGGGCAAGGGAAAGGGCAAGGGAAAGGGAAAGGGAAAGGGAAAGGGAAAGGGAAAGGGAAAGGGAAAGGGAAAGGGAAAGGGAAAGGGAAAGGGAAAGGGAAAGGGGTGATGGTTTTACTCGGGTGGGCAGCCGAGTTCCACCACAACCGCTCTCTCACTCCCCCTCCTCAAAGAAAAGCAAGGAGAAAATATGATGAAAGGGGCTCAAGGGTTGAGATAAGGACAAGGAGATCGCGCAGTAATTATTGTGACGGGCAAAACAGACTCAGCATAGAGAGATAGTAAGATTTATTGCTTATTACTAACAAGCTAGAGAAGTGAGAAACAAAGGAAAGAAACCAAAAGCACCTTCCCCCCCATCCACCCTCTTCCACCTCCTCCCCCCGAGCAGTGCAGGGGAACAGGGGAATGGGGGTTATGGTCAGTCTACAGCACTTCTTCTCTGCCGCTCCTTCTCGGTCACTCTTGTCCCCTGTGCTGTGGCGTCCCACCCATGGGATGCAGTCCTTGCCGAACTGATCCGGCGTGGGCTGTCCACAGGCAGCAGCTCTTCAAGAACTGCTCCATATATGGGTCCATACCACAGGGTCCATCCCTTGGGAGGAAACTGCTCCAACCTGGGTCCCCCACGGGCAGCAGCTCCTGCCAGGTCACCTGCTCCTGCGTGGTCTCCTCTCCATGGCCTACAGGTCCAGCCTGGAATCTGCTCTGGCAGGGGTCTTCCACAGGCCGCAGTCTCTGTCGGGGCAGGTCCACCTGCTCCACCGTGGTCTCCTCCATGGGATGCAGTGTGGAACCCTGCTCCACCGTGGTACTCCATGGGCTGCAGGGGGACATCCTGCTTCACCATGGTCCTCACCACAGGCCGCAGGGGACTTCTGCTCCGGCAGCTGGAGCACCTCTCCCTCTCCTTCTTCATTGACCTTGGCTCCTGCAAGGCTGTTTCTCACTCCTCTCACCCTCCCAGCTGCTGAGTGGCACAGCATTTTTTTCCCTGTCTTAAATATGCTCTCACAGAGGCGCAAAACAACATCGCTTATTGGCTCAGCTCTGGTCAGCAGTTGGACCCTTACCAAACATGGGGCTTCTAGATCCTTCTCACAGAAGCCACCCCTATGGCCAGCCTGCTACCAAAACCTTGCCACTTAAACCCACTACAGAAGGGGAAGGGCAAGGGCAAGGGCAAGGGCAAGGGCAAGGGCAAGGGCAAGGGCAAGGGCAAGGGCAAGGGCAAGGGCAAGAAAGAGAACAATCTTAATTTAACATTTCAATTAAAGATTATGTTTTAAATTTGCACAACCTTTTGGTACTATTTTGGTTTCTATACTTTGTCTAGGCATGAGTTTTGCAAGTGTAGGCTCATATCCAAGAAAACATTTGTGAATTAAATGTTCTTTACATAAAAAATGTGAAACACATAGAAAGATCATATTCAGCAATCTTGTATTTTTGCATCAATGGATTGACTTATATATATATATTTAAAAGCAATAAATGAATGAGCTTTATTCCTATTTTAAATCTGTGAAGAATACAAAAACATTGAATGAATTTGTAGAAATATGAATATGTAATACTCTACTCAATAGAATATAGAATTAAAATAAGACAGGCAGTCATTATAATAGATTTGAAAGGCAATACAGGATTTCAAGGTTCTGAAAAAGTTTCATAAAGCAATTCAGTGAAGGTCATTCATCAGCTGTCTTATCCAAGTAGAATGATGGAGTAATGTGCACAAATAAGAGCATTTCTGTTAAACTGGAATAATTTAAATGTGATCTACACAAGTGATTCATGGTCATGGGAGTTCAACTGATACGTATTCAAATTAAAGATGTGTCAAATTATAATTACCTACCAATGCAAATTTGTTTCACACTTGGGAAATAAATTATTTAATTATTTCTATGCACATATGTCTGTATGATTGACTCGTTTCTATAACTACTTATGTGATAGACCATCACAAATGTTTGCTCTTTTCTGCTTTACTTTTTTTTTTTTTTTTTTTCAATGTAACTTATTTATCTAAATAAAAAACCATAAACACCATCTACTTCCAACCCCCCTGCAATGGTTAGGGACACCTCCCACTACATCAGGTTTCTCAAAGCCTCATCCAGCTTGACCTTGAACACTTCCCTGGAAGGGGCATCCACAATCTCTCTGGGCAACCTGTGCCAGTGCCTCGCCACACTCTGCCTGAAGAATTTCTTGCTTATATATAATTTATACCTACCTTCTTTTAGTTCAAAGCCATTACTCCTTGTGCTATCACTACATCCCCCCAACTCCCTCCCCAGCTTTCCTGTAGGCCCCCTTTAGGGAAAGCCATTCTAAGGTCTCCCTGGAGCCTATTCTTCTCCAGGATGAACAATCCCAACTTCCTCATCCTGTCTTCGTAGGAGAGATGCTCCAGCCTTCTGATCATCCTCGTGGCCATCTTCTGGACTTGCTGTAACAAGCATGTCTTTGTGCTGGGGGCCCCAGAGCTAAACACAGTACTCCAGGTGGGGTCAAGAGCAGATTTTGGGGGAAGAATCACCTCCCTCAACCTGCTTGCCACACTTTTTTTTCATGCAGCCAAGGCTCATTTAAGGCTCTACTCTGTAAAATCACCATCTGAAGGTCCAAAATTCAAATTAAAATCCAAACACATCCTGCCCAACCATCTTCTAACACTGGATCCTCACCAAATTTTCATTACTCACATTCATGTGGATGCCAGCCAAAGTAAAACCTGAGTTTTGACAGAAACCTTGAGGATTTTTTTACAACTATTTTGATTCCTATTCTCTTTATGCTCTATATTTTAAAAGGGTGAAGTTGTGGAACTGAGAATTCAACAGAAAATCCTTGAAAATTTACGTGTTACTTGAGCATGTAATTTACTAATTTAATTTATGTATAAAACTTACACTGTGTATATTTAGGTATCATAAGGGAAAAAGTGTTAATTTTTATGGAATTATAACGCATTTGTCAAAGTTATCAGGGTGTCATTTTGTCTTTTGTCAGATATTTGTTTGCAGTAACAACACAAGCTCAGTGAATTTGGTAGTATGTTTGTTAATGAAAATGAATTTTAACCAATTTTAATAAAAGTAGTAACAACATGCTCAGTTTCACAAACTTAATATTTATCTTTGGATGACATATTGTTAACAAACACATTTTATATGAATTTCTAAGCTAATAACTAACTGTTGTTCATTAAGGAACACAAAAATAAATCACAAATGACCTAGTAAATTTACGTTTATTTTATCTTTCCTTTACTAACAGCATAGGGAAGAGTTAGAGAACTAGCTAATTAGCAGTCATTTTAATCTGACCTCCTGGCTTTTGGTTACGATTAAACACATCTTGGAATAGTATACTTTCTTGTTCTTCAGAGCTCAGTCATTATTTTAGAATTGTCATCTCACCATTGTATTATACGTGTTCAGTAGCTCGGGTCACTTTTTAGAACTTTTCATTGAAATGCTGTTGTTAAAAGGCTGCTTAGTCTCTCAACAAGCACTTTTGTCATAAGAAACCAGAGTTTATCATGCCCCAAGAGGAGAACTAAGTCCATCAGTGGTCAGTTGCTAAAGGTAATTAATTCATCTCTACTTTAGAATATCTGTATTGTCAAAAAGGAGACGATGAAGAAATTATTGGGATTGCCTTACTCAATCATTATTCCACTTCTTGTTTGTGTGACAACCAATCAAAAATCATACTCTGAGTTCTTAAAAGGTAACAGGAATTCAAATTTGCTTGTGAATTGTGAAATAAGTTGTTGATAATGTAAGCATGGAAGTCATTTGGAAAAATACTAGGGTATCATACATGAAGAGCCACATAAACAGGATGATCAGAGTAATAGCAAATCAGATAAACTATAGAGGACAAGATCATGCTTTTGAGTATTAATAAGAATTTGTGCTACAGATTTATTAATTGAAAGTGGCCAGTGTAAATAATGATGATGATAATAATATGGTTTTCCATTACCTTCTGATAGCTTATAAACTACCAAAAAAAAAAAATAAATCAGTAGTAAAAAGAGAAATGTTAGCTCAGAATATATATTGTAGCATACCAGTAGCACAGAGAGCACCAGTAACGCAGGAAATCATTAACTCTACCTTAAAAAATCTTGGTGAGATTTTATATGTAACCATAATAAAATTATTAATGTATTTGTTCTGTACATGTGTGTGGGCCAAGAGAAGCTAGTGTGCATGAGTAATAAAGAACCTATCTTGCCAAGAAAAGTTAAAGCTTTAGTGTTATATGTTTGTTCAAAGACCATATTTAATAAGAAAAGAAGAAAACAGAATCTGAGCTGAAATGATAAATTAATGAAATGATAAATTTACATATAAACTAGAAATTACAGGAAAATTCCAAATTAACTAAATGAGGCTCAATTGCAGCCTTTTAGTAGGACTGCCAGAGGAAAAAAAAAAAAAAAAAAAAAAAAAAAAAAAAAAAGATGAATTTTATTTAGTGTACAAAAGTGGTCTGATTACTGAGGCTAGGGGTTTTGTTTGTTTCTAAATTTTTTGCCAACTATTTGGAAAAAGAGTCCATAATAACGTTGTATCGGTCTATTGGAGTATTCAGGTTTAAATAATAATAATAAAATTATAATAATACACATTTTGTTTGGCTATAGGACCAAATATTTTAGAACTTCTAGAAAAATAAATATTTAATTACTGTTTAGGGATTAGGTTGCTTTAAAGCAAGCAGGAAGCCACCTCATAAACAACATGGATAGTGTTTCTGACATCCTGGAACACTCCCATATCATTCATTCACTTGTCACTCCTGTCACTCACATTGACACTATATGTCATCATCATCTTAGAATCATCTTACTTATGTCAGATCAAAAAGACGGAACAGAACAACATATACCTGTCTTCGCTTCAGCTTGGATTTGGAGAAATCCTGATATATAAAACAGTGGCTCAAGTCATTTCTGTCTCTCTCTCTCTCTCCATCCCCTCGCTTCCCCTCTCCCCCTCTCCCCCTCTCCCTTCTTTGTTTTTTTTTTGTTTGTTTGTTTGTTTGTTTTTGTGTGTGTGTGTGGTTGTTGTTGTTTTTGGTTACAACAGCTTGCATTACTTTATCAAGAAGGTCTCTCAGTACTGGAAAATAACTCATGACCAAACATTTACAGAAGCATTTGATGCATCTTACTGACACAAAATTACCACATCTTCATCTGATTAAAAGACCAATTACTGCTCTATGCTTCTCCAGCAATGAGTTAGTCCAAAGTGAAAAACAGAAGGATTGCAAATTTTTGCTATTCTTCCTTTGACTTCACAAATCACCTGTCAACTCTTCTGTGCTGCTTTAAAAATAATCTGCTTCTCCCTGAATGAGAAAATAGTAGGCAACAGCTCTTCTTATCAAGAAGATTTTGCTGTAGGATAACTCTCTTTATGTAAAGAATTACATGGCTGAAGGAAAATAAAGATTTTTTTTTACCATTGGAATGTGTAGTACTAATTATTTTGCTTTCTTATATTTTCTGTCTTAATTTTCTCCCTGCTTGTTGTATTTTTATAATCAAATGTGATTGTCACAATAGTATAATCAGCAGTAATAGGATCTAAAACCCCAAATCACATTTAATTGTTCAATGTTTCAACTATCAACAAGCATTTCAATTTCTTAGACTTTGTTGGCCCCAGAACACTCCTCAGTACATGGTCTTCCTCAGCATTGTTCTTTAATTACGTAGGCTTGTACTGGGTCTGGCTGAGATGGAGTTACTTTCTCTGCAGCAGCCCATACAGTGCTGTGCTTTGCACTTGTAGCTAGAACAGCACTGGTATCACACCAGTGTTTTGTCTATTGCTAAGCAATACCGGCAGAGCATCAAGACTCCCTTAACCCCCCCCAAGAGCCAGCAGGCTGGGGGTGGGCAAGAGGTAGGGAGAGGACATCACCAGGGCAGCTGATCTAAACCAACCAAAGGGACATTCCTTACTATATGGTGTCACACTCAGCAATAAAAGGTGGGAAATGGGAAGGAGAGGGGAAGCTTTCATGAAGATGTTTTTGCTCACAAACAATGGCTATGGGTATTGAGGCCCTGCTTCCTGGGACGTGGCCAAACATCACTTGTTTGTGGGAAGTAGAGAGTAATTTCTTTTCTCTCTCTCTCTGTTCTGCATGGCCTTTTCTTGTTTTTCCCCCCTCTTCTTTTACCCTTTAATTAAGTTATCCTTACCTCAATCTGTGAGTTATTATTTTCTTTCCAGCATACCTTATTCTCCCCCTCTCCTTCTAAGGAGGGGGAGAGAGAGAGAGCAGTTGTGGTGGAGTTCAGCTGCCCAGCAAGATATAACCACCACAAGGCTCTTGGTCAAGTTATCAAAAAACAAACAACTACAACAACAAACAAAATAAAAACTTTCAGAAGTGTTTCTGTTGCATTTGCAGAAATCAGCCAGATAATAATCCATCAGTAATACCTACCTGTTAGCATGTCCAAATGTTACTATGTGCACACAGATGTACATAGTAACAACACAGTAACAGCTTTGACAGCTTGTCAGGTGGAAATGAGTTAAGACTGCTGTCATTATAAACAAAATGAGCAAAATGCTCTGCATTCCACTTAAAACTTCATCCTGAAAAACAAACAAAAAATTAATTTTCACCTCTTTGCAGAGGTATATGAGAACATGATCAGATTCACAAGAAGGAAAACAATATCATTAGCATGTCAGGGCTGTGAGTATATCTCACCTTCTAAGAGTTCAGCTGGCTGAATCCAAGCTGAATGTAAATCAGCTTCTTGACTGGGAACAGCTGTTGTGAACAAAACTAGAAAGGGAGGCTGCACCTCCTTTCTTTGGGAGCTGCCTTTAAATTTCCTGAGGGTAAGAGTAAATCAGGCAGCAGTAAGGAGTTGTGACATTGCCTTAGAAAGTTAGGTTCAGGATCTAACATGTGGGCACTGATCATGATCAGCCTGAGTACTGTGCTGCTCCATCACGATGACACAGGTCCAAGATCAAGCAAACCAATAGGTTAGGGTTAGAATTGAGGAGATGTGATCAGGTGCAGACATAGTTTTAATACAGGGCATCAGCGGGAGAACTTTAGCATAAAATTAGCTTCCAAGAGTAAGAGGGGATACTCTTGCTTCTTCATAACAGCTCTTATAAGTGAAGGAACTGACCTTAGACTCAGACAGCTGTACTTGCCTTAGCCATGTAAACTCTTGGAAGAGGGGTTAGGTACTTTGTGTTAGACAACAGTGTGGAGCAAAAACAAAGATCAGGTGAAGAATGATGAGGATATATAGAAATCTTGTTGTTGCCTAAAATAAGAAAATTGGAAGATGCTATCAATATACTCTATATTTAGATTTGGTTTTGTGCTTTTGGGGGGTCAATAAAGACTGTTCTCTAATTACATATAGATGTTCACTTACAGCTGTATTAACAACTAGTTATTTGGCAAAAGGCTGCTAGTATCATTGTTGACACAAACATAAATTTAACAAGTCCTGTGATTTTAGAAAAACACAATTGCATCTTACTTCATAAATTAATAATTCATATGTGGAAAAGATATCAGGCAGGAGCAAAGTAGATTATTTTATTTTTAGCAGTTTTGGGCAAGATTAATGAGACAACAGAAATAAGAAGATAAAACTGGACTAAGTAAAAAACATAATCTATCTTTAAATCCAGTCATCGTTCTAGTACATAAAGAGCTACCATTTAAGATTATGGAGTTTAAAGGATTTCCATCCATTTCTCAGTTCCAGATTTCTCACATGGTTGTTATGATTTCTGTGAATGTGTGTATTCTGATTTGTTGTAGAAGGTTAGTACTCAGAAATTTTCCTGCATAAATGTTACATAATAGTTACTATGTTCGTGTCAACACTAAGCATTGCTCCAGCCTTTGTTGTCTAGCTTGTTATGATCATTTTTACATAGATTCTTTAAAAGCTCAGACTGATTATTGGTAAAAGAGTGATAGATGACAAATATCAGACTTGTAAGACTGGAAGGAGCTGTGCTCTTAATCAGTAACAGCTTAGTCATTCAGACAATTAAATGTGAGTAGCTATTTCTCCCCCGGGTCAAGTTTAGAGTTTTTTAATTTTAGACTTTTTTCTTTTTTATTTATTTCTTTGTATTGTTTTGTTTTTCTGTGTAATATGGAGCATGGATCAACTGCTGACATTTTGATGTTATATCCTCCCCAGTTCATCCTTTCCATTGTGTCAATATTAAACAGAAAAATATGTTGGCCATACTCTTCATCGACTTGTTTTCTCACATATGCATTTATATTAGGCTTATAGAAACCATAGGTCACTTTTTATGTAATGGGAAGAGATGGATAATAAAGTTATCTTCTTGATAAATTTATAATATTAATCAAGATGGAAAGTGGGTTGCTAACTTAGCTGCTTCAGTTGAAGTCCCAACATTAAACTAGAGAATGCGGGCATCAGCTCCCTGACCTTAAAAAGATAATTAGATAAGCCTTAATAATTCAGGACACTTTATGCTATGTTGGTTTAACTTCAAGATTTTAAAGTGTCAATTAATGTTCATAAATATAGAGCTGGATAGACAGTAAGAGAGTAGCAAACATCAAACTTACAAGAAAGGCTTACTTGAATTTTTGACCTTGTGAAAAAAAAAAAAAAAATCGGAATAATCTATACATATCTATATCTATACATAATAACTATACATCTGTATAATAAAACATATGGAGATTCCAAGCATAATTCCTCTTTTAGAACAGACAATAATTTGGCATGATTTATTTATTTATTTTGAATGCAGGTAATGGTATTGCTGATATTTTTATGTAATTCAAAAAGTGAATAGTTCAGAATTATTCCAGGGACTTGAAGTTATCCTCTTATAAGTACTCAAGCCAATAGGACGTTATTCAGTAACTTAGTTTTTCCTAACACTTTTTTTTTTCTTTTTTTTTTTTTTTTCCCACCAAATTAAAGCAGTAATAGTCATATTATTTTCTGTTAAAAATGAAACCTTAAGCAACATATTTCAGCTACTCAGTCAACATGCTGCTCAATACCTACCTTTCCACTTTATCCCATTGTGATTCACATGTGCAAAGGTGTTCTAAACTGGTTAAGTGATCAAAAATACCCCAGAGGTTTTGCTACGTGTATGTTCTCTCTGGACTTATGAAAACTACAAATTTCAACTATAGGACTTTAATTCCACACTCTAATAAAAAGAAACATTTAAAATAGTATTTTTTTTCTTTTCAACATGTGCAATACCAGGCTCAGATTCATGTTTGTCCATTCCCCAAATAAACACTAGGTTTTACTGTACCCTCTACCGCAGGGACAATGAAGCATTTTATAAACAGAGTCTTCTCTGTTTTGATCATCAAATACAAATATAGAATCAAATTAGTGGCCAAGTAATTATCTAGACAGCAGAAAAAGACTCTTGTTGGGGATCACCTTGAAATTTACACAGCTGATAGAAGAGAAATATCACTTTATATATATATATATCAATAGAACCTGACATATTTGTTATTAAAAACAAATTGCTACTTAATTCCACAGAACTATTACTAATTTTACTGTTTGTGAATACATTTTTTTCTATATTTGTTCAGTCTTGCAGAATGAAGCTTATTTCCCTCAATTAACAAAATACTTTGATCTTTACTTTCTCTTGATTCCAGAGTAATGTAGCTACAATTGGGAGGAAGCATGTTTTCTTTAATCTTTCTACAAAATGAGATGAAAGTATTTGATAAGATTATTACTATTCTCACGTCAATCAGCATTTCACATTAAGATGTGTTTTTTTTTTTTTCCTTTTTTTTTTTTTTTTTTTCCCCTCTTAATCAAGTACGGAAACTCTCCAAATCTATCTTTCTCATTATTTATTTATTAGCCTAATGTAACCAGACACAGGAATTTCACACTTAAATGTCTTATACAACATCATGTACAGTCTATTCTTTACAAGTGTGGTAAGGAAAATCCAGCTTACCAAATTTCATGTTTGGGCTTTCAAGGTTTTTTTCCAGCTATATTACATTTGATTTGTTGTCAGCTAACATAAGTAGAAATGCTGAATCAGAAATCTAGTTGCATTACAGAGGTAGTCTTTCAAATTTCAAGTTTATTTTCATGGCCCGTATATGAACTAAAACTTGAAATTAACCAAGACATTGACAAAAAAGTTTATTCCACATATACCAACTGGAAGCTTTTCTGATAGACTCCTTGAATATTTTGTTTAGTTCTTCATATACGTTACAATTTAATATTTATCCCTACTCTTTCCACAGAGACTCTTGAAAATAATTAAATAAAATCCTCCAGAAGACAGTAAAAAACATTAATAACAAATATTTTGTGATGTGAGTCAATGCTAATACTGTATTTTTTTTAACCACTGCTGATGTTGCATTGACAGAAAACAGTTACTAGTAAGCCCCCCTCCCCCCCTTTTTTGGGGGGGTGGGGAGCAATAGAATAAATGTCAGTAACTTTCTCTCTATTAGAACTTTTGATGATTTTGTCAAAGTGTGTGTGCTAAAAGATAAAGAAGAAAACAGTTCAGAGAACACTTACACTTGCTGATATTAAAATCCAAATAACATATTCTTTGTGGTTTCTGATCTTCAGTAGCTACCATGAGTTTGAAATCATAAGTTTTCTTCTTCACAAAGCACATCACTCTATGTCCCCTCCTCACTTGCACTCTGCTATTGACAAAATACTTTTGCTATCTCCACAGTTGTAATAAAGCTATAATGCTTTGGTCTCATTTGCCACTAAAAGGAGATCATAACTACCTTGTGGGCACTGAAATTTTGGGAACTGCTTACATTACTGATAATGACTTAATTTTATTCTTTGATATTCTCCTGGTACTGTTCCTTTTACTCAGATCAGGAGTGTACCCCAATCTTATCAGCACATTCTTTTTTCAGAAT
Source organism: Nettapus auritus (assembly GCA_011076525.1). NCBI lineage: Eukaryota > Metazoa > Chordata > Aves > Anseriformes > Anatidae > Nettapus > Nettapus auritus. Next base: position 105,337,914 of record CM021767.1, on the reverse strand, counting down.
ATATATATATATAATAAAAAAGTATAAAATGAGAAGTTGAATTTTACCAGAAATTAGATCATTATTTGAAGTTAGAACTGTCTGAGTAAGTGAAGAAGTGGGAAAGAAAGAGGAAAAAATAATTTTCATTCAGTAGCTCTCCAGGGAAGTGGTGGAGTCACCATCCCTGGAGGTCTTTAAAAGTCATTTAGATGTAGAGCTTAGGGATATGGTTTAGTGGGGACTGTTAGTGTTAGGTCAGAGGTTGGACTCGATGATCTTGAGGTCTCTTCCAACCTAGAAATTCTGTGATTCTGTGATTATATGTATTATGCTCATGTTTTGCCCTTTTGTTCTTGCTTTCTTTGAGAGAAGTTTCCTTTCAAAACCTGCTATTGCATTGGGTATAAATATCAATGTATTGTTAGTGAAGGAAAGTGTGGGTGGCCTCTGAGAAGAGGCCAGGGTTGCCCCATGCAAGACATGGTTCCAGCTGGTTTCACAGCAGAACTAGAACAGAGCATAGTTGAGTCCATTCACAGTTTGTGATGCCTTTATGAAAACACACTTAAGAACAGAAACAGAAAATACTTAAGAGTAGGTGCTTGCACTGCTTGTAGTACAGAACCTCTTTGCTCTTATATTACCAAAAGCAAAACTATGCATTATGTATATTTCAAGCATTAAACTCTTCATTATTTACGTTAGAAATAAGGTTTACAGCAGTACCTAACATATAAACCCTCATTTCCCAGAAACATAAGGCTCGTTTCCAGCTACTATGAAGAAAGAAAAAACAGGAACTAGTACCAGAAAACAAAAAGTCAGCTCAGTATACCAAGGTCCAGTGGACTACACAAGCCTCTGAAGGAGACAGATCTGATGATCGAGAACTCCCATCTCACAGGCCAGAAGACATCTGCACTTGGTGAGTGGTGTGTTGTGACTTGGCTGATAATGCAGGTGGGAGCTGTTTCAAGAACTATGGAATTCAGCTTATTAATAGGATATAAGGATGAATTTAGGTTTATCCTATAGTTAATAAAGTGTAGCTGTGTATTAGGGCTGTGATAACTTAGTGCAGTTAGGTCATTAATTTCATAGGTGACCCAGCAACCACCTGGCTAGTATCTGTGAGAATTAGACAATGTACTGATAGAAGACAATAAACAACTTTTGATGAGGTAATTGACTCAACCCCGAGTACATTCAAAGCAAAATATTTGATTAACTGTTACAAAAACTCTCTTAGTGGGAATTTCCACAATATCTAGGATTACCCTGCTTCCTAGACAATTGCAAGAACTATATGTATGTTTTTGTGTTACTTAGCATGCTGCAGAATCCGACCATCTCAGAGACTCCCTGAGGTTGTCCCTGCAGATTCAGCAAACAGTATAAGTGCTTGTAAACAGTCAGTAGAAAATGTTCCTGCAGATCAATAAATGATCACATATGATAGTCTTTTGCACTTAGTAAGAATAGTTAGAGGATATTTTTATAGTTAGCTTCAGGTAATTAATAGTGATGAATATTACTTACATTAATGAAGTCATCAGGTAAGACTGGGGGACAGCTAGAATTGAAAATAACAGTGCTTTTGATCCAGGTAAAGATACAGTTTCAAAGAGCTTTGCAACATAGGTACCCATCATCATCTAGACCATGGCTGAGCATCATGCTTGGGAGATTTGATTGCCTGGGTGAGCATTAAATCCTAAAACATTAAATCCTAAAAGATCTAAGTAAGTGTTTGTTTGCTTGTTTTTGTTGGTAGGGTAGGATTATTTTATTTGTTTTATTAGCATGCTATCTGTACTTCTCTATGACAGTGTATTAAATAGCTATGTAAGGTCTCAAATTACTATGCTTGCTACTTTTGTGCAATATATAGATAATGATGAATTACAATGTTTTTGCCTTTTCCTGTGGTTTTCCTTCAGTTCAGAAGTATAAATTCAATTGTAGCATTGATCAGGACACAATAATTCTAGTTAGATGGATCATGTTATTTAATAACTGGAAAAGAAAATATTAAGTTCAATGTATATTTTTACAGAATCACAGAATAGCCTAGGTTGGAAGAGACCTACAAGATCACCGAGTCCAACCTCTGACCTAACACTAACAAATCATCCCCTAAACCATATCCCTAAGCTCTACATCTAAACAGCTTTTAAAGACCTCCAGGGACGGTGACTCAACCACTTCCCTGGGCAGCCTATTCCAGTGGCTAACAACCCTTTCAGTAAAGAAGTTCTTCCTAATATCCAACCTAAACCTCCCCTGATGCAACTTCAGCCCATTCCCCCTCGTCCTGTCACCAGGCACGTGGGAGAATAGACCAACCGCCACCTCGCTACACCCTACTTTAAGGTACCTGTAGAGTGGAATAAGGTCACCCCTGAGCCCCCTCTTCTCCAGGCTAAATAGTCCCAGCTCCCTCAGCCACTCCTCGTAAGACTTGTTCTCCAGACCCTTCACCAGCTTCGTAGCCCTTCTTTGGACTTGCTCGAGCACCTCCATGTCCTTCTTCTAGTGAGGGGCCCAAAACTGAACACAGTACTGCTGGCCACGCTGTTTCTTATACAAGCCAGGATGCTGTTGGCCTTCTTGGCTGCCTGAGCACACTGCTGGCTCATAGTCAGCCAACTGTCAACCAATACTCCCAGGTCCTTCTCTGACAGGCAGCTTTCTAACCACACATCTCCCAGCCTGTAGCTCTGTTTGGGGTTGTTGTGCCCCAGGTGCAGAACCCGGCACTTGGCCTTGTTGAACTTCATACCGTTGGCCTCGGCCCATCGGTCCAGCCTATCCAGATCCTCCTGCAGAGCATTCCTACCCTCAAGCAGGCTGACACACGCACCTAACTTGGTGTCGTCTGCAAACTTACTGAGGGTGCACTCGATCCCATCATCCAGATCATCAATGAAGATGTTAAAGAGGACTGGCCTCAGTACCGAGCCCTGGGGGACTCCACTAGTGAGCAGTCTCCAACTGGATTTGACTCCATTCACTAAGACTCTCTGGGGCCAGCCATCCAGCCAGCTCTTAACCCAACGAAGCGTACGCCAGTCCAAGCCATGAGCAGCCAGTTTCCTGAGGAGAATGCTGTGGGGAACGGTGTCAAATGCCTTACTGAAGTCAAGGCAGACCACATCCACAGCCTTTCCCTCATCCACTAAACGTGTCACCTTGTCATAGAAGGAGATCAGGTTCGTCAAGCAGGACCTGCCCTTCATAAACCCATGCTGACTAGGCCTGATCGCCTGCTTGCCCTGCAACTGCCGCATGATGACACCCAGGATAATCTGCTCCATGAGTTTCCCTGGCACTGATGTTAAACTAATAGGCCTGTAGTTCCCTGGGTCTACCCTCCGGCCCTTCTTGTAGACGGGCGTCACATTTGCTATCTGCCAGTCAAGTGGGACCTCCCCTGATAGCCAGGACTGCCAATAAATGATGGAAAGCGGCTTGGCCAGCTCTTCCGCCAGTTCTCTCAGTACCCTTGGGTGGATCCCATCTGGCCCCATTGACATGCATACATCCAAATGCTGTAGCAGGTCGCCAACCATCTCCTTGTGAATTGTGGGGGCCACATTCTGCTCCCCATCCCCTTCCACCAGCTCAGGGTAGCAGGCGTCCACAGAACAACTGGTTTTGCTGCTAAAGACTGAGGCAATGAAGGCGTTAAGCACCTCGGCTTTATCCTCATCTCTGGTAACTAAGTTTCCCCCCGCATCCAGTAAAGGGTGGAGATTCTCCTTAGTCCTCCTTTTGGTATTGATGGATTTATAAAAACTTTTTTTGTTGTCTTTAACAGCAGTAGCCAGATTGAGCTCCAGATGAGCTTTGGCATTTCTGATTTTGTCCCTGCACCGCCTCACAACATCCTTGTAGTCCCCTTGAGTGGCCTGTCCTCTTTTCCAAAGATTATAAGCCCTCTTTTTTCTCCTAAGCTTGAGCCACAACTCTCTGTTCAGCCAGGCTGGTCTTCTTCCGCGCCGGCTCGTCTTTGGGCGTGTGGGGACAGACTGCTCCTGAGCCATTAAGATTTCTTTCTTGAAGAGCGCCCAGCCTTCCTGGGCTCCTCTGTCCTTCAGAACCACCTCCCAAGGGATTCTGCCAACCAGTGTCCTGAACAGCTCAAAGTCAGCCCTCCGGATGTCCAAGACAGTGGTCTTACTGGTCCCCTTCCTGACTTTGCCACGTATTGAGAACTCTATCATTTTGTGGTCACTCTGCCCAAGACAGCCTCCGACCACCACGTCTCCCACCAGTCCTTCTCTGTTAGTGAACAGAAGGTCTAGCGGGGCACCTCCTCTGGTAGGCTCACCAACCCGCTGCATCAGGAAGTTATCTTCCACGCTCTCCAGAAACCTCCTGGACTGCTTTCTCTGGGCTGTGTTGTGTTTCCAGTATATGTCTGGGAAGTTAAAGTCCCCCACAAGAACAAGCGCTGATGATTTCGCAACTTCTGCCAGCTGTCTGTAGAACTCCTCATCCGTCCCCTCATCCTGGTTTGGCAATCTATAACAGACCCCCATCAGGATGCTTGCCTTGTTGGCCTCTCCGCTGATCCTAACCCATAGCGACTCCACCTTGTCATTGCCAGCCTCAAGTTCAATGACATCAAAACACTCTCTGAGAGCCACTCCACCACCCCTTCCGTGCTGCCTGTCCCTTCTGAAGAGCCTATAGCCAGACATTGCAGCACTCCAGTCATGAGTGGTCCCACCACATTTCTGCGATGGCAACCAAGTCATACATAGCCTGCGTGCTGCACAATGGCTTTCAGCTCCTCCTGTTTGTTGCCCATGCTGCGTGCATTAGTGTAGATGCACTTCAGCTGAGTCTTTGCCTTCTCCCCCAGCCTAGCCACTGTTCCCCCGGCACACCTCCAACAAGCTTTGTTTCTTCCCTGTCCCCCTTCTTACCTAGTTTAAAGCCCTCTCAATGAGCCTTGCCAGCTCCTGGGCCAGGATCTGTTTTCCCCTTGGGGACAGTTGGGACCCATCTGCAGCTATCAGGCCGGGTGCTGAGTAAAGCGCCCCGTGGTCGAAGAACCCAAAACCTCTGTGTTGGCACCAGCCTCTAAGCCATGTGTTTATCATGTGGGCTTTGCGTGTCCTCTCTGAACCCCTCCCTGCCACTGCAGGAATGGACGAAAACACCACCTGTACTCCCGCTCCGTCCACTAACCGTCCCAGCCCCCTGAAATCCTGTTTGATAGCCTTCAGGCTTCTCTCATCAAAGTTATCACTGCCAGCCTGGACTATCAGTAGTGGGTAGTAATCGGAGGGGCGAACCAGGCTGGGAAGCTTTCTGGCAACATCCCTGACCCTGGCCCCAGGGAGGCAGCAGACCTCCCTACGGGTAGGGTCAGGCCGACAGATAGGGCCCTCCGTTCCCCTGAGAAGGAGTCGCCCACAACGATCACCCTTCTTTCATTCTTGGTGGAAGCAGTCTTGAGGCATGGAGCAGACTTCCTCGCCCTAGGCTTCCTGGGTAAACTTACTACCACATCCTCATCCACTGCTCTCTCGAGCTCCAGGACCTCAAATCTGTTGCATAAGGGCACCTGGGAAGGTGGGGCAGGTAGGGGGGGGGGCGTTTCCTGCATCATCGAGCAGGAACCTGTCTCCATTCCTCCTGAACTCCTAGGTCCCGTCTCTCTGCCTGACAGTGACCAGGCAGGGGGTCCACCCCCATCTGGGGAGTCTTATCCCAGTGCCTCTCCTTCGGCCCTTGCAGGGAGTTGCTCCACCAGTCTATCTCCCTCTCACACTCCCTGATGACCCTCAACCTCTCCACCTCCTCCTTGAGCTCTACCACCAGGCGGACCAGGTCATCCACCTGCTCACACCTCACGCACACAGTATCTCTGCCTTCCTCAGATGGCAGCAGCAGGCTCTGTCACTCCCTGCACCTAGAGACCTGAACTGCCGCATTTTGGAGCGGGCAGTGTGTCTGGGTGCCTACAGACTTTCTAGCGCGAGCTCTCTGCCTAGTGAGGACCATAGTTACCTAGCTAGGGGTAGACAGCCGTTAGGTGAGTTGTTCTTATGGGCGGGGGGGGGGATCGCTCTGCCTTCCCTGCTCACCCTGCCTGCGCGAACTGCTGCACCCTGCCCTTCTGCCGCGCCCCTCCCTGTTTGCCCATCCTGGTCGCTCGCACTCCCCAGGGGCTGCCTTCGAACGGCCGGGGAGGAGGCGCCAATGGCTCCGCCTCTGCCTTGTCAGCGTCCCTCACGAGGGCTGCTGGGTCGTGACGGCTCCCTCGGCTGCCTCGAGTGGCCTCGATGCCGGGAAAATAGCCCTGCCTGTCCCGATCCCCCGCTCCGCTGCAGAACACGTCTGCCCCGGAGCCGATCGCCTCGGCAAGTGGCCATTTAAACCATTATTATTATATATTTTACTTTCTTCTATTTATAAATTAAGCTTTGCTGCACAATACTGGCAAAACTTTCTCAGAATCTTCCTGACATATTGAGAATAAAATCAACAGTGTGGAGGAACAAAAAAAAAAAACTACATCATGCACCAGTCGGCTATTTCTGTCTGACTTTGAGTTGTACTTTGAAATCTGGTCTTTTTCATGTAAATATTTATTTGAGCATAAAGAAGTATTTCCTTCTCTGTATACTTTGTGGAAAAGGTGAAGCAATTCTAATCAGAATAGATCCATAGCTAAATCTCCAAGTGTTTCCCAGCAGTTTAACAGTAACAATATTTGAGAAGGAAACATACTCCTCTCCACAAGATCCTTGTCAGCTAAGGAGCAGCTAGGAACCCACGCTGCTTATATATGTGAACATCATTTTCATTACTCAGTGCTTACTCTCCATGTATTCTAAAGGTGTGTTTGTTTTCCATAGGTGTTTTAGTGGGAAAAACTTAAAACTCAGCATATCAGAGTCTTATGAATCCAATCTTTCATTTTAGATAACAGAAGAGACACACCATTTCTCATATTATCATTATTTCCCATACCTCTGGGCAACTAGGCTTTCAATACCTCTATTTTAGTCTAAACATTTTGATGAGGGGATAAAGACTTTGTTATAGCTTTCATGATGAGACTACAGCTCAAGGACCCATCTTTAAAATGTCATCTTCATGCTTCATTCACCACTGAAAAATAATGTTATGACAACAATTTTCCATTTACATGTGTCAGCAGGTGGCACTCAGGGCAATCAGTTATTTCCAATATTTGTTTAGTACCTAATAAAGTATAATACACTGAGATCATACAGAAGATTCATTTCCTTGTGAAGACTCCTGTCCATTAAACCTTCTCTATCCCCCTGGACATAATTGTAGAGCATAATGTTTTTAACTTCTTAATATATAAAAGTCTATAACATTTCCTCAAAGTCCTTTAAGGCACCTGTCATGGGTACAAATTTCAAAGTTTCAAAGGATTTTGAGTTGCATGACTAGACCTTTACTAAAGCAAGACTACACAACAGCACAGAGTGCTCCTCACCCTACTGCCCAACAAAACCCCTCTTTGTTTGAAACCTGAAAATGGATTCTTAACATTTCCTTTATAATGAGGGAATTCTCTGATTTCCTTTGCTCTACTTGGAGGTTCAAAAGTCTGTAAAATTGTCTGAAGATCCCTGCTTTCAATATTTGAAAAGATTTCTTGGTGTTACATCTGGAAGACAAATGCACTACAGAATTGCCAGCTCTCATTCATGAGTTGGATCTCACTACATATAACAGACTTCTTAACAATCATAAGAATTTAATTAAGTACAAGTAGAGTAAATGTAAATGTTCACATTGCTATTTTGTCCAACAGTTACTTCAGCTGGAACACCAGGCTTGTTACATAACACCAGACATGGATGTATAATCCACTTACCATGGATTCTGGAACAGGGTGTCAGCCATACACTTTTCTGTAGACAATTAAAAAAGTTATTCTCTTTTTAGTTGTTGAACCAAAATGGATTTGTAGTTTCAGTCCCAGAGACACTTACTTTCTGAAAACTATTTCATAACAGTGATCACTTAAACAGTATTATCAGTGATCCATAGTAGGATTCTCAATTTGAAAAACAATGAAGAGTATGGTACACTCTAACTGCCTCTTGACTGCAGATAGGTTATTGAATAGGTAATATCAGTTTTACTATACAGTGAGAAGACATAGACTTAAGGCAGTCTTATTGAAGAGCTGGTCAAAAGTCATTTCCAGCTGAAGAGTTTTCCATCAGAAAATGCTAAGTTACCTATCACACTTTTAGTGCTATCCGGAACTGACCAGTTTCCTGATAGCCTACCCAAAAGGAAACAGAAGTTGCTGAGCCAAGCTAATTAACACTTTATGTAAAGGGCTTGGAAGAATTTAAACTTTTGTTATTTCAGTGTATGCACTATGTTGTTATCTTTTTATTGATTAAAAGGGTGGAGGATGATTTAGTGTGTACCCTTGGGTCTTTACCAACAGTATTTTCCTCCATAATACGTTTTTATTGCAAAGAAGCATACCATATGATGGTTTTGATGTATATCTTCAGAATCTCAATTCTGGAAAACCTGTTATAAAGTTACAGGTTTTATTTTATATGACTTCTGAGAATTACAGACATCCTTTGGTGTCTGTAACAGTAGTCTTTATTTCTTCACCCAATTCATAATGAAGTAGGTATAAACTCATCTGAAAAGCCAAAAAGAGGTCTTAAATTCTAGATGAAGTAGTTTCCTGGTGAAGTTCCAGGGTGAAGTAGTGTAATAGAAACTACTTAACCTTGGATAATGTTGTTGTTGCATAGTATGGGAGCACAAAACCATGCTTTTTTTACTTTCACAAAGGATTGTTAAAATTCAAAAATCTAAAGCACAAAAATAAAGGTAAAATCATTCTCATTCCAAATTTTGTGATAGGAAAAAGACAACATATTTTTAATAAAAAAATGATTTTGTGGTATAGGTATAATTACTACAAAAGAAATACTAATACTTCAGTGAATTCTACTGATATGAAATGTATTAGGAAATGTGAATTGTATTAAAAAATCATAATATTTATTAAGAGTATTATTTTTTAATGTTACTTCTTGTGAATCAAGAAAATAACACCCAACAACAAAACACCACAAATATTCTGAAACAAATCTTTGAAATGCATTCACAGGACAGATATTTTCAAGGCTGTTTGTCAAGCCATAAAACTATTGTTGCAGAAAATACATTGCATTAAGGTCTATGATGAACTGTAAATATTTTCTTCCTCTTTCCTTTCATATTTGCTGACATAATAGTTCAGAATGGTTTCTTCCAGAACTAGTATTATGCAATTAACCTATCAAAGTCCCCAGGTAGTAATTCATGTGATGGACTACTGTTATAGAAACTAATTAATTATTTGTGGGTAGTGTAGTGGAGAGTCTCTGAAACAGCTCTAAAAGAATCATTACTGTCTACTGAAAATAAATGTGTTTTAAGAAACTTCTTAATATGTTTGTCTAAGGAGATGGGTATTCCAGAGAGAAGTCCTCCCCATTTTCTCACAGCCACATTCAAAATGACTAGTACTTTTATTCTTTCGTTATTTCAGTGGGTTTACTACCAGAGCAGTGTTATAATTAAGAATAAAACAGGAAGATGCAACTGTAAATTATCCAAACATATATTTAGGTGAGTTTATACTTTCTATAAGATCATTACGCAAAACATAATTTGAAATGTACCAATATCAGCACTGTTTCAAATATCATTTCCTACTACATTTCTTCTTGCTGTGAAGAGATAATAAATCTTAATATGAATCACGATGAGCATTAAGTATGATTAAGTGAAAGATTCTAGTGAAATATGATATTGGTTGCTCTTCACAGGAATTATGAATGTACTGAAAAATAAGCAATGACATCTCTATCAAGTTTAGTTTATTCATCTTCACTGTCCAGAGCATCTGAAGCCAATCTGCTGGGCTTGGGGGTAAACAGTTTTGCCCATATAATGGTTATTTATTTGAATATGAGCTTTAACAAACCCACTGTCTGAAGTGTCCTTATATCAACAGACTGACTTCATCTGTGTCATTGCTTTCAATAGACACCACAGAATAGAAGTTTATTCAAAACTATACAAACCTCTAGAAAGCTGGTTTAAGTTACACTTGGTATAACTTTGGTATTTTCCTACCTTTTGCTACTCAGATCCATTCAGGTTGTGATACTGGAAGTGATAAAACCAATTAATTCAGATGTTCAAAATAATTATTTCTTTCAAGACATTGAAATCAAATTAGATTATGATTTTTTTGTAAAGATTAATGATATGTTTTATTGATAAGGTAGAAAAATATGGAAAATCTAAGGCATGCATCATGGTGTACTGGGGCTGGCTGGGATGTTAACTTTCCCTGCAGCAGCCCATACAGTGCCACGCTCTGCACTTGTAGCTAGAACAGCAGTGGTATCACACTAGTGTTGTGTCTGCTGCTGAGAAGTGCTGGCACAGTATCAGGACTTTCTCTAACCCTCCTGGGGGGTGGGCAAAAAAGTGAGAAAGAAACATCACCAGGGGAGCTGATCTAACCAAAGAGATATTCCATACCATATGATGTCACACTCAGCAATAAAAGGTGGAAAAGGGAGGAAGAAGGAGGGGTGGGCTTTCGTTGTGAAAACATCTGTCCTCCTCGCAAACACCGGCTACGTGCGTTGAGGCCCTGCTTCAAGGACGTGGTCAGGCATCGCTCATTTGCGGGAAGTAGAGAATAATTTATTTCCTCTGCACTTCCACATAGCCTTTACTTATTTTGTTTTGCTGTTCCCTTTCCCCCTCCCTTTCCCCTTTCCCTTTTTCCCTTTAGTTGAATTGTTAATTAATAATATTTCCTTTACATATATATATATATTTCCCTTTAATTAAATTATCCTTATCTCAACCCGTGAGTTGTTCTTTCCTTTACTTCTTCCCCTCCTCATCTGAGGAGGGGGAGTGAGAGAGCGGTTGTGGTGTTCAGCTGCCCAGCACGGTAAAACCACCACACATGGTGACAAACATTATAATTATTGGCTCTTGTATTGGCACTTTGCATTTTCTTTATCCACTTCACTCATCCTAAGATTTCTCTTTATGTAGAGAAATAGATTTCCCAAATGAAAGATTTGCCTATGGACAAATAATAATGTCAGCATATCACAGAATTGGTGATTAATCAAAATAAAGTCCAGTATAGAGACCTTGTTGGATGATTACACTATAACCTCAGTAAGGAATTGCTACTTCTGACCCTTTGCTCCTAGAAGACTTCCAGGTACAGAGCAGCAAACAGAGGTAAGCAACAAATTCAACCACTGACCTATTAGTTTAGATGGAGAAAACAAGCCCTTTAAATTATCTACCTAATGAAATTTTGCTGGGGAATGGAGTAATATGGAGCCATATGCTAATGGATGACAGTCAGTAACAAGCTACTTCCTAACCAGCCTTTGAGCTGTAACTAATCCTGTGATTATGCTGAGTTTGTTCCAGTGCAAATAAAACATAGACCTCCTTAAATCACCTATATTCTCTGCACAGAAGCATATCTGGAGTGCTGAGGTGAGTATCATAGCTCAGCTGAGAGAGACAAATGAAAATTCAAGGAGTAATCCAAATCACTGTGTTGTAGCAAAGAGGAAATTACTAGAAAAATTACCTGTCTTCATGATCATACTGTTCAAAACCTTTGTTCCATAGCAAGTTACACATCAATAGTCACAGCTATATAATAATGGGCTGGGATGTGGTTCTTCCCTAGGATGTGTGCATGTCCCCATAGCATGGAGCTCATATTAACAGAATAATCAGAGCAGGCCAAGTTGTTTTCAAAGCCAAGACACTGAATACAGGCTTAGACTATACATCTAGTACGGACATATATTAATAAACTAGGGAGCAGCTGGGACATGCTTCTTCATAAAGAAAGGCTTCTCAGAGCCAGAAGCCAGGGCAAGACAGAGACAGTATCATCATGTACAATGACAGAGTACTGTGGTACCTGAGAAAGAAGATCAGTGCTGGTAACCAGGAACAACCAAGAGCCTAATGATCACCTTCTAAGTCCAAACAGACAAGGACAATCTGAGTTCAAGTCAGGAAACCAGCTCTACCAGCCAGGGTCATTGTCCAGACTAATAGCGTCAATGACCAGGCAGAGGCATTACTGCAATGCTGCTTCAGGCAGCAGTTCAGGCAATGATTAAATGCAAGAGTCTCAGCTTAAAAGCAACAACCAAGCAAAAGAAGGGGGAGACCCTGCAGAGGCTCTTTAGCACAATTGTTAGGGGAAAGGCTCTTCTGAGCCTTCTTTCAGCTTTTTTTTTAAAGGATCCCCAAGGCTGTCAAGACTTCTGCAGATCTATCAGCAAGCTGAACTTGTCAGAAGAACTAAACTCCTAAGAGGCGAGTCTTCTGAACCCTGACAGTTTCCAGCCCATGAAAGCTTTCAACTGGAAGAAATAAAACACTGTGCTAGACTTCTGTCTTCTAATTGTCCTATAAGCAGAACTGAAAACAGTGAGATAAACCAGATTTTCTCCAAAGATTAACAGTTTGGATCACTTCTGAAAATATTTCCTGCAGATTCAACATCAAGTAGTTAAAGAGATATGGTTTGTTCTGGAATTAAATTAAAGCAATATAGTGCGCTGTAAATCCTTGCCAAGTGAGGAGGTGGTCAAAACATGGAGTGTCAGCTGAAAGACCATCTATCATTGATATAAAAGATTTTTTTTTTTTTTTTTTTTTTTTTCAGGAAAACTGGTTTTCATTTTCTTTCCACAATGAGGTAATGAAAATTATTAATCGGACACATTTTTATAGATAAATATTACCTGACCCCAATGATCTCAAGTTAAGTAATTATGGGATACAATCCTAAAAGAATGAGGTGCTAAAATTTAATTGTAATTTGTTTCCTCACATAATCTATGGTGTTGTTTTTGTTGTTGTTAGTTTTATTTATTTTTTAACCTATTTATAATACAGCTACATTCAAAGTGATCGGAAATGAAGAAATATTATCTTGATTATGCTCAACATACTAGTACCACCTTCCTGAACTGAATCAGCAACTGTGTAGATCTGGAAGTAGGAGATATTACAGGTTAAATGGAATTAAAAAATGTTACATTTTTGCATCCATTTGCCAATCATTTTTTCAGGTTGGTATATACAGGTTACTTCTGTTTTAGATGTTGTTGCTGATAAAAATAACTTTATTTAATACCACTAAAACATTTCAATTTTGAACATTTTTTTTTAAGAAGAAAAAAAAATGTTATGTTCAATTATTTCTTTATATTATACCCATCAACACCAAAACCAGGAGAAAATGTGTTTTGTTCATTTTCTTGATTGAGCAACTTGATGGCCTATCAGAAAATGAAGCATCATTTCACCTTGTTTACATATAACACCTTGTTTATAGTATAGACTTGTATGTTAATTGCAGAAATTACTGCTTCACTGGAGTGCAGTAACCCAAGAGCTTGAAATCACTTTCTGCTAAAAATATTAAGCGGTTTTTGTGTAAGATTCAATATTTGTGGATGTTATCATGAGAGTGATAATTTGATTTTTGGAAAGTACACATACAAGTTTAAAGGAGTCACATAACTCTTTAAAATACTAGCAGAGAAATAACGAAGACAGCTATTAGAAAAAAAGGTTTTAACACCGGATTATAAATATATATATTTAGAGAGAGAGAGAGAGAGAGAGAGAAGTAAACTAACTTGACAAAAACAACAAGAACAACAACATTCATGTAAACTTTCAATCTCTTGATATCCTTTCTATTATTTGATATCATCTGTCAACAAATATTATTCAGCAGTAACCAACTGCCAACTGCTGACCCTAAAAATTATTGTATTGTTCTCTTTCTAAGCACAGAATAAGAAGGTAATATAATAATATAATAAGAATAAGAAGGTAATATATCTCCCAAGTGGTGTAGATTTAGATTTAAATCTAACATTCCTCTTGAAAACAAATCACACTTTTTTTTCATTTTTTTGGTCAATTTTATTTGTCATTAGGGAAAGTATAGCCCATCAGTTTCTGAGAAGGAAAAAGAATTTACATATAGAGTTTAAAGACAATGCAGTCCACTACAGGTCTGATACAAAATGACATCTCTTCACTTTTCTATTTTAAATCTCCAAGGTGTCCTTTGAAGGAAATGTTATGCATACTGCAGTCTTTCTCTTGGTCATCTCTACCAAGCAGAACTCACTGTGTCATGTTTTGTGCCAGCACACAAGGGTGGTAAATCCTTCTCTGCTGAGATTCAAAGCCTTGACACTTCCTAGCCAGCTTTCACAAAAATAAGGAATATTACAGCACATAACAAATAATAGAACTGGAAATAAATACACTCCTTTACCAACATGATGTATACACAAACATGTCTCTGGAATTCCAGCAGCAGAAGTATTATTAGCAAAGGCTAATAATACTTACCTTTGAAAGTACTTAGAAATATTAGAAAGTACTTAGAAAGTATTTAGAATAGTCCAACATAATGAAATACCAGGTACTTGTTTTGTTTTGTTTTTGTTTTATATTTTATTATTTTATTTTATTTATTTTATTTTTTCCCCAGTAGTTTTATCAGCAGATATCTTTATGGTAGAAGATATTAATCCTTATCTGGATTGTTCCTCTAGCAGTTTGAATTTCCCCTGACAGAAAATTCTTTATAGAGTCTGTAGTATCTGAAGGACACTTGAACAGTCAAAGAATAAGTGCCAAAAGTGGCACATAAGAATAAAATGGAGCAATCTTGCTTCTTCAGAAGGAAGTAATAGTTAAGGAAGTTATTTATTACTTTGCCGTCCATAAGATCACTGTTACCTCCTTGCATTTTAGCTCATGCTACCTCAGTAAAATATCTCCCAGAACATGAAATACTTCAAAATTTGAGTTAAAACAGATTAGCTTTTATTAAGGTTGGTTAGAACTGAAATACATGTAGCAAGAGCCCCAAAGGCCTTTTGTGTTATTGTGCCTGAGGTATAAGTGAGAAAATCTGGCAGAATTCTTACATTTTTCAGCATCGTCAGGACTTCACTTTGAGCTACAAATTGCAGACTGGGAAATCCTATGAATTCTTACCACTGGAAAGGCTGTGCTAGGGCCTGTTAAGGTGAAAAATATGATAAAATTGCCCACTAGTCGGTCTAATACATGAGATGCTGCTCTCAGGGAAAGAGCTACATAGGCTGTGAAGCTGTAGAGCAGATGGCACACATATAAATGGCATAGAGATTTGCTTTGTGCTCTCCAGTGAAGTTTCCTTTAGGGAATGGGCAAGGGAAGAAAGTGTGTGGCACTAGACTCATTGCCAAGGTTATTTGTAAAAGAAAAGGTCTGATAACTTCAAGTTTCAGTACAGGCAAAGTAAATTAGTCTTGAAACTGAACCTGCCAGCCTTATTGTACAATGAGAATAGCCCAGCACTCCAGTGGAACTAAACCCATTTTATCAAAAGTGGTAAAAGGCAATTAATTATTCACAATGTCAACATGTTAGCTCATACCTGAGTTCCATTTTGAAGTGAGAAAGGTAGGTCTTTTGACAGGGAGAACAGTTTTTATCAGAGTTTAGATCTCACATGCATATTGTATGTGACAACGACTTGTATCACAAAGCAGTGGAGGATCACTGGTTTGTTAATAAAAGTTGTGTAGGTGTAAGTGGTGTTTTGAACTGTGATATAAAAAGTAATTACGTGAAATTACTAACTACTGGAATGACACTTCCAAGGATGGAATATCACTTTCACAAAGGGAGAAATTAGCTTAAAGCAAATAAAAATAAATAAATGTCAAAATGGTCTCAAAAACCATAGTCTTTGATTCTCCAAAAATATTTTTTGCCACTCATTAGATCAGCCCATTGCTCTGTTTATTTCCAAGCTAGGTGCCAAAAATGGTGACATAAAAAATGGTTGGTTGCTCCTGAAAATTTTGATTAGTTTATTTCCCACAGCTACCATCACTGAAATAATCCAATGAACTTTCCATAGATTAGGTTATATTACAGACAAAGGATATGTTCTTACCTATTAAGAAAGCAATTAAAACTTGTTAATAATACAAATTAAATTCTACGCAGAGCAGTATATAAATGGGAAATCTATCCATTCTTGAGCTGTTGCAGTTCAGCATTGAGTATATTATTCTAAATCCCCATCTGTTTCATTTTGTGTTGGTATACTGGACTATGAAGTATAGCATATCAGAGCTCTGATGCACAGTTCTTGTCAGAATTAACTTTAGTGACTGAAGAGGTTACTGTTTGCCCAGCTGGAAGTGGTAACCTGCTCTGACACCATGCTGAAAGCTGACAGAAATCACACATCAGAGTTCCCACATGTTGACCCTTTTCTGATTTTGCTCTGAAATGGCCTGGAGTCAGTCTCACAGTGCAGCCTTACAAAGACATCGCCTCCTAGACAAAATCCAATAGTTGACTTTGAGTACAGTGAATCTGTTAAGGCAAAGTCAAGCTCCTAACTTGTATCTCTGGTGAAGGTGATCTCAGCTGAACAATTCTGTCTTTAAATTCACTGTTAAAATTCACTTACTAGCAGGTACAACAAGGTTACAATTTGATAATTTATCATATTGTTATGTGATGACTGTTACAGTTCTCAGATGAGACTCAGTAGCTTTTCCTGTGCTTTGCAGAAGTATAGGCCAAAATGGAACAAAGAAGGAACATGTTCTTCAACACTTGATAGTTAACAGTGATTCAGGTGAAGCCAAAAATCAGGAAGTTAGAATAACTGGTTGCTTCAAAATACTGTTCTTAACCAACTCCACAAATGAAAGCCAATCCAAATTTTTGTATCTGCTACTAGTCTGTGCAATGCCCTTCTTTATAAAGTCAAAATTCTCACTAGCTGAATTTAATATATTTCATAATGATAAATTGATGGAATTGTGAAGTCAATGATGTAATGTGTAAATAAGGAAGAGAAAAATCCAAGAATTTTGCTTTTAACTGTATAGCTTTCTCCTTCTGTTTCTCCCTTACCCTTTCTCTCCTTGTCTATGAAGCCAGAAACAATGTAGCAGTGCAACATAGTTACCAAAAAAAAAAAAAAAAAAGTCACTAAAAAACCAAGTAACCAACCAACCAACCAACAACAACAACAAAAGCAGTAATTTCAGTTTTGCACTTCTAGAAAGCTGGTCTTTGTCATTTGATGATACAGAATATTGACTGATAACATATAATTTTATCCCCCAGGTTAAAAACTTTGGAAATTATTTTTATACTAGCATCTCAAACAGGGAACAGGGAGGAAAAGAAGGAAGATGATATATCCATCCAGGAACCAGTATACAATCACTGGAGCTTCATCTTGCAAGGTAATAAGAATTTCCTTTCATGTTCAAAAACATTTCCAAAGGCACAAAAACCTTGTGCCCTCACAAAGAAGGCATCAAGGGTCTTGGGAACACCACTGGATTAATATTCCAGTGTTCTCATTATAGCCTTCTCAAGTTGTTTACATGCAGTCAAATTTCACAAAGGTAATTTCTGTGATTATAAGGAGTCACATAACACTGAGTATTGGCTGAAACAAGGAGAAGGGAATAGTAACTGGAAATAATAAAATTAAATAGAACATGTTATGTTCACATCAATAATGTTTGAATGAATAGAAGAACTTCTTCAATATCAGCAATGACAACTGAATCATGTCAAAGAGATATTATGATGTTTACCATGCAGTAATCAGTCCTTCAAGACAGGGAGAAAATAGAATTGAGTAATGCACTTATATTGTATATGTTATATTTACTCAATGTTAAATAAAATGCTTTAAACAAGGTCTTTATACATTTTTTTTTCTTGGAAAATTCTCCCAATTTATATTTTTGTCAGTTGTTTTAAGACAAGAAACAATATACTTGAAAGCCATTTATAAGTATTTTTTCAGTATTTTCTGTTTATATGATACCCCCACACATACAGGAATATTTTAATGTTCGATGAAGAGTTCACTGAGTGTCCAGAGTTTTTTGGTAACACTATTTTAGATTTCTTGAATTAGATTGGTCAAAAGACTTAAACTTCTATTTTGTGGACCCTTCATTTTTTGTTGACCTAACCATAACACCTCAGGGGTGAAGATTCACAATTTCTCTTACCTCAAGACCCTCAGCACTCTTGAATCATGGAGTGCAATCGAACCCTTATGCCCACTAAAAGTTGATTGGCATGTTGCACTGTATTCCCTTCGGGTGCTTCTGTGAAGAGTAAGAGCAGCTACAGTCACCAGGCTTATGGTAGTAATATTTCCCCACATTTCACCCCTTGGTAGAAATATCGCTCTTTATTTCCCTTGAAGCTTAGGAACTCAGCAGAATTTAGGAACTGTAAACAAGTCACTGTCTTTTTACTATGGCTCTTTCCTATAAGTCACCAAAAATCCACTTGGATAAGCTTGTCTAGAAAGCTAATTTTCATGTCATGGTTTCTGTCTGTCTCCTAACTCTTTAACTGATATCATTTTCCAGGCCTGGCAATGTACATATTGGCTATTTCACATATACTTTTTATGCCTGGTTGTCAACACTCATGGCTTCAAGTATTGTCAGTATATGGAATGAGATGAGGACACAGAGCTAGAAAGCTTGCACAAAATAGCTGTGGTAATATTATATATTACCTTGTTTATTTGTTTCCACTACTTATAGGCAAAGAAAACCAGTCTCCACCTTTAGACTGTACATTCAGGAAGTAGACATGTTGTGACACAAAAGTGACCAGGACTATTATGTCTTTCATTTCTCCTATTCTGTATGGAGCATTCAGTCATTACAAAGTAAAATTGCCTTAACCCTAGTATGATACTATGTTGAAAAAAAATGTTGATTTGTGATGTATAATTAAAGTCAAAAAACTATCTGAGATTAAAGGGGAAAATGCATTTCTGAGTCCATACTCTGTTATGGAGAATACCTTATTTATGGTTCTTATTTCATAAATCAAAAGGGGTCAAGATGATGTAACTCATAACAGGGCCTTGAGTAATTTAGCAATGGATTAAAGAACAGTTTCTGAAAAAATCAGTTCCCAATAGGCTTCAACAAAACTGTGCATGAAATTACATGCAAAGGTTAACCAATTATAAAGATCACAGTATTATACACTAGCACAATTCTGTATCCCAACTGAGATGTTTTACTTAATAAGGAAAGTGCTAAATGCTTTAAGTGCTTCCTTAAGCTCCTAAAACAGTAACATATTATGTTATCAGTAACTCAGTCTTGGAATAACATATTAATATCCTGAAGTGTTAATTAATCTCTTGTCTGTTGCATAGCGCTTTTTCCTGCAGTTTCTGATATTTCTGTTTTGTCTCACTTTCCTTGTTTTATTTTTTATGTATTTTGAGAATATAAATACTGAAATGAAATTATTCACACA
This sequence comes from Nettapus auritus, assembly GCA_011076525.1. Taxonomy (NCBI): domain Eukaryota; kingdom Metazoa; phylum Chordata; class Aves; order Anseriformes; family Anatidae; genus Nettapus; species Nettapus auritus. Next base: position 105,318,471 of record CM021767.1, on the reverse strand, counting down.
ACTCTGTTAATATTCAGCTAATACTTCAAGCAGCACTATTTTTATGTCAGCACTGTTTCCCTAACTTTCCCTTTAGAGTTTTTTCCATGTACTATTTAATTAATCACAAATGGATGAATAAGTACATTTCTCTATGACAAAACCACCTTCAGAATCTGTCAAGTATTTTTTGGATAGTCATCTTTTCATGTACTACTTCCTTTATTTCTTCCTTCGGTATCTGTATTATCAGACTCTTGCATCATAGGAATCTATCACATGGTCTGCCACTTGGTCTTATGGCACATATCTTAACAGTTTAGACTTGTCTGACTGTATTTTTCTTAACATTTTTTACTTTCCCATAACTCTTGTTCATTGTTCTATAAAACTTTTGTATTGATATAATAATCCACTAATTTTGACAGTGCACAAAGTCTCCAGTACACTTTGTATATCTCTGTTGAAATGGAATGAAGTACTTCTTTCTTCGTGTTACATGATGTTATATAGTTTATTTACATTACTCTTTCTATGCACAATATAAACTTTTCTAAACAAGGTAGGTATGTATTGAGTCACCGGTGTATTCCAGAACACACATCAATCTGTCGTCTTGAATCTTATCAAAATCAACAAACACAGATAACTCTCTGTCTAAATTACTTAATCAGCAGAGATATTATCAGAGGAATTTTATATACAGCTGGGAGGGCATATGAGGCTCAGGCACTTATAGACTACTTTCCTTGTAAATTATATTTTAGATCACCAGAGTGGAAAATTTCATTTCACACTTTATTAGCTACTTTGGGGAAAAGAACATTAAGATTCACATTTCCTTCCCAACCTTTATCTTCTTGGTTTCATCCTACATGTTATCATAAATGTAGTATGTAGCAATATTACTTCACAGTTATGTTAAAATGCCCCATTTCCTTATTCATTTATCTGTCTATCAGGTCTGTAATTTTTTTTTTTTTTTTTCCCCTTTGAGAACCAGGTTGTCAACAGTATATACTTCCTTAATCCTTTAATGCTTTAATATATCTTCATCTCATTTTTTGAACACTGGTTATAAAATCAGCTTACCATGAAGCAAAAATATGGGTGACAGGCAGGGTAAGGATGAGTTTTACCTTGATGTGATGAACTTCTTGTGTAAAAGGTTTCAGAAAGGGGCACCCATAAATTGATCATTATATGATTTTTTTTTAAGGAAGACAATTCCTATGAGGAGCGACTGAGGGAAGCTGGAGAAGAGGAGGCTCTCTACAACTATCTGAAAGGAACTTGTGGGAAATTGGGGACGGCCTCTTCTTGCAGGTAACTAGTGATAGGACTAGAGGGAATGGTCTCAAGTTGTGCCAGGGGGAGTTTAGGTTAGAAATTAGGAGATATTTCTTCTCAGAAAGAGCAGTCAGGCACTGGAATGTGTTTCCCAGGGAGGTGGTGGCATCACTATCCATGGGGGTGTTCAAGGAAAGGTTAGACCTGGTGCTTAGGGACATGGTTTAGTGGGTAACATTAATAGTAGGGTGATGGTTGGACCAGGTGATCTTGACAGTCTTTTACAACCTTAATGATTCTATGATTCTAAGACAAGTCTTTTGTGAGACAAAATCTAATGAGAATTATTCCTTTCTCTGAGGTGTGGAATTGCCACTCCCTTGTGTAAAATAAATTAATCTGACAAGACTTCATTGTAGAATACAATGTTCTCCAGCCGCAAAATTGCATACAACAGATGTGAAGCATTTCCACATCTACTGGGGAAATTTTGACAGCTGTCACAAACTCTCTACTCATTATCAGGTGACACTGCCAATAACACAACTTCTTTACATGCCACTGGAATGTAACAAGCTTTAAGACAAAAAAAAAAAAGAAGACAAAAAAAAAAAAAAAGAGTTAAGATTTGAAGATCTATCACTGCACCATTGGAATACTGGCTCTATGGAGTTCATATCCAAAACATACTTGTAGAATTAAATTCAATCCATACAAATACAGCACATTCATCAAAACAGTCAAGACTCATTTAAGTAAGTTGCAAATGATGCTGCACAATCCTAGTAACCAATCTGTTTGTTGCTGTTTTGGGTTAAGACAGTTAACTTAGTTGCCCAGTTGGCATAAAAGCCCCCTAAAGAGACACTCTCTCCATCCCTTCCGCTGGGATGGAAAAGAGAATTAGAATGCTAAAAGTGAGAAAAATTGTGGGTTGAGATAAAGACAGTTTAATAGGTAAAGCAAAAGCTGTGTGTGCAAGCTAAACAAAAAGGAACTACTTTCCATCAGCAGAAAGATGTTTAGCCATTTCCAGGGAAGCAGGGCTTCATCACATATCACAGTTACTTGGGAAAACAAATGCCATAACTCCAAACACTCCCCCTTCTTCCTTCTTTCCTCCAACTTTTATTGCTGAGCATGATGACATACGGTATGGAAAATTCCTTTTGTCAGTTTCAGTCAGCTGTCCTGATTCTGTCCCCTTCCAGCTTCTTGTGCTCCCCCAAACTACTTGCTGGTGCAGCACAGTGAGAAACAAAAAATAGCTTGATTCTATAAGCACCGTTCAACAACAACTTAAACCATCTCTGTGTTATCAACACTGCTTTTGTCACAAATCCAAACCATAGCAGCATAGATGTTACTATGTTGAAAATTAAGTCTATCCAAGCCCAGACCACTACAGTCCCTTATTAGCCATTAATGATCAGAGTTTGTTAATAAACAACTATTTAGCCTAAATATGTATTAAGTATTGCAGCTGTGTGAAATGATGTAAATGTAACTATCCTTAGGAGAAGAGAAGCTTGAACTGTGTCAGGGTTAATTTACTAAGTTAAAGGAACAGCCACACCTCGAGTACTGTGTTCAGTTTTGGGCCCCTCACTAGAAGAAGGATATGGAGGTGCTCGAGCGAGTCCAGAGAAGGGCTACGAAGCTGGTGAAGGGTCTGGAGAACAAGTCTTATGAGGAGCGGCTGAGGGAGCTGGGATTGTTCAGCCTGGAAAAGAGAAGGCTCAGGGGTGACCTTATCACAATCTACAGGTACCTTAAAGGAGGCTGTAGCGAGGTGGCAGTTGGTCTATTCTCCCACATGCCTGGTGACAGGACGAGGGGGAATGAGCTAAAGCTGCGCCAGGGGGGATTTAGTTTGGATATTAGGAAGGACTTCTGTACTGAAAGTGTTGTTAGGCATTGGAATAGGCTGCCCAGGGAAGTGGCTGAGTCACCATCCCTGGAGGTCTTTAAAAGATGTTTAGATGTAGAGCTTAGGGATATGGTTTAGTGGAGGACTTGTTAGTGTTAGGTCCAGAGGTTGAACTAGGTGATCTTGGAGGTCTCTTCCAACCTAGATGATTCTGTGATTATGTGAAACTCCATGAAAAACATCAGTCTTGTTATCAGTCAATGAAAAAATGAGAGGACATTCTAGAGATTTGAATTCCAAAATCTATTTAAATTAAATTATGCCTATAGGAAACTTTTGCTATGAATTCTAAAATGTCACAACAGACATGAAATGGAAATGTTTTCATAGAAATGGAAAACATCCTCATTTATAATTCATTCTGCCATATATTGACATTATAAACGATTCTCATGCTCCTTGCAAACTATGATACACTTCAAAACAGAAATATGCAAAATGATCATATAACCAAATATTGATCAAAATATAGCATTTTGATGAAGTCTGAGCACACACACACAACATTTATTAATAAAGACAGTAAAGGTTAATGAAACTATGTAAACAATGTAGAATGCTGAATTAATGAGGTCATATGACCTTTTCCTTTTCTGCTTGAGGACAAAAGTAACATTTAGAAGTTCACAATACATTCAAGCTTTATAAATGTTATACCTTTGCTTTTCTCTTGGAAAAACTGGACTGAACTGATAGCATTTAAGAGTGTATACAGAGATAATGTATTAAATAATTCTTAATTTGAGAAATTAAGAAATTTGAGAAATGATTTTATATTTAGTTTTGAAATATATTTTTGATAATTATAGTATATTCAGTAAATAAAGGAAATGCGATTATTACAGAATAAATGATTATTACAGGAAATCAAGTGATAATATTTTTATACTATTTTTAGTATATTTTTAATATTAGGATCTAGGAAGGGCTTACCACTTCCAAAGAAGTTCTGGCATCCCTAAGGCCCCTTCCAATGCAAGGTATTCTATGATTCTATGATGCAATAAAACTTCAGATGATTCTATTTAGAATCTATGTTTCTATGATTCTAAGTAGAATCATCTGAAATCTTATTGTATCACAGAATCATAGAATACCTTGGGTTGGCAAGGACCTTGAAGATCATCTAGTTCTAACTCCCCTGTCACAGATAGGGATGCCACCCAGTAGATCAAATTGGCCAAGGCTCCATCCAAACTGTCCTTGAACACCAGCAGGGACGGGGTATCCACAGCTTCTCTGGGAAACCTGTTCCAGTGCCTCACTACCCTTACAGTGAAGAATTTTCTCCTAAAGTCTAATATAAATATATCCTCTTTTGGTTTGCAGCCTTTCCCTGTCCTATCATTATCTACCCAACTAAAGAGTCCCTCTCCATCCTTTTTATAACACCCCTTTAAAAACTAAAAGGCCACGATGAGGTCTCCCTGGAGCCTTCTCTTCTCCAGGCTGAACATCCCCAGCTCTCTCAGCCTTTCTTCATAGGAGAGGTGCTCTAGCCCTTTGATCATCTTTGTGGCCCCTGCTCTAAGAAGTCCACATCTTTCTTGTGCTGGGAGCCGCAAATCTGGGGCCCAGTACTCCAGGTAATCATAATAACCATAATCATAATACTGTATCTGGAGGAAAAAAATGAATGTATAAGGTTAAATAAAAAAATGGTTCATTTACTTGCCTGTCATGTAAGAATCAATGTAGAGTGGATTGGTAAATGAGATTAAATGCACCATTAAACCTGAAATGTTATCAGTGGCTTGAGAATGTTAAAGGATGTCATGCTTACAAAAATTTCTTTAAAATATAGTATAGGTTTTATCATTCAACAACTTACCAGGAATAAAATAATAGCCATGAAAAACTAAACAAAACAAAATAAAACAAAACAAACAAACCAGAAAACAGGTAAAGGAAATTGACAATTTGGGGGATTACTGTAGGAGAATATATGCAACTACAATTCCAGTTATCCTCAGCCCTATTTTTCCCTTAAAAGCTAAAATAAGATAATGTGGTAGATACACTGACCATGAATTGTGAATTCCTTATAAGCTTCCATGTCTATACTTCCTTATTTATAAGTAAGCATATGCTCAAGTAATCACAAAACGGCAGAATAATAGAATGGTATAGGTTGGAAGGGATCTCTGGAAGTCATCTGTTATAATCCCCTACTCAAACAAGGACACCTAGAACCAGTTTTCCAGGATGATGCCCAGACTTTTGTCAGGCTTTTGAATATCTACATGGAGAGAGACTTCATATCTTCTCTGGACAACCTGTTCCCAGTGCTCAGTCATCCACACAGTAAAGAAGTGTATCCTGATGTTCTGATGAAACCTCCTGAAGATTCTAGCACGACCTTCTTTGCACTGTTGCTTCAGTTATTTGTATGCATTGATAAAATCCCCCTGAGCCTTCTCTCTTAAAGACCAAACAGACCCAGCTCTCTCAGCCTTTCATCACAGGAGATGCTTCAATTGCTTAATCATTTTTGTGTTTTTGAAAAAAAAAAAAAAATATATATATATATATATATAGCCCAGATATTTGAATCTGTAAATTCTTTTAGATGTGGTCTTACATATTTAAATGCAGGAAAACGTTATAAGCATTTTACATTGGTAACTTTTGATTAATAAAACATAAAATTGGTCAGGGCTTTTATTACTGAACACAGAATAAATGTGAACATTTTGGAGGATACATTCTGAAGTGGGAGTGGTCAGTCATACTGAAGACTCAAGAAAAAGCAGATGTGATGCTGGCTACAGCAGTCTCTTGTGCCATAAGCTAAAAAGTCTGGCACAATTCTACTTACTTGTTTGATGAGCTAATCAAGACATACCTTAGTCATTTATCCAACAAAGAAAATCTATTAGGACAGGCTACATTTTCTTTCATGATGGAAGTTTAGATGCAAGTCTAGAACTAGAATTGTTCTCTTTTAATATGCTTGGATGCTTTTATCACATTGCATAATGATAGATCTAATGATACAATTGAAGCCTTTATCATCATCATGTTTATCTTACTTCATCATAAGTTACCTTACTCTGTAACTAATGTGCTTAATTCCACTGGGAGTGATTATTGAAAGAGAATATTCCTGAAGGTAAAGGTATCAGAATTTGCCTCTTATACCCTGTTATCTTAAATGAATAAATAAATAAATAAATAAAAAATAAGATCTGGTCTTTAGTTTTTGACACCCTAAAATGTGAAGAATCATCAATATATAGTATGTTTCTAAAATTTTATTCTAGGAGTGAAATACAAGAATAGCTTGAGAGCTGTTGTCAGGATGAAAATTTAAATCCTCTCAAAGGATTTTTCAGTACATAATTTATAAACGGTTTCCTTCTTTATTTATTTGCAAACAGATTGTTTGGAAATGAAAATTCAATTATTTTATGACTCTTATAAGGAACTTTATTATTTTTACTTTCTCTGGACATGTACAGGCCCATTGATAGCCAGTGGTTTATTAAGTCTTTAATAAGTAATTTTATATCTTATCTCTATAAGCTCGAATCAATACAATGTTACAAAGATCCCTGACCTTAAAGTTTCATATCATTTTTATTAAATTTAGATACCTCAGTTGCTCTTCATTCAGAATTTGAAAATCAGCCTATAAAATGAACAGTTGCAGCTTTGTGCTGGAGTAAAAATAATGGTCAACACTGTCATAAAAAACAGAATTGTCAGCCTGCCACCTTGTCTCCTTAGGAGATAACTAAATTGGTCACAGGGAGTCATTAATAAACAATAGTTTGAAAACTATTTGTACATATTTGTACAATATTTACACAATATAAGAATAGACACCAAATATCCAAAGTCTGTTCATTTTTTATTATTATTTATTTTTAGAAATCTTTGTTAGTGTATGAAAATGAGATATTATTCTTGGCCTTCCACTAAAATAAGAACTTACTGTCACAGAAAGGTTAATAACTGTTGTTGTTGTTGTTGTTTTCTTTTCTTTTAGGGAGATAAACATCGTTGGCCACAGTCCTGTTTTCTTTGCTTAACATTAAATCAATTCTTGTCTGAACTATTTTGGTAAAGTCACAATGATTTGGGGTAATCCTTACTAATGATTAAGTCAGTGTATTTATTACAGCATAATCATGAGTAGAATTCATCACTGCTTAGCATTGTATAGAACAAAATTCCATATAAATGATCTTACAAAATCAATGCCCCTCTACATCAAAGTGTCACTTATAGGGAAGAAACAGCAGCCAAAAAACCTCACACTTTGATTCCAAAAGAGTTTATGTTTTCCCCTTCATCTCAGAGGTGGTATATGGTGTTTAAATACATACCATTTTTTCCTTGGTAATGGAAAGTTCTAGAATACCAAAGGACAGATCATTGCAGGATTAATTATTTTAAATCTCAAAAAACTACAAAGCTCCAGTTCATATTGAAATACTTGTATGACAAAACTTTATTGTGTGAAATTCAGACAAATGTCCCAAAATGGCTGTTGCTATGTCTCACTATGAGAAAATCTCATGAAAGGAGAAGTGTTAGTGTGTGTGATGATCTTCACAAGTTCTTTGCCTCAAAATATCATTATAAAAATTACACCTAAATGTTTTCCTTAGTCTGCTAAATGAGTGTTAATAAAATACTCTACAAAATATCTATAATGGGACTGTATAAGTGTAAAAATGTAACAGAAACGGACAATTCACCTCCAGGGTTGCAGATGGACCATAAAGAGTACCAAATATATTTTGTTTTATTCTTTAAGAATTATTTTGTTGTGTGGGCCATCTACTCCGTTTCCACATAATAGTTTATTAGATCTCTGATCTAATCTTGTATGCAGCATTTGAACAATGTGATGCAGACACAAATGTCATTGAAAAAGGTCCTAGTTTGCCAATTCTATAAGCAGGCTGTGTTTTTCGATATGCAATTAAAGGATCTTTTTCCTTTCTGAAGCCTCTTCTGATAATGATTTCATAATTTTTGTTGCTAGCATTGAACTGTTGGTAGCAAAGAGGAGGAAGCTGGACTGAGCGACCATTAGCCATCTAGCTGTGCAGTGAGAGTGGCCACTGAGAGGGGTAGACCCTTCAGATATTTGTCTAAATATGTCTACTTGGACTGAATCTTTTTAAAACCTACCTGCAGTTCCCATACAGATCAAAGCTGAAACTCCTCTTGGATTTCAGGTTCAGGTTCTGAATGCATTTCAGACATAATTTTATATGAAGGTTACTAAGCATAAAAATAACACGTCTACAACTTCAATTCTGCAGGCCACATTTGAGATACATCAATGGTATTTTTATTTTATTTTTCTTAGATAGAGTTATGAAAAGTTACTATTGAACATATTTCAAGGCTGATTGAATTTTAATATGCTTAAAAGTAGTATTTCTGCTGAGATTCAATGAAGGCTTCAGTCTTTATACCCTAAATTTTTATTTTACACATTTTAGGGGCTTTATAGGCTAGAATATTTCATTTTTCAGTAGGGGCTTGAAGGCAGTTGGCGTCTGTGCAATCATTTTAATGAGCTTTGGGTCAACTTCACTATGTTTTGGGAAAACAGAATATTCCTGGGTGACACAAAACACTGATTCAGATTTTCAGTAAAACTAATCATTCAAAGAAGTTATGGCCAAAAAAGAAGAGCATCATAATTTCATTTTACGTCCTGTACAACAGTATATACTATCACACACAAAAAACTTTATCAAGCCATGTGGGAAATACTTAACTGAACTGGTGAAAAATAAGATTACCAAATGTTTTGTGAAGCAAATAGTGTGGCGGTGTACTCCTCCTCACCTCCCCTAACCTGACCCTTCACTTGTAACCTTGCTTGGGCAATAGCCATCAGTGGTGACTGTGATGTGTGCATCTGGTAATGATAGCTGAACCAAGCTCAAGGTAGATTTGTATGACATAGATCCAAGGGCTAATGGAGCATGCACCAACCAAATATGGCTAGTATGGAAATATGACTCAGTCAATCACCCTACACCATAAATAGGGGGCAGGCCAGAGTCCATTGAGCTTTCCTGTACTGCAGTGGTCCTGTACAGCATGTGCCAGGATCTTCCCCTTGAGCAGGGATGCCTCTCAAGGTCACTCCTTGAGGTCAAGAGATCATTTACCTGTGGCAGATACTCTGTGAGTAACCAATCTTGTAAGTAACCATCTTGCTGAAACTTTGTGTTTAATTTTCTAAGAATGCTGAAACTTTGTAACCTTAGCTAAGTGATATAAGGGATTGATGGTGCATAACCCTTCAGGTATAAATTGTTAAATCTGGGATTGGGATAGGATCTGGTTGTATCTTGGATTTTGAACAGCTAAAGGGAACTTTTTTCTGAACTTCATGACTAAATATGTGGGTCTCCCTGACTCTTTTAGTCTCATTCTGTCCTCTGTGCAGTAAATAACCAAATGACCTTGCCATCACAAACCTTGTTAATGTTGCATTTACCTTTAGAGTTTTCTTAAATTACTCTCCAATTCACAATTAAGCCCTGATAAATCACTGTTTTCATCAATAAATATATTGCTGCTTCTGTCTTATGAGTGAAGTGTATAATTCTTTTTGTGACAAATTAACAGATAGAGAAATTAAATTGTTATGAGCTGGTAGAAGTTGAACTTCTCAGGTGGTCTTCCCCAAAGACAGACTTTAGGATCCATTTCAGCCAGTATTTTTGTAAGCTACACCTAGACCTACATATGTACCTTCCAAGTTCTCCTCTTATATCCCTCATCTCAGTATGGGACCAAAAATCCTCATGAACATCCCAGAAAAAGTTGTGACAATATTCCAGATTTGTCACCTAAAATTGCATAGCCCATAAAATTCATATTTAATGTGATAGTATAACACAATTATTTCTATAGAAATTAAAATTATAAATATATGAAGGGTTCTTGTTATATCAAAGAACATTTTAAACCTTAATAATGAGACTGTAGAGTTCCCTCAGAACAAAACAAAAAACAAACAAGCAAACAAACAAAACAAAAAAAAAACAACAATAAAAACACAAAACAAACACAAAGTTTGGGGGGTTACTTTACAAGTCCAGAAAAGTAATTGCCTCTGTTCAACATAAGTAAGTGCAGTTTAATTTTATTCTAGAAAAATGTTTTTGTGTGTGTTTTTTTTTTTTTTTTTTTCTTAATGAATAGAAGAAAAGTAACATCCAAGGGATACTTATTTATTTATTTCTCCTTTGAATGTTAGAGGACTTTTGATATTGGAGGGTTAAGATTTACAAGGCCCAGTCTTGTAAACAGCATAATGAATATTATGAAACCGTCATTACAGAGAAACTCAGAACCTGATGTTTTTTCTCTAATGGATCTTTCTGTTTTAGTAAGGACTTGCTTAAATAAAAATAACTAGGGTAATACCTCTCTAGAACATTTTATTTCCATCCTTGAAAGTTTCAGACATTTGCTAGAGAAAATGTAGATTTGACCTAGTATTATTAATATTTGAGTTTCAAGATAGAGGCTGGAGTATAAAACCTCCAGGACTCTCTTCTGACTCACGTCTGTGGTTCCTTGACTTAACCACAACAAAGGAACTTTGTTGTGGAATTTTGGACATGTTGTGTAAATTTGGACATGGCTGACAGGGTGCTATTCTCTTCCTGTTATCTAGTGAAATTAAAGATATTAATTTCCAGAAGTGTCAGTTTGGAATCTCTGAATAACATTATTTTAACTGTGAAGATTAACTGTGATGAACTGTGACAATTTCTATTTTCAGAGAGATTTTAAAATAAGTACAAGGATTTTAAAATAACAAAGGTGGGAGATGAAAAGAGGTTAAACTGCTAAAACTTTTCAAATCCAACCTAATTGTAGAGCAAGTTATAGGACTGGGTAAGCAGTTTTTTAGAGAAAAGACCAATCTGGATGTACGGAGGAGTCAGACAAAGAGAGGAGCTGGGGATCTTCAGAAGTTTGTAGGACATCAGTTGCCTCAGCATTCTGCAATAAGATGAGCACCTGAGGTAAACTGACATGATACCAAAACAAGAACCAAGTTCACCAAATCAGCTTTCAAGAACATGTTACTATCCCTTATATATGAATGACTAATTAGCATTGTTAGTAACAAAAAACAAATGGAATTAAATTAAAATTAATTAATTAATTTAAATAATTAAATTAAATAAAAATAAATAAAACCTGTTTGTGAATATCTTTTTTTTTTTTTCCTTTGTAATATCAGGAAAGTGATTCTGTACTGTAAGAAGACTGAGAAAAAAAGTATTCAAGCTACTCCACATAGTGCTCTGTCCTTCACATTCACCATTGTGTTAAGTGAAATAAATAGCTATGTTGTCCAACAGTTTTTCAGAAGTGAGAACTGCTAATCAGGTGTTTGAACTCTATCCGATCAGTTTATCATGTAAGTCTGTGCTAACTGGATACAACTGATTCTTACAAGCAGCTGTTCAGTAGAATTTTCAGCAGAATGTCTATAGGTCAGAGCTGTGATGGGAGCAAAAATGTAAATGGTGCGGGAAGATGTGTTACTCATTTAGTAGGTGACAGTCTGCCACTTCAGAATGTAATTGCACTCTGATCTAGAACATATTGAATCCACTGTGCTTCTCAAAATTTCTTAGAGAAAACATAGCAACAAATGTTGCTGGATATAAGGTGGTACAAACTAAAGTAGCTTATATTTACTTACATTTCCCACCTGAATCCATGTGTAAGTCTAAGCTGATCTGATTTAGAGAGAATTTAAGATAAAAGACTGCTAGACCAGCAGGAAGGATGTCAGTATTTAATGCAGTATTAGGACACCTTGAAGAAAACAGAAAATCTTATGCTTTTCTAGTCTGCCTTTGCCAACTAATATTTCATACTCATCTTTAAATAGGCCAAACAAATAACTTAGAATAAATGTATAGTTTAGCTGGAAAACCCTTAGAACTTTCTTTACAATGTCAAAGCCTTTTTTTTTTCTTTTTTTTTTTTTTTTTTTTTTTTTTTTAACTTGCTATTTTTGCAAAAGCAATTACAGGAATGATGTGTAAAACCAAAATTTTACAGTACAGAGAGGTAATTAAAGTATTTATTTATTTTTTATTTTTTGCTTTGTGGATGTATCAAAGCAAAATACAAGCTCAGCAAATTTGTAATCTAAGTTCTAAAAAGATTTTATTTATTTATTTATTTTTAATTCCTACAGTGAATGCATTATAAAAATCTATATGGAAACAGCCTTGATATTTTCTGTTCAGTTTAGTTCAGTTTAGTTGACATGAGAACAGATTAACATTTAACATCTAAATGGATTTTTACAAACATACACAGCAAGTTCCAAGTTACTCTAGGGAAATTTAAGACAGGAATGTCTGGAGGAGCTTCTTATTTGTCTGTTTGTTTGTTTTTGTTGCTTTGTTTTGTTTTTCCCCCTTCTCAAGCACTTCAATATTACGGAGTTGAAAATTGAGTATTTATATAAAAAGAAAAACTCATAATTTATCTTTAATTATTACACTTTAAGATGTTTCAATTTTCAAACATTAAAAGATTCTTATGTTAACAAACAAAATTCCTTTCATGCTCTTCTGTTTCAATTTTCTGTCATAAGCTCCCTGCTTCACAACTGAAAACTCACATACGGTGTCCTGCTTCCCCACCTGTCACCACATCAATTTCTGTGCTGTTTTGCCTGTAACTGTTTCTGAGGCACTGTCTCTTTTGGGTCCCTTCCTTTCTACCCCTTCTGTGGGGTCTCTGACCCTGAATCCATGTTTAGACTCAATCATAGATGAGTTTTCATTTTATGAATATTTTGAGAAAAATGTTAACATGTTTCAAATGCAGAAAGAAACAGTTTTCTGCACATGTAACTAACACTTTAGTTGAAAAAAAAAAAAAAAAAGGAGAAAAGAGTAAAATGTAAGTTAGTACAAACCAAATTGTCAACCCACTTTAGAAAATAATAAGATTTAACAAATCAGAAAATAGATTGCCAAGATGCCTTGGTCGACAGTATATTTCTAAGTGATAAAAGTTTTTCTCTTCTGCTTCTCAGCAGTCTTTAACTTTCAGATTGCACTCATATCTTAAAAACACTCACCATCAAGTTACAGTAAGATTAAACAGAATTTAGTTTGCCATTTATTATTAATTTTACTAGGTTCAGTTTTGACCAGTGATGTGAAAATTATAATTGGAAGTCACAGGCTGCCTTAAGCAGAAAATAAGAATTAATTATAGAATTGATACTCTTTATTGCTTTCAAAGTAAAGCAAAACAAACAACAAAAAACTAACCAGTTGTTCGGTTTCAAATATATAATTCTTAAATGAATTACTGCATGTATAATTTATGTACTCATAGTGCTCAATGAAGTGTACATTGTGCAACAAATTAAAAAGTATTTAAGTTATAATTGTCTAATTTTTATATTTGAAACATCAGTAGAGTTACGATTATCTTAGAAATATTTTGTTAAAATCTTCAAAGTTGCATTATTTTACTAAATGTCTTTTATAAACTCTTGTTGTTTTATGATCAAGGCCCAGTCTATGAAAAAAGTAATCCCCTCTAATGTTGATGCCCATTTCTAGATTATTTAATTTACAAAACGTCAGGGGAAAAAAATTACAAGATGAAATGGCAGATCTAATCTCTTTATCTCTGAACTCCATTCATTAGGGTCTGAAGTGGAGCAAACATAACATTTATTATTTTGTGAAGCTCTAAAGACAATTTGTATTCAATATCCCATACGAAAATGTTTTTCTTTCCTTTTTCTTTTTTCTTCTTTCTTTTTTTTTAAAATAATTTTGGAAACTTTCTTCTTTTGCACAGCACATGACATCTCACATGACTTTCACATGACAGCACTGACATAGGCACAATAGCTTGCCTGCTTTATTTAATCTGTTTTATAAAATGACACAGAATACATAGTGATGAATAAAACAGGTACCAGGATAAAAAGACACAGAAAAAAGAAATCCAAGAAAACTGTAACAACAAATTCTAGTATGACTGAAGAAAGAGAATCTATCTGGAGAAGAGGCTTTTTTATGACATTTCCAGTGAGCAAGCTGGTATCACCATAGACACAGAAGACACAAGAATTATCCTGATTAAAGGGAGAGAGGTTAAAACAGATTTGATAAAACAGCATATTTTCATGAAAAAGAGATTACTAAACAAAATAATAATAATAATGGCAGAGTAATTTTCACTTGTGTGTATCACTCCTAAAATATTTTTTTTAAGTTTTATTACTTTTGAGACACTTATGATCCACCTGATTGCATATGACTATAAATTTTAATAATAAATGTGAAATGATTTTAAAAGAATTTTAAATTATTTTAAAAGAATTGTTGCAAGAGCAACATCCAAATAAAGCTGAGCACAAGTAGTCGTTACTTTAAAAGCAGAAAATGCCTGGCCTACATTTTATTTTGTTTGAACTGACAGCACTAATTTCTGATGGAATGACTGCACATGGAAATCACTGACAGGATGTGCAAATTGTACTTAATGGATTTGATTTGTGGTTCACTAGCTTATCAGCATTGATTGGAAAGTATAACCTGTACTACAAAAAATATAATACACTCACCTCATTGACTGTCTTGTCAGAAATATGGATTGAAAATAAATGTCTCATTTAATGCAGTTAGTACAGGGTGCGGTTTTCTTCCCACACAGTTTATGAAGTTGATTTTTTGGCCCAGATTCAGCCAGGTACATAACCCCACACTTAATATAATTAGTATCTTAAATGAAATACAAAGATAAAGCTGGTGTATACTTCCAGAAGTCCCACCCACAGACATTCAGCAGCATTGCTAATCTGCAAAAAGAAGTCACTGGGCACCTGTCCTGCACTGCATGAAGATCTAGGGTACTAACCTTTATTTGAGGCTTCTTGCATTTGTTATCTTGCATGCTTTATATGCCTCCCCTTCAGAAACCTAAGGACAATATGAAAGTTTCATACACAATAGGAGCAACACGTAGCTTTTTTCAGTCATGGAACTCCCTCTTTCCTCAGCCTCAACAGAAATTTTTATTTATTTATTTTCAATTGGAAATTACAGGTAAAGAAAAACTGTTCAATCTCTGCTATTCTTTCTTACTTAATTTTTCTGCAAATTCCAAAACCCTAAAGATTGAGTCAAGGTAGCCTTCACACATTCTGATCACTACTTGGCTTCTTAAATTAAGTTGTTGAGGGGAAATAACATTTTTTAGTAAAGGATAAAACGAGATGCATTTATATGTCAGTTAGTGCAGTGACAATACTTCTGGTGTTTTCAGATTTTTGATCAAAGGTTGGATCCAGAGATGACACTTATAGAGACAGAATTGCATACAAAAATGGAAGGAATAATTTGAGACTGCAGCAGGGAAGAGCCAGACTGATGTTGGACTGAATGGTGAGGACAGGGGAGAAAAGAGTTGGAAAAGGAAAACAGAAGGTAAAGGAAACAAGATGTTCTGGGGAAAATATATTTTTTTCTTCCATACAACACATTTATTTTGTTGTTGTTGTTGTTTTGTTTTTATTATCGTTTGTTTGCTTTGCAAATTGTACTTTCTTTTTAAAATACATTTAGGAGAGCATTAATTGTCCTTTATTGTCATATTATTTGAGATATTTAACAAAATAAGCGAGTAGACAAATTTCAAATCAAAATCTCTTTATTTTGCAGGATTATATTGAATATGACCAGATCTCTTCTTCAAAAAAAAAACAATTTTTGTTTTATATAATTCTTTGGAATCATACCTTTCAAATTACATGGGTGTTTTTTTTGCTATTTATTTAGAATTACTTAGTAATGGTAGCCACTCCTCAAGATGACAGTCTTGTCACTTTGTTTTTAGAATTATGGAAATGTGTATGGAAACATATCATATGATCAATATCAATATGATTATCACTATTAATGTGAATAATAATGAAAATAATATCAATATAATATTTAAGTGCAAGCCAAGCTTCATATCTACATAAGTCAAAAGCTGTATGATAAGAAGTATCTGAAGTTATTGTCTTCTAAAAGCAGCCCAGAGGAAGAGAAAATGAATGGGAGACGGTGGATGGAAGGGAAAAATAGAAAAATGTTTTTCTTCTTTCTTCACTAGGGAGGAATAGACTAGAAAAACAGGTCAATTCTAGTGAAGAGAGAAGTTTCTATTTATTTCTGCAGCGTCAAGATCAGGGAATAGACTATAAAAACAGCTCAGCTCATTGATATAGTGAATCCGGTTCTACAGGAGTACGCAAAAAAAAAAAAAAGGATGGTTCCATTCAATCTTTTCTAGAAATGAGTAAAGAAAAATTAAAATTAAATAAATATTCCCTTGCCTACCTTGAGCTGCTCATAGTAACTGTTACTGCCAGTGAAGCTGGCTGAGTAAGCCAGAGTAAAGGGAAATATATATATATATATATGTTAAGACATATATAGACCTGTATATAAAGACCTATCTTTAAACTGTTTAAACTAAGTTAGTTTAATTTAAATAAGCAGTCTAGGGAGCCATTACAGGAAGAGTTCAGACAGACTATGTTAGGTGTTTGATGATCTTTGGCAACTGAAAACCAAAAAGCAACAGATCAGAGTAATTTTTTTTTTTTTTTTTTTTTTTTTTTTACTGTAATATAACAGGTCCAGAAGAGGATCCCAGTCACTGTCCAAAAGCAAATGAGTTGAGAAAGCTCTGGAGTAGGGAGCTTTCAGATGGGTGTCTTCACACACTGACAGCCATGCTGGTAAGATCAGTAGTCCATATGTTCTGCTTTATGGACAGGAGAAACATAGAATCATAAAACCATTTAGGTTGGAAAGACTTCAAACATCATCAAGTCAACCTAGCACTCTCATTCTCCCACTAAACCATGTCCCTAAGCACCACATCTACATATCTTTTAAATACCTCCAGAGATGGAGGTATTTCAACCATTTGTGTGGGCAGCCTGTTCCAATGTTTCATAATAAATAAAAAAATAAATAGTGAAAATATTTTTCCTAGTATCCAACCTAAACCTTCCCTTGTGCAACTTGAGGACATTTCTTCTTATTCTGTCACTTGTTGTTTGGGAGAAGACACCAACTCCCACCTCCCTACATCCTCCTCTGAGGCAGTTATAGCGATAACATGTCTCCTGAGCACCCTTTTCTCTAGACTAAATAATGCCAGTTCCCTCAGCTGTTTGAAGAACAGTTCTTATGCTCAAGAACATAGGACTTGTTCTTGAGTCAATAACAAAGACATTACAACAAAACAAACAAATAAATAGGTATAATTATATACTAAAAAAAGAAAAAAAAAAAAAAAACACCTATGTGAAGACATAATGGAAAAGAAAAAAAGCAGATCAAGCTATGCTGTCTTCAGTGGTGTTTAGTGACAACACAAGAGACAATGGGAACAGATTGAAATAGAGATAATTCCATTTAAACATTAAAATAAAATCCTTGTCCTATAAAGTAGTCAGCCATTGGAACAGGTTGCTGAGAGAGGCTGTGGAGTCACCATCCTTGGAAATATTTAAAACCTAACTGGACATGGTCCTGGATAGGCTGCTGTACCTGACTCTAAGCAGCAGTACTGGACTAGGTGACCTCGAGAGATATACTCCAGCCTCAGCTATTCTGCAATTCTGTGAAGTATCTGTGAGAGTCATAGTTCCTATTTCCTCCAAGAATTGTTGTGATAATTGGTTATCGATGAGAACAGACATTGCGCATATAGTTAAAACAGGTTAAGAATAAAATCTGCTGATCATCTTTTGCTTCCTACTACATAGTATGGCAGGATATAGTGTTAATAGCTCTCTTTCAGGTTACACATCATACACATCACTTCTAAGAAAATACACCATTTGAATTATGAAGAAAGCATCATTACTACTTGTCCTGGTTTCAGTTAGGACAGTTTTCCTCCTAGTAGCTGGCGGAATGCTGTGCTTTGGATTAGGATGGGAAGAATGCTGATAACATGCCGATGTTTTGGTTGTTGCAGAGCAGTACTTGTACCAAGTCAAGGACTTTTCAGCTCCTCGCTCTGTCCTGCCAGCAGGCAGGCTCGGGGTGCAGCAACAGCTGGGAGGGGACAGACCCAGGACAGCTGACCCAAACTGGCCAAAGGAGTATTCCATACCATCTGACGTCATGCTAAACAATATATAGGGGTGGCTAGCCGGGATGGGGGGGCTGGCTGCTCGGGGATAGACTGGGCATTGGTCAGCGGGTGGTGAGCAATTGCATTGTGCATCACTTGTTTCATACACATTATTATTATTGTTATTATTGTTTCCTATCTTAATAAACTGTCTATCTCAACTTTCGTTTCACTTTTCCGTTTTTCTCCCCCATCCCAGAGAGGGAGGGGGGAGGGTGAGCAAACGGCTGTGTGGTGTTTAGCTGCCGGCCGGGTTAAACCACAACACTACTTATCCTGGGCTGAAACAGGGCTCAGCTTTCAGCTTTTTAGTCTAGCCAAATGCAGGTTAAGTAATTGCTCATTGAAGGATATTGATTAAATAACAGTGTGAATAGTTTCTGGATTATTTTTCCAGATTATATATATTGTTTTATTCAGGACCAAATTTTTATGAGAAACTACACTGTGTGCACTGTACTTTTGCTTCCTTTTCTAAGATACAGAAGTATAGGAGCTTCAATTGTTTTTCAGTTATTTCAGGTAAATGTAACTCTGGATGCAGCACAGCTGAAGTTCAGTATTCAGCTGCAACAGCATATTTTTAAAAGCTATTTTAAGAAATGTGGAAAGAAACTGCAACAGTAGAGATTGTTATAGTATTTTTTTCTACTTTTAATTCTATCATATTTAGTTATTGTTCTTGTCCACTTCAAGAAAATCCAAATAATATTTTCATTTTTAAGACATTGTGCTGATGAAATGATATTCACACATCTTTATTGGAAACATCAACTAAAAGATAAAGAAATAATAATAAAAAATATGTTCTGAATATTACATTCCTTTAACACAGTCAGCCTAATATTTTTGACAAGTAAATTTAATTAAAAAAAATTAAATGCCACTTTTTTTCCCCAGACATTTTAATAACACTGGAGAACACAGAACATTCACATATTTCATATTCAGTGCAAATTAAGGCATCAGTATTGATTTGTCTTCTTCTTTAAGAAAAAAGAAATTGCCCATAAGATTTCAAAATTTCAGTTTACCCCTTTACAATTGTCCTCTTAACTAGCCTCCATCAAAGTATCACCTGATCTTCTTTTGGGAACTGCTGACAGGCAAGAATCAGAACTCAAAGCTACAGGCCTGGAGCTACTAGTTTTGCCATGTTTCTAAAAAAAAGAAAACCTACACAACTATTAGTGTCAACTCATTTTATATTAATTTCAGGTTTAAAATTCTAATATTTTAATATTTTATTACTTCTCATTTTTATATCTCATTTACATATATATATATTCACTTTAAAGTTCAACAACTGAATCTTTATTGTGGAATAAGCTACTTGATTTACTTTTAAAATTAAAATAAAAATAACTTTCAAGAAGAAAAAAGTATTCTATATTTGTTAGAATTTATGCAGTGTATTAGAATTGATATGCTTAAGTATTTGTATCTTGCTGGCATCAAGTTGGTAACAAGGCTCGTGTAACATTTTATACACATTAGTATATAAATAACAATATGTTTGCGTTAGTATAAAATTACATATGTATTATATATAGAAGCTATATAGAATCTTATGTTATTAATTTGCATATATATGTCATAACATTTTACATGCTATAACTTATAACATGTCTTTTATTCTATTAATGAAGTAGGGAAAATCATCTAATCTAGAATAAAAATCATTTTAATGTAGAATATGACATGAGAACAAGAAATTCCATGAGTCATTATGTGGGAAGGAGAAAGTATACTTGTGACAGTATAAGGTAGCTTCACTGCTATAAGGAAGATGATACAGATTAGAAAAAATGAGGTAACATATATATTGTACTGTGGTCCGTAAAGTAGGAAGAGAAAGGTTCATCTGCCAAATTTCTGCAGAGTTGTCCTGCACAGAGAAAATCCCATATTTCACTTATTTTCATGCTGCTTCCAAATCTGTGCCAGGAGCAAAGTGGCCTTAATAGACCAAGAAATCCTGGCCGATATTTGCTAAATTTTACAAGCATCAAGCTATTTTGGCAATAAGAATATGAAGACAAATAAAAATGCATAATAATCATACCATCATGTTCACAATGGTCTTACTGAAAACAGAATGGGGTAATAAATAGCTCATGTTTTCTGTCTGTTAACCTAGTTCTAAGGAGAAAGAATGGTTTGGGGAAACAAATGCAATTTACACTTCTAAGGAGACAGTTTGAGTGCTTTTCTTTTACTCAAGAGGAAGAAACAAAATACAAAGGAGGGTAGAAAGCTCAGAAAGTAAAACAATATTTCAGTCCTACCTCCATACTGATTTCAAAGACAGTTGTCTTGTTCAAGCAGTACAGCCACATGCATGAAATCTTCAGTTCACAGCAGTGCACACAGGTTCACAACTACAAGTTTTCCATGTTTTGTCTTCCAGTTCAGGTTATTATGAAACAAACAAACAAACAAAAAACAAACAAACAAACAAACAAACAAAAAAAAAAAAAAACCAACAGGTATTCAAACACTTTATGCTGGGAGTCAAGCATAGGTCTGCTTCCTTTCCCTTACACTCACAAAGCCTGTGCTTACCTTCTGTATAACAAATCATGTGACCTTGTTTGGAAACTTGCCTTACAGGATGATTCATGCCATGCCATGAAGCTAAATTGCTAACAGCAAAAGGACTGCCATAGCTTTTCATTATCTTCTAGTTAGGAAAACTGAGGGTTTATAATTAAGTTCAAACATAGTAAGATAATGGCAGTAGGCTTTTACAAGGCTTCATATGTTACACCTCACAACTTGGTTAAAATAAGGATTAGAAATCATATATATTTGTGTCTAGTACACATCTGAGGGACAAAAAATTTCAGAATCAAAGCACAACTCTAATAAGTAACGGGCAAATGATATCTTAGAATAAAAAGCATAAATGTAAGAAGGTTAGTGTACATTGCCAGAGAAGTTATGAATAGTTTTCTCTATGCAAAAATTGACTTTAGAATTTTAAAAATAAACATTTCTCCCAAAATTTTTAAAATATGTTTTTTCCCTTTTAAAATTAACTAGAACTTGTTGCTTCTCTGATTGTTGCTCTTGTTTTTTTTTCTCTTCACACACAGCTGTGAATGATGAAAAGAAATATACACAACTAGGGTGCTAACGGCTCATTCACAAGCAGTTGTATGAAGCTAGACTTTCTTCCAACATTTAAATTTAGGCAATATATACCAGCAGTGTACAGATGTCGAGTATTATCGAATATTTATATACTTGATATACTATATCTGTGCATCTACTGCTATCAGCTATAACCAAATAACTCACTAATATAGGAACATAATATAAATTTGTCATTTATCATTCAGGTCCTTTATTATTCAGGACCCAGTCTGTTGTATGTCTAAATATTTGAGACATTTTTCACTTTTCCCTGAATACAGAGAAATGAGAGCTGTACCACTTTTTAGAACTACGGGAAGATTGGGTTTTTAAGTGGAAATGTTTGCTGGATATCTTCAAATTTATACAGTACCATCTTTAAATGACACTTCCCTATCATTCATTGTTATGAGAGCTTTCACATGCTTCCTTAGAGAAAGATTCTTGTCGTTACAAAGAATTTTTTATACATGATCCCAAAGGGCTCATGCTCACAAAAGCAAACAGAGAAAAAAAAAAAAAAAAAAAAGAGTGCATTTTTATTATTTTAACATTTTAACATCAGGGACTGTATCACTTTATAACGCAGATCCAGGTCCATTCATTGAAAAAAAAGACTCTAAGAATGTGCTGTGGAAGTTATCTTCACACTCTTTAACATGTAATCCAGTAAATTGTTATAGACTAAAACAGCAGATGAAATTTACTTCTGCCTCTTGAAGATTCTTGAAGGAGAAGATTCTTGAAGATTCTCCTTCTCACAAAGCAAGATGCAGGAAGATGCCTGGATACAGTCAGATAAAGTCCAAAGCTCACACTGATTATAATTAAGATATTAAACTACATTGTTGAATTTTCCTAGCTACGAAGTAACTAAGACTAAGAAGAGGAAGATATCAGAACATTTGAAATTAAACAGCTGAAAAGTAATCAGAAGTGCTACTACAACTCCCAGAGGCAAACACTGAACAAAGACATATTTATTTAAAATTGCATAATATACATCAGTGTAAAGTTATCAGCTTACCATGACAGCCACAGATTCAGAGTTTAATTTGGATAAATAGATTGGAAAAGAAATGTTGTTTACAGCTGGAAGGTAACTCTGTTCTCAGTTGAGATAAATTGTTCCACCAAATAACTTATATTGACAGGCTTATGTGGTAAGAAAATATGTTTGTGAGCTGACAGTACAACTGGGAAGGGATTTTATTTATTTAGATATTTTCATATCAGGTGGCAAAGCCGTAAGTTCTGAAGGTTCATTCTGCTGCTAGCAGCAACCTAGATTATACCATGTCTGAGTTGCCTAGGTTGCAGTATATATTTTTTCAAAGGTATGAATAATAGAAAATGTTGTGTTTCTTTTAAGCTACTAAAATTATAAAAGGCTGTGGTTCTGCTCACCCAATCATTTTCCAGCCAAACCAGAATAGTATCGTTGCTGATTATACATTTACTTCTGCTCTCTTTCCCCCGCCATTTATCTATAAAAGTCAAATTTCTCTACCACACTTATCAATTGGAAAATTGCAATAAAAATCTAAGTTGATAAAATTTAAAAAAACAAAACAAAAAAAACTAGAATTCATATTGTACAGTTGCTCTTAGTTTGATGTTATCATTTACACATGATTTCTTCACATATTTTACCTCTTCACATATTTTTTGTTGGAATTTTGCCTGACTTTGTGAAATAGTTTGTTTTATATTTTTGTCACTATGTTGAAAAGGAAACTGAAAAAAAATAGAATTATTTCATAATGACATCTATCTTTAGTTGCAAGAGGAAATTATTATCCCTTATGTGAATCAGCATGTAAGGAGCTGACATGCATCAGAGGTTGTTTCCAAAGCCAGACAACAGCTGTAGCTAGATAAGGCTCACAGGATCATTGCCAGGTTGTGGTATGATGCTTAAAAGATTTATCCTCATTGGACTATTTTTCCAACATAGTTTTTTCCTATGCCATTTATACTGTGTCCATATTCTCGATATCTTCCACTTTCAGACTAGCTATTTGGGGGCAATAAACATACCCTCAGTGATGTCTCCCTGGTCCCTTGTCCCAAATCTCCGTAATTAGTTTGAATAGTTCTGTTAACAGAACTGTTAACTGAACTGTCAACAGAACTGTTCTAAGTTTCTGCCAGTGTCCCGTTATTCATGGAAAAACAAATGGAAAGGTCCTCAAAGTACTCCAGCTACAGTTCAGGAACCTTATCAGAAAAAAAAAAAGAAAGAGATGTTTTCTCTTCTGTGCTTGGTAGAAAAAGCCAGAGAAATACCGCTGAAATTTTCTAAGGGTATTCAATCTGAGATACATAATCAGTAAAGGTATAAATGTGATGAAAATATTATAATAGGCATGCTTCTAACTCTTGATTTGTTGATTATTTAATCTAAAATGGTTATTTTAGATTTCCTTCCTTCTTTCCTTCCTTCCTTGTTAGTCCTCAGAAAATAAAAAGGTTTTAATGCTTACTTTAAAAAGGTAAGTCTAGCCAACAGGTCTATGTAGAACAGACTAGAATACATAACAGTGGTTATACATATATGGTTAGAAAATTGGCCTGAAAGCCAGGAAAGCTAGACAAAGCTGAGACAGAAAGTCCATCTAATAATTTAAGGTTACTGGAATATTCTAGAACTCAGCAAAAATATATTAAGATAAACACCTTAAAACCCAGTTAGTCAACATCTCAGTAAAAGACACAAGCATACTGATTTCAGCAAAGTTTATAACAGCAAAGTGTCAAAACAAATCGTTCAGAGATTTTACTTTGATATTATAAAATGCTTCAATTATGCTTGACCATAAAGAATCATCTAGGATTAGTATCACAATAAAAATTGAATAAAATATATAAATATAAATCCTTTCATGCACTTTTTCTCATTCTTTAAAGGGAATTATTTTGTGTTAGCAGTTGGAAATTTTTCAGAAATTTCAGACATTTAAAATTCTAATTCTCAATAAAAACAGCAAGTTTTGAATTGTCTGTGCTTGCATTTCCCAATAGCAAATAGGAGAAGTACTTTATATCCTTATTTTTTGTAAAACATTCATATTCTGATGGTCCATTCATCTTGCATTTGTGACCCTATCACTTGGCTTCCAGAGGAGACAACACAACAAACATTAACAGTAAAAGACAAAACTGCTAGTATTCTCAGGACAATATTTTTTTTTCCATTTCATTATTGTAATACACTGGAGAAACTTTAAAAGCTCCATTAATCCAAATAAATCTACAAGCTTCACAGTTATTACCTTCCTTTAAAACTGGAATTTGACTAATATCTATTTAAATATTGGAATAGTTTAAAATTTGTCATCTGATAACTGCTCATATTATTACATTCGCAATAAATATACACTGTTTTCCGTATCTGACTTCCATGAAAGTTATTTTTTTTTTCTCAGTGTTTTTAGCAAAATGTAGAAGACTATTTCTTCATCATAGAATCATAGAATAATAGAATGGAAGAGACCATAAACATCACCTAGTTCCAAGCCCTGTGCCTTGGGCAGGGACACCTTCTAGATCAGGTTGCTCAAAGCCCCATCCAATCTGGCCTTGAACACTTCCAGGGATGGGGCATCCACAGCTTCTCTGGACAACCTGTTCCAGTGCCTCACCACCCTCTGAGTGAAGTATTTCTTCCTAGTATCTATTCTAATCTATCCTCTTTCAACTTTAAACCCTTAACTCTTGTCCTATTATTGCACTCCCTAATAAAGGGTCATTCTTCATCTGTCTTGTAGGCACCCTTTAAGTACCAGAAGATCATTCCAGAGCCTTCTCTTCTCTAGGCTGAACAATTCCAACCCTCTCAACCTTTCTTCACAGGAGAGGTGCTCCAGTTTTCTGTTCATGCTTGTGTTCCTCCTCTGTACCTGCTTTAATTGGTCTTATGAATTTTTTAATGTTTTTCTCATGGTGAATTCAGTACTCTAGGTAAGGTCTCATGAGAGTGTAGTAGAGAGGGAGAATCACCTTTTTTTTTTTTTTTTTTTTTTTTTCTTATGCAGCTCATAAAACCATTTACTTACTTGGGAGAAAAAAAAAATAATCCCACTTAAAACAAAACAAAACAAACGAATGAACAAACAAGAAACAACCAAAAATCCACATCTAGAAATGAATCCCCAGATAGTAGGACTTTTTTAAAAAATACATATCCCCACTTCCATTAAAAACAGTCTTTCAGATTGATATGCAACAAGGAACGGCATCCTCCATACGTTGACTGAATCATTACATGAGTGATGATTCAACTGATTTATTGTAGATATTTATTATAGGTTTCCATATTTGAATTAGCCACCCTGGAGTCTCTTGTGGTAACAGAGAAATTGGTTGTGACAATAATTGGTCTTATGTGATACTAATGTATTATATCTTTTTGCTCTGACAGTGAATATACTGAGTACCTGGCTTACAGTCAGAATCACTTGAAATTGAGAATTTTCTATGTTTCTTTCTCTTCATCTATTTTAAACCATCTTGAACTACATAACCCCATATCATCTGCAAATGAAGTCATTAGCTATGAAAAGGAACATTTTAATGGGACAAAATTACTTAGAGAACTCATTGAATTTCTGCCCTTTTAGCTGTGAGAATGTTTCCTTAATAAATAAATGAATGAATGAATAAATAAATAAATAAATAACCTTTTAATTGATTATATTTGCTGCAGTGACTGCATTATTATGGCCATAATAATGTAATCGCATTATATTGTTTTTAACTGGAACATTGAAATAGCCATAGGAAATGCTAGGCACGAAGTGCAGGTCTATTGGCATATGCTAACTCTCTTCTGCACTGGTGGAGATGTAGGTTGTTTAGGGTTATCCTTAGATTAAGACCCGAACCTTTTCCATTATATTGCTGTTCTGTCATGTATTTAAGACTATTAAAGTCTAATCTTGACTTTCTGATCTTTTAAAGTTTATTATAATGAGTCAGTTTTATTCAGTGGAAGAAATCCTCTGATGTATCTTTTAAACACAAGAGAACCATTTTTCAACATGTTCAATTATGATAGTGGGAAATGAAAGTCACAGCAATTTCAGAGTCTCCTAATTCCATGCACAGAGCAAAGGTCAACACTTCCATATTCAAGTCCTTGTCATTAGGACTTTAAAGTGCAAACAATTTGTTCCTGTTTTTGCCTCATAAAAAGAAAAGAACTTGTTCAAATTAGGCCGGAGAATCCAGCTGCAAACACTCCCAGCCAAATAAGTAATCATTTTTCTCTCATGTCTCATTCTTCTGCAAATTTCATATTGTTTCCTGTCTGCAGCCCATATTTTTAATTAAAAAAAAGAAAAAAAAAAAAGAAAAAAGATAAAAGGTTGACTAAAGTTCATTAATAGCCTTCAAGCTTTCAAATAGAAATGCCAATGTCATTGTTTGTTTTTGAAAATATGTTAAAGTTCAGATAAGAAACGTAAAAGATCTGAATATTATACAATTTATTTGAGTTTAATTGCATTAATCATACCTGCATTTGCTTTGGCTGAAATAGTGGTCTGATATGTAAATTTTTCATAATAATCAGCCAACTACTTAATATAACTGTTTTATATTAACATAATCAAAATGCTATGAAAGTGGCTCTAAATTGAGTAAGCATCTGTGTTTGATTGTGATTTGTCATAATAAGCTGTCAGGTGTTTTAGTAAGTGCTAAGTTTTAATATTTCTGTAACGCTGCCAGTTTTCCTTAGCAAAACAGGCGACAACACAGTCATAATATACAGACTGTTCACAGAGTGAAACATGGGAAAATGAAATAGATTTGTAGAATTAATTCAATCTTCATATTGTAACATCCAGCAGAGTCATAGATAATGGCAAGACTTACTATGTACAGACATATACAGAAAAGCAAATGCTGCACAAGTAAAGAAAGTAAGGAAAAAGACTGTGAGACCAAATTAATATCTAATAAACTCACACAGACTACTCATATTGTTTTGATTATTTTTTCCCAGTTTTTGTAACTTCTTGCAAGACAATACCTCCTCAGCAAATCAAGAAAGTTGGGCTGCTCCTTATATTGAATTTCTCAATTTTCTTTATAAAGAGGTATCTCATCAGTCATACTGGTTGTCTTTTCTGTCTTTTTCTGATTTTCATTTGTACCAATGGTCAATCTAAGAAGTTGTTTTAAATTTAGTGGCCTTTAATGATACAGTAACATTGAGATCATTTTTTTCCTCTGTGGTCGTCTTGGGTGGGCAGCCAAGCTCCACTACAACCGCTCTCTTACTCCCCCTCCTTAAAGTAAAGGGGGAGAAAATATGATGAAAAGGGGCTCAAGGGCTGAGATAAGGTTGGGAAGATTACTCAACAATTAATGTGATGGGCAAAACAGACTCAGAGTTGAGAGATTAGTAAAATTTATTGCCTATTGCTAACAAGCTAAAGAAGTGAGAAACAAAGGAAAGAAACAAAAAACACCTTCTCTCCCCATCCACCCTCTTCCACCTCCTTTCCCTGAGTGGCACAACCCCCGTTGTGGTTAGTCTATAGCACTTTGTGTCTGCTGCTCCTTCTTGGTCACTCTCTGCCCCTGCTCCACGTGGGGTTCCTCCCACGGGATGCCGTCCTTCCCAAATTGATCCTGTGGGGGCTGCCCACAGGCAGAAGCTCTTCAAGAATTGCTCCAACATGGCTCCACACCATGGGCTCAATCCATCAGGAGCAAACTGCTCCAGCACGGGTCCCCTGTGAGTGGCAGCTCCCCCCAGACCCCCTGCTCCTGCGTGGGCTCTCCACAGGCTACAGCTCCTGCCCGCGGCCTGCTCCTGCAGGCTCCTCCTCCAGGCCACATCCACCTGCACCACTGGGGGCTTCTCCATGTGCTACAGCATGGAGATCTGCTCCATGTGGGACCCATGGGCTGCAGGGAGGACAGCCTGCTCCACCAGGGGCCTCTCCACAGGCCGCAGGGGAACTTCTGCTCTGTGCCTGGAGCACCTTCTACCCTCCTGCTGCACTGACCTTGGTCTCTGCAGGGCTGTTTCTCACTCCTCTCTCTCTCACACAGCTGCTGTTTTGCAGCATTTTTATTTTTATTTTTATTTCGCCCCTTTTCTTCAATCTGCTCTCACAGAGACGCAAACAATGTCATTTATTGCCTCAGCTCTGGCCAGCTGCGCGTCCCTTATCTCACATGGGGTAGCTTCTGGATTCTTATGGGAGAAGCCACCCCTATGCATCCCCCTCTAAACCTTGCCACATAAACCCACTACACCCTCAAGCAGATTCCTGTTTCTTCCAGGATACTACTGCCCATAATATCTATCAGCCCTGTAGAAACGTTAGTCATTTACACCAGAGATTATCTAGTGTGTACTGGGGTAGTTCTGTCTTAGGCCTGCTTTCTGGAGGTGGGCTCCATAAGACTGGGGAGGAAGGATTGTCTTTGTGAGTGGTTTTTATTTTTGGCATTTAGATATTCTAATGCAAAGAAAACACAAAGCTTCACTAAATGAAAATGATGATATTCTGCACCTATTTAGCAAAAGTAAATTTTGCTGTTGAGGAAAAGAGCAAATGCTGCTTATTGACAATAAATAAATAAATAAAGGAATTATTTCTTTATAGCTTTTTATAAACTTGGTATCTCAATCCCACAAGTATTCAGGGTCACTGTACCTCTGAATTCATTCCAGAGGATTCAATTGGTTTTGCTTAAATCTTGAAAAGCAGATTACAGAATTGAAATCTGAGTGTGTGACTGAAGGCAATCCTTTAATTTCTCTCTGCCTACTTTTGTAGCTCACAAAGTTTCCTCTACTGTTGTTGAAAAAGCTTTACATAACTTTTCTGTGTAAGAGGGTCAGGGAAAGAAAAGGCTAATAATTCAAATTCTGAATTCACTGTACAGGTTGCAGCATTTATCACATAATATATGGTACAGCACCAACAAACCACCTATCAAACAATTCACATGCTGAAAGTCAGAAAAACACAAATATTTTATGAATTTTACTTGCCCACCATGTAAGTGTAGAGTTAAGACAAATTCGGACCATATCTTTTGAAAATTCCAAATAAATGAGTTATGATACGGTTAGAAATCCTTATTTTGAAGGCAGCCAGAAAAATAAAAATAAATAAATAAATAAAATTGTTTTGGGTTCAAACTAAGACTGTCAGTCTGACCTTGGTGCCAGGGAAGATCATGGAGTAGATCATCTTGAGTGTCATCATACAGTACAGTGCAGTTGGCTACAGGTGTACAGTTCACTGGGTGAAAAACTGACTGCATGCACGGGTCCAAAAGATCATTGTGAATGGAGTTAAATCTGGTTGGTAGCCAGTCACCATTGGTGTTAGGCAAGGCTCAGTACCGAGGCAAGTTTTGTGTAACATTTTTGTCAGTGAGGGGATTGAGTGCACCCTCACTAAGTTTGTAGACAACACCAAGTTGCAGGGGAGTGTTGATCTGCTTGAGGGTAGGAAGGCTCTGCAGAGAGGTAGGCTAGATTGATGGACTATGTCCAATTATATGGCACTCAACAATGCTAAACGCTGAGTGCTGCTCTTGAGTCATAACAACCCCATGCAGCAGTAATAGGTTTGGGGAACCGTGGCTGGAAAGCTGCCCAGAAGAGAAAAGCCTGGGTTTGAAGGCCAGTGAAGAAGACCAATACCATCCTGGCTTGTATCAGAAATAGTGTGGCAAGCAGGACTAGGGAAGTGATTGTCCTGCTGTACGCAGCACAGGCAAGACCACACCTCAAGTACTGTGTTTAGTTTTGGGCCCTTCACTACAAGAAAGATACTGAGTTGCTGAAACACATTCAGAGAAGAGCAATGAAACTAGTGAATGGACTAGAAAACAAGATTTATGAGGAGTGATTGAAAAACTGTGCTTGTTTAGACTGAAGAAAAGGAAGCTGAGAGGAGGCCTAATTGCTCTCTGCCACTACCTGAAAGGAGGTTGTAGTGAAGTGGGTGTCAGTCTCTTCTCAGGTGACAAATGAGAGGATGTGAGGAAACATACTCAAGTTATACTGTGGATGTTTCAGTTGGTTATTAGGAAGAATTTCCTCGTGGAGAAGATGATCAAGCATTAGAATGGGTTGCCCAGGGAAGTGGTGGAGTTGCCATCCCTGGGCTTACATAAGAAACCTGTGGATTTGATGCTAAAGAAAAGCATGTTTTAGTGGTGGATCTGGTAGGTAGGTGGATGGTTGGTTGGACTTGATGATCTTAAGGGTCTTTTCCAACCTAAGTGATTTTATGATTCTATTCTAAATCTATTACTGTGGGGTCTCTGGCATCCTAGTGGGAAGCAAGAGGCAGTGCATATTTCTCTGTTGGGTTCTGATAATCCTCCCAAGCATGACAATTTCTGTTTTCCTGAAATTACTTAAATGAAGAAGACCGAAGTCTCACATCTCCTGTTCTCACTTCAAATCTACATTTTATAATATTATGACACAGCTGTTTTATGCACACCAGTAGGAATCCTGGAAATTGATTTTTACAGAATATGTCCTTTGTGAATATGTGCATAAAAGAGAAAAAGGTGATGCTGGCCACAAAGAAGCACTGCTTGATCTGTTTATCTGTTTCTAGTGAAACAAAAGTAACTCAAAGCAATTTGATGACAAAAACAGTGAGCTTTCTACATCTCTCCCTCACTATTAACGTAAGATATAAATAAGTCCTAAGAGGCCCTGTAATCACAATTCCTATTCAGCCATTTCCTACAAATAGTTTCCACTGTTTCCTCTATAAAAAAACTTAAGTGAGACCTGTGATAATAAAACATTTATTTTTAATAATGCTAAGCAAGATTCACCCACACCCCCTTGGGAGCTACATCTTCAAATGGTTGAAGCAGAAAAGTCACAATTGAATATATTAAGTTTGACTTTTAAGAATGCAAGTAGTTTTACATTCATTTGCAGCTGGGTAATTGATTGTTCTGCTGTTTTAAGAGTGGAAGTATGAGCCTTCTTTTTACAGCTGATCTCAAGCTTAGCATCAAGCTAGCTTAAAAGCTAACTTCAGAGAATAAAAATAGCTTTTGATTAGATAGATCTTATGATGCATCAAAGACTTCTACAGCAGCTTAATAACTTTCTTTATCTGTCATTAGTGCATGAACCTGTCAGATAAATCTGAATCAGATCTGACCAAGAACTGGGCATATCTAAGACTCAGTTATGTCTATGTCATAAAAGAAGATTTGGGATATTGTTAGCACTGAGTTAACAGAAATGAGATGAAAAAATAGTGGAACAGATCAGAAGATTAGGCATATAGGAAATATTAAGAAAAAAATATCTGTTCTAAACTGGGAAACACAGGTAGAAATGAGAGATTGGGAAAAAGATCTAGAATTACTAAATTAAAATTAAAATATAATTAAATTAAAATATATATTTGTATGATCTATCATATTCAGATATGGCCAAGAGAAATCAGAAGTATTAATGCTGTTGTACAAGACTCTGTGAACTCTTATGGAAGTCAACATTCAGGAAAACACATCAATAATATTTACCATCATATTGTAAGAGAAGAGTTGATTTATTTAGCTTAACAGAATCTACACCAAAAGCAAAATGTGCTTCCTTTCTATAAATATTTTACAAAACACCAGAGAAGACAACTTACCTATAAAGAAGAACAATGCTGCCATAAGAACTGAATGTCCATAAATGAATTAATTTAGACTAGCAATTAGCAGCTTTATAGTAATCAGATAATAAAGCTGTGGAAAAAAAAAAAAAAAAAAAAAAAAAAAAAAAAAAAATCTGAAGAAAGCAGCAGGATAAATAAAACAAATATATTTTGTGATAACTCTCATGCTATTAAGAGGTATATGAGCAGTTGTGTTAGTAGAGAGCTAAACATAGTGCTCAGGTTCATGGCCTCTCTTTTAATTAAATATTTTAAAACATCAGAACAAATTAGTTTACTTCTCCTGTGTCTTTGCATCTGTGTGTGTGTGTGAAAGGTTGCTTGTACTTTTAAGAGTCTTATTCTTCCAAAGAATTCTACAGATCCTTCTTCATGAGAGTTCATGTAGTTCTGAGTTTGCAAAGATGACTGTAATAAACAAGGACTAGAAGTTAACTGAATTCTTGGAATAGTCTGCAATGTACCAGTGATGTAGCAACAGGAAGACTGAGGTCTATATAAAGCAATTCTGGGGTCCTGGGGAGACAACTGAGTCAGGAACACAGGTTTTTCCTCAGTCTTCCTAGTAACTGGGAGAGACTGAATGAAGCAGGTGAACCCAGTTCGTCAATGCCTGCCTGCAAAACTGATGCCTCTGCCAGAATTTTGGGTTTTATAATCATGGAAGAGTTTTCTAGATGTGAGGACTGCTGGCGACTGACAGGACCAACATGTCTTTATAGGGGAAATGTTTTTTAGCCAGTAACCTGGTAAGATTGAGAGGGCTTCAAACTAGGACTGATGCAGGAGGGAGATACCATTAGGAACAATGACGTCAAACCAAGGAATGGTATGGCACCATTTGAAGGTGCCAAGGATAATGGTGCTCTAGGGAGCACTGCAGTTTCAAGAGCACCTCTGAAATGCTTATATACCAATGGACACAGTATGAGGAATGAACAGGATCAACTGGAAGCTTTGTTCCTTTCCTAGAGTTATGATATCACTGGTATTAATGAGACTTAGTGGGACAAGTCCCACAGCTGGAGTGTAGGGATAAAGGGCTATTGGCTGTTCAGGAGGGAAAGGCGAGGCAGATGAAGTGGAGATGTTGTGCTGTATATAAGAGAGATTAGACTCTACAGACGTTCTTGTTATAGATGACATGGTAGACAGCCTCTGGGTGATGATAGCAAAGCAGATATCATCATGGGTGTCTGCTATATACCACCTACCTAGGATGAATGTATGGATGAGATATTCAACAGCCAATTAAGGGAAATCTGTGGATTGGTTCATCATCCTTATGGGAGAATTCAACTTCCTATAAACTGGGAATATCATACTACCATGACAAGCAAGTCTGAGAAATTCCAAAAACAGGTTGAAGATAACTTCCTGTCACAAGTACTGAATGAGCCAACTAGGAATGGTGCCCTCCTAGATCACAGAATCACAGAATAGTCTAGGTTAGAAGAGACCTCCAAGATCACCGAGTCCAACCTCTGACCTAACACTAAAAAATCTTCCACTAAACCATATCCCTAAGCCGTACATCTAAACATCTTTTAAAGACCTCCAGGGATGGGGACTCAACCACTTCCCTGGGCAGCCTACTCCAGTGACTAACAACCCATTCAGTAAAGAAGTTTTCCTAATATCCAAACTAAACCTCCCCTGGCGCAACTTTAGCCCATTCCCCCTCGTCCTGTCACCAGGCACGTGGGAGAATAGACCAACCGCCGCCTCGCTACAGCCTCCTTTCAGGTACCTGTAGAGTGCGATAGGATTGCCCCTGAGCCTCCTCTTCTCCAGGCTAAATAGTCCCGGCTCCCTCAGCCGCTCCTCGTAAGACTTGTTCTCCAGACCCTTCACCAGCTTTGTAGCCCTTCTCTGGACTCGCTAAAGCACCTCCATGTCCTTCTTCTAGTGAGGGGCCCAAAACTGAAAACAGTACTCGAGGTGTGGCCTCACCAGAGCCGAGTACAGGGGGACAATCACATCCCTGGACCTGCTGGCCACACTGTTTCTTATGCAAGCCAGGATGCTGTTGGCCTTCTTGGCCACCTGAGCACACTGCTGGCTCATATTCAGCCGACTATCATCCAATACTCCCAGGTCCTTCTCTGACAGGCAGCTTTCTAACCACACATCTCCCAGCCTGTAGCTCTGTTTGGGGTTGTTGTGCCCCAGGTGCAGGACGCGGCACTTGGCCTTGTTGAACTTCATACCATTGGCCTCGGCCCATCGGTCCAGCCTATCCAGATCCTCCTGCAGAGCCTTCCTACTCTCGAGCAGGACGACACACACACCTAACTTGGTGTCGTCTGCAAACTTACTGAGGGTGCACTCAATCCCCTCATCCAGATCATCAATGAAGATGTTAAAGAGGACTGGCCTCAGTACCGAGCCCTGGGGGACTCCACTAGTGAGCAGTCTCCAACTGGATTTGACTCCATTCACTAAGACTCTCTGGGGCCAGCCATCCAGCCAGCTCTTAACCCAACGAAGCGTACGCCAGTCCAAGCCATGAGCAGCCAGTTTCCTGAGGAGAATGCTGTGGGGAACGGTGTCAAATGCCTTACTGAAGTCAAGGCAGACCACATCCACAGCCTTTCCCTCATCCACTAAACGTGTCACCTTGTCATAGAAGGAGATCAGGTTCGTCAAGCAGGACCTGCCCTTCATAAACCCATGCTGACTAGGCCTGATCGCCTGCTTGCCCTGCAACTGCCACATGATGGTGCTCAAGATAATCTGCTCCATGAGCTTCCCTGACACTGAGGTCAAACTAATAGGCCTGTAGTTCCCTGGGTCTACCCTCTGGCCCTTCTTGTAGATGGGCATCACGTTTGCTATCCGCCAGTCAACTGGGACCTCCTCCGATAGCCAGGACTGCCGATAAATGATGGAAAGTGGCTTGGCCAGCTCTTCTGCCAGTTCTCTCAGTACCCTCGGGTGGATCCCATCTGGCCCCATTGACTTGCGTACATCCACATGCTGTAGCATGTCGCCAACCATTTCCTCGTGGATTGTGGGGGCCACATTCTGCTCCTCATCCCCTCCCCCAGCTCAGGGTACTGGGTGTCCAGAGAACAACTGGTTTTGCTGCTAAAGACTGAGGCAAAGAAGGCAAAGATCTGTTGTTTGAGAATAGGGAAGTCCTTGTGGGTGATGTGATGGTAGGTTACACTCATGGCTACAGCCATCTTGAAATAGTTGAGTTCAAAATTCTTGATGTGAAAAGAAAAAAAGGTCAGCAGGGTTGTCATCCTTGACTTTAAGAGAGAAAACTTTGCGTTTTTCAGGGATCTCATTAGCCGTGTCCTCTGGGAGTAGGCTCTAAAATTTTAGGGGTCCGTGAGAGTTTGTTGCTTTACAAACCCCCCTTTTAAAAGCCCAAGAGACAGCAATCCCATTGTAAAATAAGTCAAATAAGAAGGGCAGAAGACTACTGAGCAGGGAACTCGTCCTAGGACTAGGGCAGAAAAAGAAAATATTTGATGGTTTCAGGATGAATCCCTTGTTTGTTAAGTTCCCCCAAGAATGATACAAATGACAGTCCATTAGAAGAGCATGGTCCAATTGCCACTTATACCACATAGGATTTGCTTGTATCATGTATATTCTTAGCCCTGGAAATTAGAGATAAAAATTCATTTGCAATAAATATTCCCTACAGTCTGTGCTTTGCATAATTTGCTTTAACTTAGTCACACAATGCTTCTTGAAACATTTCACTTGGGAGTCAATTCTAGTCTTACACTCATTTAAGTATAAATTTCCCTGACATGCAGCCTACGGTTTCTTTTGCTTAACAGCATCCTTTTACCTTTAATCAAGCCTTGTTGCCAGCCTTGCTGCCAACCAGATAGTTCATACATCTCGTGTGATCTGTTTCAATCAAAAACTTTACTTTGCTGGATTTTTGTGAGATTATTACAAGCTTTCATTAAGCAGTCAAAGTGGATGTCAAATCAGCAAACACTATTCAGAATGGTTGTCATCTTGTATATACTATCAAGAAAATACAAACAGCAAATTAGGATGGAAGATGTAAGAGTTGAGAGAAAAGCACAGTGAGATCAAAACATCTAGTAGTCTTTCCAGCTGGCACTGAAGGTGTCAAGCAAGGTGAGTTGGATGGGAAACATGATTCTTGGGACACAGCTATTTTTGTTTATGCAGACTGCATGTTTTTGCTATGCAGAAAGTGATAGACATGCTGGTACTATTCCCTAGAATATGCTTTAGACAAAAATAACTTCTTCCTTCCTGCTCAAAGGAAAGATAGGGAAAAAGATATTATTTTTCCTTTCAAAAGGAAAAAAAAAAAAAATGCAATAACTACTCCCCAGATTAATGGCAAAAAATTCTGTATGTCAGAAATGAAAATGGCTCTTTTTGATCACTAAGCTATTTTGACTATGAAACTCAGCAGAAGTAAAGAATATTCTGCTGGGAGGGAA
Source organism: Nettapus auritus (assembly GCA_011076525.1). Classification (NCBI taxonomy): domain Eukaryota; kingdom Metazoa; phylum Chordata; class Aves; order Anseriformes; family Anatidae; genus Nettapus; species Nettapus auritus. Next base: position 105,281,809 of record CM021767.1, on the reverse strand, counting down.
TAACAAGGTTTGCTATGATCAAAAGGCTAGAAGTTAGAAGTTGGTATTCACTGAACTAGCATATGCCTGCTGATCAAGCATAATTTTATTATGCATACCATTTTCTATTGGATCAGCTCTGGGAAAATTTTCCTGTTGCCTTTTCTTATCTCTTGTGAATCTTTCCTGATGCCTAGCAATAATTTTAGAATTGATGCTTGATGATGTTCTCATAGAACAAGTAGATGTTTTTAAACAGTGAGTCAAAGTAAAAGGAAGTATTCTTTCTCCTGTCGCCTTCTTATTTCCTTATACAGATTCTACTAAGCAGCAGAAGCAGAAGGAAAAGGGTCTAAGAAGGGAGACAGCAGTGACCAAACAGGAAAACAGAAACAATACATCCATGATAACAAAAAGTGTCTTTTGCTAAACCAGTGAGTGGGAATGCCAGGCTCAGTGTTTCTGTAGAGTAAAAAAGGTCATTTTATTTCCTTGAAGTCTTCCTCTCAGAGAAAAGGAGCTAGAATGGAGAAAAGTAAAGTGACAGCCTTAAGTCTCCCTCTCTTTCATTTTTTCTCACACAAACACTTCCTTGATGATACACTTGCTCCTAAACTGATTCTTAAAAGGCAGAGGTCTTACAGAGCATTTATATATTACATTATTTGCTATAAAATATTTGTCTCAGCATAAAAAATATATAAAAAATCATTATTAATGACCAATTTAGTCAATATTTAATATATATTTTTCTGAAATATAAAATTATTGGTATAAAACAATAATTAACAGTCAGCATGCTGGAACTGCATCTTATTTAATGACACTTAAAACTAAATACCAGATGTCATACATTTCAATAAGTCTCAAGGCCAGGATCAGCTTGAGTGAAAATACAATAGAGTACATGCATCTAGGTAATGGAGTACATGCAGCACATGCATCTAGGCAATAGAGTACATGCAGCTTTAGATATCATCTAGATGAATTGTTTTAATTGTTAATACAGAGAGCATCATTCTAACAACAAAATAGAAAATGTAGATATGTAGAAATATAGATATATCTTCAAGGAAAGTGTGTTTGACATGGCAAGAGACTTAATATTTTTTCTATTTTCTCTTTTAGACATTTGTTATCCTATTCAATGAAAGAAAAGGTATACATGCTGAAAAACAAAAACAAAAAACAAAACAAAAAACACAGCAGGGTATGATTACTGCTTTTACAAGACCCCTTGGGGGAAAAAAAAATAAAAATAAAATAAAATTACTATATATATTCAGTCACACTGATTTTAAATTTTCAGTGATGATTTTTAATTTTCCAGTGCCACCATTGTCATCAATGACTGCTTGTGTTCACTTTGTTTTGGTAGGCATTTATGTTTCTCTAATCTATGACAGGTTCCATATATACGTAAGATGTTACATAATAGTTACGTTGATTCCCTAATACAGAAGAGCCTGTCAGTTGTGTCTTGTCCAGGACAACTCTTAACTTGATTTTTAACAGGACAATCAAATACAAAATGAGATATCAACAGAACTGATGATGACATTTAGCTTAAGAATATGAGACTTTCACTCTTAAGAAAATAAATGGCTTATTAATTTTCAGCTATTCTATAAATTTAGATATATGCATAGCTTCTGTATGTTTTACTTATTTTAATTAATGAGCAACTTCCTTTAAAATGCTCTGAAGCATTGAAACATACGGAAAACACAACTAGCCACCGCCACCACCAATAAACAACAAAAACACAGCCCTCCCATATCTTTCCTTCTTTTTTTTTTTTTTTTTTTTTTTTTTCTTTTTTCTTCCTGCTTTGAGACCGAAACAGGCATCCAGTTGAAGAGTAGGAAGCTTAGTATGAATGACTAAGCTGTTAACTTTGGCGTCTTCCTGTGACCAATGGGGAAAAAGGTAAAGGACACCATTGAGCTGACTTTGGCTGAGAGAAGTTGGGTTATTCAGAACTCTCAACAAGCTTTTCCCAAGAATAATTTTACTGAAGTTGGGATCTTGTTTTGAGTCACAAATTTTGTACCAAATGTACAAATGTACAAATTTGTACAAAAATGTACCATTTTTCTTCAGAGACTGCAGAAGAGCCTATGGAGTTAACTTTTCCAGTCTAGTCATTACCTCACTGCAAGCCCCAACATGAAAATAGGACCAAACCAACCAACCAACCAACCAACCAAAACAAAACAAAACAAAAACAAACAAACAAACAAACAACAACAACAACAACAAAAAACACAGAGACATGAATTACCTCACCAGACAAAATATTTTTTTGCAATGGAGAATTGTGAGATCAAATCCTGTTTTAAGTGAGTACTGCTGTCTGATAAAGTAAGGCAAGAAAGAAAAACTGAAATTATTTTAAACCCCCCAAAACAATTATAGAATTACTCTCTGAAAGGTCCTGACACACAAGATGTTTGAGCTATGGAAGAGCTTTTCTGCAAAGCCTTGTTCCCCTCTTCTCTTTCTCATTCTTCCTTCTGTTGGTAGACACCATGTGCATCTCCACAGCCTCAACTGGAATACATAATATGGCATCTTTTTGAAAGCTATGATTGTTAGCCCTATGGGTTGCTGTCTAGAAGTTTCAGGATAAAGCAAGAAAAAGACGGATTAGCTGAGATGATCTGTGATGGTTTCGTGTAGGCTTCTGTTCATCAGGTCCATGCCATGGTGTCAGGAAAGTCCTTGCAGGTCACTTTTAGATTCATATCTGCAAATGCTGAATACCAAGATTATACAACAAAATGCTATTATATGATATTCTTGAAGTGTTATTCCTTATGGGAAATCCTGTATTATTCACTGTATTTCTCCATTTAAATCTCACCAACTGCTTAATGACTTATATGGTTGAAAGAAAAGAAAACCTTGTTGACTGCAAAGAAAACCTTAAGGTTTTTCTGCAGCCAACAACTGAAGCTATTTCCACATGAACTACAGGGTTCCTTGATCTCTGCGTTTTCTAGCCCTGTCTTTTAACACCATGCCATTATGCAAGTCTCAACTTCTGTGGAACAAAGAATGCAATTTCTTCTATGATGTGCTCAAATCTCACATTCTCTTTACAATAAGAGAATGAGTTCTAAACTCAAAGTGGCAAAATACCAGTTCATTAGTTGCAGTCATAAATGTCTGAATCTACTTTCCCAAAAGACAGAGGGACGTCATACTAGGTAGAAATGAACAGAGGTCAGTATCTGCATATCCCAGAATAATGTTAATGGACAGTTACCAGTTGACAGAGCTCATAGTAATCCTCCAGAGGAATTAACTCCATTACCTGAGTGAACAGTGTCAGTAGACTAATCTTGTCCATTAACAATACTGCAATGGTTTGATATCTGGCAATCATAAAACCTCAGTGGGGAAGTGATTTCTGGCAAAAGGTGGCAGGTCAACAGTGACAGATCTCAATTACAGCAAAATGAAAGAACTTCAACAAAATTTAATGTATATGAATGTATGATAGAATGGGAAAAAAAAGGTTCCTCCTCTTAAATGCAAGATTTGTCTCTGTAATTCTAATGAATTAGCAACAAATCTGAGGTGTGTGCTTATTCCCCAACCAACACCATTTAAAATGAGATAAAGGGCATTGTAATGCTTAATAACCTCATCCGTAGTCCCCCTTGTGCACCTACAACACAAATTCTGAAACAAAAAAAGCTATCATTGAATGCAAGACTAACAGGGAACTTTATAATCCTATAAATACAGTAATCAGCAGGTTTACATGCTTATTTTGTTGGTATTAACAGAAAATATCTCTTCTAATATACCCTGTATGGAAAAATGAATAGATGTCCTGTGAATGTTTGTTGTTTTAAAAGCTTTGACATCTTGGGGGGGGGGGCAGGGACGGAGTGGGGAAGGAAAAGGAATAGAAAGGAAAAAAAAGCAATTAGTCTTCCTGTTCCACACAGCCTGGATGATCTCTTGGTCTGGGACAAATGCCACAAGTTATTTTATTTATATCTTTCTATAAAGATTACAGGAGTTTAGATTACAGAGGCTGCTCCTACAGTGTCTAGCATCAAAATCAGGTAGAGAATGAAACAACCTTTAAATATTTAATATTTCCACAGTATTTACAAACCTCAAGGAGAAGTGTTTGCTTAAAATGTACTTTGCAACATTCACATATAGCTGTAGAAAATAAATGTTTCTAAGCTAGAGGTATACATATAAAAATGCAGATACACCATTAGAAGCTTCAGCAAGCAATGTGTATTTTTTGCAAGACATTCACAGGTCTGTGAGACAACATGGTAATCTTAGCTCATCTGGTCTAATATTTTGCCTGCTTTAGGCTGCATAATTATCCGTATTTACTTTCTTTGGCAAGGTCTGATTGGCTGTGAAGATATACATGAAGACCTTAAGAAATTCAACACTATCCTTTTAAAAGGGCTACCCTCACTTTAAGAAGTGTTGTGATTGATGACCAGTTTGAACAAGGACAGCTTCACTGTCCATGTATAGGTTTGTTCTGCCTTTCTTTGTGCAGTCTGGGAACCTGTCAGAACTTGTATTTTCTCTCTCTGAAGACAATGACTTACTATAACCTTCTAGTCTCATTTCCAGTAAGCTAAATAAATACAGTGCTCTGATTTATCTATTTATTTATTTATTTATTTATTTATTTATTTTTCCCCAGCATTCCTATAAACCTTGTGTGCTTTTTTTGCTTTTTATTATTATAATAACATTTTATTATAATAAAATATTTCCAATATTTTATTGTCTTTTCAGAAAAGTGGTAAGAAGAGTGCAGAAAGTGTTTCTGAATTCCAGTAGCATATCCAAGGAAAAAGAAAAAAAAAAAAAGAGAGACATTTTTTGAGTTCTGTATACTACTCTACTGTTCAGACAGTCAAGAATCATGCTATTTTAGTGCTTTTGCACAGTTCTTAAGTTCTATTGTGTATGTTTTCTTATGGCCCTGCTTTGCAAGTTAGTTTCTCAATCTGTAAATATGTTCTACATTGCCTGTTCACAGATGTAGGACACAGAATTTGATTAATAAATTATTTTTCCGGAACTGTTTCGGTTTTCTAAGATTCATGTCTCCCCATCATTTGTCATTCATTTAGTGTTTTCATCTGAACATTTTACTGGCAGTGATTTTGTGTTTTCTTCTGGTTCACTGATTAAACATTCAACAAAGTTGGAAGTTACCATGGCTGTGGGATGTCAGTACAAATTCAAATTAGAATATACATTTCAATTATCATCAGCTTCCTGAGATGTGTCACCTGGTTTATAATCCGTTTAATGTTTACATTACTGATTTCAAATACTGCTAATCTTTATTCCAGAAAATATACAGGACTTTGTCACAAACACCTTACAAGAAGCTGTTTCATCAGTGTGCATCTATCATTATCAAATGTATGTATAATTTGAAATTGTATTGTTTGTTTAACAAGCCCTTTTTTCTGTAAAATTGTGGTGATTAACAGTGGCTATCTAATTATTTAATTCTTTATTAATTAAATTCCCTAGAAGTTCTTTTTTTTTTTTTTTTCTTTCCTTATTTTTACCTTTGACTCAAGCCAGGCTAGGTCACCTTGAATTACCTGGTTGTCTTGCTAAATTTTCTTTAACATTAAGAAACCATACTTCTTCTTCAAGTCCTGAATTTATTTTATTTTATTTTTATTTTTATATTTATCTTTATTTTATTTATTTTATTTCATATATTTTATATTTTATTTTATTTTCAGGATTAAACACTGGAAAAACAATAGTGGTAATATTCTCAACCAACTCCTACATGACTCTGTGATGTAACTTGTCCAGGTCATACAATTGTAAATATTTATCTCTACTGTATATCCTATAAGATTTTATTCACTGTCTATTATTTACTCACTCATGGCCTGCAGTTTGTTTCAGTAGTTCTTATATGATATGAGAATTATAATGCTACTTTGCAAAGCATAACATCCCCCCAAAACAGAATAAATTATTAAACATTTTGTTAGTGTGTCTCAGTAATAGACCTAATGTAGTTATTAACTTCATTTTGATTATTCTTACTATGATTATATGAAAAATATCTGAACATTTTTCTAATCTAATCTATAGATTTAATATAGATAATATTAGATTTAATATTAGTTTTAATCTAGTATAGATTTATATATGTCTATGAGACATATGAGACATGAGACATGAGAAAATGTCATGAACCCTTCCCCAAACAGCGTAATTTTCATTTTATTTTTAATAGTTTTTTACTTATTTGAGACATATCTGAAATTTAATATATATTAAATTTTCACTTTTTAATTTGAATATATTGTTTATTTCAAATTGTTAAATCCTTAGCACTTTAATCTAGAGAGGGTTTAAGAAAAGAGAATCTCTCTCTTTTTTTTTTTTTTTTTCTTGTTATTCTATAAAAGTCTTCTAAAAGATCTTCCAACTTGCCATCATGAATTTACACTTCTTTACTTTCCTAATAGCCAATATCAATTAAAAATTTATTCAGATTTCAGGAAAATTTGCCTCTGTGAGACATCACAGCTTCTTTTCTTTCCATAATACATTTAGAATCTGCCCTCTCTTTATTTATTTTAATTGTACTCCACTTGTGTTTACTGGTTTCTGGTCAACATATAGTTTAAAATATTTTTTAGAACAAGTTATTAAACAAACTTAATTTTATCATTAGGCATAATATCCTAAGTGTTAGAAAACTTATCAACAGTATGTACTTCGGAAACATCAGTATCTGAACAGGAAATCCAAGATATATATCTCAAGCCAAAATTCCCACAACAGCTCAATTCTTCCTTCTTAAAATTAAAGACAAATATTTGAATTCTATCTCAGTCTGTAAGATGAGACTGGCTTGTAAGAAACTCATCACTAGTGGTCTTTATAATCAGTATATTAACCTGACTCCTGTGATCTCTACAGTTCAACTTGGCTCTGCCAATCTCCTTGCCTGGCTAAGCTGGCTGGCTAAGTGTTGGCTGGCTAAGTTGTCATATCTTTCTTTTGAAGATTTTTTTTTCTTTTGAGATGGCTTCACAAATATTGTTTTTCCCTCCAAAATTATACAATTCCATGGTATATTTGTAATTGACACACTAGCAAATTCTGTCAGAAAGTATGTATTGCTTTTTTACTTGTAAATTCTAGTCTTTACTACTATTATAAAAAAAACCCTTTCAATGTTGAGAGTCTCCAGTTCATTTTAGTTTTTACTCACTATTATGCATCTTATCTTTAAACTTATATATTAATGCGACATCCACATGAATTTTTTAAAGACTTACTTCTGCGAATGGGAAGTGAAGTACTTCCAAGCAGATTATGCATAGTTTCCTCTCTTTCAGATCCTTTGTAAGGTCCCTGCTGCCCCCTCTAAGCTTTAGTTCTGCTTGATTGTGGGGCACTTATAACTGCATGAATGCTTTCCAAAAATATTTGAAAGTACCATTCAGACTTCACTGTGGAAGTGATTCTTGAGATGAAGAGACCTAAAGAGAATTGGTTGAATTGGTTGGTCAAAGGGGTAGCTGTACTGAATATTGCTCATTGATGTCAGGACTAAAAAATAAAATTTAACCCTACTAAAACACTTTTTTTTTTTTTTTCTTTTTCCCTAGGAAGCTGATATTTTAAATAGTTGCCATAATGCACTTATAATTTAATTTCAGATATGAGGAATTTCCACAGCAGAAAATCAGAAATAAAATAAATTATTTAAACGTCCATAAAATCCTAATTAGTCCTACAGGTGCCAGAACTTCACCCATCTAAATTGAGATTTGAAACTGATAGGTTTACTAATCTGGGTTTGTAAAATGCAGCACAAATTGTATATCATTCTCTTTATTGTAAATTTAGAAAGATCATTTTAATCCCATGGGATTTACCTTGTGTAGTGAAAATTACTTGAGAGTTTATGAAATAAAATCAGTTTCTCATAAAAACTAGATCTGTCCTCTTTTACTTAAATTTTTCAAATATATCTATACTTTTCAGCTCCTCCCCCTTCTTCCCATTTTTATCTTCAGAAACACAAAATAGCAATTACTAACATACTTAAAAAAAAAAAGTACAAGGAAGGTTTCTCTGAAGTTGTTACAGACAGTATATGAATTATTTTAAACCAGCTATGTAAGAAACAAGAAGATCTTCCTGTTCCAGTTCCCAGAATTAATGAACACCTTTGGTCTCCACTGTGCAGTTCTTGGAGAAACTGAGATTTGCATGTATATTTATAATAGAAAGACAAAAGGAAAATACTGTCTTTTATGACAGAGAATTAGCTATTATTTTAGTGGAACCAGCTTTTAGCCTGAATCCTACCTAAAGCTACAATTGTACAATAAATGAAGCAGGTAACAATTGTTCCTTAACTCTGTGGCAAACTGGCTTAGTTCAGTTCTTGCTCACTTCACCATATCAGATGATACATCCAAAATGCCTTTTGGGAACAGTTCCTAAGTAGTGCTGTCCCCTGAACTATATGTGGTCTCTGGGAAAGTCCTGGCAAAAGTTAAAGCAGCATAAAAAGGCACATTAACCATTCAGCCATATGGACAGTTGTGAGCTAATTCTCTCCAGCTAAAGTGTCCGTTTCACTTCACTAGCAGGCAAGTCAAATTTCAACATGACTTATGAGTTAAAGTCAAGATTACTGTGTATCAAAGATAATGTTTCACAATTCTTAAAATGAATTAAGAATCTATCCAAAATGTCGACAACGATTCTACACTTTTAGTTTTGACTCCCCAGACCAGGAAAGAATCCAACAGAGCAGATTAATTTTACCTAACTTAAATAACATAGCATCTATATCTGAACTACTTGTCTTTTTTAATGGTACAAAGATAGAGGTACAACGAAACAGTGCAGTTTTTCTGGACCCATTTTAGACATCTATGTTATGATGAGAATAATTTTAGGATGTGCCTATTTCTTTTGCTTTACTGTAGTGGGAACCCCAGACAACTGTCTAAAATGTAGACATTAACATTTGTTCAGATGACTTCTACTCAAAGAGTCTTGATTTTTTTTTTATTTTTTTTTTTCCCTGTAGTCTGAGTTACAACTCAGGATAAAGTATTCTGAAGATGGTCAAAAAATCTGCAGTTGTCCTATGTCACTTGCACAATCAGATCATTTATCAAGTTCCAAAGAACAATATGTTGATTCACTGAGAAAGCTCAGTTTAAACAGAAGATTAAGTATCATTTTCTGAGACAGAGTCAGTAGCCAAGGGCAGCTATCTCAAGGAAACATGGTTTTCTCTGCAGCACACTGCAGCTATTTTTTCACCTCTGATATTTAGAATCACGTTAAGAAGAAAGAGTGCTTCTCAAAAAGTTATTCAACTGTCCAAAAATTTAATGGAAAAATTTCTTGTGGGCATTATAACAATACATATTGTTGAGAAAGGTCTTAATGAAGAGAGAGTAGCCATTAAAGGCCAACATAAGGACGGTATTTAATACATACGTAATGACATCAAAGTAAAAAGAAAAAATAATAATTATTGGGCTATAATGGATTATAGGATAAAGTTGTTGATAGACTAGTAACAAAAATGAAGAAAATACCGTTGAGAGTTAGAGTTGTGCAGAACCAAGGAGAAAGATGGGATGATTATGGTTTTATGGTTTGATTTTTGGGTAGTCCTGTGTAGAGCCACATATTGGTCCCTTCTAACTCAGGTTATTCTATGATTCTTTGAATCTGTGATTACATTGGTTGCTGAATTAGTAGATGTCTTGAGCAATCAAGTTGGATCTCAAGAGGTCCCTTCCAATCTGAATGATTCTCATATCCTCTCTTTCTGTCTCTTCCATTTTTTTCTTCAGGGCCATAAGATTGTTAAATATTTAAAAAAAAAAAAAAATATTTAAAAAAAAAAAAAAAAAAGGATTTAACTGTATAATTATTAAAATATTCTTAAACTAAACTTTTAACCTAATCGCATCTGTTCCTTAATTAAATATTGCCAGAAACAAAGGCTGCACGCCTGAATGGTGATAGCAGATCACACGTTCCCCTGGCATGCCATGAAATTAAGAGGAAGTTCTACTTGGAATAATCTCTTCTGTTTCATTTTGCAAGACACAGCAAGAGTTGACAATAACTTATGTCACTGCAGGTCAGTGCCTACAAGGTTTGAAAAAGCCTTTGACATGAACTCTTTCATCAATGATCTGAGTACTTTTGCTCTATTGTAGCACCGTATTTTTTAATCCATCATGTAAAGCACAGAATCAATGTTATCTTTAGTCTGTATCTACTTGACATTCCAATGGAAACTTTTACTTTAAAGTATATTTTCATCGTATCACCCTGTATAACCTCATATTTAGTGAAGAAAATGCAAATTTAATAAATGGATTTTGGCAGTGCTTGTAGACATATGATTCAAGTATATTAAATTACTTGTGGGTAATTTGAGAACATAGGATATTGTAATACACCGTATAAATATGATTAGTTTAACCTAGAGAACCTCATTAATAATACACGCTAAGTGCTTTTCCTGCCTTTATCGACTGAATTGAACATTTGATGGGTTTTCTAATGTCATAATTGTGGTTTTAAATATGGTTAGGCTTTCTCAGTGTTCTAAGCTAAATATATATAAAAAAAATATAACCCTATGAAATAAAATAATTCTGTTACATATATGTATTTATTTGTAATTCTGTTGTGCATCTGTCAAAGCTTATGAATAAGTCTGTACATTAAGACCTAACTAAATATTTCATAACAGCTACACAGATTATTTTAGATACCTTCAGATTCATTGCACAAAAGTAGTATGCTTCTCTGAAGTATTGTGCAAGGCAGTCATTTTCTGACTCTTCTACAAATTAAATTTGAAAAATCTTTCCTTCTGTACCAAGTTAATCAAGCTAAAAATATACTGTTTAAGGAGCTTGAAATTTAGTGACAGAAAATGAGAGTCCTAAATATTTGTGACTTTCAGCAGGGTTATGAATCAAATATGCTAGCATAAAAAGTGATGTTGACTTATGAAAAGAAATTCAAGAATTTGCTGTGATAATTTAAGAAAAATAAATTCTGCTCTTTCAAAAGGAGCTCAATACTTCAGTAGAAGTAATCTTTTTCATTTGCTTTTTGAACTGTATTTAATGGAAGCTTCCACAAAGTCATGTATTTTAAGATGAAGATTAACCACTATAGCAATGTGTTTTGAATTATGTCTGAATTCAGCCTACAGTGTTTCAAGAAGAGCTTCCTGCAGTTGTGGAAATTGTTTTTCTCTGTTCCATATGTGGATACCACCAAGAGAAAGAACTTGTCTGACCTCATTCTGGTTTTGCATTGTTGCTGTTTATTTATTTAATTATTTATTTTAACTGCTTATCTCCAAGGAGTGATACTCCACAGCCTCTCTGGGCAACTGTGGAGTCTCCCTCCTTGGAGATCTTTAAAAACCATCTGGATCTGATCCTGGGCAGCCTGCTCAAGGTATCCCAGCTTAAGCAAGTTTGAACCAGATGAACTCCAGAGGTTCCTTCTAACCTTAATCGTTCCATGATTCTGTGATTCTGTGATACAATCTTCCACAATGACTTAAATATTACAAACTCAGAGGGGATTGCCAGGCATGTTAAAAATGCATAACACTAAAACAGGGGAAAAGGAGATTTTACAGGTCTGAGCAACAGGGAAATAAAATAATTACAGCTAATTAAAGTCCTCAGGCAAGAAAGTGAAGAATTCTTGAAGACTATTTTTTTCCATAGAGTCTAGCCTGGTGTTTGAGTGACCATTAAGAAGACAGGGGGAACAAAAGAAGGACATCAAATGACAGGTTGTCTGTAAAGATAATTATTGCAATTAATATTGCAATATTAATATTGCAAAACTCATAGAATCATAGAATGATTTGGATTGGAAGGGACCTTAAAGATCACTTAATTCCAACATCCCTGCCTGGGGCAGGGATACCATCCCCTAGACCAGGTTGCTTAAAGTCCTATCCAGTCTGTCCTGAAACAATTCTAGGAATGGGTGCATCCATAACTTCTCTGGGCAACCTTCTCTGGACAAACATCAGTTCCAGACCTTCATAATAAAGAATTTCTTCCTTATATCTAAAATAAATCTTCCCTCTTTTAGTTTAAAATCTTTGCTCTCTCACTAAACTTCCTGATTCTCACAAGGGTATTTAACAGTGCTTAGATAACAGAATCACAAAGAAGATGAAGAAAAAAAAAAAATCTGGATTTGATTGATGGGCCATTTGGTGGATAAGGAATTGGCTGGATGGTCACACTCAAAGAGCTGAAGTCAACAATCTGATGTCTGTGTAGAGACCAGAGATGAGTGATGTGTATTTTAGAACTGGTATTATATTTTGTCGGTGACATGGACAGTGAGACTGAGTGCACCCTCACCAAGGGGAGGGGAGGGGAGGGGAGCTATTTTGTCTCAAATTACTATTATTGTTAACTTATAAGTCAACAATACAATAGCTTTTTCTTTATTTCTTTCTTTTTCCTTTCAGAGTTTTTGCCCTGTGTTGTTTACCAGTTCAAACTAAATTGATTAAACAAGTGTTAAATTGTTCACAGTAATACATCATATTAAGAAGTCACAATGCATAATTTTCTAGATGCAAAACCTATTTGTAAAAATAAATTCTATGTTTATGCTAATGCAAGTCCTGTATCTAATTTCCTCTTCTAAAAGTTTACCCCTAAAATCTTAAAATATGAAGTAGCTGTCTAACTGAAGCATACATAAAAATCAGCTGTTAAGCACAATGAAATATTCATTTAAAAATCCAAACTGAAAAAAAAAAAAAAAAAAAGAAAGAAAAAGAAAAGAAAAACATATTATGTTGTCTTAAATTCTATTTTATTACATTAAAGATATGTTAATACTTCCATTTATTTTCAAGGTGCTTTACCAGCATTAAGGTAAATATGTAATATTTTTTTTTCCTCTCATATAGAAAATGAAACCAAGACAAACAGAGGCACTTAAATACCTTGCACAAAACACAGTGTGCCAAAGCCAGGATTAGAACTAAAAATTCCTGACAGTCATCAGAACATTTTTCAAACTTTCAAATTCAATTTGCCAGTCAAGTACAACACCTTCAAGTCACTGCTGGTGTTTATTTCAATTTTAAAGAAAAAATTGGATATATAGCTGTAGCACATAAGGCCAAAATTCAGCTTTGTTTACAGTGATGTCCACATCACTCTTAAAGATAAGAATCTGAAACTCAAAACCTTGTTTGAAGCTTATCAAATGATATATCTTACAACAAGCTCTAGTGATGCCAGACATTTATCTAACTGTAATACCATAGAATTACAGAATCATTAAGGTTGGAAAAGACATCCAAGATCACCTAGTCCACCATCCCCCTACCACCAACATCACCCACTAAATGATGTCCCTATGTAACACATCCAACCATATTCCTTAAATATCCCCAGGGATGGTCACTCTACCACCTCCCTTGGCAACCCATTCCAATGCCTGACCACCCTTTCTGAGAAGAAATGTCTCCTGATTTCCAACCTATTCCCCTCCCCATCACACACACACACCCCTTCCCTCCCACCCCCCCCCCTCCCAACACAACTTGAGGCCATTCCCTCTACTCCTATCACTAGTTATCTGTGAGAAGAGGCCAAACCCCAGCTTCCCACACCTTCCTTTCAGGTAGTTGTAGAGAGCAATAATGTCTCCCCTGAGCCTCCCCTTCTTCAGACTAAACAACTCCAGTTCTCTCAGCCACTCCTCATAGGACTTGTGTTCCTGGCCCTTCACCAGCTTTGTAGCCCTTCTCTGCACATGCTCCAGGGCCTTGATGTCCTTCTTGTAGTGAGGTACCCAAAGCTGAACACAGTACTGAGGTGTGGCCTCACCAGAGCGGAATGCAAGGGGACAGTCTCATCCTTGGTCCTTCTGGCTACACTGTTCCTGATACAAGCCAGGATGTCACTGGTCTTATCAACCATCTGGGCACACTGCCAGTTCATGTTCAGGTGAGCATCAACTAATACCCCCACCACACAGGAGCAGGTGACCTGGCAGGAGTTGCTGCCCGTGGTGGATCAAGGTTGGAGCAGTTTGCTCCCGAGGGATGGACCCTGTAGTACGGACCTATATCTGGAGCAGTTCTTGAAGAGCTGCTGCCTGTGGGAAGCCCACGCCGGATCAGTTCAGCAAGGACTGCATCCCATGAGAGGGACCCCACAGCACAGGGGACGAGAGTGACCAAGAAGGAGCGGCAGAGAAGAAGCTCTATAGACTGACCATAACCCCATTCCCCTGCACTGCTCAGGGGGAGGAGGTGGAAGAGGGTGGATGGGGGGGGAAGGTGCTTTTGGTTTCTTTCCTTTGTTTCTCACTTCTCTAGCTTGTTAGTAATAGGCAATAAATCTTACTGTCTCCCTATGCTGAGTCTGTTTTGCCCGTCACAATAACTACTACAAAATCTCCCTGTCCTTACCTCAACCCTTGAGCCCTTTTCATCGTATTTTCCCCCCATTCCTCTTTGAGGAGCGGGAGTGAGAAAGCAGTTGTGATGGAGCTCAGCAGCCCACCCGAGCAAAACCACCACAGAGTTGAACAATTTCTCCATGTAGAGAAGGACAACATAGAACAAGATTTTGAGCTTTTAGTTTCCATACCTCAGGTCCTACCAACTTCATTATTAGTTATCCTGTCAAGAACTTGAAAGAAAGAAAGAAAGAAAGAAAGAAAGAAAGAAAGAAAGAAAGAA
>CM021767.1:105211958-105267023 GCA_011076525.1 Nettapus auritus | reverse complement strand
AGAAAGAAAGAAAGAAAGAAAGAAAGAAAGAAAGAAAGAAAGAAAGAGAAGGAAAGAAAGATAAAGAAAACATTCAATAATGGCAAATGAAACATTTTTATTTGCTTATTTAATCAGCTGTTACATTTCATTTATCTTAAGTAATTTACAGAAGACATGAAGAACATTTTGTGAAAAATAAGAAAAGGAAAACAATCCTTATTTTCTAATTTAAGTTTCAGTTTAGAGAAAAGATCACAATTCAGTAAAAGCTTGACTTTATGTGAAAAATGCTGACTAGTTTTAAACTCAGTCAAACTCTTGAGTTCTGTTGAGAATATAGCCACTTACATAAGTGGAATGTTAAACAGGGTAAAGATCTGTATACAAAAACAGTGGATACTGATGCAGAGGCAGTGGATTTACTCTCAAAAGTAATTTAACATAATCTTTGACCTGTTACTCATTGAGCCCTTGTTCAATATAATTTATGAATGTCAGTCCCGTTAGAGACTCCATCCCCCACTAAAAAAAACGGATACTTTATTCCCACACTTCCTTTCTGGATCAGTTGTCAAGGCACGAGAGGACCTTCCTTGTTATCCCATAACAATTTTGTCTCTTTAAAAGATTTGGTGAGCAACTTTGCTGAATATCTGTTAAGCATCCAAGCAAATTACTGTCTTTGTAACTGTGTAGCTGTTTCTGTAATCTAAAGAGTTGAAATTTTCCCACTATATATTTATACATTTACTCACTTATCCTATTTATTATTTACATTTACCTGTCACATATAAAGTTTGTTATTGAGCTATAGTTCCCTGGATCCTCCATGAATCCTGTTTAAAAATTAATGTGGAATAAAAACCATGCTATGTAATAATGGGTTCATCATCCCCAGTAAATCTGTTGTAAAGCACTGTGCTTGGATCAGTAGTTGTCAATCAGGAGGGGAAGTCCTGGCATTCATTGTTTTCTGGCTTTGGATGATTTTTTAAGTTGCTGTTTTCCAACTGCCTCTTTCCCTTCCTTATGTTTTCTTAAATGTTTTCATTAATGTTTTTGTTTGTTTGTTTGTTTTTCATCTCAAAAACTTTAGCTACCCTGGCTTCAACTTTTAACACTGACCACTGATTCATGATTTCTCATCATAAATCTTTACGCATCTAACCGAGAGCTAACCCCTTAGCTGTTTTCTCAGAAACCTGAACAAAGGCTTCTCAATGATACTATATCAGAAGTAGGCATTGATTACAGACAGTTGAGGACACAGCTAGGAGAAGAGTCATGTAAGGGAAGGAATAATACTGCATACAGCAGAGGAGCTGGAAGCTCTGGACTGGAATAGGGACATTGAAACAGGGAGATCACCAGCTGGTATGGCTACCTACAACTCTTTTTTGAGGTTCTAATTTGTTAATCTCTTTGTTCTTCCTTTGTCTCATCTGGGGAATTTCTAGTCTTCAAATCTTTTCATTGTGGATGAGCAGCTTCCCCTCATTTTGGCAAACCTCTTCAGAATGCTAACTGCTTGGTCAAAAAGTTATTTCAAAATGAAAACGTCTTCACTGTGCCCATTCTAATGGAAGGGGCTTGTTTGAGGTGTGCCATTAGAGTTGTATGTATAGACATCCCCTGTCACAGAGAGTTTCACAGAGACAGTTTCATAATGTCAGGTAAAACGCATATACTGGAGATGGACACACATATCACCACACCCTTCATAAACAAGTGGGAGAGAGTATCTTGGTAGTAACTCCTGAAATGTTCAGAGAAAAAATGGTGGGAAAGAGGTGTTAACTCAATCCTGAGGGGAAGATAGTAAAATAAATGAATATTTGTTATTATCTGGACAATAACATCAACTCTGTATTTTATTCAGCTAATACAATTGATAGAAATAAAGAGCTTGTTTAATACAGGTAATGTCTGCAAGACATAAATTATAATGACATAGCAGAATGGGTATACTTTACCAAAGCAATAATAATTAACATTACTATGCTAATTGGAACTTTTAAATTATACTAATTTATTGGTATAAAGATGGTCTTTGGGTCATAATTCATAAGACAGAGCTTTCTAAGAATCTCAACTACAAGAATATTTGCTAAGGGTCTTTCATTACTGATAAAAAGACTTGGTAATGTAATCCTTAAGTACTCATACAATATTTGGGTAACATGAGGTCATGTATTTGGGCAAACAATTCTAAATATCAAAGATAAGAAATAAGTTTGACAATAGCTAAATAGCTTTATGAACATGACCTTGAGCTTCATATTCAACAGTCATAGTGGGACAGCAGAATTTGAAATATCAGAGCAAGAAAACAGTACGCCTTCTATATTCAACCAAAAAGGCCTTCCAGCATGTTCTTCTGTACTCAACATCATACTTCCTGATGTTTCCCAGTGGTGGATGACAGCTCCATGATGTCAAGATACAATACTTGTTCAGTAACACCAAGACAGAGTGGTTGGGGTTTACACATCACTTATGTCATTTATTTTATATTTACATTATATCAAAAAAACAGATTCTAACTTTGATTACAATGCACAACTGTCATAATTTCTGCAAAAATGTGTGATAATTTATAAAGGTGGACTACATTGTCTTGCTCACCTACCATCACAAAAACTGTAACCTGATATTGCTGAATTACTGATGCACTTTTCTAATTTGGAAATTTTTGTATTACAGAAAATATCTTTAGCATAATTTACATTTTTATAACATGATAATTTTCATGATATTAACATTCTGATAATAATACAGAAATGTATATATATTTAGAACTAATTTTTTATTATGATTCATGAACGAAACAAAGCAATAAATGAACTAATGTTACAAAGGCTGTTCTCAGATCAAGATATATGTATCTTTCATTAAAATAAAATAACCCATAAAAACATTTTATCTAGCAAATTAAGCTTGGAATGATGCCATACTGTAAAACAACAAAACAAACAAACAAAACACAATCATTTAAATTTATGAAATTTATTTTAGATTTAAAAAGTAACAAAAATAATAATATTTTAACATAAATGCTGATATTTTAATGGAGAATGAAGGAAAAAAACTGTGGTAATTTTTCTTAATGAGATAAATATGCTAAATCACAGTGCTGTAGCAATCCAGTGCAGTCAGACAATGGCAGTGAATTAGCTCACTTGAAATAAAAAGCATACAAGTCCTCAAGGATGGCAGAACAATTTAATGCTGTATAGGATTAGCTTTCTAAGAGAACACTGTGGAGGTCCTGAGGGTCTCATAGCTCACTTATTCCAAACTTTTAATATCCTCATTTAAATTTCCTCAGACTTAATAATAAGCCCTAAAGTCAGAATTTGCTATTTAGGGAAAATATAAATACAACAATTACCAGCTCAGTACTACCCTCAAACACAATGATCATGCATACAGTCATCCTGCTGGGTCCACTAGGAATTTGCAAGAAGTCTGGAGGAGTTTTCACACATTCTTATACTGCTGTGTGGATGAATACAGTTACATATGAGGAAACTGTCCAGATTAGTATGCTCTTGAGGTAAGGTACTGCACCATTACAAGAATGTCTTCTACAAACTGAATCTGAGTTCTATCCAGGCAGCTTTAAGCACAGTTATAGGAATGATACCCGCTCTAACAAAAAAACGTCTAACCTAAAAGTATATAGAGTAATATGTACTCTGTGTTTAAAACCAGCTCTTGGTTAATATCTGTTTTAATATTACTTTCTCTAAAACATATCCAAAATATTCTATGTCCATTTTAAATCAATGTAAACACCTACGGAGGCTACAAGATAATGGAGAAAGATTGGAACATTTTGCCTGTTAGTGGCTTAGTGTAGCATACCTCACTCACAAGGTCAAATATTTAAAGTGAGATACAAGAACTAGGTCTTCTACATTTAAGAACTGGAATCAAAGTCACGACTAACCCCATAAGGTACATTAAATTAAGCAGTAGAAGAGTAGAGAGAGTTATTTTCAGTATCAGACAAATGTGAAAAAAGATATGACAGAATAAAGCTATGGCTTGATAATTAATCCTGGACATATGATGAGACCATCAATTTGTGGACAGCTGAGACTGTTTAATAGCATTGGTACATGAGTGTTACAAATAGGAACCAATGGACTGGTAAGAAGGTAGAAAAGTTCATTTTGTGAGAATGCAACACAGATGCTGCTTTGCATGTTGCTTTCCATTGTATTCAGCTGTTCTTGCTTGCCCTGTGGGCTTTGGTATGCCAGACCATTTTAACTGTCTCCTTTGGCTGCTCTGATCCTCAGATCAACCACTAACCCCCATAAAATGAGTGATCTACCCCAAAGTGGGACTAGGCCACAGCTGCACTGCAATATGGTAATGACTATATGACATTTTTATCTTCTGCCTTGGGTAGCCATGTCAGTGACAGCAGCTGCATCCACCATTGGCATGGCTGGAGGAAGAATCTTACACTATGCTTTTTTAGAGCCAGTGACACACATGCAGATTGATTTACAGTATCCCAAACTGCATGACTTGTATTGTTAAAAAAAAAAAAAAAAAAAAAAAAAAAAAAAGTGAAAATGAAGCTGAACTACACTCTTTTTCTCCAGTGTCTGGATCATTAGAATAATAATGCCTCATGACACAGAGTACCATGCAAAATATGGGGAAACTACAAGGAGTACGAGAACTGAGCAATAAGAAACATGATACTTACTCAGACAAGAAAATAGTAAATGGCTAGTATAATAATAAGTTACCATCAAGAAGAATACTACATGATGCATTTGGAAATATGCAACCCTCAATTTCCTTTGCTCTGCTTACAGTCAGTTCAAGAACTGAAAAATGACTTGGAGAATTAGCAACTCCTGTTCTTAACTCAAGTTGCCTTTCAGTAATGACATATATATCAGCATAGCTCATGTGAATCTCCCAGCTGTGTTGACAATACTGATGACACAGATATCTACATGCGTCAGCAGCTAAAAGGGATGTTACTCCATTAGAATGTTTCTCATCTCTGTGTATGGCTACTACCACTGCCAGATGGCCTAGAAAAATACATGATGCCCCAGTCCACACCTCCTTTCTAGAATACGACAGACTAACAAATCTGTATATTCATGGTGTTAAGCCAGACAAGACTAATGGAACCATTGTGCCATTGGTACTTGGCAGATTACTTATATTCTTATTACCATGGCTCATAAAGTCCAAAAAGGCAACCTCATCTATCATGGGAACATCTTTAGTTACCACCTAAGGAGATACCAGATGGCCAGGGAATAAGTTTTTCATGGAGGAAAGGACTTAAATCACTCTTATTTACATGGAGTCTAATTTTGCTTTATATTTGCAAAAGCAAAGGGAACATGTAAAAAAAGAATGGGATCAGGAGTCCATGTGAAGCCGTGGTCACTACCTGTGCCAGCCAGAGTTAATTCACTCATCTGTAGGAACCAAAAGTATAAAATTATTAAAACATTACAGATAGAATATTTTATGTAAATTTTTGTCAGCTATTTGCATGTATTGGGATATTTCATAAATAGCATGTGGAAGACATTAAGAAATGTCCCTATCTCCTTTCTTCCTTTATTTCTTCCTCCTGAAGTCATTAAAATCTCACCATTCAGCCCCTGGCAGCCCTTGGCTTGAAGCTTCTGCCTGTAGATAGGAATCAATTTTCAGCAGTATTTTAAAACCCAGCCCTGCTGCCTTTGCAATCCAAAAACTCCATTTGGCAGCTCTGGAGTTTGTTTTTCAAGCTCCGGTCTTTGTGTCATTGATATTACCTTACTTTGAAGGCCCCAAAAATGTAATTACATTTTTACAGTGAAAAATGAACCATAAAAGTCTCTATTAAAACCAGAATACACCATATAAAATGGATATCAAAACAGATTAAATTCATTCAGAACCATTTATGATTTGTAATGTAGCGGGTGGCGAGATGCTGGTTAGCTTCCATTTAATGTTCTGCATTTGGTAATAGCAGGTGTATTATTGATGAATGGACATCAATAAAGAGCATGACTTTCAGACCATGGTTATGCCAATGAAAGGGGTTGTTTGGGAGCTACTTGACATGCAGTGAACAGCCTCTCTTGTGGAAGTTACATGTGGGCTGCAAAAGCTATGCAAAGGTACTGCAAAAGCAGAAATAGATCTGAATCTGCAATCTATATTTCCATTACTTAGTAGATTTAGTTACAACTAAAGAAAAAAAAAAAAAAAAAAAAAAAAGGTGGATACAAAACAATACAATAGCCTTATGAGTTCAACAGAGACTCATAAGTCATATGGTTATGAAGCAAAGTTGCTATGAAATGTCCTATTGGCAATGCAAATCCATGTATGTTCAATCTGCTACCTCCTCTCCCCCTTCTACCTATTTTTGACTGACTATAGCTTGTTATCTTCTCAGATGATCTGAAAAGTCATACTCTTTGGCCTCATATCTTTTTTTCTTTTTTTTTTAACAATAAATAATGTGGTCACTACTCTCTCCCCATCAGACACTGTCAGACGCTGTAGGAAAATGGAGTAGCTTAAGGCAGCTCAATAAATGTACATTGGGATAGAATTTAGCTGAAAATGATTTAGGATCATGGATATGGATTCCTTTTCAGTTATTCTGAACTAGAATTCTCTGGAAAAAAAAAATAAAAAAATAAAAAGAATTGGTGATTGCCATCGTATTGTGGTGGTATTTTTGATTTGGTAATACGTGCCTTCAGACTATAAAAAGCAGACTACAGGAGCATTGATATGACTGGAGAAAGAGCAGCAAATGCAGCAACAATAACAGCCACTACAAGGAAAGAATGGATCAATAAAAGTTAGAGAGGCAGCAAATAGATCCTCAGGTAAGCTGATGAACCTTTACCGGTGAAAATGTTATCTACTGAAAAAAAATAAATTTTGAGTTAATGAAAGCTATTTGTAGATTAGTTAAATTCTTTATGATTCCTTTTGGAAACATGTTTTTTTGGAAACATTTCAATACTGACTCTTAATCATACTGAATTCTCTGTGCAGAATATTTCTTCTTGAATAATTATTCCTTTTATAATTCATTGCCACTTTTCACCCTAGACAATCATCAAGACCTACTCTTTAAACAAAAAAATGAGAAGATTGAATATGGGACACGTCTTTTACTTTTAGTGGTTGTGTCAAGGCTGCAATGTTTGTGGAAGAGTGTCTTGAAAATTTACCAAATTTCAGGTTGCATTCTTAAGTGCTCTGAGTGAAGCCTTATTAAAAATCTGATCCTTTGGACAAACTTCACTTTGCAAAAAAAAAAAATATTTAAAATTGTTTCAGATTGCTCATTTCTGTATGAAATGGGGTGAGAGAGAGAGAGATTAGAATCCTCCAAAATTATATTATTCTCCATAACGAATCTCCAAAACAAAGTTACATTCAACGTAGTCAGTCAGTAAGTCTGAAAAGATTTTCACAAACACCACTGATTTGTTCTCAAAAAGTTTATCGTAATTCATGTGTAATTACATCATACTCCTTTAACATTCCTTAGTTTCCTTGACATTGTCACCCCCATTTTAGCAAAGCAATGACTGTTCTTAATGGCATTATTTTAAAAATATCTTTCTTTAATCAATTTATGAGAAACAGGTATCTCTGTTCTCATATCATAACATAGTTCTCTATGACTGTAAATCCTAAAGTAAACCTTAAATCCTAAGATTGCCATTCTTTTCCATTCAAGAATCATGATAGATCAATATTAAAATTATAATTAAAAGTAATAAATAAATAAATACACATTTTTACTGCTATGCATTTAGAGAAAAAATTGTGTTTGAATTGTTCTTGAAATTCAGAAGTCTACACATTTAAATGTTTATAATATAAAATTGATATTTTCAAGTAAATCCCATGTTCGTAAAACAGCTTGATGTCAAACATGAACTACGTATCTTTTAGTAAGCTCAGTAAGAGTACTGATGTTTTATTTCTTTCTTGCTTATTCAGATTTACTGTTTGTGTGCATCAGAGACAAATTGTTCCCCTCAAAGGGAACAATTAGCCAACTGGTGGATTGTATACCATTATAATTTACTTTTAACATACAAGCACAAAAACACACCTATTAAACAGAATATATTTTTCCTCAAGGGAAAAAAAAAAAAAAAAAAAAAAAAAAAAATACCTTCAACAGGAAAAGTTCAAGGTACTACAGCTAAAATTTGTAGAATGTAAGATTTTGGCTTGCAATATTGCTATAACTATGGACTGAAGAACAACTGGTGATATTTTGAGGCTTGAAGCTCTCAGTAAATAACAGTGATTGAAAGTTCTTCCTCCCCAGCTCCTATTCCATCATTTTGCTGTTAGCTTTCCAAGCAACTCTAATCTCCTGAAACAAAACTCAAAGCATGCAATTTTTCAAACCCTCACTTGTCCTAATTCTTTTTTTTTCCTCATATGAGTGAAATCACGTGGTCCAGCAACGATATTCATCCTGGCCTAAGCATTTCCAGCAGAATAATTCAGCTAAATTGCATTTTGTTAATGTACATACATTCTGAGAAGGACAAAGCATCAAAATTTGTAGAAATTTTCTGATTTAAACATGTCTGTCATTTACTATTCACCACACACAGTAATGGAAAAAAAGGTTAATTTGCTTTTTTTTTTTTTTTTTCAAATTATATATAAAATCCTAAGGGACAAGCTTATAAAGCAGTAGCATTTTTACCAAATTTCTATATAGGCTGTTGTCCAATCATACAATTTAGAAATACAGCTATCTGGATTATAATTAATTTTGGATAAGAGTTTTTCTTACTGCTGCCTGATTCACAATACATGACACCTGATTTTCAAATACGTGACAACAACAAAAGTGTAACTTTCTTCTCAGATCAGAAAATATAATTTTTTCTCTTTATTCTCAGACAAGGTTATTGTAATCCATTGGATAAATCTCTTCTATTCTGATGGAACATTTTAAATGTAAGCCTCCTTAGTTTGGCAATTTGTTTGGGAGCAGATGGTGAATATGACCAGGTGGTTATAATTGGGCTTTTTCAGTAGAGAAATTCACTATTTCAGTAAATGATAACTAAACAAATTATCTTCTGGCATTTTTCACTCTTTAAATGGCATACACCATTGAGCATAGAAAACTATAATCTCCATGTACATGTATACTGTACATACTGATGTACAGTGTTCTCAACACCATTTTAAAGAAATACAACATATTTTAATAAAATAAATTTAAAGTAAAATAAATTTTAAATATGGTAAGCAAAGGCTTACTACCAACATACTACTTATTACATTGTGCTAGGATTTACATCCAGATATTCATTTAAAATATTTTTCAAAACATTTTATTTTTTAAAGTTAACTTAAATCTCTATGGATTACAATGAAAACGGCATCGAATACTTAATTCAAAATACTGTTCAGGGTAGATGAATACATACTCCACATAGATTTGAATGTGATGGTTATCTTCAAGATTAGGCAAATAAAAATATTTCTAGGTTATTTTTATTTTTTTTTAACTCAGTCAGTGATCTCATTTCTGAACAAGTATGTAGTTTTTTTAAAAAAACAAACAGATTACTGTAGCACATAATAATCATGAACAGAATACATCTGATTCATTTTTACGTGTTATAAAAATAAGCAGACTTGATTTTTTATTTTTTTTTTAAATAAGGAAGAATTGAGAATTTTAGGAAGAAAAAGTACGAATGAGAAATCTTCTTGTCCTGAATTATTTCCATTTTTTTTGTTTGTTTGTTTGCTTGTATTTTTTTTGGCTTTGTTGGTTTTTTTTGTTGTTGTTGTTTTTTGTTTGTTTTATGCCTTTTTTTTTTCTAATCCAATAACTTTCTAATGTAAAAAGCATGAGTATAAATTAGAACAGAATGAAGTCTCTTTCCCACCCTTAATAGATAGGACAATTTTTAAGATATTTGCTAGCATGACAGTTGGAAACAGAGAGATTTATTTATTTTGTCACTTCTGTGGTACTGTTCCACTTATTACCATCAACAAGATCCTTCTTTTAGTTCAGAGGCTCCATAACAAAACAATTACAGTCTGTAATTTAAGTACTTCATTATTCTTGATTCATGATTTATGGCATCAAAGACAACATTGCTATTCCCACATGTAAAATGAAGGGTGTCAATGTTTGTAGGATTGAGCCTAACTGACACTGACAAAGTGTAACTATTAAATTTTTAATTATCCTTCTTTTCTTTAATGTGTCTCTCTGGCCCACATTTATTTTCTATTTATTTTGCCATTTATTTTCTAGGTTAAATTTCTGGATTTTAGGTAAAGATTTCCTTAGTTGAGTTTTCTTTAATTTCTTTCCAAGGAGAAAACATACTCTGAAGAACCTCTGAAAATTATGTTCATACTATTCTACTTTGTGGATATCCTGGTCTGACTGGGGGGGACAACAAGCGCTTTGTGCAAGTTATCAGTGTTCTTAGCGGACAAACAAAGAATTCAGATTTCCTAAAGCAAATATCATTGAGAAGTGGTATTACTTCCTATTTTTGGGTCAGTTATGCAGTCATTGATATTTATCAGAATGGAGAATTTTGTAAATTAGCTTGGCAAAGAATTTCCTTGGGTCAATACAAGTTTTATTTATTTATTTATTTTCAGGAAGCTGATAGGCCGAGTTGTCTACTGACGACAACTAGACAAAAATGTAATTTTATACCTCGTGTGGTTTGTCTAGCAGTTTAGCTACAGGAGAATCCTCTAATCTCCAAACTGGGTCTGGGAATGAAGTCTTTAAATTTAATGTACTCTATATTACACTATCTTACAAAAATCTTACTCTATATTACACTATCTTACAAATCGCTGTATTGGACTTCCGGAGGGCTGACTTTGAGCTGCTGAGGACACTGGTTGGCACAGTCCCTTGGGAGGCGGTGCTGAAGGGCAGGGGAGTCCAGGAGGGCTGGGCGCTCTTCAAGAGGGAAATCTTAATGGCGCAGGAACGGTCTGTCCCCACGTGCCCAAAGACGAGCTGGCAGGGCAGAAGACCAGCCTGGCTAAACAGAGAATTGTGGCTTGAGCTTAGGAGGAAAAGGAGGGTTTATAATCTTTGGAAAAGTGGGCAGGCCACTAAGAAGGACTATAAGGATGTTGCGAAGCTGTGCAGGGACAAAATTAGAAAAGCCAAAGCTCAACTGGAGCTCAATCTGGCTACTGCCGTTAAAGATAACAGAAAATGTTTTTATAAATACATCAATACAAAAAGGAGGACTAAGGAGAATCTCCATCCTTTACTGGATGCGGGGGGAAACTTAGTTACAAGAGATGAGGAAAAGGTGGAGGTGCTTAATGCCTTCTTCGCCTCAGTCTTTAGTGGCAATACCGGTTGTTCTCTGGATACCCAATTCCCTGATCTGGTAGAAGGGGATGGGGAGCAGGATGTGGCCCTCACTATACATGAAGAAATGGTTGGTGACCTGGTACGGCACTTGGAAGTGCACAAGTCGATGGGGCCGGACGGGATCCACCCGAGGGTACTGAGAGAACTGGCAGAGGAGCTGGCCAAGCCACTTACCATCATTTATCAACAGTCCTGGCTATTGGGGGAGATCCCAGTTGACTGGCGGCTAGCAAACGTGACACCCATCTACAAGAAGGGCCGGAGGACTGACCCGGGAAACTACAGGCCTGTCAGTTTGACCTCAGTGCCAGGGAAGCTCATGGAGCAGATTATCTTGAGAGTCATCACGCAGCACTTGCAGGGCAAGCAGGCGATCAGACCCAGTCAGCATGGGTTTATGAAGGGCAGGTCCTGCTTGACGAACCTGATGAGGGAAAGGCTGTGGATGTGGTCTACCTTGACTTCAGCAAGGCTTTTGACACCGTCCCCCACAGCATTCTCCTCAGGAAACTGGCTGCTCTTGGCTTGGACTGGCGCACGCTTCGTTGGGTTAGAAACTGGCTGGATGGCCGGGCCCAAAGAGTCGTGGTAAATGGAGTCAAATCCAGTTGGAGGCCGGTCGCTAGTGGCGTTCCCCAGGGCTCGGTGCTGGGGCCGGTCCTCTTTAATATCTTCATCGATGATCTGGACGACGGCATTGAGTGCACCCTCAGTAAGTTTGCAGATGACACCAAGTTAGGTGCGTGTGTCGATCTGCTCAAGGGTAGGAAGACTCTGCAGGAGGATCTGGATAGGCTGCACCGATGGGCTGAGGTCAACTGCATGAAGTTCAACAAGGCCAAGTGCCGGGTCCTCCAC
Organism: Nettapus auritus; assembly: GCA_011076525.1. Taxonomy (NCBI): domain Eukaryota; kingdom Metazoa; phylum Chordata; class Aves; order Anseriformes; family Anatidae; genus Nettapus; species Nettapus auritus. The sequence goes on along the minus strand of CM021767.1, from coordinate 105,254,761 downwards.
CTGGGACGCAATAACCCCAAGCAGAGCTACAGGCTGGGAGATGAGTGGTTGGAGATCTGCCAGGCAGAGAAGGACCTGGGAGTGATGGTTGATAGTCGGCTGAATATGAGCCAGCAGTGTGCTCAGGTGGCCATGAAGGCCAACAGCATCCTGGCCTGTATAAGAAACAGTGTGACCAGCAGGGCTAGGGAGGTGATCGTCCCCCTGTACTCGGCTCTGGTGAGGCCGCACCTCGAATACTGTGTTCAGTTTTGGGCCCCTCGCTACAAGAAGGACATCGAGGTGCTTGAGCGAGTTCAGAGAAGAGCGACGAAGCTGGTGAGGGGCCTGGAGAACAAGTCCTACGAGGAGCGGCTGAGGGAGCTGGGATTGTTCAGCCTGGAGAAAAGGAGGCTCAGGGGTGACCTTATTGCTCTCTACAGGTACCTCAAAGGAGGCTGTAGCGAGGTGGGGGTTGGTCTGTTCTCCCACATGCCTGGTGACAGGACGAGGGGGAATGGGCTTAAGTTGCGCCAGGGGAGTTTTAGGTTGGATCTTAGGAAGAACTTCTTTACCGAAAGGGTTGTTAGACATTGGAACGCGCTGCCCAGGGAAGTGGTTGAGTCACCATCCCTGGAGGTCTTTAAAAGACGTTTAGATGTAGAGCTTAGGGATATGGTTTAGGGGATGATTTGTTAGTGTTAGGTCAGAGGTTGGACTCGATGATCTTGAGGTCTCTTCCAACCTAGGAATTCTGTGATTCTGTGATCTTAATTTAGAAACTAAAGATTATTTTATTCATCAATACAAAAGCCCACAGATGTAAGTAATTTAATCTGAGTTCATTTTTCCTGTATCTCTGTTTATAGAATCATCAACTTCTTTTCTCACACAGCAAATAATACTAAAATGTAGAATCTTTGTATTCTAAAGTACATATCTTATTTTAAATGTACTGTGTTGTGGTTTAACCCCACCGGCAGCTAAGCACCACACAGCCGTTTGCTCACCCTCCCCCTTCCCTCCCTGGGATGGGAGTGAGAAACGGGAAAGTGAAGCCTGTGGGCTGAGATAAAGAAAGTTTATTAAGACAGGAAAATAATAATAATAATAATAGTACTACTAATAATAATCTGTACAAAACAAGTGATGCACAATGAAATTGCTCACCACCCACTAGACCGATGCCCAGCCTATCCCCGAGCAGCCAACCCCCCCCCCACCCCAACTAGCCTCTTCTGTATATTGTTTAGCATGACATCAGTTGGTATGGAATACCCCTTGGGCCAATTTGGGTCAGCTGTCCTGGGTCTGTCCCCTCCCAGATCCTGCTGCACCCCTAAGCTGCCCGCTGGCATTACTGAGTGAGAAGCTGGTAAATCTTTGGCTTGGTGTAAGCACTGCTCTGTAACAATTAAAACATCAACATGTTATCAGCACTCTTCTCATCCTAATCCAAAAAATAGCACCCTACCAGCTACTAGGAGGAAAATTAACTCTGTCCTAACTGAAACCAGGACATATCTCTAGGTCCAAATGAAATGATACTTTCACTTTTAAGAATATACAATTTAAATTCTAATTTCAGTGAAAGCAGGACGAACACTAGCATCAATTAAGGATGACTAGTCACAGTTTAACTGTGGTGTGATGCATTTTCCTGATAAAGGTAAACACACAATTACCAAGCTTAAAGAATGAATTTCAATAGCACCTTTAAAAAAGAGGGGGGGGGGGGGGGGAAGAGGATTTCCATTTTTAAAATATAATTTATCTGCACAGTCAAAAGTTGTGAGCACAGTCCATTGATAAATTAATATAACAGTTCTTCAGCTGTTAAATTATGATCCATTTTAGATAGTTTAAAGGCCTCTGGGATTCTTTATATATAGTTTCCTCTAGTGTTTATTTTTTAATTTGCAACATGTACTAAAGTAATGAGTTATAGCAATTAATTTCTGTTTTGTGATTATTAGTTTTTTAGATTAAGCATTTTATCTTGCTGGCTGCAGACAAACAAATGTAATTTACACACAGAACAGACTATTATATTCATTTTGTTCATGGGGTTTCATTTTTTTCAATTTAAATGCAATCCCAGTGGCTAGCCAACAATACAGTGTAGTGATCAGAATCTGTAGAGCAATTATAAGCACATATCGCTGGATATGGTAGTGAGGGGAAAGCATTTTTAGTTTAATTTATTTTCAACATACGAGAACTAAAAACAAATTAATAATAGAATCATTCAGGTTGGAAAAGAGACCTCTAAGATCATCTTGTACAACCTTTAACCTAGTAGTAACGTTCCCTAAGCTGTCTGTTTTGCCTGTCATGGTAACTGGTAAACCATCTCTCTGTCCATATGTGAACCCATGAGTTTTTTCATCCCATTTTCTTCCCTTGGCTGTCAACTGGCAGCCAGCTAAATTCAACCCATCACACTTAAATAGTTCTTACAGCTTCATGTATGTAAGCAATTAGACAGAATAGCCAAGATTACACTGAATATCCGGTCAGTGGAGTACTTGTTGAGGTAGCTGCTGATAACAGTCTTATGATGGTAAAACTGTGAATATTCTGGAGGAAAGGGTATGAGATTTCTCCATAGTAGACATGAAACACTGTGAAAATATATGGTTTAGATGTGACCATCACCCAGATGGAGTATAGGAATGCCTAAGAAGTCTACAAGGGCCCAGATGTGTCTTGAGATTTCTCTCCTAGAAGTGTTACTTGGCTTGTTATCAAGATGTTATGGGAGGAAGATTAAGGAACAGCAATGTGGACAGCCAGGAAATTTTACCTCAAGAGCTTTGTCAAGGTGGACAAGGTTTTGAGAGTGTTCAAGGTTTGAATTCTGTCATCATTAATTTTACTCTTTAGAAAAGTGTTATTCTCAATTAGCATTTAATTTCTGTCCTGCTACTTTAATCAGGTACCTTTAAATTTCTAAAGTGACAGGAACATGGAGGAAGGCTAATATACTTGGAACTGCCTATTCTTCCTTTACATTCACAATAATAAAATTAAATTGTTCATACAGCTTTTCAGACATTGGGTGCTATGAAGTGTTTTACAAAGTAATGAATTAAATGTTGATACTGCTGTGCCCTGTAGGCAAACAGAACTGCTATTATGCTGCAACAATAGTTCACATGCAGACATAGAATTGCAACTTGATTTTATATTGGGAACATGAATGGAGAGGACATTGAGGTTATTCTGTACTCATTTTGTATAGTTCTACAAGCTCTTAAAATTTCCACCTGAATAGGTAAAGGCATACAAGGCAGAAAGAACAGCCATAGATGAAAAGACTGTGCACAGATACATTTTACTAATTTAAGCAACCAGAAGTATCTAGCCAAAAGCTCTTGTTGCTGTTGTGATTTGTTGATATGCATAAATGGCGTAGTCACAGAGAAAAAATATACAACAGTATTCACATTTTGTTTGCAGAGCACCGTATCCAACTTTATCAACAATATAAAGAATATTATTGAATGAAGCCTGTGAATTAAATTCTAAAGAGATCAGAATAAGTAATTTGTAAAGAAGTAATTGCTCCCTAGGGCCAAACATCTCAGACTAATTCCTTCTGATCACTTCCCAACTATGTCCCATTATGACTTTGTTTCTTTTTTAATGAATGGGAATCTTTCTCCTTTTATGCATCCTAGAGAAGAGATTTACATTACAGATATGTGTGTATGTATATAAAACAGGAAATCAAGTCCTAGGAAAAGCACTGCAGATACGGAATTAGTGGTTATTTGAAGTTCTCTTTTTCATCTGGTTTAGTAAAGAAAAGTCTGTGTTATTATGTTTCTCTGTCTAATCCTTTCTTCTTATTGCTATAATGACTTTGAACCTGTTACCCAGTCACAGGCTAACTTTACTATTTTAGCAGGTTACAGTGTTGACAATAACAGTTTTTGCAGAAACTGATGACTACTAAGATGTGAGAGAGAGTGATGAACACATGATGTGTATATTTCCTGTCTTGTCCCCAGCTTCCTCTTCTCAAGGAGGTTTGAACTTGCCACAGCATATGACAATCCTTATGAGAGCATGTAAAATATTTTAGGAAGATATCACAAAAAAAGTCACAAAACGTATAAAGTCAGAAAAGACTTCTGGAGATTAGTCCAACACCCCTTCACTAAGCAAGGTCACTTATAGCAGGTTGCTCAGAACTGTTTACTTCCAGGGTTTAAATGTCTCTATAGGTTGATACTCCAGAAGCTCACTGGGTAGCCCATTCATGTGTTCAGTCACCAACACAATAAAAATGTTTTTCTTCATTTGGGGTAATGGAGGACACTGAAGGGGACACGATATAATGGATAATCTACAAATAGCCTTTGCAGCAAAATTAATATAAGGGAGAATTAAATGTTGAAATTGAGATGGGGGAGCATAGGAAAAAAAAAAAAAAAAAAAAAAAAAAAAGGTTAGAAAACACATCATATGTAGGTGATATCCAAGTAACAGAAAAGTAGAGACATCTGTTTTCCCAGAATTAGCTCAAGTAAACCTATCTTAGTATTTTGTTGTTCCACTATAAAATTCTGTATTTACATTTTCATAATTTTTTTTTCTTGTCTTTTTCCTTTAAAACCTACAAAACTGTATGATAATGTATTCCATTTCATAGCACTACCACTATGGCTATGCTGCATGAAAATGTGTTAGGGAGCCCTGTTTTGCTCAAACTGCTTGATTTCGCATGCTTTTTTTATTTATTTAAACAATATTTTTCTTCTAAATGGCTTAGATTTTAGAGGAAAACTATATTTGTTATTTTCTATCATAGAACAGAGTTCACTTACCAATCTAGGGCTATTAAAAATGCTCTGCTGGCCTATAACATCCCTGAGAATTAGCTCCTTTCTCATACAGTCTTTTTCCTGAAATAATTTATGACACATGCTGTCCTTTTGCTCTTTGGACCTCATCATTATTGGTTATTAATTGCCAGGTCACTTATAAATGGAATTATAGTGCTCATATACTCTCCTTAGGGTACTGATTATCCACACTTCTCTCAGATAGCAAGTAAAGGGTCTCATGAAACTGACTGCTGGGACTGTTGTTACTACAGTTGAACAAACTAATTTTTTCAGGATATCAAGATAAATAGATAGATAGAACACCTTACATTTACATAGTTCATGGCATGACTGTATATGAAATAGAGATGAAAGCCTTCTAGTTTTGTTGTTGTTGTTTGTTGTTCTTTTTACCTTCAAAGAAACAAAGCAATTATATATAGAATTTTATTAAAAGCAAAATTTCTGAAAAAATAGATAAACACATATCTAAATGCAGTCTAAAATTCTGTTAGGGTGTACTGAGTCTGGCTGGGATGTTAACTTTCCCTGCAGCAGCCCATACAGTGCCACGCTCTGCACTTGTAGCGAGAACAGCAGTGGTATCACACTAGTGTTGTGTCTGCTGCTGAGAAGTGCTGGCACAGTATCAGGACTTTCTCCAACCTTCCTGGGGGGTGGGCAAAAAAGTGAGAAAGAAACATCACCAGGGGAGCTGATCTAAACCAACCAAAGAGATATTCCATACCATATGATGTCACACTCAGCAGTAAAAGGTGGAAAAAGGAGGAAGAAGGAGGGGTGGGCTTTCGTTGCGAAAATGTCTGTCTTCCTCGTGAACACCGGCTTCGTGCGTTGAGGCCCTGCTTCAAGGACGTGGTCAGGCATCGCTCATTTGCGGGAAGTAGAGAATCATTTATTTCCTCTGCACTTCCACATAGCCTTTACTTATTTTGTTTTGCTGTTCCCTTTCCCCCTCCCTTTCCCCTTTCCCTTTTTCCCTTTAGTTGAATTGTTAATTAATAATATTTCCTTTACATATATATATATATTTCCCTTTAATTAAATTATCCTTATCTCAACCCGTGAGTTGTTCTTTCCTTTACTTCTTCCCCTCCTCATCTGAGGAGGGGGAGTGAGAGAGCGGTTGTGGTGTTCAGCTGCCCAGCATGGTAAAACCACCACACACATACATCGCCACCCTGCCACCTTGCCTACCCTGCCTGTTCCTCCTGAAGTTCCTGTAACCATTTATTTCAGCACACCAGCCACAGGACTCATCCCACCAGGTTTCAGTTATGCCACCACATAGGGTAAAACCACCACATAGGGTTAGTCTTTTACTGAACAAGGCAACCTGTAGATCTGTGTCCCTGTTAAAACAGGACAAGCAAACTGTTTAAGAAACAAATTGCTTTTAAAAGTACTTGAGCTTACACACTGCCAAAACTTAGTGTACTAAAGTTGTCATAGAACCTCACTGTTGGATGGAAATATTTTCATTCATAGCCTGAACTCCTTATGCTCAGGTAGAACCTGCAGGTTCTGGAATTACCATTCATAGAACCACTCTCTGTGCACATTCCCCTTTTCCCTATATACCCTACCAGATGGCTCTTTCAGGAAGTATTTTTGATAAACAAATTGTATATGAATCTTTTTTTTTTTTTTTCTTTCCCAAAATAGTAGCAGCAGAAGATGTATTATATTTAATAAGAGAGACCATTAAGTGTACTTGGATGCTGACAGACAAAATATTGGCCTTGCATAACTTCTGACTGTTGGATTAAGTCTGTTCAAAAAGTGAGTGACTTTTTAATTAGTTTTTCAAATACTTACATGCATCCTCCTATAGCACATTGTTGCTTTGGTGGATCTCATTGCAGACTCACAGCATTTCACCAGTGTTTTTTGGTCCTCTTTTCAAAGAACATTTGTCTTCCATCCTTCCACTTTCCTTTTTATGCAAGCTGGGACTCTGTATGTATTTTGATATAAAGATGAAACATCCCTTGACTCAGATTTCTGTATAGGACCTATATCTCAAAACTTAATATTGTCTCAACAGTCAACATTTAAAGGAGCACTTTGGCTGTTGTTTACTCTTGTGATGCCAGTATTTTACATTCGAAATGAGCTTTTTGAAACTAGTTCTAAGCTGAATTAGCTCTGTACCATCAGTAGACTCTGCCCTCAGTGTAATGTGCTAATATGGAATTTATAATGTGAAAATGCAAATTTAGAATTATATTAAGTATTCTATATACAGCTCCTGTGAGGAGGACATTAATGCTACTACTGCAGTAGTATTAATGATATCTTTACTGAAAATATTTTCATAGTGCCATCTATTTTTTCCTTTTCACAACTTATTAACACCGATGTGACACAGTGGTCCTGTATCTATCATACATAGGCCTTTCTTCTCACAGTCATTTCCAGAAACAACTTCTCAAAACCACAAAACAAGGATACATGCAAGAAATACAATCTTCTTAAATCTGACTCATCTCCTTATAGCTGTGTAGCAAAAGTTTTACAGAAATAAAAGTAATTTTTATGGCTTATACTAATATTAATAAATATGGATTACATGTCCCTCTCTGATCTATATTAATTGAATTAAGACAGATTTGTTGAATTTGAACTTTTTTTTTTTTTTTTTTTTTTTTTTCCCATGGAATCATGTACACAATTATCCTAATGTTTTAAGATATTGAGTGTTGTTTACTCAGATTAAACTCATTAAACTCATGTTATTTATTTATTTATTTTAAATAAAAATTCCTACTGTTAAGGCAGAGTCATCAGAGCCAGAAGTTGGCCTGTGAACAGTTGAGTACTATAGTCATATATATTTAGCAATGTTTAGGAGGTACTTCGTTAAGCTCATTATGAGGGGTATTTGGGGGTGTTCACTTTAATATTCATTCTACAAACAATGAAGCACTCTGGGCACCGTGGCCCTCAAGATTCTGTTCTGCTGCCAAAACAGGGCCTTCCCACCAACACAAGGCTCCCTCCTTTGATATCCTCTCATACCAAGCCCGAAAAACTCCATCCACTAAGTTTGTATAACAGATAAGCAGGAGCAAGCTGCTTAACTCCCCTTTGCCCAAGGCTGGTGTTTACCAATGGTGCTAACACGTCTGACTATTCTCCACAGCTACTCATAATCTATGTCTTCAGTCAGCCTTTGGGATACCTGCCAATAAACCTTCACCTTTTTCCCAAGGGCATAAGGATTGGCTATTGCTACAGCAAATATTTTCCATACAAAATGTGCCAAGCCTATCACAACTCAGTAGAGAAAATTAGAATAATCTACAGTTCAGAGAAGAAACAACTTAAAGGGAAGAGTGAACCCCATTTCAACACCTACTGCCACCTTTTAGCCTTTAGACGTAAACTCAGCCAAGAAGCAGCTTCCAGTTTGATAACTATACTAGAAACTTTGGATATTATAATTCAATTATTAATTGAATTACTAACTAACCTGAATATTCTTGTAAAATTAAAGTTTTCTTTCTCTGTTTCCTATTACTTCTTTCTATATCCTAGCCCGTCTGACTTTTAATTATTATTATTGTTTTTTCAGTGCTGATATATACCATGGATTACTAGAGTGCAAAGCAGAATAGCTGTTTAAGGATAGATTGTATCTTTTCAACTTTGTATAAGAATTAGCATGAAAAATAAATTGTGCTCTGAAAGAAATCATAGGAGGGCCTTAAGGGCCTTAACAAGAGACCTATGCATAAGAATAAGCAGGATTCCTCTATACTTGTTCAATAGCCCATATCCTTGCCGGAGGGCACAGAAAACTAAGGAATGTTTTTTTTTTTTTGTTTGGTTGGTTGTTGTTTGGTTGGTTTAGTTTTAGTATTTTCATTTTAATATTTTTATCTTTTTACTATTCCATTCCAACTTTATGACTATACTTAGTTATAAAATTCATGCAGACCATGTAAATTTCTTCTGATAACAGGTGTTTCAGGGTACTGGTACTCAAGAATGATTTATTTTCTTTTCTCTTCTCAGCAAGGTTTCTACATTCCCTATCTGATTTGTATATCATTAGACATTTATTTCAATACTTGGTTAGTGACAAATGAACATAGTAGGATTTATCAGAAGCAGCAATGAACCACCCATTATATAAATCCCATTAATCACAATGTCAAGCTGGATAACCATGGGGTCAGATGATAACTCTGACCTGTAATTGTCTTTATCTCTGGATACATGACTATCTAATAAATATTCATAGTTGGTCAATTTCATTATAAATGTATGAATATTCCATCAATGTATAAAATTGGCGATGGCAAAGTTGAGAGCCTCTGGGTAAGGATTATGGGATGAACAAATAAAGGGGATGTCATTGTGGGAGTCTATTACAGACCACCTGGCCAGGACAATGACGCTGATGAATTATTCTTTGCAGAACTGAGAGATGTCTTGAGATCAACTCCCCTTGTCCTTATGGGGGACTTCAACCTGCCAGACATCAACTGGTATCACCACACGGCTGATACGAGAAAGTCCAGGAGGTTCATAAAGCACCTCGATGATAACTTCCTGGTGCAGGTGCTAAGGGAGCCAACTAGGAATGGTGCCCTCCTAGACCTGTTGCTGGAGAACAGAGAGGGTCTTGTGGGAGACGTGGCAATTGGTGGCCGTCTCAGTCATAGTGACCATGAACTGGTTGAATTTAGAATTTATGGTGACAGAAGGAAAACTGCCACCAAAACTTCAGCCCTGAATATGGGGAGAGCGAACTTCAGGCTGCTCAGGGAACTAGTCAGCAAGGTCCCCTGGGAAACTACATTTGAAGGCATGGGTGTCCATCAGTGCTGGTCAGTCTTTAAGCACTGCCTCCTAAAAGCACAAGATTGGGCAATTCCAAAATATCGTAAGTCAGGCAGGCAGGGCAGGAGGACGGCCTGGCTGACCAGGGATCTTCTACTGGAGCTTAGGTGAAAAAAGAAAGTGTACGGCTGCTGGAAGGAAGGTCGGGAGACAAGGAAGGAATACAGGGATGATGTTCATGTTTGTAGGGAGAAAATTTGTGTGGCCAAAGCCCAACTAGAGTTGAAGCTGGCCATGTCTGTGGGAGAAAATAAAAAAGTTTTTTTCAGATATGTGAACAGAAAAAGGAGAACCAAAGAAAACATAGGTCCGCTGTTTGATAGGGAAGGTCAACTCACAGACAATGACGTAGACAAAGCAGAGACATTTAATGCCTTCTTCGCCTCTATCTTCAACACTGATGATGGGCTTCAGGACCCTGGGTGCCCTGTGCTGGAGGACCTTGATGGTGGGAATAACAAACTCCCAACCGACCCTGAACGTGTGCGGGGTTTGCTGCTCCACCTGGATCCATACAAGTCCATGGGTCTGGATGGGGTTCATCCCAGGGTGCTTAAAGAGCTGGCTGATGTCATCGCGGGACCTCTCTCAATAGGTTTTCAACAATCTTGGGTATCTGGAGAGGTCCCAGTAGACTGGAAGCTGGCAAATGTTGTGCCAATTTTCAAGAAGGGTAAGAAAGAAGACCCTGGCAACTGCAAGTCTGTCAGTCTCATGTCAGTGCCTGGTAAAATTATGGAGAAGATAATCCTTGAAGCTACTGAAGCGCACCTGGGGGACAATGCAGTCGTTGGTCCCAGCCAACAGGGGTTTGTGAGGGGTAGGTCCTGCCTAACAAATTTGATTTCCTTTTATGATAAGATCACCCATCTAGTCGACCAAGGGAAACCAGCTGATGTGATCTTTTTGGACTTCAGCAAGGCTTTCGACACAGTTTCCCATAGGATCCTACTGGAAAAAAATGTCCAGCATACAGCTTAACAAAAACATCATATGATGGGTGAGCAATTGGCTGACGGGCAGGGCTCAAAGGGTTGTGGTAAATGGGGCCACATCAGGCTGGCGGAAGGTCTCTAGGGGGGTCCCTCAAGGCTCTATCTTAGGGCCAGTCCTCTTCTATGTCTTTATAAACGATTTGGATGTTGGACTAGAAGGTGTTTTGAGTAAATTTGCCGATGACACCAAACTTGGAGGAGTTGTAGACTCGGACGAGGGTGGAAAGGCCTTGCAGAGAGATCTGGACAGGTTGGAGAACCGGGCGATCACCAACCGCATGAAGTTTAACAAAAGCAAGTGCCGGGTCCTGCACCTGGGACGAGGCAACCCTGGCCGTACATACAGACTGGGAGACACTGGAGTGCAGCCCCGCAGAGAGGGATCTGGGGGTCGTGGTCAACAGCAAGTTGAATATGAGCCAGCAGTGTGCCCTGGCAGCCAGGAGGGCCAGCCAAATCCTGGGGTGCATCAAGCACGGCATCGCTAGTCGGGCGAGGGAAGTGATCATCCCGCTCTGCTCTGCGCTGGTGTGGCCTCACCTTGAGTACTGTGTGCAGTTCTGGGCACCACAGTACGAAAAGGACATTCAAGCCTTGGAGAGTGTCCAGAGGAGGGCGACAAAGATGGTGAAGGGCCTGGAGGGGAAGACGTATGAGGAGCAGCTGGGCCTGTTCAGCCTGGAGAAGAGGCTGAGGGAAAACCTCATCACGGTCTACAGCTTCCTTGCGAGGGGGAGTGGAGAGGTAGGTGACCTATTCTCCATAAACACTAGTGATAGGACCTGCGGGAACAGGATGAAACTGAGGCAGGGGAAGTTCAGACTGGATATCAGGAGGAGATTTTTTCACTGAGAAGGGTGGTTGCGCACTGGAGCAGGCTCCCCAGTGAAGCAGTCACTGCACCAACCCTCTGTGAATTTAAGAAATGTTTGGACTGTGCACTTAGTCACATGGTCTAAACTTTTGGGTAGACCTGTGCGGTGCAAGGAGTTGGACTTGATGGTCCTTATGGGTCCCTTCCAACTTGGAATATTCTATGATTCTATGAAAATGTTAAGTAAACATCAGAAAAATCAGAACATAATTGTCACCACATTCAAGTATTAGAAACCTATATACATTTTTTTTTTCTTTGCAATAGAGCAAAAAATGTTGAAAGTTCTTCAGAAATACTTTCTTTTTCCTTTTTTATTTATTTTTTCTCAGAAATATTAATTGCACAGTTGGGCCCAGGAAAGGTAGAGAATGTTTCACCTCTACTGAGTTATTGACATTTAAGATTCAACACTATGGATCCATTATTTATTTACATATTCAAAATGATCACCTTTTAATGATTTTATGACATTTAATGAAAGCTTTTTCTCATATATAATAGGTTACATTGTCTTTTAGTTTATCACTACATATGTTCCCTTTGGAGCATATATTAGATTGAAGTGGCAGTCTGGCAGACCCCCTGAAGCAGAGTCAATGAAATCATTTTCTGAGGTCAACCTTGTGAACAAAAAGAAGCTAAATGGAGCAGACGTCTGATAATAAAGATCAGAATCCCAGTCCCCAGCTTTTCTCAGAAGGAGCCATTTGTAATATCCTGCTTCTAGAATAAAGATGGCTGTAGCTACTACCTTCAGAGGAATTTAGGACTCCTTTATTTTGTTATAGTTTTCACTTACTTTATTTATTTGTATTAATTATTCCTTGAAAGTCTAAATATGCTTGTCTTCTATACCAATGAATTAACCATTGGTATTCTCAAGAGTATCGTGAAGCTGCTGTATATCTATTAGAAAAAAAAAATAATCTACAAACTTAAAAGAACAAAGTTTTGAACAGAATTCACTCAAACATATTTTATTTTAATATTCATAATACAACTGTTTTCATAAGAAATATGAATTTTAAAATCCCTTATCCTAGAAGGTGCATTAAACAGATCATATAAAACAATTCATTAATAAATGCATGCTACAACATGTACATTTTTCCAGACAAGATTTTACCATGAAATATGGAAAATACATTTAGAACTACTGTTCTTTTCACTTAAAGATTTCATAGAATCATGGAATCATTAGGGTTGCAAAAGACCTCCAAGCTCATCTAGTCCAACCATCCCCCTACCACCATTATCACCCACTAAACCACGTCCCTAAGCACCATGTCCAACATTTCCTTAAATAACGCCAGGGATGGTGACTCCACCACTTCCCTGGGCAACACTTTCCAATGCCTGACCGCTCTTTCTGAGAAGAAATGTCTACTAATTTCCAACCTAAACCTCCCCTGGCACAACCTGAGGCCATTCCCTCTAGTCCTATCACTAGTTATCTGCGAGAATAGGACACCCTCCAGCTCCCAGCTCATTCCATTATGATGTAAGATATATTCCTGGTGGTTAATATATTTTTTAAAAATAAAAGAACCAGAGTTTAAAACTTGACTATGATGTATAGTGTTTATTCTTTTGAGTATCTTTATACCTAAATAATCAAACTTTTAAGGTTCATTTCTTTGCAACAGCATGCTGTCTAATTAGTATCACTGTTCTATGCACTGAATTCACAGGTATTAAAAGTCAACCACTACACATCCTGCTTGAAGTAAACAAAATAAAGATAGGACAACTGACTGTCCATTTTATGCAGGAGACAGTGGCAGAGCTGGGAATGAATACATAAAAGCTGGACCACATAAATTCCCAACTTGAAAGCTTAGAGAACATCTAAGTTTCAGAAACAATTTAGATTTTACATTTCCTACTTCTACCTATTTCCTGATGGGAGGTGGGAGGCATCACTATTCCATTTAAGCAGAAACCTACAAACAGATAATATGACAACAAACTGCCAAACTTCTCCAAGCTTAATGGCATTAATATTACCATACATATTCTTAACAAGAATCTATTGGATAGAGAATTTTTCTGAGTAAGGCTTTACCTGACCTACTCCAGATATGAGAATTTCAAATAGTGGCTATTCAGATTACATGCGTTATGAGTAAGCCACGTTGTGCTTAAGATGAGTAACTCTTCCAGTTGTGAGGAATTAAGGAAGAAAGTCAACATAACGCAACTTAATTTTAGCCATATCAGTAAACCTTCTGGGTCCAGGCTGCACATGTAGATCATTTAATCACATAAAATGCAAGATGAGGTCATGGTTAGCGAGACCCATAGATCATCTTATATATCTGTGGATAACAACAGATTAATATCATGTGCACATGAGATATATGGGTTATGGCTGAGGCAGGTGCAGCATGGTTTGGCCTGTCCTCTCTGCAAGTCAGTAACTGCCTCAGCATATCCAAAAGTCCAAGGCATCCTTACTGTCATACTGGCCCCATTAATTCTATCCCCAGTTCTGCTTGCTAGCTTGAAGAGTCAAAACTAAGAATATTCAGGAAACTTGGCTGGCCAAATGATGAAACATATTGCATAACTCTGAATTCTACCCCGGTAACTTCAATCTCCTTTAGGTACAAAATGGTGAAAGATAAGAAAAGGAAAAGCTTTAATCCTATTACACAATCATTACACTTTTAAGGTTGGAAGGGACATTTGGGAGTCATCTAGCAAGGAAATACCTGTTCAAAGCATGGCTTGCATCCAAGTTAGATCACATTGCCCAAAGCTTTGTGCAGTCAAGTTATGAACATTTTACAGGAAAGAATTACTAAAAAATCTTTGGGCAAACACGAAGACATTTTTGTCAAAAGCTTACTACATATTTTTTTTCCAGCCTTATCATTGTGTTGAATAAAACACTATATCTTTCTCACATATAAATTAAATTCAACTTCAAGCAGTAAAGTTATTTAAACATATTTTCTATTACAAATATCTGGAAATACTTTGAAAAATGTATAGTAGATACAGTATCATCACAAATTCAATGTGAAATTCCTCAATTTGAGCTATGGATTCTGTTAATCAAGTTTTTCACCTTATCCTGTCACAAACATGTGAAAGGATATCCATGAATCATATAATTGGAAACTCTTTTATTTATTTATTTTTATTAGGAAAATAAAAATAAAATAGAATCACCCAAAAGAGATAACAAAAAATAAATATCATGGTATGATGTTAAAGCAAAAATGAAATTCCTTCTCTCTTACTGTCAATATGAAATGATATGCAATTTCCATGTCACATTTCAAGTACCATTCGGTTTTCTTTGAAAAACAAACAAACTTGTCTTAAACTTCTCCATAAACAGGAAAAATACAAACATTTTTGTGATTAACTGGTTCATATCATTAAAGAATGTAGAGCTGTACATTACATTCAAGGCCAAAAATGTACTCTTTGCTGTAAGACTTTAAAAACAGTGAAACCACAGTGATTCTGCTGTGCATTTGTGCCATGCAGCTTAAGGAGAGCCTATAAACTTGATCCCTTTTGCTGCATTGTGCCACGTACAGCTTACAGCTGGTACAGAATTTTTAAGAGATGAAGCAAGAGTGAAAAAGCCAGTCAGGGACACTCAAAGATTATGTTCATACTAGTAAAATAAGAAGTGCTAGCACAGTGGTTCAAGCACTGTATTTCTATTTTCCAAATTGTTAAAATGGTCAGCGTTTCCCAAAATTCTTATTTATGACTTTGGTGTTAGCCCAGTCCAGGGACCAGTCAAAACACTCAGCTTGATCAAAAGAATTCTATTGGTCCAACTAGAGAGGGTAATAATATCAACATAGCCAAACAGTGTGAGTTAGCAAAAACGTATCATTATAGGTCCTCAAAGTATAAATTATCGCACCAAGAATTTCACTGAAAATCATGTCTGTTATAAAAAAAGATTTTGAGTTCTGAGATACATCCCATATAACTACAAAGTTTCTTTAGACTATACATAAAGTAATTCTACACTTCTGTCTTTTAATGTGCAGTTTTGCACATTTTCCTCTTTTTAAAAAAGTAAAAAAAAAAAAAAAATCATAACAATAACATTTTCATAAGCACAGTGGTCTTCTGATACAGTCACACAGATGTTACTCCATGCCATTTCAGTAACAAAATAGGTCATAAAACTTGCAAGGTAATGGAAATATTCTCTGTGCAAATTCTTGATATTAAGATCTAGGAATAAACATTACATGGTAATTAGTTTCTAACATGCTTTGAGGTCAGAGAAAATTTCCATGATTTTGTACCTGATACACAATTGTATCTTGTAAGAAGCTACACTCTGTCTGAGAATCTGTACAAATACCATTTACTCTTATGTCTCTTCTAAGGATTTTAAAGATCCCACAAGGAAGAACACTAGCCATTTTATTTAGGTTCCATTTGTACTGCAGTAATAGAAAAAGTAAGCTGAAGGGACAGGCAATTATCATTCACACTCAAGATGTGACTTGCACTTTAAGCACGGAGTACCTTTGTTTTCTGTAAAAACAAACCAGGTCCTTCCTGAGCCAATTTCAGCTAGGAAGCAGTATTTCAACTTTAAGGTTGTCCTGAGCATTGTTAAGCAACAAATTGTCCAGAAAGAGTCACCAGGCTCTAGCACAGTATTTTGAATATCAAAGATGCAAAGACTTCAGTATTTTGGACACTTTGGACACTTCATTGCTCCTGATCTGCATAAGAAACACCAGGGAACAAAGCTCAGAGCTTGGTAGCACTAAAGTAATCAATGTATTAACCTGGAAGAAGATATCTGGCCTTTCAGACCAGAGAAAATAGGGAAAATATATTCAGGATGTTTATTTCATCATATCTCAATATTTGTGTTTTAATTTGGACCTTGAAATCATTATATCATTCTCCACAATTTCCAATTTGTAGTATATAATATATAGACCTGATTGCTATATGGGGCTCACATAATGACTCAAGGGAGTTTAAACTAGAGAGTTTGCACTATGTAACAGGCTTTTAGAAAACAGAAATAAACCTGACCCTATCTTCTTTCACTTCTGAGCAAACTTTGTTCTTAAAATTTCTGATAAAAAGAGCAATCCACCTTGACTTGTCTGTATATTTGAGGGATATGCTGATTAGGACTGGAAAGGGCAAAAATAAAGATTTATGTGTGCTGTAGTAAGGAAGAAATATTGGACTTTGACCCCCATGGATGTTCAATTTATATTTTTTTCTGCAAGACTCAGGGGACACAGAATTCGTAAAACATTGCTGTGAGAAGCTGATGTGCAAGCATGATAGTCACAGCCATGATTCCCTTTTATAACATTATAAATCTTTTTTTTTCCTTATAAAAAAGAAAAAAAAAAGAGATAGAAGGAAAAGTATGGGGGACTATTCGATGAGGATGATAAATTGTGGAGAATACTGTCTTCTAAACAAAAGCAATCAGAGGAACTTAAAAGTTTCTTTTACTAAAGCATCCTTTCATAAAATTTCTGACAGCCCATACTCCAACAGCTTCTCCAGAAGTCCCCTCTTATTCATTATATAACTCTTCCACCTAACACTTTAATTAGGAATTAATTCCACTACTTAACCGGTTCCCTCCCAGGCTCCTTGTTTGGCCAGATCATGCTAATACCCATCACCAGCAACTAAAATCTGCTACTGTTAGCAACTACAATCTGCTAAAGCAATCCTCAGAAAAAGACCCAATCCTGTCTCTCATAAATAAATAAATAAATAAATAAAACGTAGGCACAGTCTTCAATTTCCAAAGTTCTAAAAAAAAAAAGAAAAGCAGAGTATTCCCAGCAAAAAAGTTGACATGGGTTAGTCTTGTCCATAAATCATACAGATGCAGCCGCACAAAACAGAGGCAACCTGGAACAAATTGATATCAAAGTTCCATATCTTCAGGAACAGAGAAAAGAGACGTCACAAATTACTTATTTGATTCTTCTTTGTTTTCTGCTCTAATCTTGAACAGGATTCTACCTCTAGTCCTCCACAGCAACCTGGGTGGCCTGGGGAACATGAGGTCCAGATACTTTACCCATGCTGACTATGGTATGAGCCCAAGGAAGCAATTCTTAATAAAAGATATACACCTCGTTCTCCATTCATATAATGTCTTGGGTGAATAAGTAAAGAACTTCTTATCCAACATTATATTCTGAGTTGGTGTCCTCCACCATCTTGTGTTTTCATTCTATGTTCAGCACAAGAAATCAACAGGGAAGACTTAACTCTTGTTCTTATTCAGTTATCATTGTCAGAAAAATAAATAAATAAATAAATAAAAAGTTGTCATTAGAATAACACTTTTGAAAGCTGTGCTAAGTAAACTTAATTTTGAGAGATTTTCATCACCTGATGATCCTTATTCCCCTACTGCAACTATGATAATTTATTAAATTATACCCTTTTTCTAAATTGTTAAGGAATCATAAAATAACTTTAAAAAATATTTAAGAGTACGTTGGTACTAAACTCATCTTTTCTGAAGTTGATACTTTTCTTGTACACAGAGAATAAACAATTTATAGATAAAGACCAGATAGGTCAATCATGAATAACATCTGGGAAGAATAATAGAAGCATATAGGAGAGCAAGCTACAGACCAAAGAGACTTAATTCACAGCAGGTTAAAAGCTTTTGTTGCAGTAGTGATGTTTTACATTATGATAGTCTCTAAAAATAAATAAATAAATATAATAATAATAATAATAATAAATAAAAAAAAAATCTGGAGTCTAATCTTAAAATTATTAAAGAGATTCATTAGAATGTCACTTCTAAAATTACAGATTGATAGAAATTCTAATGGTTTATTCCTAACATTATAACAGCTGCACCAAAAATAGAACAATATCTTATTTATATTTACAGTTATCTGTTTACAATCTAACATCTTTTTTTTTGCTTTGTCACATCACACTAATTTAGAGTTGTTTTTTTTTTTTAGTACAAGATTAAATAGACAAAGTTCTGAAAAAAAAAAAAGTTGCAATGTGTGTTGCCTCAGGAATGGTATGGGTTGCTTTTGAACTGTTGAATGATGCATCTGGACATAGAGGATAATAGAAATTAAATGGTTAGTACACAAAAAGCAAAAACTAAATAGAAAATAAAGGACAGTACAAACTAGTTTTACTATAATGATAATAGGATTAGAATTATCTGATACAATGAGATTAAATATATATATATACATATTTCAGATAACAATAAGAGAGAAGAAGTTCAGGAAGTAAAAGTTGCCTTTATTTACTTCCAAATAAGTTAAAAGTAGTTAGCTACAGTTCAAATATCATAAATCTGGCCTGTATGTTGAAGGATATCTCCAAAGTATTGTAAGCACTGAAACTGGTGACAATAATGTAGTTATATGTGCTTTATACTGTGCTAGATAATTATTTAAACTTGACATCTGCCCTGTGATAATCACCAATGTGTCTGATCTAGCTCTACCCTTACTACAAGGTTATTGATCCTTTTTCTAAAACAGAGGTAAAAGCATGCAGTACCTATTTCATGGCTAAATTATTGTCACAAGTTTTCTCAGCTAGACCTTCCTTCATGCTATAATTTAACTTCCCACATGGAAGAAGAGAACATTTAGTTTTCAGCTTCAATCATATCAATGTATGAACATCAGAAAAGCCTCCTTCAAGTAAAAAAAAAAAAAAAAAAAAAAAAAAAAGTCATGACCAGCATGACATTTAAAATAAGTGTGATCTAAATATCAGCTTTTAGAATGGCAGTGCAGGTAGAATATAGCCCTCTAAGCTACCTTCCGAAATCGTTTATTTATGGCACATGCCCACCCTTAAAATTCAGTCTACACATGACATCTCTGAATTATGTGAATTATAATGGTACTCTTTTATTTAATTTTGTCTAAGAACTTTATCTGACTATTGTGTTTATACTCTTCAGAAATACCCCATTTCCACATCACAGCTCTAACTGCCCCTCTGGCAGCTCTTGGTCCGTTTGAGTGAATCCACAATTACAACTCAGTCCTTGAGG
The DNA here is from genome assembly GCA_011076525.1 of Nettapus auritus. NCBI lineage: Eukaryota > Metazoa > Chordata > Aves > Anseriformes > Anatidae > Nettapus > Nettapus auritus. Next base: position 105,235,165 of record CM021767.1, on the reverse strand, counting down.
CATTCTCATCCTCTGAGAAGGCTTTTAGTCCCTCCTTACATTTCATCATTTGCCTTAGTTCTATTATACCTGGAACATACTTTGTCATTGGTACAAACTGAATTTTTCCCTGGTCAGTGATGAAGACTGCCTTGTTGCTCACCTTCAGGGCAGCAACACTCAATTTGGTCTACGCTGCTACACTGATTACTCTTAAGTTTCCCTTTCTCTCCAGAGGGCTCTTCAGCAGACCATTATTATTCAATCTCCTTTTAAACTTTCTCCATAATATCAGTTTCTCATTTTTAATCACTTTTCAGAGTTCCATTTTATTTGCCTTTAAGTAATGAGGACTCTAAAATTAAACAATACTTTTGAAAATGTTCAGAAACTTCTCTGGATTTTCTGGAGGCAACTACTCTGATTATCCAAAGTCAATCACCTAGACAGTATAAACAAAACAAAACGAACAAACAAACAAAACGAACCTTTTATTCTTTCTGCATTATCTCATTGATAGTTTACATTTTTCCCTCTACCTTCTTGTATTTCCTTCAGGGTTGTTTTACCTGTGCTTAATGTGAAGAATTTTAAGCTAAAAAACACATTTTTTGCTTTCTGTTTTCTAAGTTTCAACTGATTCTCCTTGTTTATTTCAGTATTTATTACATTAGTGTTTTCATATGAAATAACAAAAATAACTATAGATCTGAAAACTGTAAGAAGACATATGGGTCAGACATTTGAGCATCTCAGATTTTTACAAGGAACTAACAAGTAGAATGTCATCTAAGTATATATAAAACACATACATATGCAGGTAATTTTCTATGTTAATGACAAGGGCAGGCATTTAGTTGTGAAATGCTTGTAAAAATGAAGATTAGATCATTCTACAGTCTATTTTGACTAGCTATATAAACTGTTGGCAAATATAACTTGGAGTTAACCTGTACATTTTGAAGTCCTGGAAAAAGTTCACTTGAGGCAAAGTAGTTTACCTGAGGCTAGAATTTGATTCATGTGCATCATGATAAAAGGTAATTCAGAAATAACAGATTATATAGACATTTAAATGTTTTATAAAGAGAAATTGATTTTTTCTTCTTAATCTTTACAGTCTTCTATATAGTGGACTTATTCATTACTACATAATTTAAACCTTCTCAGAACGGAATCAATAATGACATATTATAAACAAAGACAATTAGACCATATCGTTGTTTTATAAATCTGTGACAGATAGATTGTTTTCCAGAAACTGCTGATATTTTACATTATATAAGCAGTCCAGAATGTTCATCAATTTGTTAAGCAGGTCCTTTTTTCTCTAAAGCCCTGTGTATCTTATCAGAAAATATAGTTGACTGCAATTCTGGACTACAGAAATAAATAAATAAAATAAAATAAAATAAAATAAAATAAAATAAAATAAAATAAATAAATTAAATTAAATTAAATTAAAAATCCTGCCTTGCTCAGTATCATTCAGTACATTATTACTGGAGGAAAGAAAAAAAAAGTTCAGATTCCAAGTTGGAATCTCTTTGCTTTTCACAGCAGGAAAATATTTAGCAATAAAATATTGGCTACATGGCTGGATCAGTTAGCAAAGCAAAGAACAGGGAACAAACAACAGAAGTGACATTCAGTAAGAAACAAGTTCCCTGTTTCTTTGCTTCTAAAACTTCTCTTTGTTACTCAGGCAGCTTAAATGACATTCACTTATTTGCCTCCCATATGTCTGTGATTTAATTATAATCAAAACTGTCAGCAAGGTATTTTAAATCATGGGGGTTTGTCAGTGTTTGCTGGCACAAGCATGGAAATTTTCTGTGTTAATCTTTTCCCTGACTTCAAATTTGTATTAATGGCCATCATTCCTCAGGCTGCCTTCCTAAGAAGTGCTGGAGACCATGATTGAAAGAGAAATAAACTATATATTGCCTCCAGCAGTAAGCAGCTGGTGTTTTAACTGTCTGAATACAAACTGAAGATGTACAATTCTGGCTTTATATGACAAGAGCTTTTATGGCGCAGACACTAACAGCACCTAGCCTGTCCAAGTTGACTATAAGGATTGACATGAAAAGATTATTGTAAGGCTAACTGCATTAGAAAGTTGTTATTTAGAAAAAAAAGAAAAAAAAAAAAAAAAAAGTAAAAAGGTGAAGGAGGTTCAAAATGCTTCAATGAAACAATTATTTTCTCAAGAAAAGAAATATAACAATAGAATGTCATTTGTTCTAATGCCTATACACTTTACAAATTTTATGAGTTAAAACAAAAGAATAAGCCTTTTGACACTGTCTCCCATAACATCCTCGACAGGACAGTGAGATGGATTGATAATTGCCTGGATGGCAGAGTTCAAAGAGTTGTGATAAGCGACACTGAGCCTAGTTGGAGGCCTGTAGCTAGTGGTGTCTCCCAGGGGTCTGTACTGGTTCCAGTCCTGTTCAATTTATTCATCAATGACTGGATGATGGAGTAGAGTGAATTCTCAGCAAGTTTGTGGATGACACAAAACTGGGAGGAATGTCTGATACACCAGAGGACTTTGCTGCCATTCAGAGGGACCTGGACAGGCTGGAGCATTGGTGGTGAGGAACCTCATGTAGTTCAACAAAGGCAAACGCAGGATCCTGCACCTAGGGTGGAATAACCCTAAGCACCAGTATGGGTTTGGAAAGCTACCCTGCAGAGAAGGAGCTGGGAGTCTAGGTGAACAGAGGGTTAACCATGAGTCGGCGTGGTGCCCTTGTGGCCAAGAAGGCCACTGGTATCCTGGGCTGCATTAGGAAGAGTGTTGCCAGCAGGTCAAGGAAGGTGATCCTGCCCCTCTACTCAGCCCTGGTGAAGCCACACCTGGAGTATTGTGCCCAGTTCTGGGCTCCCCCGTACAAGAGGGACAAGGAACTCCTGGAACACGTCCAGTGGAGGGCTACAAAGATGGCTGGGGACTGGAGCATCTGTCATAAGAGGAGAGGCTGAGAGAGCTGAACCTGTTTAGCTTGGAGAAGACTGAGAGTGGACGTGTACAAATAGCTGAAGGAAGGGTGTCAAGAGGATGAGGCCGGACTCTTCAGTTGTGCCCAGTGACAGGACAAGATGCAATGGGCACAAACTGAAACACCTGAAGTTCTGGCTAAATATGAGAGGTCACATTTTTACTGTGAGGTTGACAGAGCACTGTGACAGTTTGCCCAGAGAGGTTGTGGAGTCTCCTTCTCTGGAGATATCCAAAACCTGCCTGCATGTGATCCTGTGCAACGTGCACTAGGTGCTGCTGCTTGTCAGGGGGATTGGACTAGATGATCTTCAGCGGTCCCTTCCAACCTCAACCATTCTGTGATTCTGTGATCTACCAAGTTTATGCGATATAAAATATGGATGAATTGGATCCATTGAGTACCATTGAGTTACCATGGATTGTAACAGAACAAAGGGCAAAATTATTGATAAATCTTAATGGATTGATGATAAATCACAGTTATTCTTTTCAAAATACCAATAGCAAATTAACTGCTGTTAAAATAGAAAACAATTTCTAAGAAGATTAAAAAGAAGAAAGTATGCGATATGTCCCAAAATATACATTTATATATTTTTTGGTCTCTTCTTAACTTAGTTTTTACACCTATTCAGGAAAATATAAAATAATGTTCTCATATAAAATACTTTCATACTCAGATAAATAATTACACAACTTGCATGGCATTGAACAGGGACCAAATCAATCATATAATTTCTCAAACTAATGAACTGCAAGTTGAGTAGTTTCTAAAAATATGGTAAGTTAGGGCTTACAGAAAAAAGGCTATTTCATTTATATTAGATTTGTATTTACTGATAAATTCTGTCTAAATCAGTACACCATTAATACTTTATGTTTTTCATCTGTTGAGAGTGATATTTGAGAGAGAGAATATGAGAGATATTTGAGAGAATTTGAAATTCAGTAGATAATGATCAAATTTTGTAATCATTTCTTACCTATTTCTTTCTGTACTATGTAATATTTTATCCCTTAGTAAATAACACCCATATAAACAATCACTGTAAGTTTTTTATTTCTGTGTGTCTATTTCATATAATCATCACATATTAAAAGCTATGTAATGCAGATTTAGCATTTTTCTCTGTACAGACGATCTGTCAGTCTGTCATCTGAAATCCCACCTCGTATAGTTCAGGCCATATAGCAAAAGGGACAATAAAAACTATAAATAAATAAATAAATGTAGAAATAGTAGATTTCTCTTTATCTACTGGCCAAGACATTTATAATACCTAAAACAGCTATTATATAATTTCAATAAGATGAACTAACCTTCAATTTAATAATGGACTTTTGTTTAATGTAAGGAATCTAAACTGACAAAGCAAAAATATGTATTATACTGTAGTGTGACAGCATCTTCATTCCCCTATTAGTCTGGCAAATACGATTTTGTTATAACTCCTGAGAGACTTCAGTTTTTTCTTGACTTAATAGTGCAACTCTCAGAATTTTTCTAACTTGTTTTGTACTACACTAATTTTGTTTTAGCTGCTATTGCTGCCTACAATTGTTTTAACTTTAATTTATAGTGATAACAACTAGTTTTTCCATGTGAACCACTTCTGATACCAGAATAAAATGTGATGTGTAAGTAATGGTATCACAGATTCTAGTCATCAGTCAATGGTCACAATTGAGCACAATTTTGTACTGATTGTGTAAAATCAATTCTAGAAATAACAAAAGGAAAGCTGGACGAGACAGGATCCTCAAAACCGGGGGGGGGAGGGGGAGGGAAGGAAAGCAAAACAAACAAACAAACAAACAAAACTCTTAAGCAAACCATGATAAAAATATGTCTAAACCTAAAATCAAAAACAACACAGACTGAAGAGGAAGAAACCATGTGCTTCATGCACTTCCTGGCAAAGAGGAGGAATAAATCTTCTCTAGGTTTCTAGTCAAACCTAGTGAAGCTTTCAGGATGCTCACAATTTGTTATAAACCTCCACTTAATTAATTGCTTGAGTGATCCTTCTCTAGGCCAATTCAGGGGCAGCACAACTTGTAATCCCATGGATAGGAAAGCTCAGTTGCATACTGTCCTCTAGACAGTGCTCAAGGGAACAATTGCCTGCATATGGAGATCACAGAATCACAGAAAAGTCTAGGTTGGAAGAGACCTACAAGATCACCGAGTCCAACCTCTGACCTAACACTAACAAATCTTCCACTAAACAATATCCCTAAGCTCTACATCTAAACGGCTTTTAAAGACCTCCAGGGATGGTGACTCAACCACTTCCCTGGGCAGCCTATTCCAGTGACTAACAACCCATTCAGTAAAGAAGTTTTCCTAATATCCAACCTAAACCTCCCCTGGTGCAACTTTAGCCCATTCCCCCTTGTCCTGTCATCAGGCACATGGGAGAAAAGACCAACTGCCACCTCGCTACAGCCTCCTTTCAGGTACCTGTAAAAGTACCTGAAAGGTACTTCAGGTACCATGTAAGAGATGCGCCAGTACTCTCTGCATGTCCATATCCATTGATGTATGTCAGTGGTTTTGTCATGCAAGCAACATCAGGCAGAGAAAATGCCTAACATTAGTGGTCATAAATGTGCATGCAATTTGCATATTGCCTAAACTCTGATGGAATTCAAGCAGTCTATCAAGACAAAACAGATGCCAGATTGTGGTCGTTTGAGCACACAAGGTATTGATGCTCTGTCAGAGAGGTTAAAGTACATTGAAAAAGGTTTCTTATGAAGGTATGAAGATGCAGTTCAAGCAAGTCTGTCTGATTTCTACACACTTCTGTTAAACTAAAGACTTCATACTTATAAAAATATCAGTATTGCTCCAGCTGTGTTTTGTTCTGACACCAGTCTGTCTGGTTACTCTGAAAATGTTTCTCTCTAGCTTCTTTGTTCAAGACAAGAACCAATCTCCACAGGGTTGAGGCACAAACTAAATTTTACATTTCTCCTCACTTCCAATATCTTAGAGATTGGAACATGAAGAAATGTGTCTCTGAACACTTAGGCAAAAGCTAAACGATAAACTTTTTGTAGCTTAAGTGTCAGGTTAAATGGGTGTTTTGAGGTACTGTAATTCTTGATAATTTAGCCTGAAGTAGTCTGAGACACATACACCTGATTTGTATTTAGTGTTCTTTTCACATTGGATTCATTAAGATGACTAATTTTTGCTAATCCAAGACACTCTCATTTCTTGCTTCCTTAATATGTAACATAGATTTCAAGCTTTTTAACTTGTCTTGTGATACCTGTGTCATATGATACCAGCACATGACAGAGGGACAGAAACAATTCCTTTCAGTGTTAGAGCCTTAAACATAGTCATTTTTGTCTCAGTGTTTTCTAATTGAAGTCATTCTTTGATTTAATCCAAAATATTTAGTCATACCTGTAGTTTTGATTTTCAGAGATGATTTATGTCCTTCTTTGGACACCAGTCAATTTCTACATTGTGACAATATTCATAAAGCTCCCACATACAAGGTCTGGGATGTAGTTACACTAGAGAATCTAACTTAATTCTCCATTTTAGGCAAGACTTAATTTAACTGTGTCCCCTGGCTACACACTGAGACTAGAGATAATAATACATTTTATAATGTACCTGCCATTCATATGAGCTGTGGCCCTTGCTGATGCAATTCAAGATAAATATAATACCATACTGAAAAGATCAACAGAATAGTCATGGCATTACATTGGCCCTCAATGGTGGGTTAAAGTATGCATAAAGTATTCTAAACTAATGAATTGCATATATATGAAGTAATTCTCTTAGGGCCCAATATGTGGTCAAATACCAACATGAAAACAGAACACTTGATGTAGTCACAAAAGCTCAGCTATCAGAAGGATGACCATATTCATTTCTCTTATTCTTCAGGTTCTTGACATTTCCCTTCCCTTCCTTTCCCTTCCCTTCCCCTCCCTTTCCCTAATGTTTATGAAAACAAGACCTGTTCATCACAGTGAAGGAAATCATTCATGCATTAAGTTAAATTTTAGTAAGATAATCTCAGGCTGACAAGAATTCTGAGCATCCTCATTCTTAGAGGTTTTGAAAGAACTGAAGTTATTTAGAAAGAAAAGTTCAAAATAATTTTTAGAACTAGTTGTGGAGTTAGGTAGAGGAAAATCAATTTCTTCAAGTCATGCCTACAGATGACATCATATTTTTTATATTATCAGACTTCTTTATATACATCTTAGAAAACCATATGCCATCTGCACAAAACATCTGGATAGAGGTGCAGTTGGTGCATCACTTTCTAGAAATACAGTTCTTTAAAAACTGAACAGCTAATCTAACTGCAGATCTTCTGTTGTAAAATACCCATGAGTGCAAAATAATCATAGAATCATTAAGGCTGGATAATAAATGCATGCAAAAGGCAATGATACCACCCAGTCCCACAATGCAGAATCTATTTGTAATATCTGGAAAAAGAAAAAAACTTGTAATTCTAAGTAGTATTATAAAACAATTGTACTTCATCCTTTCCATCTGTTGTAGGTATCAGATTCTAGTAGTATATTTAGGAATATAATTGACATTTACAATTCTTTCATCAGAGCGAAAAACACAGTACAGTGTATTATTTTAACATTTGAAGTAATATATTCATTCATTTTAATACAAAAACTATTTCTGTTGTTATATGTCATATATTAGACATGAATTTCACATTTGAAAAGGCAAAGTGAGAGTAATATGTCTTCTATATTTTGCAGTTTAAGATTAGCATCGTACAATTTGGAATTCTCAGATAATACATAAAATAATATATTACTTGTACACAAAGAAGCAGAAAATTCCAAGATGCCAGAAGAGTTAAGCATGGCCTTTATTACAAAGGCACACATAATTTCAAAAATAACTTCCACCCAAGTAACAAAATTAAGGATATAACCTGGGAGTTTGAGCATGATTCCAAACGTGTCCAGTTTGCTATTTAACTAAGACCTATTTAATAACTCCATATTTAACTATTGGCCAGAATAAGCAAACAGGGACTTGGGTATTGATGTAGAAAGCACACCCAGGAGGCCTTGAGATGCTGCTTCCACAGGGCATTTTGGGACTGCAGAACACAGCATGATGACGGTGTCAACAATGCAAGATGGTCCTCTCTGCCAGGAGGTTTGGCTTTCCTCATCAGTCAGAGACCTTGGCCCTGACAGGGCACTGGAGGGTGTAGGTCACTGTCTCAGTGGCATTATTTGTGAAGCATGCATTGAAATTGTAGAGCTGCCAGGCAGAGAGAAGAGGACAGCAGACTGTGTAGCAACAGGGGATCCACAGGTTATTTCCAGAGACCCTGGGGGGGAAGGGGGAGCTGTGTAACTCCTGTTGCACAGAACAAGGGACAGTCAGATGACATGTTTAAGTGTGTGGAGAGTGTTATGGGTCTCTCATGGCATTGGAAGCTGTGACTTCTGGCACCAGGAAGGTTACTTCTCTGCCAGCAGGTGACACGGTTTAGGACCATGGTCACTATGAAGGAAGAACTCTGTACTGCAAGCATCTAGGTCAGCTGAGTTAGACTGTGGGTTGGAACAGTGCCACCGGGAGGAAGTTAATAAGTAGCAGTGATCAGAGCTTATTTTCTTCAGCCAACTGAGGCACTCATCTGCCAAGCTGTCTTGGCAACTTTACTTGCCAGAAGCCTAGAACTAATATGTTTTGGAGAGACTGCCAAGAGGCAACCAGCCCTCCAACTATTGCCCCTTGCTGCTCACCCATATGAGATCCAACAGTACTGCCCAGAGAAACCTCTAGTGTACCAGGGGTGACTGTGGGGTTCCGGGGGCCAAGGTGAAGGGCTTGGAAACCCAACCCATGTATTCTCTGGGCTTGCCAGTGGAATGGAGAGGATCTGGCAGGACCAGATTCAGCCTGCAGGTCACTGTGATTTTGAGTGGCAGATGTTGCACACTAGTGTGGGCTTTTATGGTCTCAAAACGCTTTCTGAGGAACAACGACGGTTGGGAATAGACAGGATGCATTTGACCAAAAAAAAAAAAAAAAAAAAAGTGATAGCAGCATCTTCAACTTTAACTTAACGACATTGAAAGATGGGGATCAAAGCCCAAAGTGGAGGAACAGAGTCAAGAACAATGTAGCTTGATACTCCCACACTTCCTCTGAGGGATCAAAATGACTGGGGGCCCTTGCCAAGTGCCTGTACATGAAAGGAGAGTGGGAAACAAACAGGAAGAATCATAAATGCATATGAAGCTACAGACCTATAGACTCACTAGGGTCACGAAAAAATGCTGGGGTGGTTTGCACAGCTGTAGCATAGCAGATGGAAGGACATGGACAACTGAAAGAGTAAACCATTCACAGTGGAGGGAGGCTACAATAGTAGTTTAGGTTAGACACCTCACCTGAAATGCCTAAACTATGGAGAGAGACATCCTATACAAATAGCTAAACTTGAAACAAACCTTTATGATTTATCTGTGAGGTTTGATCTCATTTGAGTTGCATTTGACAAACCAAACTTCTGGAAAATAAGTACATACTTTGCAATTTCATTACCACTTTGACATTCCAAGTTCTGATTATGGTTTCAACCATTAACAAAGCAGGCCAAGCAAGCTAGTGCCCTAAATATCATCTATAATATTTCTAGACTAGATATTTCACCTCTATTGTACCTTTTCCTACTGAGCACATATAATCTAATGACTGACTCTGCTACAAAGAAACAATAAACACTACTCTGTCTAACCAGGGCATCTAATAATCCCTGGCAATCAAAGGATTTATGAATGTCACTGCACTTTGTTACATCCTTCCAGCTGCCAGTTCAGCAATAATCATTTCACACAAGTGCTAAATTTTCATCTGACCTCCAAACCCAGTATAGATGAAGAATAAAGGAAACTGAAAGCTGGCATTTTCACATAGAAGATCCTTAATCAATGTTGTTGAATGTGTTTATGTTCAAGAGAGATAGGGCCCCCAATACATTTTAATGAAAATATTTAACATAGCCCATTTTCTCCACTTCTGCTTCATATGATTCCACCTGAAGAGGATTTTAGGTCTGAGCTTAGCATTTTTCTGTATTACTTGTTTCGTGTATTACTAATGACCTTTGAAAATTCCAAGCTGTATCATATTTAGGGATGTGCAGAATTGATTTCTATCAAGCCTGTTTACAGGATATAATCCTTATAATGGGAAGAGGGTGATCTGCCTCACTTGAAAAGACTACTTACCATTTAATTTGTGTTTTTTGTTGTTGTTGTTGTTGTTATTTTGCATCTTTAACAAAACAAAACAGGGAAAAAAAAACATTTGTATATGCACATTGTTGTCCAGTTTAATCTCTTCCTCACAGTTGGCAGCCTGTAGTTTATAGAAGACATTGTACTGCTGTTTGCTTGATTTACAGGCAATAGTGATGTTTTTGCTTAACATGTTTGTATCAAAACATTACTTTAGTATTACAAGGTTTACAGAAAGCAAACTAAATGTCATTATTGACTAGGTAGGAAAAAGAAACATATTGTTGTAGAAATCTATTGCTATCTATTGCTTGCTTTTCTCTTGCATATTTTTGGAATCTTTCTACTTAAAAAAGAAAAAAAAAAAAAAAAAAAGGAAAAAGCAATAGAATCAGAAAGGACAGAGAAGGGTAACAAGAATGATCAGCGTAATAGAGTGGCTACTGTATGATGAATGAGGATATAGAGTGGGAGTCTACAACCTTGAAAAGATACAAGATGAAATAAAAAAGCGCAAAATCAAGTGGCACAGAAAAGGTGGATAAATATGATTATTCACTTCCCATGACATAACTAGAGGATTTCACATGAAAATACCACAGAAAACTTAATAATTAAAAATAAATAATTAAATAAAGAAGACATATCTAATAGAGATTAGGCAAATTCATGGAAGTACAAAAAAAAAAAAAAAAAAAATGGTAAATTTACTGTTTGTTTTAAAGAGGTCATTTATAAATAAAGATAAACAAGTACTTAGCAGGAAATAAATTCAGCAATTGGTTTAGATCCATCCTGTAGTGTTTCTCAATCCTCGAGAGTCTTTTAATTAGAAAGATCTGACCAAATTCTAGACAATAAATAAATAAATAAATAACAAAAAAGGATTGGATATCTAGTTATGTCTATACTGAAGGTTTACACGTTTTGATGAAAAGGGAGATTCCAATATGGCAACATCCCAAAGAGTCATGTGTAAAACTAAATTCTGATACCTCAGGTATTAGTCCTTAGAGGCACTTTTCCAAAAGACAAATGAAATGCACCTGTTCTGTGTTTTTACTGAAAAATGAGGGGAAACATTTCAATTTTCAAGGCTGAAAAAAAGACCTAATATACTAAATCACAATAATTATTGCACTGTTTTCCTGAAGCAACTGTTAACTTTTCTATTATTGCAGAGGCAATACATTATTTATGAACAAATCAAGTACCTTTATCTTCAAAGAAAGACCAGAAACTTTCATTAACATCCCTGGCAGATGGCTTATTTTTATTTTCTTTCCCCTCCCCCTTCATTTTTTATGAATTAAGAGCACATCATTTGGAAAATCCTGGTTTTCTTTAGTGGAAATTTTCCAGCCAGCAGAAGGGTAGAACCTTGTCTGGCAGAAACAGTGAAACAACTGTGGTGTTTTCTTCTTTATTAGTAGTAGATAAGAATTTCAAAGGAACACATCTTACTATAGAGCTTTTGACAGTGAAGAAGTCAGCTTTGCTGTTTCCACATCAGTATAATTAGGCCCCAACCCAGAAAACACTTTATAGATAAGTAGTAAGCTTTAGATAGTATTAATACACCCTAATTTTAGCAGTCAAAAATTAGCATTCAGCTAACACTAATCATTCAGGTTCACTATAGAGATGAAAAAGTGACAGAGGCTTCTCCTGAAAGAGTTATCTAGGATAAATTGTCATCTGTAGAATTTTGTCTCTCACATTGATGAAAAAGAGAGAAAAATAATTAGCTGAACATCCAGACCAATACTATGTGTTCACAAGCTCTAAATCTCACCTAGTCCTGTGGCCTACTTTCATCATTAATGAAGAAAAAATAGGTATTACCAAAAGACAGGTAGTTCAGTGAATTACCATCTGCAGATGCCTATTTTTCTGTTTGACTGTATAAGAAGTGATTAGTTCAGAATTAGTCATTTACATTTTACTGTTAAAATTAGTCAGATGAATTCTACCCACTCTCATTATTAAAATTAGCACGTGTCTTGCATTAAAGCATTTCTAAAAAGTCTCAGTGAACCTCTCTTTGCAACTTCAGGTGTCTAAATACAGTTAAACACTTGACTTCATAAAAACTAGCCTCTCATATAAAATAAAGATATTAGCAATTTTCTGCCTCACAAGGACAATGAAATTTAAAATGCACTAATGATTATAAGATGACCATTTCTGCAGAATAGGACAGGTATCAACATGATAAATTTGTGGAATTAAGGTTTTATCATTATTGTCAATATAAAAATTGTGTTTTTCAATATGGATATAGTATAGTCACTGTGTTGCTTTTTTCTTTCTTTCTTTCTTTCTTTCTTTCCTTCTTTCTTTCTTTCTTTCTTTCTTTCCTTCTTTCTTTCTTTCTCTTCCTTCCTTCCTTCTTTCTTTCTTTCTCTTCCTTCCTTCCTTCCTTCCTTCCTTCTTTTCTTTCTTTCTTTCTTTCTCTTTCCAAAATTCAGCATACTCCTTTCAGAAAAGAAATGGGGGTTGTTTGTAATTTTATACATATACCAAAACTGTGTTTATCTCTCCTCCACATATGAAAAATCATTCCATTGCTACAGAATGATACTGATGCTACAATCTGATAGACATAATAAAAATAATGCTCCATCTTACTTTGAGTGATGTTCTACTTTTCTAAATTACATAGTTTTATAGATTTTCTGTCATTGATTAAAAAAAAATAAAGTCTTCAAACAAACAAGAAACAACAAGAGAAAAGCTCTTTTATTTGGCAGGAAATAGGAATATAGCTTTTCATCAATCTGTACCAATGTCTTATGTCACCATAAGGACTAAATATTTGGGGTATGGGAATATAATATAAAATAGGGGGATTCCAATAAAGCTATATTGTGCAATCATATCTTTAAAATAACTAAAAAAGGGAGTACAAAAAAAAAAAAAAAAAAAAAAAAAAATATCTAACCAGATTTAGATTTGTTAGATAAGCAAACAGAATTTAAGACAGAAAATAAATATAAGATTCCTAATTTTCTAACCGATTTACTTATTTCAAAGGATATCCAGTTCATTTCACCATACACCCTTTTGGTGCAAATTCTGCTCCCTGCTAGTTCTTCATAATTCCTTTTTTGAGTACAATACTGTGCCTAACAAGTCATGAGAATTATCAGGAAAACCAAAGGAACAAAGGTAGTGCTTACCAGTATGGAGGGACTGTACACTCTTGAAATTAATTTTAGGCTCTTAATCTCTGATTAAGTTGAACATGAAATTTGAATGAGAAAAGAGAAAGGAAAAAAGCTTCTCATACCTTTCCACATCCCTTAAAACAAGCAAACAAACAAACAAAACAAGAAATATAATCATGGGTTTAATACTTATTTATGTGGCAAGGTTTTATCTTTTGCATCCTGTCAGCATCTTTTTTTGGGGGGAGAGGGTGGGGGGCGGGAGCAGTCTATTTTTTTTTTCCAGGGGAAGGATTGCAACTGCATTACTCTTGGACTGGCATGACAGCCACAAATACATATCAACCTATCATCAATACAGGAATATTTTGAAAGGTTATCCTCCTTTTTATTCTTATTCTCATTACAATTCATTACCTTTCCTTAGAATGCATTGAAATCATATCAAATCAAAATACTTTTAGCTATTCAGAGAAGACATTGTTAAAACACTTTAACAAACATTTTTTTTTTTTTTTTTTTTTTTTTTTTAACCAAGGAAATAAGAAATAAAGTGTATTGTTAATACAATTTCCTTGCCCTCTTGGGTTGCAGATAGCATTAATCTCCATCCATGAGGGTGGTGAGGCACTGGAACAGGTTGCCCAGAGAGGCTGTGGATTCCTGGAAGTGTTTCGGGCTAGGTTGGATGGAGCTTTGAGCAACCTGTGGAAGGTGTCCCTGCCCATGGCGGGGGGGATTGGAACTAAATGATCTTTAAGGTCCTTTCCAACACAAACCTTTCTATGATTCTATAATTATATGTTACACAGGTTCTTAGGCTTTACTTAGGCTAATTTGTACATGTTCTGGAATGTTATGATGCATTCTTTCACATCTTAAGGTAATTTCCTACAAAATCTAAAAGACAAACAAAATTTAATGTGCTGTGAGAATGTGAATAGGCACATTAAACTGGTTTTCGTTATTTTTCTGGTGAAAACATATCATGGAAGTTGGAAGGGACCCACAAGGATTATTGAGTCCAACTCCTAATAAGTAATCAAACCCAAAAAAAACTATTCAAGTAAATTAAACTACTTGCTTTCAAACAGAAATTGCATAGGGACTTGTATGAATTTCTTATTACTGAATTCCATGAAAATTGGACAGGACAGATATTTCCTATATAACTGAAATTACAGGAAAGAGTATTTTGAGCAGGAATTTCAAATATACTTTTTTTGCTTATAATGACTTGCCAAATGTATGACTTGACTTCAAATGAGACATCAAAAAGAATAAACCTGATAAGTTTTGGTGAGAAAGGAGGCATTTGGTAGGAGAAGAGGCATTTGACATGAATGTTAGCAAATGATATCTCTCCCTTAATTTCCAGAAATTCCATTAAGTTCAACAGCATTTACTTAATATTAAGGTATCAAGTAATTAGTTATTGTGAGGATACCAGAATCTGCTCTTCTGATAATAAACAACAATTATTCAAATCTATTATTTTTTAATTTACCTTTTTGATTTTTGACTTAACAACAAAAAGTAAACCTGGCCTAAACCTGCCCTGTGGGTATGGAATCTTATCATCAGCTGGCATGGATCTGGCCAATTCTAGCCTCTTCTTGGTATTCAAATGCTTATGGTAGGTATACTTTTCACTGTAGACATATTTATGTCCTAGAGCTGCAAAAAGATGTGGCAGTTACTGAAATAGCTTAAAACTGTAGCTTTTTAGCTGGTTATTTAAAAGCTGGATTATTTATTTATTTATTTATTTATTTATTTATTCAGAATGGAACTTGCTTACTTACTTTTGATAAAAATTCTGTTTTATGGGTCAGTTATGTATTTCAGTCCCTACAGAGTTAATCAATTGCTACGAAATCTCCAGGCAGGTTATGCTTTTGTGAATGTGCTACCTACCAGCTCTTTCCATTTAATTCAAACTGATGAATGTAATACATCCTTTTCTCAACCGATGTTATTTTGTTTGTTTGCTTTGTTTTTGTTGTGTTTTGTTTGTTTGTTTGTAATTT
Source organism: Nettapus auritus (assembly GCA_011076525.1). NCBI lineage: Eukaryota > Metazoa > Chordata > Aves > Anseriformes > Anatidae > Nettapus > Nettapus auritus. Next base: position 105,219,701 of record CM021767.1, on the reverse strand, counting down.
ATTTATTTTTCCTTAAGTGAAAAACTTGGCTACAATCCTGAAATATTCTCCTATACAAATACTCAGTAATTAGGCATGCCATGTACGTACCTGAATAGCAATCACAATCAGCACCTTCAGCAGCAAACACTATAACTGGATAATGCCAAATCATTATATGCTTTTCCACACTCCCCAGTCGAAGCCTCTGTTAATCTAACCACATCAGACTTTTGAGAAATCAGTTATTAATTTGAAGAAAATATTTCATAACATAAATATGTAATCTGACATATTAATCTTATAATTAGGTCCTGAACTAGTTGCTGTACATGAGGAAAAATACCTCTTTTTGATTAATGAAGCAACAGTACTCTAGTTATAGATGATGACACCGTATAAACCTTTTGACAACTTGTGGGAAAAGTATCACATTGTGAATGGAAACAATGAAGGAACAGTTTAGGTTCTTCTGTGCTCTGAAAAACTGTACAGCCAAAGGAGGAGTTAAAATACCAAACTACAATTTTCTACATGTAACACAGCTACATTCATACTAGGAGACTGTAGGTTTGCATCCCTGGGAATAGAGAGTGAATTCTATACTTGAGCCTTCGTTGAATCAATATGAGATATAGGTTTACTCACAGCTGCTGCCCCCCAAATATTGTTTCTGTCAATGGCAAAGGTCAATAGACTTTCAACATTTTCTTTTATGCTGCACTCATTCCTGTGTAAGCAGCACAGTTTCTTACTTCACAGTTCCTTAAAGTTAACAACATTGTCTCTTGTCACTTAGCATCTTCCTGACAATAGCACAGTAGGAGATGAGAAAATTTTCTCCATGAGTTTTTCGTGCACTCACTGCAATGGACATGGAGAGAGGGAGAGAACCTTTGGCAGCTCTAATTAGTCCTGCTTGCAGAGGTAGCACCAATTTCTAGCTTCACCACAGAATCTATTTATATACACCTATGGGATTATTTACATAGTTTCCCTGCACCAGCCTTTTTTCCTATCAAATATCACTCCTTACTATTTTCTCAGTCTACCCTACAGTTAATTTCCAATTAAATTTAACCATCCCTCTATGCATTTCTCTTAATTTATGGCAGGACTCTGTTAAGACAGCCAAGTAACACTAAATTAACACAAAAATATTGCTAGCCATCACTAAAGACAGCTAAAAAGTACACAGCCTTCTTCCTACTACTAAGGGACAGTGAGAGAAAATCTTCAGCCCCGTCATCCAAAACTGAAATGCAACAAAAGACTTCCTTGTTTGTTTTTGCAGAGTAAAACATATTATAGAGCACAGTATTTCTGTGTTTGAGGTGTGAGTATATATGAGTTGGGAACAGGAATATATCTAATCCCTGGCTTATACATTTTCTGAAGTTCCCTAAATATTTTCCCTCAAAACCTAATGTATACACTTGGCTTTTATTCTTCTTTCAGGTTCTATTTTGAAGTACAGGCATCAACACCACCACAAAGGCTGACATTAGTCATAGTATTTAACTGTTTTAGTTTGAGAGTATGTCAAAATTTGCATTCCCAGCACAACAAGCATATATTTTGTGATGCGTTATGAGTTAAGCCCAGAGCAAATTTCTTCAACGGTTTGGGTGAAGCTGTTCTTTCTGTGGAATAGATTTCCACCACATGGATACAAAGTGCATTATACTACCTGGTTTCAGGGCTTAAGTAGGAAAGATACAGCCTGATTGTTTCCTTCCTTCCACTCCAGTTCCTGGCATCCCAGCGATGGATTTTCTCTCAGAGCTATCCATGAGGATGGGAGCTGGACTTCTCAGCTGCTTAAGCTTTTTATGCCCTGTAAATAAAGGAAAAAATAAAAAATAAATCCTCATTCAGATTTTGAAACAGCAGCACAATGACTCTTCTTGTGTCATTTCTCTAAGATAATCAGAATACCAAAACAAATTAAACTAAAGGAACCCTGTGCGTTAAGTATTTTACCTGCATTTTTCTCCTCCTTTTAAAGCACTTCTGGTTCAATGCACCAGACCCTGCTGAAACAAAATGAGCAGAATGCTAAGGCAAAGGAGAATTCAACAGGAGCAATGCTAGTTTTAATTTAATCTCCAGTCTGGTTTCTGAACAACCATCTTCCCTACTGATTTTTTGTTCTTTGCTTGTATCATAGCATTTAGTTCATGCAAGTAATGAGGCCATAGCCACTCTCTACTAAAGTTGATGGATCTAATTCAGTCACAAGACTGTAAGGAATCTGCCACTGGCAACTAGCATTGCAAGCATGTTGAGGGAGATGACCCTTCCCATCTACTCAGTACTAATGAGTACCTGGATTACTGGGTCCAATTTGGGCCCCCCCAGTGCAAGAGAGAACTGGAAATCCTGGAAAGAGTTCAACATAGGACAACCTAGATGATCATGGAGATGAACTTTTCCTATGAGGAGAGACTGAGAGATGGGACTGTTGAGCCTAGAGAAGATGAGGCCCAGGGGCAATCTTATCCATGTCTATAAATAACTGAAGGGAGGGTACAAAGATGATGCAGTCAGACTGTTTTCAGTGCTGCGCAGTGCAAGGACAAGAGACAATGTGAGCACAAACTGAAACACAAGAGGTTCTGCCTGGACATCAGGAAACACTTTTTTACTGTGCAGGGGACCAAGCACTGAAACAGATTGCCCAGAGATGTTGTGAAGTCTCCCTTCTCGGAGATCTTCAAAACCCGCCTGGACATGGTCCTGGAAAATCTGCTCTAAGTATCCCTGCTTGAGCAGGGGTTTGGACCAGATGACCTCCAAATGTACCTTCCAACTTTAAAAATTCTGTGATTATGAGGTGAGTTGCTCTCATGAGCCGACACAAACTAGATGCAGGACTACTGACACAGTATGAGAACAGAGCAGGGTTGGTCTCATTCTTTAGGTGTTATTTTTCCCTATTTTATAAACTCTTCATTTTTAGCAAGTCACTATTTTAGAGGGGCATTTCTGAAATTCCTCCCACTCAAGTCCTTAACTCTCTACATAATTGATTCATTCTTTCCTTTGACTCAGTGCCCTTCCTAAGAGCTGCAAAAGCAAATCATCATCTAGTTTGCATCTGTACTCCTACCCCTCATTCTTTTTTAATGTGTTCCCTTATATTTTTCTCATATCTGTTAAAATTTACTGTCTTCTTACTCAAAGGATAATTGCTCCTGTTGAAGTACAGAAGTACTGATATTACTAATATATCTTGCTTCTGCTTAGTCTTTGCCTACATGTGCTCTTGCAGCCCAAAAAGCCAGTCTTACTCTGGGCTGCATCAAAAGTGTAGCTAGCAGGTCAAGGGAGGTGATTCTTCGTCTCTATTACACTCATTGGAGTATGCACTCAGCTCTGGGGCCCCCAGCATAAGAAAGGCACACCTGTCAGAGGAGGTCCAGAGGAGAGTCATGAAGATGATCAAATGTCTCGAGTAATTCTTCTATGAAGACAGACTAAGGGAGCTGGGGTTTTTTAGCCTAGTGAAGAGAAGATTCTGGGAAGAACTTAGAGTGGCCTTCTAGTACTTAAATGACCTACAGGAAAGCTGGGGAAGGACTCTGTCAGGGAGGTCAAGGAATAATGGTTTTAATGAAAAGGAGGGTAGATTGAGATTAGAGATTAGGAAGAAATTCACTTTTACGGTCATGAGACACTGGAATCTATTGCCCAGAGAAGCTGTGAATTCCCCCTTCCTGGAAGTGTTCAAAGCCAGGTTGGATAGAGACTCAAGCAACCTGCTCTATAGAAGGTGTCCCTGCCCATGACAAGGGAGTTGGAACAAGATCATATTTACAGTCCCTTCCATTGCAAACCATTATATGATTCTATCATTAAGATTACTTTATAAAAATGTTTTGTTATAATCACTAAGCCCAAATATGCACAATTTGAAACTGACCTGTTTTCCAGTAGTATGATCTAGAGCGATTTCAAGGATCCTCATCAACACAGGAAGAGATGACCTCTAGTATCTTAAGGTTGAGACAAGTGTTTAGACAGATGGGCATTGGTGTGGTGATTGATGCTATAGATAGAAGTGCTTCCCAGACTGCTGCTGATAGAATAATACTGCCCCCCAAAAATTAGTTATCTTGCACACCCCAAACCTTAGAGGCATCAGTGGAAAGAACAACAAGGCTATTTATAGTCAGTTACTCAGCAGAAAGTGGTGTCTAACAACACGGATGTCCTTATTTGGGACATCCTCTCCATTTCTGTCTGTATGATCTGGGTAAGAGCACATTTTGTCTCTTCCAAGACACAACTCTGCAACTGTCTTCAAAACATGTAAAGCATAGCAAGACCAGTGAGTGCTTGCAAACTCAGAAATAAACACTGTTCTTGAACACAAAACACTCACAAAAACCAGGAAGCAGTCGGTTACCAGCCCTGGAACTCTTTGCACTTAGCGTATCATGAGAATTTCATTAAAGTGAAATATCGGTATGTCACAATTCCTAAAATATTGTTATATCTTATACTATGTACCTTTACCCATCTAAATGTATATGCTCATAATGTATATATTACATATATTAATTTATTTTGGTATATATATGTGCATATTACATATTATATATGCATACAATTTAAAAATATATTATTTTAATATATTTTCTGGGTTTTCATGTGTGTATTTTTGTCCTCATGTTTAGCATATGTATTTAATAATGACAGAATTTTACAAATTGTTTATTTGCATCATGTATCCTTGCCTTCCCTTTCCATTCCATTCCATTCCATCCCATTCCATTCCATTATGCTAGAATTTTATTTGAATTTCAGTAAAGTATTATTTCACATAAGTTTTAAATTGCTGATATTTTTCTGTCTTCCTCTAGCAAATGTTGTTTGATTTTGCAGTTAAGCCTCACTAGCTCAGAAAACAAAGTGGCAACATGAGAAACAGGACCAAATATCAATGACTCGGTTTCAGCATTTGATAATAATACTTTTCTGGAACAACAAAGTTTATCTGTTTTGAACCACAAATTCTGCAAATTTATAATGATGACAATATATAAGAGGCAAAAACTACTATGCATTAGAGGTTTATTAAACACTGTATAATGTACAAACAATACAGACCCTACTTTGTCATATCTCGTAGGTTAACAAAAGTTGAAGACAGAAAATAAGTAAATAAATAAATATTATTTCTTCCTTCCTGATGACGTGAGATTGTTCCCCACAGTATAATTTTCAAGTGATTTGCCCAGTCTCATTTTAAATTATTCTAACAATGGGGCTTCCACTACTTCCCTTAGGAAGCATAACTATAGATGACAATTTGGCATTCGCATTACACTTAACTCCCTAGATGACACAGTTCAGTGCAATATGACATAATATTTATTGTGATGGACTCCAACATTTGACAGGCTTCAATACAAAGTAATATGCTGTGAATAGGTGATTTAAAAGGAATCTTGAACAAAATTCATATAGCTATAAAGTAAAGGTTGTTGGAAATATTTGAAAGATACAGATTAAAAAATAAGTAAAATAAAATAAGTAAAATAAAATAAAATAAAATAATAACTTAAAAATAAACACAGAAAATATTTCTGAGAATTAATTCTACATACAATACTGTGTCATAGATGGGTATTTGCAAGTTCAACTCCTACCTTTTGAATTCGGTTCACTAAGCTCTAGATAGGATCAAACAATAGCCAAAGCCTAAAACTTGAATGTTAAAATACTAAGAGCTGGATTATGAAACGTGTTGGAGAGATGAAAATAAAAACCTAACAGCATTTTCAAAATATGTCTACAGGTCTAACTGTATATTTAGTTAGTCACTGATGTCAAAAATACAGCTCTTAGATTTTAATGTTTTGTTGCTGTTGTTGTTGTTTATTTGTTTGTTTTTAACAGATTTTAACATCTGGCTCTACATCTTTGTGCCAGCTGATGGAAGACAAAGCAGAGACAGAGAAGTCACTTATCTTCTGACATCAGTGCTGGTAGGGTATTAGGATTTTTTGGTGGTTTTAGACATGATCACATTGTAAACAAACACTACAAAAAAAAAAAAAAAAAAAAAAAAAAAAAAAAAACAATAAATAAGCAAATAAGAGAAACTGATCAGTCAGAAAACTAATGGAGGTAAAATAGAGGAATGTGGCCTGAGCAGTCAGGAAACCAATGGAGATAAAACAGAGGAGCGTCGTTTGCACAACTAATCTAATGTCTAATTAAAATGAACAAGTTCTGAGGAAGTCATGAAGGCCTATAGGGGCCAAATTACGAAGAAGACACTCAGGCATGGCCAAGCATATTGCTGATGAGGTATACTTTGGAAGCTGTGGATCACAGAATATTTCTTTCATGACAGAGCTGATTTTATAAAATATTACAGCTTTTGTAACACCTAATCTAATTTATACAAACATGTTTTCCTCTCCAGCATCCTCTACAATTTTGTCACATACCTTGTTAGCCAATCCTCTACTGTGACTGAGAGGTTTTCACTGATTACCCAAGTAGCCTTTGATGTCTCAGAATATAAATGGGCTCCATCTTGTCCTTATGGTCCATGAATTATTTCTTCCACTTGAGCAACCCATTCACATGGAAGAAATCATTCTGACACGTTAGATAAAACAAAACATAGGACATTCTTTACAGGTTACAGCCGCTGTTCAGTAAGGCACAGGTCCCAGCAGTTCAATCACTTATCAGTATATGTTTTCTTACAATGTTAGCTTATTGGAACTAGACCCTCCCTTGGTTGCAAGTAAGGTGAAAGTTCTTCCTTGTCTTAGGCTGTCCTTTTAGATTACTGTGGTGGAGGAATGTCAGTTCCAACAGCTAACAGCCTAAAAGAGAATGAGGCTACAGAACATCACATCCTCATGGCTTTGTCACCTCTACCCATTCTGAGAGATGAGCGACTCATTTAAAAAGAAGTCAAATGGAAGTCATTTTTTTGCAAAAGAAAAAAGCACAGTCCAAATATGAATCAATATTCTCATGAAAATCCATGTTGTTCACTCTGTTTCTGCACCATAATTTATTTATTTATTTATTTATTTATTTATTTATTTACTTATGTAATTCCAGGAGATAGTGGAGAATTTTTTATTGTGCTTAGGTTGATAATATGTACTTCCTTTTTTTCACACACACATGCACAAAAAGGATTAACAGTATTCACACTGAAGACAGTTCTAAGACAATTACCTTTTCCTGACTACAAATTGTATAAGTTTTACAAGGAATCTAACACTCAGCAAATTTTTGTATTTTTATTTTATATCATTATTATATATTTGTATTTCTGATGGATATGTCTAAGTGTCATTGTAAAATATGTTTTAAATAAAATATTGAATAGATGATTCTCAAAGTAAACAGTAATCCCTATAAATGCGACATTTTAAATTTAAGGAGTATTGGCTCAAAAAAAAAAAAAAAAAAAAAAAATTGCTACATGTTTCTTTATCATAATCCAGAAGGCTTTACATTTACTGTTTTAAGAAGGAGTTATGTCTTAAAATACTGTGATGGTGTTTCATTCAGGAATAAGGATGAATCCAGAATTGCTGTTTTTTGGTTTGGTTTGGTTTTGGTTTTGTCAGAGTCATAAAAATACATTGTAAAATCAGTTGATCCTCTTTAACTTCCCTTTGCAAGAAAAAAAGAATCTTAGTTTTCTAAACCTTACAAATGTCTGTGAATTGGCCTTTCTTTCTTTCTTTCTTTCTTTCTTTCTTTCTTTATTTTTCTTTC
>CM021767.1:105130432-105210971 GCA_011076525.1 Nettapus auritus | reverse complement strand
AATAAAATAAAATAAAATAAAATAAAATAAAATAAAATAAAATAAAAGAGGCAATCAGTCAGATAGTACATTTTCATTAATAAATTGCATGTTAATATGACTTGATGAAAGACCAGCTCTAGATACATTTTGAATTTAGCCAGTCTTGGGAAGACCTGGTTTTCCTTCTTTGGCAAGCAAATAAGATATAAATAGATAATAAATATAATTTGAGCACCACATAAACAATTTCACCATCAGTCCTATTTACTGTTTTCATTTCAGGAGAAAAAAAAATAATAATAATAAAATGTCTTTTTTAAAGTCAAAACAAAAAAAGTAAAAACAAAAAAAAAAAAGTAAAATAGGAAAGGGAAAAATGATAGAGAATTGATGAACTGAACAAAATGAAGAAGAAGCAGTTTTCCAACTTACCATTGTTTCTTCATCATTAGTAAAATAGATCTTGCAGCTTGAATCACTACAGGTTGGGATATACATTATGAAAAACATCATTTGATACTTTTCCCCCAGACATACTAAGCCCTTGGTCATAGAATCATAGAATATCTGAGTTGGAAGGGATACACAAGGATCATTGAGTCCAGCTCCTGGGTCTGCAAAGGACTACCCTCCCCCCTCCCCCCCCCCAATAAATAAATAAATAAAATAAAATATAATAATAATAATAATGAACATATAATGTCTGAGTGTGTTGTCCAAACACTTAAACTCTGGCAGGCCCAGTGCCTTGGGAACCTGTTCCAGTGCTCATCCACCCTCTCAGTTAAGAACCTTTTCCTGGTATCCAGCTGTCTTCTTTTATGTTCCTATATAACATATAGAAATACCATTTAAACTTGTACTTGATATTAAAAAGATACTGTAACTTGAAAAAATAATAATGTCTTCCTTCAAACTATAAAACAATTGGAAAGTTAATCCTTGAAGTGACAAAGATATTCTTGATAAACAGAGGAAAAGCACAACTGAAATTGTATTTAAGATGCTTCCCATTAATTTGTCTGTCTCCAATTGGTCTTCCCATCTGCAAAGAAATGCACTTTATGTTTTTTTTTATGTTTTTTTGAGATTACTCACTTCAATGAATTTCTGAACTGGTAGTATAAGTTGTACTCACTGTTTATGAAAATGCAGTCTTTTATCTTTAGTACTGAGAAATGTCTTGAGGGACAAGTTTTAAGATTTACACTTAAAACACATATCTATGTAGGAAATATCTCTATTTTCTAATTTAATAATAATAATAATAAAGTCTATAACTTGACAGTTCTCTTTCATAATCAATTCTATTATTTGCAATTAAAACAATGTAGAACTACATCTGTAAAGCAAAGTTCTTTAATTCCTTCAACAAATTACAATGTTGTGGTGCAGTGTTTTTTTACTGAACATCAATGTATAAACCAAAGAAGTTAAGAATTAAGCTTAGGAAAAATGGTGCAATGGAAATTTGAGCATTCTACATCTAAGCATTTGCATTTTTGAAAATCACTAATACATATATAATGGATAATTTTGTTCAGACTATGTGGAAAGCTATGAGTATAGACTACAGCTAAATAACTGGAAGGTCAAAGAATATGACCAAAGCTTACTTTTGGTTGGAAAGTTACTTCTCCAATAACACACAGGTCATACTTCTGGCCTTGATGTTATTAATACTCCACGAATGTAAAATTATAGTAATGTGCCAGGCTTCTCTTTTAAAAGATTAAATGAATAGTGGATTAGAATTTAACAAGTAAACTTATTATTACAAGGTTGTCAACATGAGACATATTTAACTTATGTCCTAGCTATAGCACTGAACTGTTCTGCATTGTCAGTTATGGCTTTTCAAGGATTTCTCACTTTGAATCTAAGGGTTTTCCACCTCTTCTCCAAATATTCACTTTTTGCAGAGCCTACTTAAAGTACTGTCTGAATTCCAGTTCTGTATTTTCTGGAGCAGAAACTGCATGATCTTTCTACAACATACTGCTTAACATAATAGTAGTGGGTAGATGGTTTATAAAAAATGCAGCAGTGCACAGTTGACAGTACGAGCCCTGCATTAAAGGCAAATATTCATAAACTGCATTCAAGGTATAGAATGAACAACAACAACAAAAAAATTGAATTTGGGAAGGAGTAAGAAAATATTATATGAATAGCTCATAGTTCTTGGATATCCATTCTGCTCTCTGGTCAGTTTTCATCTTCATTCTAGGTCCTACTACTAGAGAGGTTAATAATATCTGCATTAGGGCAAATGGGGCATCCTAATTCTTTCATTTAAATAGCTACTTTTTCTCAATACTGCTTACTTACTGATTTGAAAGGGAACAAGATATTATATTTCAGTCTTTCCTTTCTTCTGCACCTTTTTCGTAAACAAAAATTACTGCATACAGATTTATTGCCTTCGCTAATCATACTTCTGACCATTCATGCCTTGCTTAGAACTTTCTTTTTTTACCTGAATAATTATGTGAAAACAGATTCATCGCTTGGAGCTTGCCTAAGGCATTGCATCTCAACATAGAGGATTGGCTGAGTCCTAGTTTTACTGCAGTATGAATTCTCACTGCAGAACAGAGTGTGCATTCACTCAGATTCTTCCATTCAGGTACTAGAATGTTCAAAACCACAAAGGTTATTTTCTTTGCTATCACTCACTTTCTTTCCATTGTCTATGAGTTGTTCTTTCATACTTCCTTTCATTTCATTTTGCTTTTGCTTATCAGTAATGTCTTAATCAAGCTATCTAAGAGGTCAATAGATTATGTTTTTGTTGTTGTTGTTGTTTGTTTTAATAACATTTTCTATTGTTCTTTAGCTCTGTTTAGAGCAATGATCCAGTGAGGCTGTGAGCACTCTCAACCTCTTTTCATGTCAAAACATAACAGCTTTCAGTATTATCAGCTCTCTAAATGCCAAATTGTTTGATCATCAAAATAGAATTTACAGTAAGGAGTCCTTATGCAATTTGGGATGAAGAAATAAGAAATCTTGCATATAGTCTTGCTTGCTAACTGAATAAATTTGAACAGGATATCAGATTACTGCTTAGATATTTTTATTTTATTTGCTTTATTTCCATTAGATGACCCTTTAATTGACAGACAGTCAAATCAGAACTTCTTATATATTGAAGTAATGTCAAATACTTGTGGAAGTCAAATATGAGTTTTGCTGTGTGACTAATACTGAACATTCTGATATGTAGCACAAAACCTGTTGACTTTCCAGGATGGCTTTGTTGTTGCTAATGCATGATGATATAGTAGTTGCATAGTAGTTTCCACATGGAAGTAACGCAAATATGTCCACAACTGTGCAGTCAACATTGTGGCCTTTTTTTTCTATGGCAGATCTCACTAACTTGGATAATTCTTAACTTTGCAGAAGTAATTAATAAGTTCATGTGTCCACTCTAGATGGCAGGAGAAGACAGTAATGTAATCTATGCAGATCAACTTTCAGATAAAAACTCCTTCAAAGACTGCCTAGATGATTTAAACACAGTTAGAAAAAGTATCCAGCACATATTGTAAGACAAGACAACAAAAAATATTGTGACTTTCTCATGCAATGGGGCTCATGCAATCTGGCAGACAGCCTGGATGCTGCCTCCCTTTCTTCTTCCCAGGAGCCTCTTCCAAGGTTCTACATGAATTAAATACTATCCCTGCTGATATGCAGTTATTAAGAAAAAAATGTAGTTCAAATGTTAATGTAAACCTAGCTGAGTCTTTCTGTAACAATAAGACAAGGTTGGCAAGTAAAGGAAATACTGTATTAGACAAAAATAGATGAGCTTTCTGGCACAGCAAATATTTCTTCAAGTCTGACAAACTTCTGACCTCAACGCCAGATTTGGATATTTTATGAGGTTTCTCAAACAGGAAAAAGTATTTAGCACCCAAGAAGAGGGGAGGATGCATTGCAAAGAGGAAAGATGAAGTAGTTATTTTCTATGAAGAAGGGAAAAGGACTTTTTTTAAAAATACAGCAAAGGACAGGGTGTATGCTAAATTGGCATTAACAGGTAGAATGAGAAAACATGAGAAAAAGGTTATAATATGTCACAAAACCCGTGGTTTAGCATCCATTGGAGTGATGAGTTCTCAGACTCACCTTCCCAAAGCTTTTGTAGATTTTACTAAAGAAAATGGGAGATCAGAGGTTGAGTGGTTATTTTTCAAGATGTAATTTTCTAATGAGTGCTCCTTTGATCTGTCTCACTTCTGTGTAGGTCCCTCACTGTGATCCCAGTCACAGCACCCCAGGGGCTGATCATTCACGCCTCAGGCTGGTGCTGAGGAATGCCGCCATGTAGCCATGGTAGTAGTGGGATGGGCTGTGTGAACCAGAGAGATGAGATCTTGCAAGGGCCATCTCCCCAGCTTTAGGGCTGCATTTTGGCTCTGGCTCTCAGCCCCATGCTTGCCTGTGCCCCTCTCTCACCCACTGCCATGACCTCCCCACTGGGCCTTAGGGATTTCTGCCCTATGAGAGCTGTAGCTGGCCCTGGTTCCCCAACCTCAGCCTGCACCACCTCCCTGTTGGCAGAGCCAGGAGGCTGTGCTCAGGGTGAGGGCACTCTCAGCTCCCCACACTCTGCCAATGCCCAGCACCCTGCCCTGCTGCTCCGTGACAAGAAGGATCAACTAGTCACAGTTGGAAGGTGGTTATTTCAGCTTAAAATTTGTCTTCTCACCCACAATACAGTAGTTGGCTTGTTAAATAACATAAACTGGACAGATCTTGACATGTTTAAATTCCTAGATAATCAGAATTGTAACAGCACTGCCATGCAATGCCATTTCTTGATATCATTCTCTTATAGATCACACATCTGTGTCAGACAGCCCAAAACTGAACCACTTTTTGTTTCTCTTCAGATCTCTGTCCTTCATCATCCTTGTCTCAGAAACTCAGGCCACTGCTCTCTATTTTTTCCCCAGAGCAATAGGTATCAGGGAAGACCATGAAAGCCAACCTGAGAAGCCTCCCTGTGGTTGTCTGTAGGTCTCTTCCTCTGAATGTAACAGACTTGCTCAGCCTCTGGACACTTGTCATATTTTTGCCTGACCTCTGACCCAACCACAAATTTCATCAAAACTGACATCACCTAAAGAACAGAGCAAAATCTTGTTAATAGGAATGAGATCTGTCAGAATACTTCAGGCCAGATTAATTTCCTGATTTAGCAGTGTTGAATTTGATAGCTGTTTTAGGGCTGAATTTGTCTCTATCATTTAGTGACTAATTAAAAAGGCACCTTACAGCTTCCCTAAAATGTCATGGCAAAGACATCAAAGTGTCTTCCTGGATTCCTCTCCAACATGTCAATGTTACCCTTTGGCAAGGATGCTTTCTCAGACAATGTACAGGCTACTTGCAATCCAAGGTCTTTCCCCTCCCCCTGCTTGCTATTACAATTCTGTTAAAATTAAAACCTATGCAGCATATTTGACAAGACTTACCAATCTTTTAAAACATACTGAAGGAAATAAACCAAACAAACCAGTAATGGCATATATCAAGAAAGAGAACTGTGCTCATAGGGAATGGGTCATAAAGTTGAAGATTTGAGACTTGAAAAAAATATCCTGAAAATCTACAGTGTTCTTAAGTACATGAAAAAGTAGTCTGTGTCAGCAAGCATTTTGTTTCAGGAAAAGGCAGAAGGGAGTCATAAAGTTTGCAAAGTGGTACTGAAAGGGAAAACAGCTCGTAATGTCAAGCAGATAACTGATGTTAAAATGGCTGTTAAATGTTATGTTCTAGACTGTGACCCTAATAGTGAATTTACGAATAAGAGAACATTCAAAATAAATAAATAAATAAATGAATAAATGAATAAATAAATATTTGTATGTTAATACTTTTTTTTCCCTGTTAAGGATCTCTGTGTTTGATATGAACAAACTGTGTAATGGAGCTTCAAAATGTATTAGTAATACAGATACCTAATTACACTCTCTTCATGAATACTGAAAAAGAAGTTTGACAATGATATAGTTTGACTATGAAATAGTCAAACTTGTGGTTACACAGAAAATCCCCCCCATTAAAATAATAATAATAATAATAATAATAATAAGGATTAAATTCCTTGATTTCCTGTACAAGAATCATATTTTGCACTGGAAGGAACCGTAAACATCATCTCATTCCAAGCCCTCTGCCATTGGCAGGGACACCTTCCACTGTATCACTTTGCTCAAATCTCTATCCAAAATTGCCTTGAACATTTCCAGGGAGGGAGAATCCACAACTTCTCTTTGTTACTTGCTCCAGAATCTCACCACGCACATAGTAAAGAATTTCTTTCAAATATGTAATCTAAATCAACCCTCTTTTAGGTTGAAAGCATTACTCCTTGTCCTACACTCCCTGACAAAGAGTACCTCTCCAGATTTCTTTTAGACCCCCTTTAAGTTATGGAAGGCTACTATAATATCTTCCCGGAGCCTTCTCTTCTCTTCTCTTCTCTTCTCTTCTCTTCTCTTCTCTTCTCTTCTCTTCTCTTCTCTTCTCTTCTCTTCTCTTCTCTTCTCTTCTCTTCTCTTCTCTTCTCTTCTCTTCTCTTCTCTTCTCTTCTCTTCTCTTCTCTTCTCTTCTCTTCTCTTCTCTTCTCTTCTCTTCTCTTCTCTTCTCTTCTCCTCTCCTCTCCTCTCCTCTCCTCTCCTCTCCTCTCCTCTCCTCTCCTCTCCTCTCCTCTCCTCTCCTCTCTTCTCTTCTCTAGGTTAAACAGTCCCAGCTCTCTCAGTCTCTCTTCATAGGAAAGTTACTCCAGTCCCCTAATCACCTTAATGGCCCTCCTCTTTAGCTGAACACAGTACTCCAGGTGAGGATTTAATTCCTATGCAATAAACAAACAACTGTAATGTATTATCCAGAAAAAAAAAAAAAAAAAAAAAAAAAAAAAGGTGAAATTTGTTGACCAATTTAATATTGCAGTATGGCATTTACTCCCCTGTTTTTCAGCTCAGGATATACTTTGAATCCCAATATTTTATGCAGTACAGTGTCTCATTTGTATACCCTGACTAATTAATAGACTGTTCTTCTAACTGTTTGTGTATTGATTTGTTACATCCAGGTTAGGCTTACATACTGTTGTGGTTTAACCTGGCCGGCAGCTAAAAACCACACAGCTGTTCGCTCTCTGGGATGGGGAAGAGAAACGGAAAAGTGAAGCGAGAGTTGAGATAAAGACATTTTATTAAGATAGAAAATAATAACAACAACAACAACATCAATAATAATAATAATAATAATAATAACAATAATAATAGTGTGTATGAAACAAGTGATGCACAATGCAATTGCTCACCACCCGTTGACTGATGCCCAGTCTATCCCCAGCAGCTGGCCCCCCCATCCCGGCTAGCCACTCCTACATATTGTTTAACATGACGTCAGATGGCATGGAATACTCCTTTGGCCAGTTTGGGTCAGCTGTCCTGGATCTGTCCCTTCCCAGCTCTTGCTGCACCCCCAGCCTGCCCGCTGGCAGGACAGAGCAAGGAGCTGAAAAGTCCTCGGCTTGGTGTAAGCACTGCTCTGCAACAATTAAAGCATCAGCATGTTATCAGCACTCTTCTCCTCCTAATCCAAAACACAGCACTCTACCAGCTACTAGGAGGAAAATTAACCCTGTCCTAACTGAAACCAGGATACATATATTTTTTTTTTCCCTCACTAAACACCATCCTCTATGAATGCCTTCCTAAAAATATTTAAACAATCTTAATCACAGCAGAGATACTATACTAATTGCTTTAAGAACAAGAAAATGTTTTACTTTTTGTTATTTATGTTGCAAAATATTATTTTGCCTCTATCTCTGTCCTACTTAGGGTGACACTTTTTCATACCCAGTGCTCCTATTTGGCAAAGGGAGGATTTTATGTAGACTAAATGCACTATCAAGTTTAGCATTTCTAATATTCAGGTTATGTTGCTCTGTTATGGACAGGAAAGACTTTTGCCACTGATGTCAGCATAAGCAGAAGCATACTTAACCACACTGCAGAAAAACAGAATACTTTCCCTTTTCACTGTAAAAATAGATGCCTACTGAATTGAAATCTCCTGTGTTCTGTAGTTTTCTTCTCAGATTTCTCCATGCTTATATTGTATATTGTATCTCATGAACTGAGTCTATAAAATGTTATTTATTAGACAAAATACAATTTTGTGTGTAATACAGCATACATCTACAAATCTATATTTATACTAGTGTATCAGCAGGGACCAATGTTAACAGAAAATCCACATGAAGAGAATATTAGAGTAATTTTTTCAAACCTCTTTGAGATTCAGTACAACTTCTTTCTAATTAGATGTGTTCTGTACATGTACGTATAAATTTTGTGAATGGCTTGAACATGCCAAACATCCTTGTTTTAATTAGAACAAAGAAGAGTGATGGTTTAAAGAGCAAAATTTAATGTTAAATTCAATTTAATGGTAAAATGAAACCAGCAAGAGACACTAGATATTTTAGTGAAAAGCAAATGAAATATTATGCACTGTAAAATTGGCAGAATAATTAGAGAATTCTAAAAGCTCCCCAGGATATCAGGAGAAATAATAAAAAACTTATAATTAAAAAAAAAAAAAGAATTTTGAAACAAAATTTAATTATGTTGGTTTTATTTTATTTTTCTCATTTCTCTGAAGGAAAAAGAAATTTTGCAGCTGAAATAGCAGTCCTGAATGTATGTTGCATTGTGAGAGAGAGAATTTTGTCTTTATGTATATATAAATATATAAAAGATAAAAGGAGGCAAGGGAACACAAACAAACAAAACTGTAACTGCAAATCAGAATAATTCAGTTTTACAAATTAGAGATCACAGAATCACAGAATGGTTGAGGTTGGAAGGGACCGCTGAAGATCATCTAGTCCAATCCCCCTGACAAGCAGCAGCACCTAGTGCACGTTGCACAGGATCACATGCAGGCAGGTTTTGGATATCTCCAGAGAAGGAGACTCCACAACCTCTCTGGGCAAACTGTTACAGTGCTCTGTCAACCTCACAGTAAAAATGTGACCTCTCATATTTAGCCAGAACTTCAGGTGTTTCAGTTTGTGCCCATTGCATCTTGTCCTGTCACTGGGCACAACTGAAGAGTCCAGCCTCATCCTCTTGACACCCTTCCTTCAGCTATTTGTACACGTCCACTCTCAGTCTTCTCCAAGCTAAACAGGTTCAGCTCTCTCAGCCTCTCCTCTTATGACAGATGCTCCAGTCCCCAGCCATCTTTGTAGCCCTCCACTGGACGTGTTCCAGGAGTTCCTTGTCCCTCTTGTACGGGGGAGCCCAGAACTGGGCACAATACTCCAGGTGTGGCTTCACCAAGGCTGAGTAGAGGGGCAGGATCACCTTCCTTGACCTGCTGGCAACACTCTTCCTAATGCAGCCCAGGATACCAGTGGCCTTCTTGGCCACAAGGGCACCACGCCGACTCGTGGTTAACCCTCTGTTCACCTAGACTCCCAGCTCCTTCTCTGCAGGGCAGCTTTCCAAACCCATACTGGTGCTTAGGGTTATTCCACCCTAGGTGCAGGATCCTGCGTTTGCCTTTGTTGAACTACATGAGGTTCCTCACCACCAATGCTCCAGCCTGTCCAGGTCCCTCTGAATGGCAGCAAAGTCCTCTGGTGTATCAGACATTCCTCCCAGTTTTGTGTCATCCACAAACTTGCTGAGGATTCACTCTACTCCATCATCCAGTCATTGATGAATAAATTGAACAGGACTGGAACCAGTACAGACCCCTGGGAGACACCACTAGCTACAGGCTTCAGTGCCACTGATCACAACTCTCTGAGCTCTGCCATCCAGCCATCTCACTGTCCCGTCATGTAGCCTTCACTTCCTGAGCTTGCCTATGAGGATATCAAGGGAAACATTGTCAAAAGCCTTGCTGAAGTCAAGGTAGACCACATCTACTGCTCTCCCCTCATCTACCTAGCTAGTCACGCCATCACAGAAGGCTATCAAATTGGTGAAGTATGATCACTCCTTGGTGAATCCATGCTGACTACTGGTCACCTTCTTATCCTTCATGTGCTTGTAGGTGACCTCCAGGATGAGTGATTCCATCACCTTTCAAGGGATGGAGGTGAGGCTGACTGGCCTGTAGTTGCCTGGGTCTTCCTTCTTGTCCTTTTGGAAGACTGGTGTGACATGGACTTTCTTCCAGTCCTCAGGCACCTCTCCTGCTCTCCACAACCTTTCAAAGATGATGGACAGTGGCCTAGCAATAACATCAGCCAGCTCCCTCAGCACCTGTGGGTACATTCCATTGGGGTTTCGTGGATGTCAAGTTTGTTTAAATGATTTCTGACCTGATCCTCCTTGACCAAGGGAAAGTCTTCCTTTCTCTAGACTTCCTCTCTTGTCTTCAGGGTCTGAGATTCCTGATGGCTAGTGTCAGCAGTAAAGACTGAAGCAAAAAAAGGCATTCAGTAATTCTGCCTTTTCTATACCCTTAATCACCAGAGAACCCAACCCCACTCAGCAGCAGGCTGACATTTTCCCAAGTCTTCCTTTTTCTACTAATGTGTTTGAATAAGTCCTTGTTATCCTTGACATCCCTTGCCAGACTTAATTCCAAATGAGCCTTGGCCTTTCTTGTCACATCCCTGCATACACTGACAGCGTCCCTGTATTCCTGCCAAGTGGACAATCCCTTTTTCCACATGTTGTTATACTTTCTTCTTCTGTTTGAGTTTTGCTAGGAGCTCCCTGCTCATCTACGCAGGTCTCCTGCCCCTTTTGCATACCTTCATATTCAAAGGGATGCACTGATCTGGAGCTTGGAGGAAGTGATGCTTGAATATTGACCATCTGTCTTGGACCCCCCTTCCTCCTAAGGCCCTAACCAATGGGATTTTTCCAAGTAGATCCCCAAAGTTTGCTCTCCTGAAATCCAGGGTTGCAATCCTACATTTTGCCCTGGTTCGTCTTTGGAAGATTCTGAACTCCACCATATCATAGTTACTGCAGCCAAGGCCACCCTCAACCTTCAAATCTCCAATTAGTCCTTCCCCATTTGTTAATACAAGGTCCAGTAAGTAAATGCCATTTAAGGGGGAAATTATTTTTTTGTTGTTGTTATTTCTAGACTAAAATATTAAGTTTGAAAGTTGCCTTGTAATGTCATCCTTTTCCACAATGAGTTAATATAAAATTGTTTTATAAACCTGTACTGGCTTTATGTGATAAGGTTTTGGTAGCCGCTGCCCCATGTCAGATCAGAGCCAGCTTCAGCTGGCTCCAAAGAGACCCACCACTGGCCGGAACAGGGCCAGTGAGTGACATTATTTGTGCCTCTGTGAAAGTAGATTTAAGAAAAGAAAACAACTGCTGTTCAACAGCAGATGGGAGAGTGAGGAGTGAGAAACAGCCCTGCAGATGCCAAGGTCAGCGCAGAAGCAGGGCAGGAGGTGCTCCAGGCACGCAGCAGAAGTTCGCCTGTGGAGAGGCCCTTGGTGGAGCAGGCTGTCCCCCTGCAGCCCACGGGCACCACATGGAGCAGATCTCCACCCTGCAGCCTGTGGAGGATCCCTGGGTGGAGCAGGTGGATGTGGCCTGGAGGAGGCTGCGGCCCATGGAGAGCCCCCGCAGGAGCAGGCCCCGGGCAGGAGCTGCAGCCTGTGGAGAGGAGCCCAGGCAGGAGCAGGGGGTCTGGGGGAAGCTGACACTAGTGGGGGACCCATGCTGGAGCAGTTTGCTCCTGGGGGATGGACCCTGTGGTACGGAGCCATGTGGGAGCAGTTCTTGAAGAGCTGCTGCCTGTGAGCAGCCCCCACAGGCTCAGTTTGGGAAGGACAGTGGGAGGGACCCCACATGGAGCAGGGTCAGCAAGTGACCGTCAAAAAGTAGCAGATAATAAAACATCATGGACCGACCACAGCTCCCATTCCCTTTTCCCCTTTGCCACTTGGGGGGAGGAGGTAGAAGAGTATGGGTGGCAGAAGGTGTTTTTAATTTGCTTTTTAGTTTCTCACTGTTCTAGTCTGCTAGAGATAACCAATAAATTATTCTTCCTATGTTGATTCTGTTTTGCCCCTGACAATAATTGGTGAGTGACCTCCCTGTCCTTATCTCAACCTTTGAGACCTTTCCATCATATTTTCTCCCTCTTTCCCTTTGAGGAGGGAGAGAGTAGTTGTGGAGTTTAGCTGCCCAGGAGGGTAAAAAAAATCAGAAAGCCGTATCAACAAAACATGTCATTATGGGGAAACTGAACATCACTGCTTGTTTTTGGAGAAAACAAACAAACAAACAAACAATCCCCACTAAAATACTTCCTTGTGATCTGCTGTGCTGAGAGCTGTCTGCAGTGTGCAGAAGCAGACAGGAGAGACTGTAGCACAGTGAGTGACATAGCCTCTTTTATTCTGAAGGTAAAGGCTTGACTTCACCAGAACATCTGTTTTCAGTCTAAGAAAGTTTGGTAGTGGATGTTTTCCTACCTATTGGCTTTAAGTAACATATCCCCATTCCCCTCATGCGTCCCCCTCACCATACAGAAAAAAATCTGCTTTGAGTAGTCATTATGAATTCAAGGGAATTATTAAAAACAAACAAACAAAAAATACAACTGTCTACTGTAAAAGTGTTTTGCAGTATTTAAGTATTTTTATTTTACAGTTATGACAGCTTGCTGTGAATTTCCATTTTCCTGTTCCCTTCAAGTTAATATTACAGTAGTTTGAATGAAGTAATTAATGAGAATAGTTATTTCAGAGAACTGGGGAAGGCAGATAAGTGGCTGTATGGATATCCAACTTAAATGTTTTATGGAAATCCAACTTAAATGATTCTATGATTGTATGATTCCATGTGTCAGTTATGACTACTTATCATTCTCTGACGTGTGATTGCTGGAACTAAGTATAAAAATGTATCATCACAAGAAATAGCAAAATAAAGGTGAGTGTCTGTATGTTTAAGTGTGCATGCATGTCTGTTAACATATTATTTTTATATGTTATTTACATGAGTTAGGTATATGTTATTCTGCTGAAATGTATATTTACATTATATGTACAAAACTATAGAAAATATGTAGGTTCTCTATGTATATACATATATAAAAAGCAAATGTATAAAATTGTATAAAAGTATGCAAGTTGTATTTTCTTATACAAATGCTTGAGTACTACTTTAGTCCAGCAACACACTGAGCTCATGGTCCTTCACTCAGCACATCATTAAGTTTATAAGCGAACCTCACAGGCCTCACCAAATCAGACACTTGTGCTTTGCTAGAAAATAAGCATTAAGTGTGAGTCCAAAGCATTCCTTAAATGGTCCAAAGATTTATTAACTTCAAAAGTTTATAATTTTCTGGTTCTCTAAAAGGATTTTTATTTATTTATTTATTTATTATTTATTTATTTATTTATTATGTGCTAAACTAGAGGATGCTTCCATTTTGCAACAGAAGATTAAGCATCTTATTAACACCTACATCTAGAACAAAATAAAGTCAAAGTGTTTTGATCTGCAAAAGAGAGGAAATTGACTTTTGGGGTAAGTGGAAACCAAGTTGACTTCAATAAATTTTGTTTAAAAATTGACTGTGTTTATCCATTTTACTGATCCAGCATATGCTGTTATTGATCCGAAATTTGCATCTAGTGATTTGTCATGGTGCTTCACAGTCCTTAGGAAGGAGAATAGTTTAGCTGATACTGATCCCTAAATCACATTAGTTTGGATATGCTGAACACAATTTATAAGGAAAGGGATGACATCTACTGTCTACTCCTCTGTTGTTATAATATTTTCTTTGAAAAAAATCATTAGATTTGGAGACAATGTTTTACCTGACAAAATGTTAGGAATGACCTAGATCATCTCAACCATCATATGCAGCCTGTTAGCTGCTCAGTTATTCAGGATCAAAGGGAAGACCTTTGAGGGTTAGTGAATTAAGTTAATTAGGGATAAATACTGCAGTTAGATAAGGAAAGGGTTGTGACCAGTCTTCATAAAAGGGAAAACAAATAAGTAGAAAAACAAATTTTCAGAAAAAAAAAAAAAGGTTGCCTGTCCAGGTCATGTGAAGGTTATAAGATAAACTAGGAAAAGGGTGGGGAATAAAACTACAAGACCAGCGAGTTTAAAAAAAAGGAAAATCGGGTAAAAATCATATGACCTAGAATGTCCTATTTCAGTTTAGGACTATTGAGACTATTGTTCTCTAAGTACATTTGAGACACACTTTTAAATTTTTATAACTGATTCTGACACTGTTTTGGTTCAGGTAAATATGTGATGTTCCCAAAACACCCAGGGTTCTCAGGAGTCAGCACAGGTTAGGTACCACTCTTGTAGACAGTTTGGAAATAGCTACTACTTTCCAGGGTGCTAACAATACTCCTGTAGCTGAATTCTGTCCACCGATTTCAAGGAGACAGCACAGGTGATAGCACTATTGAGTTTACCATAATGTAGCTACCATGGTTCAGTTAGACTCTAATGTGATTTCTCAAGAGGTAAGAACTGGTTGTCTTCTGCTGTCCTAGTAGCATCTGAATAAGCAAAAATAAATAAATAAATAAATAAATAAATCTAAATGGCAGGCATCTGTCCATTCAGCCCATCTTGAAATAATAATAGTGCATGTCCCTTTTGCGAATTCTCAGCTTGTCAACTGCAAGAGTGACAAAGCACTATTTTCATTCTGTAAATGTGTTATATTTAAATGAGAAGCTCAATATAATATAATGCTTAATCAAATAAAAACAGTCATTACTGTTGCAGAGATTATCTAGTTCTCTATAAGATTAATGGAAAACTTCCACAGCAGTGGCACAAAGTCTAGTTGGAGGCCAGTAATGAGTGGAATAACCCAGAGTTCATTACAGGACCCACAGTCTTTTTTAATATCTTCATTAATTATCTGAATGATGGGTTAGAGGGCACCTTCTGTAAATTCATAGATGACATGAAATTATGTGGAGTGGCTGTATCACTAAAGGGCTGTGCAACCATCCAGAGGGACCTTGACAGGCTGGAGAGGTGAGCTTACAAGAATCTCACGAAGCTCAGTGAGGAAAAGTGCATAGTCCTGCATGTGGGGAGGAACAACCCCAGGGACCAGGACATGCTGGGTGATGCCAAGCTGGAAATCAGCTCTGCAGAAAAGACCTAGGAGTCCTGGTAGAAACCAAGTTGAACATGAGTCAACAATGTGCCCTTACCACTAGGAAGGCTAATGGTATTCTTGGTTGCATTAGGCAAAATATTGCCAGCAGGTCAAGAGAGATGATTTTTCTGCTCTACTCAGTATTGGTGAGGCCACATTTAGAGTGCAGGGTTCAGTTCTGCATCCCTCAGTACAAAGGAGACCTAGACATACTGGAGAGAGTCCAACACAGGGTCACCAAGACAATTAATGGACAGGAGCACCTCTCTTAGCAGGAGAGGCTGAGAGAGCTGGGACTGTTCAGCCTAGAGAAGACTAGTCTAAAGGGGGATCTTAGCAATGTCTGCAATGACCTGAAATGAAAATTCTACGAAGATATAACCAGACTCTTTTCACTGGTGTCTAGTGCCAGGACAAGATGCACTTTACTGTGTGGCTGCCTGAGCAGTGTCACAGGTTGCCCAGAGAGGTTTTGGATTCTCCCTCCTTGGAGATCTTCAAAAGTTACCTGAACATGGTTCTGGGCAACATGCTCAGGGTGTCTCTGAGGCAAGGGGGCTGAACCAGACAACACCCAGAGGTCCCTTCCTACATCAGCTATTCTGTGATTCTGCCAATTCCTATAAAATTCACGTATATTAAGCCTAAGTGTATTAAGCTTAATAATGTAATTATTAATTTGACATGGAATTAGTGTAAGGACTAGGATAACATTGGTGCTGAGAAGTTTTATGTGATTCTTGTAGGCAGATTTTTAAAAAAGTCTCAGTTCTCTACTACCTGGGATCTTTTAATAATTTGTGTGCTTATTCTGTTGTTTAAGTAGCAAAAAAATTTCCTTTGAAAATTCAGACCTTAAAGCATTCACTAGTATTTGAAAAAAATGATAGAAACAATTCTGGCTTCACAGCTTTCTCATTGTCTTCATTTGAACTAGAATTTTAAAGACATATTGTTCCCTTTGTTGCTTCTTACTTGGTTTCTTTCTTTTACTTTCATTATTCATTTCAGATACTTTGTACTTAGGATTAAAAATATATATCTAATTGACTTGCTTCTTACCCCAATATCTCATAGTTGTTAATCCTGTATTCAGGGAATTCAAAAAAGTACAGTTTCTAACACAATATTGACTGCATTTTGCTGTATGTTTTCAAGCATATACATTTAAAATTAAATGTTAATGTCATAGATGACTTTATATATAGCAGTTGAGATATGGTTGTGATTTCATTGTAAAGGTCTTTTTCAGTATTAACTTTAAAATATATTTAAGACTAAAATCTATTACTTTTCCAGGCTCTAATTTTCCAAGTGTGATCTCAGTTTGTAGGAACCCTTAACTTTTTTTTTTTCCTCTTTATTTTTTTCCTTTGTTTTGCTTTCTTTTGTTTTGAGAAAAAAAAAAAAAAAGTAGTACACATTTCTGAAAATAAGATAAGAAACAATTTCACTACACATTAGAAACCTTCCTTCAGCGTTGCTTTTTAAATAGGTTTAATATTTCTTTTAAATACGTTTATGAAAAAACATACCAAATTAAACAACATCAACAACAAACAACAAAAACAAAAACAAATGGAAATTATTACAACTGACCAGTGCCATTTTCTATGGCACTCTTAGATTTAAGAAATAAATTTATTTATACCATTATTCCCAGAATATCTGTAGGAGGCAGGAGCATGATTTCCTTGTCTGCTCTTACCAATATATATATATATATTTTTTTACAGAAGTTTTCCACCAATGTACAAACTGGAAAGTTTGAAGTGTTTTCTTCCATATATTTGTTGAAAAATGTTACTTTGCCCTGTGAACATTTTCTACTGCAGCACACTTTCTAATCTGGGCAAAAGTTTTTCATTTTAACTTTCTAAATGCTTTTCCCTAGCTTTAGTGCACACAGCCATTAAAGGTATGTCTACAAAACAAAATATAATTGATACTCAGGAAAACAGTTTTGCTTAGGATCCTTCACTGTTTCTTGGATATGGGTATGTTCATTCAATTTGTTTCATTTATGTTTTATTTAACAGGAAGCTTCCTTTAGTTAACTAAAAACGATGTAAAGGTGTAAAGGGTGTTTTTTTGTTTGTTTGTTTGTTTTTTATTTGTTTGTTTGGTTTTTGTTTGTTTGGTTGGTTGGTTTTATTTTGTTTTTGTACCTTAGGAGGTAGCAAGAACGACTGAAGGTGAAAATCATGATGGTACATAATATAGTTAGGCCTTTAGTTTCTGGTAATATAAATCTTAAACTTTTTCCTTGATATATCCTGAAAACTAGAAAACGCGGTAGTGCCCACTCTCGACTAGTTTATATAAAACTATAAGGGATTATTTTGCTAAATCTTTTTGATGAGCTTTGGAAGAATTTTCCAAGTTTTTATGCATACCTGAGACATGCTGTGGATTTATTGTGGCACGCAACCCATCTCTATTATCCATCCCCATTTTTCATCCCTGTGCACCACCCCTGTCCGCAAATATCCCACATAAACTCAGGCACTGAAATTTGAAGGGAACTATGGCCCATGTCCATAAGTCAGTCACAGCTATGGAAAGAGTGTTGAAAAACTCTTGCTGTACATATAAAAACAACAGTAGAGAGCAAACAGCTGTTTTACTTATTTCTTTACAAAAGCTATTTTTAAAATCCAAGAAATATAAATAGTACAATGAATGAGACCTTATATACAGGTTATTTAAATCATTCTCTAGAGCTGCATAGTAAGGACATACTGAATTCCAGATTAGAGTTAAAAATGTTTTTAAATTCACCAGGTGCAATCCCCCAGGATATATAAGCAACCTATTCTGCAATTCTGAAAATGCAATGTTCCAAATGTATTCCAAATGCTGATTGTTCATGGCTCTTCTACTGGAGAAATCTTGCATTTATCTTCCCCTTCACCATCACACCAGAATCCACAGAAGCCACAAATGGGAAAATAGCCAAAGTTTTCAGGGCACAAAGTGATAAGTTTTACTGATGGGAAACAAAATGTTCAAGAAAGACATCTTCCACTTCCATAAAAAACATATCTGGGGGCATTTAATTAGTCATAGCTTTTAGTTATTCCAGCAGTAAAATAAACCATGGCTCTGCTGTGGAGTGTTGCTTCTCCTCTTATGTTCTGCTAATAAGGCTGTGGGAGGCTGGACTTTGTGGGGAACAGAGTAGAGAAACACTATCTCCTAGCATCATTTGCTTAACAGCAGCGGTAAAGTGCATAGAATCTGTAAGCAAAGGATGCTCCCTTGTGCAAGGGTGTCCCCTGAGCACAAGACCTGCAATTCTGAAATTGTTTGGCTTGCTGGAAACATACGATTTATACATGTATATTATGTAATAAATTAAAATATTATCCCTATCCTAATATCTTACATTTAGCATCACTGATATACAATATATGTATAGATAGATTACTATGGAGTCTTTTTCATCATCTGCATTTTAAATCTGCAGAGAGAAAACAGAGCTTGGAGCATTTTTATTAATGAAAATGTCCTAAACTTTTTTCACCCCCACCTTATTCCCCACCCCTCCAAAGGGATTGAATTGGCTAATACCATATTCTGCAAACTAAAATTGAATTCAGAAGTTCAATTTAAATCTTGGCAACCCTTCAAGAACATTAAAAACAAATCAGTTTTGGAGAAGCAAGCTGGTGTATTTTAACTTTTTATGTAAGTGCTAAAAAATAATAATAATTAAAAACATCTTTGCTTTTTGGAATCTGTAGCACATGACCAGACCCTCCAGCAATAACCAGGTAACACCAACTTGTATGGATGGTTGGTTGGCTCCTTCCCACTTGCGAAGATACATTTTTATAAACAGCTGAAACAGCCTCACAACCCTTCTGTTGCTTTTGGACCAGCTGGTACATCATGTCTACAGCTATACACCCCGATACCAAAGAGGGCAATGACATCCAAAGTGATTGGCTAAAGCCCCTTAGATCATGGTTGTCCCCAGATCAGGACTGGGAACTGGCAGCCAGAATGGTAGCTGGCCCATGCATTTCGGCTCTTCCCAGAACAGTTTAACAGAACTGGAATAAAATGCTTTTCTCCATGCTCTTTGTTACCAGTACAGACAGTTTGTCATTGGTAAGATATAGAGACATAATTAATAAAATACATAAATATAAATTATATTTTAAACCAATCATCTTTTTTTTTTTTTTTTTTTTTTTTTTTTTTTTTTTTAATGTAAAACATGCTGTTGATTTTCAAAGAAGCTGAATCATTCCTTTAATTATTTATAAGGGAGTTATCCTGAAGGATTGCTGATGATATCCAAGATTTTCATAACAGGGACTATAAATGAAGAAATGGTTGGTGACCTGGTACGGCACTTGGAAGTGCACAAGTCGATGGGGCCGGACGGGATCCACCCGAGGGTACTGAGAGAACTGGCAGAGGAGCTGGCCAAGCCACTTACCATCATTTATCAACACTCCTGGCTATCGGGGGAGATCCCAGTTGACTGGCGGCTAGCAAACGTGACACCCATCTACAAGAAGGGCCGGAGGACTGACCCAGGAAACTACAGGCCTGTCAGTTTGACCTCAGTGCCAGGGAAGCTCATGGAGCAGATTATCTTGAGAGTCATCACGCAGCACTTGCGGGGCAAGCAGGCGATCAGGCCCAGTCAGCATGGGTTTATGAAGGGTAGGTCCTGCTTGACGAACCTGATCTCCTTCTATGACAAAGTGACGCACTGGGTGGACGAGGGAAAGGCTGTGGATGTGGTCTACCTTGACTTCAGCAAGGCTTTTGACACCGTTTCCCACAGCATTCCCCTCAGGAAACTGGCTGCTCTTGGCTTGGACTGGCGCACGCTTCGTTGGGTTAGAAACTGGCTGGATGGCCGGGCCCAAAGAGTCGTGGTAAATGGAGTCAAATCCAGTTGGAGGCCGGTCACTAGTGGCGTTCCCCAGGGCTCGGTGCTGGGGCCGGTCCTCTTTAATATCTTCATCGATGATCTGGACGACGGCATTGAGTGCACCCTCAGTAAGTTTGCAGATGACACCAAGTTAGGTGCGTGTGTCGATCTGCTCAAGGGTAGGAAGGCTCTGCAAGATGATCTGGATAGGCTGCACCGATGGGCTGAGGTCAACTGCATGAAGTTCAACAAGGCCAAGTGCCGGGTCCTCCACCTGGGACGCAATAACCCCAAGCAGAGCTACAGGCTGGGAGATGAGTGGTTGGAGAGCTGCCAGGCAGAGAAGGACCTGGGAGTGATGGTTGATAGTCGGCTGAATATGAGCCAGCAGTGTGCTCAGGTGGCCATGAAGGCCAACAGCATCCTGGCCTGTATAAGAAACAGTGTGACCAGCAGGGCTAGGGAGGTGATCGTCCCCCTGTACTCGGCTCTGGTGAGGCCGCACCTCGAATACTGTGTTCAGTTTTGGGCCCCTCGCTACAAGAAGGACATGGAGGTGCTTGAGCGAGTCCAGAGAAGAGCGACGAAGCTGGTGAGGGGCCTGGAGAACAAGTCCTACGAGGAGCGGCTGAGGGAGCTGGGATTGTTCAGCCTGGAGAAGAGGAGGCTCAGGGGTGACCTTATCGCTCTCTACAGGTACCTCAAAGGAGGCTGTAGCGAGGTGGGGGTTGGTCTGTTCTCCCACGTGCCTGGTGACAGGACGAGGGGGAATGGGCTTAAGTTGCGCCAGGGGAATTTTAGGTTGGATCTTAGGAAGAACTTCTTTACCGAAAGGGTTGTTAGACATTGGAACGCGCTGCCCAGGGAAGTGGTGGAGTCCCCATCCCTGGAGGTCTTTAAAAGACATTTAGATGTAGAGCTTAGGGATATGGTTTAGTGGGGACTGTTAGTGTTAGGTCAGAGGTTGGACTCGATGATCTTGAGGTCTCTTCCAACCTAGAAATTCTGTGATTCTCTGTGATTCTGTCATTCTGTAATGCAAGTAGAAGCCACTGTTGCAGAATCTTCCCTTGCACTGATGTATACTGCAGATAAGAAAATTTATTACAGTGAGGAATATGAAGATTTACTTAATACTGCAAAGTAAACAGTGACCTTATTGTGTGAAATGTACATTGTAGAGCAAGTAAAAATAAAAATGGTTGTGTGATGGAGGAACTCTTGAAAGATGCTGATCTGCACATTTTCAACAATAAATTAAATATGTTGCTATTTAACAAGTTTGTTTAGATCTGTGAACACTTAAAAGTCCAGGCCTTTCTTTACCCAGAAATAAGCTACAGAGTGAAGGCAATACAAACATTACTTCAAATCTAAATGTATGTAAATTAGGTTACAGTTTAGCTGTGTGTTATTATACTAGATAAAATATTACATATTATTATATATGGCAGTACTAAGGAGAAAAGAAGCCTAGATGTTAATGGAAACAGCTCTAGGAAATGTATACAGATGTAAAATATATATGAAGTGAGTACTCAGCAGCATAATTCTCAAAGACATATCCCAAGCCAGAATCAATTATTCTGTCACAAACATGCTGGAGTTGTAGTCTAGTTGGATTTGCATCATTCTACACCAGATGAGACTGATTTAATAAAGAGTTTTGGAATGAATGTTTTGCATTGTTCCTTTATTTGTTGACTACTCTCTAGAATTATTGAATATTTTTATTTTAAGCAAAAGCATTTCAGTATACTGCAGCTATGCCAGGTGGAAAAATTTAATTGTATTTTAAGTGTCAGAGCATGCTGTTGCACTGCTTTTGTAAAGTAAAGATACAGAGCAAAATAATTTCACTATACATGACTTAAAGATATTTGTTCACTTGTTTGTTGTGTTGTAGTTGTTGTTGATTTAAGGTCTCTAGCTCCTTTTTACTTTGAAGGGGGCTTAACTCATTGCTCTTAACTGCATCATCAGCAATGTTCCAGTGAATGCAATAATGGCAATACGATCTTATTTCTTGAAAAACTCTTCAGGATGTTTTACCACAAAGTATACAAGCTCTTTTCATGGGTCCTTCTGTATTGTGTTTACATGGCAAAGTTTTGGTAGTGGGGGCTGCAGGGGTGCCCTCGGTAAGAAAAATCCAGCAGCTGCCCCATGTTAGATAAGGACCAGTTTCAGCCGGCTCCAAAGGGATCCGCTGCAGGCCAGAGCCAAGCCAATAAGCGATGTTTGCACCTCTGTGACCACAGATTGAAGAAAGGGAAAACAACTGCTGAACAACAGCAGTCAGGAAAGCCAGGAGTGAGAAGCAGCCCTGCAGCCCCCAAAGTCAGTGCAGCAGGAGGGCAGGAGGTGCTCCAAACATGGAGCAGAAGTTGCACCAAACATGGAGAGGCCCCCGGTGGAGCAGGCTGTCCAGGGGTCCCACATGGAGCAGATCTCCGCGCTGCAGCCTGTGGAGGAGCCCCCAGTGGAGCAGGTAGATGTGGCCTGGAAGAGGCTGTGCCCCGTGGAGAGGCCTGGTAGTGATTATTCATCACCATACTGATGAACAATCTTTTAAGGTACAGGATCCCCCTTTCTCCTTGTCCTGGTTTCAGCTAGGATAGAATTAATTTTCCTCCTAGTAGCTGATATGGTTCTGTGTTTTGGATTTAGGATGAGAATAATGCTGATAACGCACTGATATTTTAGCTGTTGCGCAGTGGTGCTTACACTAAGCCTTTTCAGATTCTCATATCTCCCTGCCTCTGAGGAGGATGGGGAGTCACAAGAAACTGGGAGGGGACAGAACCAGGACAGCTGACCAAAGGGATATTCCATACCATGTGATGTCATTCTTAACAATTCGTATGAGGTGGCTGGCTGTGTTGGGGGACTGCTGTGTGGGGATGGGTTGGGCATAGGTCAGTTGGTGGTGAGCAATTAGATTGTGCATCACTTGCTTTGTACATTCTATTAATAATAATAATAATAAATATAATTAATATTTCTCATCCTTTTCTATTAAAATGTCTTTGTCTCAAGGCATGAGCATTTACTTTTTCTCTTCCCTATTCTCTCCCCCATCCCACTCTTTGTGTGTGTGAATGAACAGTTGTGTCCAAGATAAAACACAGTATTTTATTACCTTTTTTATTTAAGATAGCAATAAATTAATCTGTCTCGTATGACTGGAATTTCACAGACTCTCACTTGTTATTGACTGTTCATCAAAAATTGTTCTATAACTAAATATTCTCCTATGAAGAAACCTACCTGAATTTACAGAAGCTTAAATTTACAACTTCTTGTCTTTGGGTCACTAGAGCTTATAGTTTTAGTTTTTCCTATGAAATCTAATGTAGACATATTCAAGATGTCTTTCTAGGTTTTTCTAGGCCCTCTAAAATTTCAGAACAAAATAAATGTTAATGATGTCACAGACACTTTACCCACATCCACAATTTAGCAGATGTGCCCTGCAGTATTTTCTTCCTACAGTTTAAAAATATTCAAGATTTAATGAGGGAACTTGACAAGTGAAGCAGTGGTTTCAAGCACTGCATATAAATCTTTAGTGCAGAGAATTACAGGCTGATTTTGTCTCCCTTATATCATTATATTGTACAAATGAAATAGCATAGCACATAGAAGAAAAGCTTCAATATTCTCACTACTATTATTCTCTCAAAATGTGTTTCTGCTCTGCTAATTTACAGTTGTTTTAGCAACGTATTGGTGTATTCAACACGATCTGGTAATTAAGGTAAAATATATATATATTTTACTTGCCAGATTAATTTTGAAAGGTTCATCAGTTTAGACCTGCTTATATAATCACACTACATTTCTAAATTGGCCTTCTGCAATATGTCAGTGCTCCCATGCTTCTCACAAGTGAAACAGCTGAGAGCTAGCTCTGATCTCCTCAAAACTATATGAGAAGGGAAAAGAAAGTAGCCTCCCTTCATTCATATATGCAGGAGAAGGTAGAGAAGTTCATCACACAAATATTCAATGAACTCCAAGAAATTAATTTTTTCCACTCTGAAAAGCCTAGAGAAAGACTGCCATGTGCTGTCAATGAGGTAGGAAGAGAAGAAAAGATAAAATGATACAATGAAGATGGGGAACCATGTTTCCACAAATGCATTCATGCTACTTGATGCAGCAAAGCAATAGAAGACAGCACAGATTTTCAGTGTTACAGCTTTCTCCTCTCAGAGAGCAAGGCTGCATCTGAGGACCCAGTCGGTTCTTCTGTAATATACTGTAATATACTGTTCACAAAGCACCTTCTGGTTCCTTCTTCTCTCACTGGTGTCAAAAGACATCAGCAATATGCAGTGAGAGATGGAAGAAGGGATGGGGTTTTAACTACGTTTATGTTCAGCAAGGTTTATAAAATTCACACACACACACAGTCTTAGCTCAAACGTTTTTCTTGTGTCTTCTTAATGAGTCTCATGTTTTTCCAAGCCATGGCAGACTTTATGTTGAATACTTATTTTAACAGCTTTTTGAAATAAATAGAAATAATCACTCTACAAAATGCAGAAAACTAGGCCTGTAGAAGAAAAGAGTTGACATCTTTCTGCTATCTTAGCTCCCAGAACTTCCTCACCAAATAAATATCCATCTTAGCACAAAGAAGCTATGAACAGAGGACAGGAGTGTAGATAAAAGAACACCCTGTGTCTTAGTGGTAATTAGGCATGAGATAATTCTAGCACTACTGTAAAGATGAACTGAAGGTCACTAATTATATGACTATATTATTTTGTTTTTCTGTGTTTTCTTTAGCTTGCAAGACACATTGAACATACCAACATTGCAGCCTTCCATCTAATTGATGAACAACTATTTCACTGCCTTTACCATCACTTTTAACCATCAGGGGAAAACTTCCTTTTCAAAGTGGCAGGCAATAAGTTTTCACAAAGTAACATCTATTTTAAGATAAAGTAACATCTACTTTAAGACAAAGGGAGGAAAAAAAGGACTCCCACAACTTTCTTCGAGTTTTAAATCAAAACTAATTTGTGCTGACTGAACTGACTGAACTCATCTGACTAAATTATGTTTGGCCCCACTGACAGAAATGAATAGGTTTTTAAACTCATCATTTCTCTGAATCAAAAGCACCAGTAAGCCTGTACGGAAAACTAAAGCACAAAGCAGTGCTGAATACCTTTTCAGCAATGCTGAATGCCTTTTTTCTTAAATGGAGAAATGATTCTGTTAACACAAAATTTAATTTTTACACAAAACACACCTTTTCTTCATACTTTTCTCTTTTCCATTCTCTTCTGATTATATAGACAGAAGCATTTACGGAATGTAAAAGTCAAAGTTATTTTGTAGTGTCCTGACCTTGGAATGCATTTTTTTTCTCATCTAGGTATTTAATTCTACAGAAAATATACTACTGGATTTGTCCTAGTAAACAAGGAAAGAAAGATTTGGTCTACATCAGCACTACTTCTGTGAAAATATTTCTTGGTTCTGTTCCAACTCTCTTCACAGATTTGAATACCAGCATTTTCTGGAATCTATATCTCAATTTAGGGCCTTAACTGCCATCTATAGGGATGATATTTAAGGCCTTGTTTGCCTAATTTTTTGTACAATAAAGCTTTTGCCTTATTGAACCAGGCTATATAAATGATATAATCCTAAAATTCGTACTATACAATAAGCATACAGGAATTCATTTACAGCAAAACAGATTGCCAAAGGTAAAGAAACATTAAAGCTGATACACAGAGAAGACATCTTAAAAAAAAAAAAAAAAAAAAAAAAAAAAAGGAGCATTCGTAACTATCTACAGATACTTTCCCCCATGGTTTTCTGGTTTTCAGTCCACTGAAATGCTGTGGTTCTTTATTCAATGCTGTCTAAACAGTCCTAAATTACAATGTGCTCACTGTATCTATGTTCTAATGTCACAGGAATTAGACTAGAGGGAATTAGAGGGAATGGCCTCAAGTTGCGCCAGGGGAGGTTTAGGTTGGAAATTAGGAGACATTTCTTCTCAGAAAGAATAGTCAGATATTGGAAGGGGATGCCCAGGGACATGGTGAAGCCACCATCCCTGGGAGTGTTTAAGGAAAGGTTGGACCTGGTGCCTAGGGACATGGTTTAGCGGGTGACATTGGTAGCATGGTGGTTGAACCAGATGAACTTGGAGGTCTTTTCCAACCTTAATAATGCTGTGATTCTGTGATTCTGATTAATTCTACTTAGTACCAGTGGTTATTTTGCAGAAGCACATAGAGGTCTGCTTGGCTGGATGTTCATTGTACTGGAATAATTTAGATTGCATATTAAAGGACAAAACCTAAAATGTACTGGGGGAAGAAAAATAAATGTGTTAGGAATGATAATGGACTAGTTTAGCAAAAGTATTACTAATATTTCTGTTAAAAAAAAAAAAAAAAAAAAAAAAAAAAAGCTCAGTTCATAATTCCTTACTTGCCTATAGACTAGGAGATGGAAATATTATGTATATGAAGTGTCAGAAAGAGGTATCCTTTGTTTATCTAAGGACTTAATGAACTCAAAGGATCCTTATTCCTGCAAAATTTATTAGCTAAAATTCTGTTCTAATACTTGAACATGGTATAAACAAATCCCAGGAATATTATTGTTTCCCCAAATATCTTCTATAAATAATACATATAATAAGGTAAACATTTTTTAAGCTTTGATGATGATTTGGAAAAAGAGATTCAAAGTGATTTGTGGGTAGGCAGATATTTTTCTGAAATTTCATCTCTAAGTCTCCAGTATTAGGTACCCTGAAAAAAGCCATTCCCAATGTTTTAAGAAGCTAAACATAAAGTCCCTAGTGCACCTGATTTTTATTTTTATTTATTTTTATTTGTTTTTTAAATCCCTCAAATTAGAAGCAGTTATTGAAAAAACTATTTGAAACTTTAGAAGTCTTGATTAAAGACTAGTATTAAATTTACTGGTCTTGAACTAGATTTATGAAAGATAAAACCTTGTATACCACTTCATAATGTTGTATGAAATATAATAGAAAAAGTTAAAATTTGTATCAATTCATCTGTGTGTTTTTTTTTCCTAGACTTAGAAAAAAATGTTTTTATAGAAATTTCCAAAAGCATCTATGACATTTCACTAACTAGGAAGAAAGAAGGCACCTACTAGTTTCTTTACACTTCAGACTTAGAAATAAATGAGATTCCTAAAACAGACAGACACAGGATTAAATTCTTGAACTGAATATATGAATATACTGAATATAACTGAAACTAGACAAGAAAGGCAGGAGACAACTTATGAGTGAACTAAGGTTTTTGCAAACAGGATTAGTGACATAAAGACCAAGCAAGTGTCTAGCACTGACAAAGAATTTGTCAGCTTTACTAGGTAGATCCTTGGACAGAATTAGGTAACTTTAGGTGTGTGAGTATTGTATGTTGTAAACCTATGGTATCCACACAATAGAACATAATAGTTAATCCCTGATTAAGTGATGGTATAAGTGTAAGCTTTAGTCCACCTAAATATAAATACTGAAAATGATCTTATATTTAAAATAATTAATTGCCAACTTTTTAAGTGTTGTACTGGTTTTGCACTGGGCATGGGAGTGTGTCTTTCAACAGAGAGCAAGCGGCAGTAAATCTTCCAAGGCAACTAGCTGAGCAAGCAAATTACTCAGCACATAAAAGAAAGTGTTATGACAAACAAGATTATTAAAAAGGACCCTCCAGTTATCTTCTGGCCATTGAGTTCCGTCATCAGCTTCAATGAAGTAGCAAAAGCTAATTAGCCCCTATGGGGAAAACTGGCAGTTCCAATAATAGCCATAATGTCAAAGGCAAATAATGTTATAAATGTAATTGACAACTATGCTCTTGCATCAGCTACCAAACCAAAATGTTTTTTTTTTCACCAACAGCAACAGTTCAGGATGAAAATAAGAACATAAGAAATAAACAAGTTGTTGGACAAATGCAGTGGAAAAACAAAAGTGTAGGCTAGCTTGATTTTCATTTTCTTAGATAATATAAGTGACAAAAACAAAAACAAGACTTTTGCTGAAATGTTACAGAGATGTCAGAAATGATTGCAGTTTCAGGGATTTTAGCTTTCATTCTTTAAGACAGAATTACATTCTGTTTTATTTCCTTGAGCACACTATCATATTTTGGACTTTCTAGTGAGTGGATCAGATATTCAGATTTTTAAATGTATGCTCTTCTGAAAAAGAGACTTTAGAAAAGTATCTTCACATTACTCAATACAAGAGTACATTTTAGCATACCAGAAGTTTCTTTATATTTCTCAATGTATTTTTATATTCAATAATTAAAAAAAAAGATGTTCTGAAGTAATTTTCTGTTCAAGTCCTTATCCGAAAACATAATCTACATTAGTAATTACTACTCAAACATTCAGTCTCACCCCTTTAGCTAATCCTTACACAATACCAATGACAGAAAATACTAGTTTATAAATAAGCCTGAGAAGAGGTAAACAAAAAAATACCACATTCATTAAACTGTAACTTGTTTCTTTTCTTTCTGTTAAGCACTCCAACATTTTTCCCAATTATTTATCCTTCTTTGGATTGTCTAACTTGTACTGTAACTCCTTTCCTAAGTGTTGCAGTTCCTTATTAAACCAACCAAGTCAACAGCTCTCCTATTGGAATTGTTTCAGAACCACATTTCTCTGGTAATTAAAATATATATTTTTTTTCTTTCTCCTAGATTGCAGCCTAAATATATTAATGGACAGAGCATTATTCTAATATCAATGCTATCATTTTTTTTTTTCTTATCTCTTTTTTTCCAGTTTCATGATATCATTTCTATCCCTTTTCAGGCTCCTCTCTTCAGACAGGAAACCTAATTTGTGATTACTCTGGTATTTTTTCTGTTCTGTCTCAGATATCCAAAGCTGTGTTGTCTAGCTTTTCTGAATATATTTATGTATATATGTATATATTTATGTATTTTTTCTTTGTCTATTTGTTTGAGACATGGTCTGAATCTGTGAATTATTATATACTTTTATATGACATGTTAACAATCAAAGCTATTCTGGTTGACTAAATTCACTTCTGGAGTGAATCTTCCATTTCATGACATTATTCATGATCATGAATAAATCTCTTTTTTTTCTTTTTACTGAATTCAGGCTGAGGGACTGAAGTGCAACTAGAATCTAATCATTTGGTTGTGGCTGAACAGATTATGGAAAGAGAGCTGTCAATACCTGAACACATTATTATAGTAATGCTTCACCACAGCTATAAAGTAAGTGATACAAATAAAACAAGATTCTCTGTCCTCATAAGCTAGCTCCCACACTTAGAAGAGGTACTTTATTAAAGTTATATACATATATATAATGCTTGCACATTTTCTTCCTTTCTGCCTTGAATTTTAGCCAGGGAAACAAACAAACAAAAAACTACAGGAGATTTCTCTACTTGTTTGATAAGAAATGAAAAGGTGAAGAAATTTCAATTCAGATTCTGATCAAATCAATCAGATTATGATCCTACTTTATTTGCTAGCACAGAGGTGCTGCCTAGTTAATTCCCGACGTTTTTCAAAAATCTGGTGGATTCTTAAGACATGATGGAAATTCTAGTATTTAGACTGCTTGACAGTAAACCTGAAAATATTTTTGTGTATGCTCTATCACAGGTAAAAGGGAGAATGCTGTGATCCTGGAGCAGATTACCTATGGTTTCAGACCAAAATGATTATATCTGATAAATCTGAAGGAGAAAAACAAACAGAATTTAAATGTGGGCTTAAATAACTTATGATATAGTCTATGATTCATTTGCTTAGCATTCTTTTCTGAAGTGATAAAACATATGTACTGGAGAATATGTTCTTGTTGACATATTCGATGAAATATTTGCTCTTTTTTGTTACAGGGAATAAGAAGGATATAGCCTTCTTATTAAGGCGTTCTCTTAAATATCCTACATCCTATAGGAATTTTTTTATTAGATAGATAGATAGATAGATAGATAGATAAAGATATTAACTGCAATGCTTATTGGGTAACTATATAACAAAATAACTTTCCTCTGGTCCTGAATTTTTCTTATAATATGATGTTTAGTTCTATTACTGTAGGCTACACCATTTGTAATTCTTGTACAGAGTAGAAGTGTTGTAACATTGAATCAACAAGCATGTGTTTATGAGTGACATTCTTAATTACTTGCAGAACTGGCTTTATCAACAGATTGATCATTCTCTTCTTAGGAAAACAGATCACCTGAAATGGCAAATGAGTCTGGCATTTAAATATTCTGAATTTATTGGTGTTTTAACACACAGAAATATACTCATCTCTTCCATAAATGAAGAGATAAATGCAACATAAGGCCTACATATTTTCATATGAAAATATGATCTGTTTTGTGAATACTCATGATCAAAAGTTTTACATTTTTTTTCTCAATCTTTGTGGTTTGATGGAGCCATATTGAGATGTTTGCTCTAAAGAAGTAATCAAAAAAAAAATAATAATGACAGCACAAAACATCAGAAGAGACTTTTTTTCTTTCTGAGAATTAATAAAGCTATATGTTAACAAGTATAGCTCATGCATTGTAGACTCCTGTATATGTTAAATGGAGATTTTTTTCACTGTAACCCTTTTGCCTGAAAGAGAAGCACAGAGAGTTATACAGAATATAATGACTTCTGACTTAGAGTGATTTTTCCCTACATAATTCTAGTAGTGAAAATATTCTGACAAAATCTGTTTTACAGATTTTAGTCACAGGTGGTCACATAAGTTGGGAAGTAATTATTTGGGAACAGCAATCTGCGAAGCAGACTTCTCTCTCCCAAATAATCCAAAGATGCTATCAAAATGGAAAAAAATATTATCTTTAATATCTCATTTTACCATTTCCTTTTGTGCTTCCATCTTTGGAGATTTTTGGAGATTTTGTTTCTCCGAGCATTGTGTATTTGTCTGAAAAGTTTTCTACAACAGGGGAGATGTTTCTATGTTCTGTGTAGAACTGCAGTAGTATAATGGGATTTGGGACCATGGTCACTCCACATCATAAACTAAACATTAATATAAATAAATAAATGAATAAATAAATGTTAAATAACAATAATGAAACAAACAAACAAAACCAGACACCCGTACTAAGAAAACAACAACAAAACCAGCAATAAATTAGTCTTTATTTTCTCAAAGCTTTCATTATCTGTTCCTGCATGATGCAAACGAATGAAGCCATGCTGCCAGGTTTCCAGTGATATTGAACATCCCATACTTCCTACTCAGCTTCTTTCCAAACTGCTTCTATAATGTGTTTGTTCATCAGCTCCAAGGTGTTATGTAGGTGAGAATAAAATAAATGAATTCACCAGAAAATCCTTTAGATGTAATCTGGGTGCAGCCATGGGGAAAGAGGAAATGATTGATAATTTACAGTCCACAACAGATTAGGAGTTGCTTGTGAAAATAGTTTTCAGCTGAGACACCTAAAGGAATAAAAGATGAAGCAGCACATGCTGAAGAGAGATTCTGACCAACAAAAGGAAGGAAAAGAGAAGAAAAAGTTTTTGTAGCTGCTTAATTTGAGGCTGTTGTTTATAAAAGGCTCTAGATAAGAGGAAAGATAGAAAAAATTTGGAATCTTTCAGCTAGGTACTATTCAGTTCTGTTTTGTGAAGTGATGGAGACAGGCATTTGTATGAATGAAGGGCTGAAGCTCTCACTATAATTTACAGAGGTAACATCATACTATATCACAACCTGTAAACTTTACTTCTTTTTTCAGCTTAAACTGAATACAAAATGTTGTTCTAAAAACTAGGATTTTCCTTATCTAGTTCTCACTGCTTAGCTCAAAATAACAACCTAATGATGTAAAATGTGCTGCTAAAGCATCTTTGTTGTTTCAGAGCTGTCGCATCCAGCTGTGGTGACACAGTATCTATGGCAGCACACAAAACTTTACAGGCAGGTACATTCTAGTTGACACAAACCAGAGAAACACCATTGTTCCAGGTAAGAAGAGCTTGGAACTGCTTTTCTTAAGCTTCTTCTCTGATGGAACTTCAACAAATTGTAAATGTTAAATATCCCCCTTTGATAAAGAAACAGATAATTTTACCATATGCTTGCAGACTCATTCTAAACCTCCACAGTCACTTAAGGGAACAATTTATAAAGCTTAGCTTGAACTTATCCTCAGTTTCCTCCATTTATTTTAATCAATGGAGAGGAGTTCAAGTTCAAGTTTTTTTTTTTGTTTGTTTGTTTGTTTTCTAACTAACTTTTAGATAATGAAAATGTTTCATGGTGCATTTAATATAGATGTAATGGAGAAAGACAAGTGTTTTCACCAGTTTACACAATACATCATAAGAATGTGATCTAAAAAGTGTGAGCTTGATTGTCCCAAGTTTATCATGTTTGAGTGAACTGTTGTCCCAGCACACAAAAAAGCCTATGGAAATGCCTGTCTGATTGAGGACTACAGTGTCAGCCAAGGCAGAAAGCATATTCTGGCTGCCCACATATAAATGCCTCACATGAGCTGTATTCAAGCCTATCTGTAACTATTCCAGTTGTATTCTGGATAGTGGCATATCTTTCTATATATCACATTGGAAGCCCAACTTCACTAGGTTGAGTTTACAAATACCTAGCTGAAATCCCAATGGCTCCAGTGGTTTTGGAATAAACAGTAGTGCAGCATAAGGATATAACACAAAGGGCTCTCTCTCTTTCTCTCTCTCCTCAACCCCCAGATCTCTTTCTCTCTTTTTATGCATTAAAAAGCTATTATTATTTTATTTAATTATCTGGAGCACCATGCAGACAGGTAATAAGTGACAGTAAAAGAATAATAATAATAATAATAAAAAAAAACGTAAACGTGAAAATCAATGAGTTGATCATTGATTGCAGAAAAGTTCAGCTATATCACAGGTTGGTCTTACCATATTGACATAGTGAAATTAGTTATAAAATTCACTTCAAAATAGGGCAACAATAAACACGTGTAACCCACTTAGAGTAAATAGGAAATCATCATTAATTCTTTTGGTATTTACCTTATGTTTCTTAGTGAAAGCAAATAAATTTGATATTAATATTGTGCATGCTGAATGGTTAATTGAATGGTTGAAAGTTGAACTGGAAGTTGAACGGTTCTGAAACAACTGTCTTGGAGACCTGTAGAAACACAAAGGCTGGAAGAGACACTGCCATCTAGCGATAAGATAAAAATTTAAGCAGGTCATATATCTACAAAAACCTTGTTGTTATAGACCAATAACATAATTTGTTATAAACAAATAAACACAATTCTCAACAAAGAGCTAATGCATTAAAGCTCAACAGACCTTCAAATTAGGAGACTGGTTTTCTGATTCACTTAAGAAAATAATCTTATCAATGAAATTGTGCCTTTGGTATGAAATAAATCTATTTATAAACAGATAGATATACATCCCTAAGATAGTGAAACACTTTC
The DNA here is from genome assembly GCA_011076525.1 of Nettapus auritus. Classification (NCBI taxonomy): domain Eukaryota; kingdom Metazoa; phylum Chordata; class Aves; order Anseriformes; family Anatidae; genus Nettapus; species Nettapus auritus. Next base: position 105,177,393 of record CM021767.1, on the reverse strand, counting down.
TTAGAAAAATGTATCACTGAACATAATTATACTTATGTTTTCTGCAATAAAATCAGGCAAATATAAAAGAAAATTAATCAGGCTAAACTAATATCAATTAAATGTAATTGCTTCACTGCTGGCTCTGAACTCCAGCATCTGTGTTGCTGTGCTTTGTTGTTATTACATTATTCCACAGAAACAATCTGAAATGTTCATCAGGATCTACCTGATGGTCTAACTCCACTTCGGGGTAAATTATTTCTGATACACTATAAAAAGAAAGTATGGACCAGCTGGTAACCACATCTCTCTTTTAATCTTCACAAAAATAATCTTTCAGGAACCTTTGGTAATGCTATGCAGTGCTGGCAAGTATTGCCTGTTAAAAAGCAACTGCTGTACCTTATGTACTTGATGTTAATGAAGCAACAAAAACTGAAAAAAAAAAAAAAAAAAAAAAAAAAAATCATTATAATCATTATAGTTTTGAAAGCAATATTAAATTAATTCAAGCAGGTACATGAGCTTATTAGAAACATTGTATTACATCAATTGTCAATAAATTTGATGCAAGTAGATGGTACCAGTGAAAGGGTTAACTAGCATTCACCTGACAGGGCAAAGGATTTAAGATCAAAATTAACAGAGGAAAAGCAAGGATGTCTAGAATGAAAAGAAATATAAGCAAGATAGTTTTAGATTGTATTCTATGCATAATAGAAAAAGGGGAACAAAAATAAGACACAAGGACTGAGGGAATAAATATTGATATTGCAACAGCAATTGACTTGTCATCATAATCTCTTGTCAAGCTGCACAGTGTCTCTTACTCTTGCATTGACATACAGCAGCTCCAAATGTCATCCTAATTATACTGGCAGAGCAAAGTGTCCTTAGGGAAATATGAAGTGGAAACAAACACATTCTTCCCATGCTATGGGAATGGCACTTACACTTCCATTTTAGAATTGAGGAATATCATGTTCCATGTGGATATGAAACATTAGACATCACTTATTTGTTTGGCTGCTTTAGCCTTTATTATATACTATAGATATTTACATCTGTGATGACAGTGTTTCTCTGCAGAAAACTTTACTATTTTTTTCAAGTATATGTCCTAGGCAAAATAAATGTCCTGTTAAGGATCAAATGAATTTATAAATAAATAATAATAATAATAAACACTTCATCATAAGTCTCAGATTATATATATATATGTGTGTGTGTGTGTTTTCTCAAGACCAGTGTTGTTTTAATGTATTTTTCTCACAAGATGATTGTGAAGCATGACTGCATCAACAGAGGAGTGACTGTGTGGCCAGCAGGTCAAGGAAGGCAATTGTGCTCCTCTAGTCTGCCCTTGCAAGGCCTCACTTGGAGTACTATGCAGCCCCCAGCACAAGAAGGATGTTGATCTGTTAAAATGCATCCAGAGGAGGGCAATGAAGTTGATCAGAGGGTTGGAACACCTCTCCTATGAAGGGAGGCTGGGGACGTTCAGCCTGGAGAAGAGAAGGCTCTGGGGAGACCTCACTGCAGCTTTTTAATATTTAAAGGGTGCTTATAAAAAGGATGGGGAGCAGTCAGAAAGGCAAATGGTGATAGAACAAGGGGGCACAGATTTAAATCAAAAGAGGTGAGATTTAGATTAGGTATTAGGAGGGAATTCTTCACTCAGAGGTTGGTGAGGCACTGGAAAAGGTTGCTCAGAGAAGTTGTGAATGCCCCATCCACAGAGGTGTTCAAAGTCAGGTTGGATGGGGCTTTGAGCAACCTGGTCTAGTGGGCTGGGACCCCATGGCAGAGGGGTTGGAACTAGATAATCTTTAAGGTCCTTTCCAGCACAAGCCAGTACAAACATGATTCTATGATACTATAATGATGACTCTCAAAAAAGTTGAGGAATAGAGTCACAGAAAGATAAAAGGCCAGTTCTACAGAAAACATAGCATTGTGATGCTTACTAATAGGAGAAAAACTCAGCCTATTTAATCTTTAAAATATGATAATGATACATAAAGATAATTTCCTTGCAGAAGTCTGAAAAGACACATTTCTAGACAAGGCAATGCTACAAAACAAAGCTACATTTTGTCTTTATGGAAAATAAAATTTAGTAGCCAGAGAAAAAGAAATATAGTAAACAGTAGTAGTAGTAGTAATAGCAGCAGCAACAGTAGTAGTACTAGTAGTAGTTGTAGTGGTGATAGCAGTGGTAGCATTTACAGTAGATATTGAGACCTCAGATATCTTCTGGAGTGAATCCACCTAGACTGGAAACAGTTGTGGAGCTATAGCACAATCTACAGAGAAGAAATTTTTTGGAAAGGAAAGCAGTCTATGTCAATTACCAGCATGCAGAGCAGACCAACCCAATTCCTTTTCTAAAGTCTTGAAGAGTGAGTTTCCGCACCCAGAACTCACAGATGTTCAGCCACCATAGAAACTTTGTCTTTATTTTAGGAAGGCATTTATTTTTGACTGTGGAGGAAGTTGCCCACAGCAAATTACTCTTCTTTCCATAGAAAGTACAAACTGTCAAATTTCATATAGTAGTTCACATTCCCTTTCTTCATAAATCTTTGAAAAGGACTAGATCACATCTACTTGAAGGTTGTTCTCAGACATGAGACAAGATGGTTTCCTCAAAAAGTACTAGCTCCACATGTCAAAATGATTTCCTTAGTGGAAAATGTTGAGAATAAATGAATGGTTTGAGCTGGAGCCAGGGGATGTACATCATTTTTCTTTACAAACAAAAGTTGCACACGATGGTTTGGATCAACAGTATTTTTTCCTACATTGTCTCCTCAATGATAAGAAATATTTATACATGGTCTCAGTAACTCCACAGATGTGCAGACTTGAGCTGTTTTTGAATTTATTGTTTTGGTGGGTTCTTTTTCTCCCTTATGAGTTACACCCCTAGTCTGCTCTGAGAGTTTTTCAGAAGGGCAACATGTAAAGATTTTTTTTTTGACTTCCCTGACATAACCTCAAACCAAAGTTTGTGTTTTTCAGTTCTACTCTTTTCTTCCACTACTGTGCTAATGTTGACACAATAACATGAACCAGGATTTGTGGTATAAAATTAGAAGAGAAATGTACTCTAAACACATACATAGCTAGTATGATGAAAAATGTAAGACAAATATAAACCTTCAAACACTTACGGTGTCACAAAGATTAGCAGTTTATACGCTGTTAATTAAGTGTAATCCATGTGATTATTATTATATCCTGGTTAAAAAGGTTTTCAATAAGTTCTAAAGATTATATTGGTACAAAGTAAGAAGAAGAATAGTGAAAGTAGCAAATAAATTCTAGCTCTGGATGGCATTCACTGGTAATAAGCTATAGATTGTGGTATACAATGGGTTGATGTGTTAAATTATATGCCATTGTTTATGTAATGTCACATATAAATACCATAAATGTATTACATTATGTATTCTAGGATTCATAGTATACATTGTTCAGTATAAACGTTTTGTCTTCTGTAAAGTTTTTCTTTAATCCTGAACCCTTAATATATCTAAAAATTAATGGTAGTAAAATATAGGTAAATGAAACACACTGCAAAACTTAAAATATTTATAATGTTTATATACTGAAATAAATGCATTTCATGTAAGGTGTCATTTAGTGGATAATATGTTTGTTTAAAATTTAGATTAAAGGAAAACAAAACAAAACAAAAACAAAAACAAACAAACAAAAAAGAAATAACTGTCAACTTTCCATGACAGATGTTCTGCAAAAGGAATATCCTTGGTTTTCAGACATCTCCAAAACTCTGAGCATTCCTATGTGTCCTGTTTACAATCCTTGCAATCTTGTTTGTTTGTTTGTTTTCTCCTTTTTTTTTGGGGGGGGGGGAGGGGTCTGCGGGAGAAGACTGCCACTGACCCTCCAGCCAGCATGGCAGGTGAAAGATTGAAAGACATTTTCATGTTGTTTTAATTTCAGCTTTGTCTTGGAAAGTCATCTCCATTGCGAATAAGAAAAAAAGACTGAACCTTTGATCAGTTGATTTACAGTGGTAAAAATGAGCTAACATAACTGTGAAAAGGTAGGAATTATAATTGGAATGTTCAGTTTCCAGATGATGTAAATGAAGAGGACAGCACTACTGCGGAGCAGCAGTTTTATGGCCTCCTCAGGTAGAGGTAGTATAACGCAAAACACTTTTGAACTGAAAATGAAATGTGAGGCTTTGCAAAATTTAAATATTAGCTCCTACCAATCTAAGCAGTTCCTAGTAAACCAGCCTTCATTCCTGCTCTTCATTCCCACTAGAATGTTTAATTTTAAACGTAATTACAATCTCTACCATGGAAATGAGAAGCCTGACAGGTCAGGTTTTGCTGGAGAGCAAGTCTCTGCTCAGGTTCCCTGAGTCAAGATGGCTCTTGGAAGAGATAAATCCACCAGAACATTTGTCTAGATGTTTTCTAAATGCTTCTTATGGCCTTATTGCTTCTTTAATGTCTCAACGAAAAGTAAATTATTATAGAATACATGCAAGTAGGATAATCTGCATATTTATTATCCACAACATTATGCCCCTAATGATTTAATAATAATGGTTTAATTTATGAGAGAGAAGAGGCATTTAAATAAAGTATTAGTGGTTATTTATTTCCCAGTTGATTTGAAATACCCCACTGGAATGAATGCTTTGGCTTGCCTAGAAGAAAAAAAATAAAATAAAATAAATCAAAACTCTTAACCTTTCTAATAGTGTATCTGGGACAAAGGAAGGAGAGAAGCTATGACTGAATTGTATATTAGTACAGTGAGTTTATCTTTTCCACTCTTGTGTCTACCACACCATTGGAAACTTTATTATTTATAAAGAAAACAACATCCCTGTAGGTAATTATAGCACAAAATGCTGCAGTCGATTGAATACTCCTCCTAACATGTGACAGAGAGGTAATATTCCATCCCTCATTTCTGGTAGATAACTGAGAACAAAAATAAGGAGAAATCTTTTTCTGTATGACACAGTCATTGTGTCACAGTAATTGTCATTCTTAGCAGAGTGGCTAAAGTTAGCAAATTATATTTAAAAAAAAAAAAAAGAAAAAAAAAAAAAAAAGGAAAAAAAAAAAGTTTTTTTTGAGTTCTGTAAGTACTTCTCATTTGAATGGATCCATTGAAACCATCTGGGTTACTTACTGACTCAGCTAAACTCAAAGTAGAATGGAGGTAACTCCCACATAATCAAACTGAACAAGTTTTATTCTTCGAAGTGAAACCCTACGAAGAAATTTATTGAATAAATGGCCTTGAGGTCCTTTTATATTTTTTTGTTAAATGTGGAGTAATCACCTTCATTTCATTATAACACCTACAAATTCATATGCTTTGAGCATGGCACAAAAAGAACTATTTTAAAGAATATGTGAGTTAGAGTGGAAAAAAAAAAAAAAAAAAAGATAAAAAAATAAAAATGTTTTCTTAGCATGTATAACGTTTTTCTGCTTCCTCTACTTGCAATTTCTGATAAGCCAGAAAACACCTGAGAAATTCAGGACAACATGAGGAGGAGTATAAGAGTCTGAAACGGAGGCAATGTACTACAAATGTACTACAGAATTAAACTATCTTGAGAGATGAGTTTTGGATAAGACAAGTTAGAGTCTGATAATAAAGCATCTGACATGCATAAATTATACATTCCCAGTATTACTGCTAAACTTGCTTAAGATATGTTGCAGAAAAGGGAATGCCTTGAGATACCTGATTGTTTCACACACACACACACAAAAATCAGCAATGACCCAAAACAGTTTCTCATATATCATTATGTTACCTTCTGATGACTAGTCATTTTGAAATGTTTTTTCATTACCATCCTTAAAAAAAAAAAAAAAAAAAAGTGTTTTGAGTATATCTGTAGATATGTTATTTTCTTAGTAAGGAACACAAATTGGGAGAGAAGAAACATGAAATCAAAGCTGTGTAGGTAACTATGCTACGTCTTCAGTTTTTCTTTCCAGAACCTCACTCATGGCAAGAGAGTAGCTTTGAATATTTTTCTAAAACATTGCAATAGTGTATATTTCAAGGGATTTTATAGCATTTGTTCTTTTTCTTTTTGGCTGCAACCTGAACACTGAGATATTGTAGCTCCTAAGAATATCTTGCTATTTGGAGTGGAGATTCTGGCACTTTTGTCTTCATTATAATGTAAGAGAGAAGTGTTGTTCTTCCAAGAGTTCTCGAGTGCTAAAACTAATTCAGGTAGGAAGAAATGAAAGATCAGCTTGTCCAGTGCTCCCATGTAGTTCCTGTCCAGTTCCTGACATAGGCTCAAGTCTGACTGACCTATACTAAAGAAAACAATTATACAGTTTTGAGAGACTGCAAACAGTCCCTTTCCTGTTAACTACCATGAATATCATTACGTTTCCATGGGATTGAATCCTCAGGGAGGAAGTAGACCTGAAGGTGAGTGATATTGCTGTTACACTGCCATCTCCAGCTTTAAAACAGAGAGAACTAATTTTGATGGACATAATTTGCTGTTTCTTGTTTGAAAATGGCTACAAACAGGGACAAGAATGAGGGGCCTGACTGTGTTAGGATCAGGCTAGGTGTGATACTGCTTAGCCTGGCAAGGGCTGAATCTTTGCACAAGCTCTGAGGCACAACTATACATCCCTGGAAATCTGCAATTTAAAAATGCAAGGCACGCAGAGACTTGGGTGACAGCTGAGTGTGTGTTTTAACAGTCACAATTTTGGACATAAGTTTTTGAATTTCACTTAAATCTTGTTTTTAAAAGCTTTAATAGCATCCCATCCATAATAAGTGACATATAACTACGACTAATTAAGTTAAATTGAGAATAAGAAATGTCTTTTCCATAATATATTCCAAATAAATATTCTATTCTCCCAACCTGCCAAGAGTTGTCAAGTGCTAACAATAGGTATTCTGGTGAAAATTGTAATTGCCTTTTTTTTTTTTTAGGTTTTCAATTATACTTTTTTTCAGAAATAACATGTTAACTATTAACAATGTCATAGAAGCAAAGCACTACAAAGCAAAATAAAGCCCAACACAAGCATGAACTCAGCAAAGGGAACAAAGGAGGAATTCAGAGACAACTGGAAGACGAAAGTGATACAAAGGTTAAAGCAGAAAAACAGTTTTTAAAACATAAAATCTGTGTCAGTTCTATCACCTGTTACCAGGGCTTCTTACTCACACATTTACTTGTGTTTAAAAAGTTTCTAATAAGTCTACCATGATAAATCTAGTCCTTTAAAAATGTTTCATGAATTTCTATTATTCACACGAATACAGGAAATTACCCAGTCATTTTCCTAAGCTGGACTTTTGGTAGAAGTCTTAAAAAAAACATTTAAACATATAGTTTTTAACCCTTCAATAACTTAAAAGAGTTATCTACTTAAATAGTTATCTACATCTCAACTTAAAATAGTTATGCACTGCCCTAAAGTTTATAGGATATACAGATGTAAAACTAGTCCAAACTAGAAGCCAAAATTACATCTCAGGCATTTATCCAAATATGATAAATTAACTGTTTAGGAAAAGGATCATGTCTTTTCTGTTCATGTAACTTACCATAAGAAGATTCTATTCTGTTTGTCAGCAATAATACTGTATGTAAAATAGTAGAAAATCAAAGAATATACATGTGTATATTTGTTTGTGTGTGACTGAATATTTACCTTATCAATTTGTATCATCATTCAATGGGCCAGCTGATTCAAATAGCACACTTTATTGTACATTACTAGTATGCAATTATATAATGAGAAAAAGTAATGTTTGTCTTTCTCTGCTAAACCTGTTCAGAAATTAAGTTCAGTAGATCATTTGAAATGAAGAAAAAATAATAATAATTTTATTTTTAGAGGTTGCTGAATTTTCTTTTGTATGTTTAGGTAGATAATTTATGTGATTAGTCTCCTATTCCCTAATTTTATATGGAATCAACCACAGTTTCAAGAGGTGTAGCTAAACCTATGCCTACACAGCAGTTAGCATTGTGGTCTTTTGGGATTAGAAACCCCATAAATACTTTAAATAAACTGCAATGTGTTAAAAGCATGAGGGTGATAATAGATTCCATCTCAGGCACTACCACATATGTTTCCACTGGTCTCCTACTGTGTATTTTAATTTGAAAAAAAAAAAATCCTACCTGTGTTAGATTAAAATAGCATGTACCTTTACCGGTGATGTCTGCAATTCACCCTAAGGTTCACACTGTGTTACAGACTGCAGTAGAATATGAGGCCATGATGACAGGTAGGGTCATATATTCATGCTCTTGTGTGGGTACTACAGAGTACCCCTTCTTGCTCCCACATAGGGGATGTACACATCTAGCACCTCAAAACAGAGCCATGTTCAAGCTGGCATACTTGAAACCAGAACTCGGTAATAAATATATCACTAGATTCTTGAACTTTATCACTGGTATATAGTGCTAAAAGGTCTTTGAAGCATTAACAAAAGTTATAAGCAGCTGCAATAAAGGGAAGTGAAAAGAGGAAGGGTAGTTTTTGTTTTGTTTTGTTTTCTTCTTTTACAATATGTAGCTTAATGGATAATTTACAATATGTAGTTTAATGTAGCTTTGTGGGTTGGGTTGCAGAGCAGCATCTGTGCCTCGTTGTAAGTATATGTTTTTGTGGATTTTAGTATTTATTCAGTAAGCTACTGTTTTAACTGTTTCCAGTATTTGACAAAAGCTAAATGGACAGTCAGAGGATTCACATAGTGACTTAAAAATTTTAAGTATATAAACGTTAATAGATCTAAAAATGTTTAACAAAAAATAAAAAGCAGAGAGATCTAAGCAGGAATAATAAAAATAATTAAACAACCAAACAACAACAACAAAACAGAGGGGTTTCAAATATAAATGTTTCTCATAGGAAAAAAAAAAAAAAAAAAAAGAGAGAGAGAGAGAGAGAGAGAGAAGGTTCTTCTCTTTGTTGATAATGTTTCCTTTGAAGATTTTCAGGTATTTAAAAATATATATATTTTAAGCAGCATTGATGCAGGGTAAAACTCATTGTCAGATATATAAGTGGTAAGTCAAAGTGACTATAACAAGAAATGAACAATTGTCTGCCTTTGGTCTGACAGTTGTAAGAAACTATGCTCTTGAACTGACGTGAGATTTAAAGAAAGAATTAAGTATGTTTTGCCATGCCAAATTCTGATAGAAAAATCAGACAAACTTTCAGGGTTTCGAGTCCTTCTTCAACCTGTTGTATTCTGTTTCTTCATGCAAAAGGCTTACATATATTTACACAGCTGAGTAGCCTTAAACACAGGAATGTTAGTGAAGATTCTCACTCTTTGCATCCATAAGAATTTACCAGTCTAGGACTTAAAGCTGATAGGACAAGGAGCACGTGATTTTTTTTATGATTTTTTTTTCAGACCCTGTCAAAGTCAATTTAAAATCTGTGAAGATGGTAAACGTATTTATTTCCTGAGGTTGTCAAAAATGTGTCTATCATTTAGAATGTATTTATTCCTAGAAGACTTACAAGTGGGTCTCCAAACTCTTGATGGCCTGTTTAGCAACCTCTTCAAATGCCTAAAGAGAACCTTAGGTTAACAGGTTAACATAGTGATATCTGTATTTCAGCCTCTTTGGGTAAACTTTAGAAAAGCTTTATAGTTTATCAGCTCTGCTTATGTTATTAATTAAACATATCTTGGCATTGTGATAAAAATAGCGTCCCAAACGGTCTGAAAATCATATTCAACAATATTAAAGAGCACACGGTTATTGAAATAACTGAAAGGTAAGAAAGTATTATGTTAAGGTTTATTTATTTATTGTTATTACTGGATTCCTAGACAGTGTTAGAAACATAGACTGAGACAGCAGGCAGAGTACTTTGCAGAAAACAAATACTGTTGCATTACAATCAGTAAAATTAGATATTGGAGGTATGCTTAGAAGTGTTATTTGTTTAATAAAGGGCACATTACATAATACATGCAGTAGGTAAGGTGATCTTTATGGATTATTCTCTAAATACATGACATTCCCAGTACAGCTGTAATATCTGTCCATTTTGTCAACAGTAGGAAAAGAAACGTGAAACATGAGACTTAAAAGAAAGAATCAAAAGACAGAAAAAATAACAGGATAGAAAAGAAATTTCAAACAGAGCAGGACTAAATTCCTGTCATCAACAGCTCTTAGATATAAAATTTAAAACAACAAAGATGCAGAGTTATATCTAGCTTTTAACTTTAGCTCTCTATACTCTCTGTGACTTTGTCCATATGCACTGTGGCAAGATTTTGGTAGTGGGAGGACTAGGAGGCGTGGCCTCTGCAAGCAGAGCCCAGCAGCTGCCCCATGTCAGATCAGAGCCAGCTTTAGCCGGCTCCTAAAGGAACCTGCTGCTGGCCAGAGCTGAGCCATTAAGTGATGTTGTGTGCACCTCTGAGAGAGCAGATTGAAGAAATCAACAACAACAGCAACAACAAAAACCATCTGCTGTTCAACAGCAGATGGGAGAGTGAGGAGTGAGAACCAACCCCGCAGCCCCTCAGGTCAGCACAGAAGGAGGGCAAGAGGTGCTCCAGGCACGCAGCACAAGTTCCCCTGCAGCCTGTGGAGAGGCCCCTGGTGGAGCAGGCTGTCCCCCTGCAGCCCATGGGTCCCACATGGAGCAGATCTCCACACTGAGCCTGTGGAGGAGCCCCTGGTTGGAGCAGGTGGATGTGGCCTGGAGGAGGCTGTGGCCCATGGAGAGCCCCCGCAGGAGCAGGCGCCAGGCAGGAGAGGAGAGGCAGGCGCCTGTGGAGAGGAGCGCACGCAGGAGCAGGGGGTCTGGGGGGAGCTGCTGCCCATGGGGGACCCATGCTGGAGCAGTTTGCTCCTGACTATGTTGGATTAGGTCCAGAGTTAAGATGAAAGAGTTGCAGAGATGAAGTGTTATGTACTGACCACAACTCCCATCCTCCTGCCTTGTTTGTGGGGAGGTGGTAGAAGAGTGTGGATGCAGGGAAGGTATTTTCAGCTTGCTTTTAGTTTCTCACTACTCCAGTTTGTTAGTAATAGACCATAAATGATATTAATCTCCATATGCTGAGTCTGTTTTGCCTATGATGGTGATTGGTGAGTGATATCCCTGTCCTTATCTCAAGGGACTCTTTTCCATTATATTTTATCTTCCTCTTCCATTGAGAAGGAGGATTGAAAGAATGGTTGTCCATTAGTATGAGACAACCACACCACACAAATCAACTGAGGTTCTTAGTGGAGAAGATCAAAAAAGTATCATTACATTAGTATAACCCAGGAAAATCTCCATTTCAATTAGGAAAGTTACACTGTTACAACTGAAGTAGTATAAAAAGTAATTATATCCTGATAACTAATTCCATAAGCATAATAAGAAAAATAAATTTAGCTTTTGAGATTGGGTTTTGATACCACGCGTGAGAAATGAGGTACATACCTGTGAAGAGAATGTCAGATAGAAAATTCAGGCGCAGAAGAAAAGAGGATAGTCATGCTGAGAAAACCAAAGAACACAGGACAGCAATGGGTACAAATAGAATGAGAAGAAAATACTGAAACTATTTTCATATTCATACTGCAAATGGGAATTGTCTTGGGTTAGAGGCAGGAGGATCATGTGTGTCTGATGCTTTTCCTCTTATTTTCTATTCAGAAATAATGAAAATTAATTTGGAACAGCAGTCAACTAGAACTTTTCCAGTAGTAAGCTAAATAAGTATAAATTTTAATGTATAGTTCCACTGAATTTAATGGACCTATCTGAGGTTTTAATCCGGACCAATAAAAAGAAAAGTGAAGACTTAAATGGCCAATGAGGGTGGTAGGATATATATATATATTTTCTTCTTCTTTTTAAAAGGAAAATGTTAAAAATTGTAATGAGCTTGACCTTTGAGTATATCTGAGACAAGGAAATGTGACATTTTATTGTTTGATAGCCTTTGAAAATTGACTGGAAAAGCACAGTGTATCTATATTCATTGTCAGGTTGCCAGTTTAGTGATTACTTGCTAAAAATTAAAACTAAAATTAAAATCTGAAAGCAATTTCTATCAACACCTACCCCTACACCTCTGATGCCAGCCATCTTGGATGAAAGAAGAAAAGTACAAGGTTAAGATTTCAAGGCAGAAATAGCTCAAACCATTAAACTGCATAAAACAAAACTATCCCTATAATTCCAGTTAAGGCATGGCTCCATTCAGCTACCTATGTGGAGTTTCTTGGCCATGCAAAATGGGGTGCTTTTCAGTAATGAATTATTTTCACTAGTAATTTTATGTTTAGTATACACTGCACACTCATTCTACATAACTGTAGGTAAAATCATGTATCTTAGAAAAGGTGTATCCATCTTTTCATAATGTCTTCACAGATCACGCACAAATAAAAACATTTTTTTAAAAAAGCTGACAACCAGCTGGCTACTAAATAAACAATTCACAAGTAGCTGTTGCCACTTAAGGTCCTTTTACAAATAACACTTCCTTCCAGCAGGTTTGCTTCTAGCTTTGCAGTGAAAAATTCCAGGACATTGTTTGGAACAGATTATGTACAGTTCCATGTGACTCCATCCATCTTTTTGTGTGCTGATTATACTCACAGTCTTTATAATTCATGTACAACACAATCTGTCATTAATCTTACATCAAAAGATAAGAAGTAGATGTATTAGGAATGCTTGATGAGTAAGAGGCCTTAGAAGGAAACTGTAATAGATGTGATAACATGCATACAAAACCATTTGTAAGGCAAAATTTTAAAAGATACAGCAGCAATGAAACGGCAAGATAAAAAAGACAAGAGACATGAGTACAGAATGATTAATGAAGTTCTATTCCATAAGATCATGACAGTAGTATAATGTTATCACCTGAAGAAGAAAATAACATCTTTGAGGTATGAAAGTCAAGGAACTTGATAGCATCAAGTTGTCAACATGGACACAGCATTAAAAATAATTATCTGCAACATATATATGTTAATTGGATAATTAGTAGATATCAAACAAACTGGAAAGATCTTTGTAGATCTAGGTGCTTATTCTCCTACAGAAATGGAATTTTTCCTACTTTCTAGACAGACTTTAATCATTCTAGAATATGAACAGACTTTATTGCATGACCTATGTTCTTCAGCAGTGGAATGGGGAAGATTAATTTTACAAAATAAAAAAGGAAGAATATTTCTCTTTATGCCAAATCAGATAAAGCTGACGGAACATTCAACTCTAAATAATGACTATAAATCCATTTCTTCCTTCAGTTATTGAACTACTTTCTAGCAAATTCCAGATTCTAAAAATGAATCGCTGCAATTGTCAGACATATTCCAAATGGATCTATAGAAAAATAGGGGATTTTAGCAAAATCCGAAAGCCTTGGTTCTCCAGACTGATGCAGTTTTGGATTAGAGATTTCATAGAATCCTATCATAAAATGCAAAAACCAATGACTCATCTATCATTTTGTCAGATTACGTCACTGAGCTAACACATGCTATACTTAGCGTACACTTGGATTTGACAGATGAACCACTCAGTGGGTAAGGAATTGGCTGGATGGTTGCACTCAAAGAGCTGCAGTCAATAGCTCAATATTCAGGTGGAGTGCAGTAATGAATGGTGTTCCTCAGGGGTCAGTACTGGGACTGGTGCTGTTTAACATCTTTGTTGGACAGTAGGATGGAGTGCACCCTTAGCAAGTTTACCGATGACACAGGACTGAGAGGTGGGCCTACGCGAATCTCATGAGGTTCAACAAGGCCAAGTACAAGCTCCTACACCTGGTTTGGGGCAATCCCAAGCACACGTAGAGGCTGGGCAGAGAATGGATTGAGAGCATCCCTCAGGAGGAAGAGCCGTGGGTGTTGGTTAACGAGAAGCTTCATATGATCTGGCAATGTGTGCTTGTAGCCCACAAAGCCAACTATATCCTGGTCTGTGTCAAAAGAAGTGAGGCCAGGAGGTTGAGGGAGGCGATTCTCCCCCTCTGCTCTGCCCTCATGTGGCCCCACCTGGAATACTGCATTCAGTTCCAGGGCCCCCAGCACAAGAAGGAAGTGGGCATATGTGGTGGTTTTACTCGGATGGGCAGCTGAGCTCCACCACAACCGCTCTCTCACTCCCCACCTCCTCAAAGACGAGGGGGAGAAAAGTCAACACAAAGAGCTCGAGGTTTGAGATGAGAATGCTTTAATTAAAGGGAAAGGGAACGGGGAGAAAAAGTAACAAAAGAAACAACAAGGCTGCGCGGAAGCACAGAGAGAAAGGAAAAAGTTATTCTCTACTTCCCATCAACAAGCGATGTTCAGCCACGTCCTGGGAAGCAGGGCCTCAAAACGCGTACCGGTTGTTCAGGAGAGAGCAATCCCTCCCCCACAAGAGCCCCCTTTATTGCTGAGTGTGACATCAGGTGTTATGGAATATCCCTTTGGTTGGTTTAGGTCAGCTGCCCTGGTGATGTCCCCTCCCCATCAATTGCCCACCCCCAGCCTGCTGGCTCCTGGGGCTTGGAGAGAGTCCTGGTTCTGTGCCAGCACTATGCAGCAATAGACACAACACTGGAATGATACCAGTGCTGTTCCAGCTGCGAGTGCAGCACTGTGTGGGCTGCTGCAGGGAAAGGTGACTCCATCCCAAACAGACCCAACACAGCATATTAGAAGAAATCCAGAGGAGGGCCATGAGGATGATCAAAGGGCTGTAGCACCTCTCCTACAAATACAGGCTGAAAAAGTAGTTGGGGTTATTCAGCCTGGAGAAGAGAAGGCTCCAGGGAGAACTTACAGTGGCCTTCCAATACCTAGAGGAAAGCTAGAGAGGGACTTGTTGTCAGAGAGTATAGTGATAGGACAAAGAGTAATTATTTTAAACTAAAATAGGGTAGATTTAGATTGGATATTCAGAAAAAAATCTTTACTATGGCAGTGGTGAGGCACTGGAACAGGTTGCCCAAAGGGGCCTTGGATGCCCCATCCCTGGAAGTGTTTAAGGACAGTTTGGATGGGGCTTTGAGCAACCTGGTCTAGTGGAAGGTGTCCCTGGCCATTGTGTGTGGGGGGGGGAATTAGATGATCTTTAAAGTCCCTTCCAAGCCAAACCATTCTATGATTCTATGATTTCACATTAGCCATGCAGGTAGCCATATTGATACACCATGTACCCAGGCTGCAATATAATTTTCAGGCAAGTAATTTTGTAGTGTGCTGACTGACTCTGACCAAGGGGTGCCTGCTGACTAGTGCCTTTTGGTAGGTACTAGTAATTCCTACGGTTAAAATGCACTAGATCCTACAATGATTTAAGGAGCAGTGTTACATAACTAAGAATGAACAAATAACTCTTGGTTACAAATATACAAAATGCTTGTCACAAATTTGAATAATCATAATTAACTTCTCAACATCACTGATAGCTGCTCCGTTATGGATAAGTGCCTATATGCCAAGTAAAGTAGCTGAACAGCTTGAAACAGATGAAACTAATATGTTTTCCTCCAAGACAAACAGACTGCTTTTGAACACTGAAAGTAAAATAAATGCAGTGGCCTCTAGGAGCTTGTTTTAATGTTTTCTGTCTTGTTTTGGAGACATATTAACCCCAACTTGCCAGTGGTCCTTCAAGTTTCTGAGAATTTGGATTATTGAATTAGAAGAATGGCAATGCTTACAACAGCAAGCGAAGAGATTTAAATGCTGGGCAGATTGAAGGCCAGGACTCTCACATTTTCTGTCCACAGTGTTGGTTGCAGCCCAGATATTACTCAGGCTCTGTGGGCCAAGTGAATGTCAGAGCCTAAAAGCATGATATCAGTGATGCCTGAGCATCTCTCTGCTAAATCTATACCAGAAATGCTCGATGTCTTTCTTGTAGTGAGGGGCCCAAAACTGAATACAGTACTCGAGGTGTGGCTTCACCAGAGCAGAGTACAGGGGAACGATCACCTCCCTGGTCCTGTTTGTTTTTTTTTGTTTGTTTTGTTTTGTTTTGTTTTATTTTGTTTTGTTTTGTTTGTTTGTTTGTTTTTGTTTTTTGTTGTTGTTTTTTGCTTTTTTTCTTTTGTTTTGTATGTGTGTGTGTGTACATTAAAAGGAAACCTTTTAGTGTGGGTTTGTAAATTTACAATGTGGATATTAGGAAAATGTGAGTGTTGCTGTTCAGGGAGGACTTGGTCTCCAGTTTAACAGATGGTATATCCCACTGAATTCAGCAGGTGGTTAACCAAACCTGTGGAGAAATAAGGAGGAAATAAATCCAAGTGAACTTGAATGTAACTTGAACAGCAAATGTTCAATCCAGCAACATAAGCCTGCAATGAAAGATGTTTTTATTTACATCCATACAGGTGTCCGTACCACGGGGTCCATCCCTCAGGAGCAAACTGCTCCAACCTGGGTCCCCCACGGGCAGCAGCTCCTGCCAGGTCACCTGCTCCTGTGTGGTCTCCTCTTCACGGCCTACAGGTCCGGCCTGGAATCTGCTCCACAGGTGACAGCCTCCATCAGTGCAGGTCCACCTGCTCCACTGTGGTCTCCTCCACGGGCTGCAGCGTGGAACCCTGCTCCACCATGGTACTCCATGGGCTGCAGGGGGACATCCTTCTTCACCATGGTCCTCACCACAGGCCCCAGGGGACTTCTGCACTTCTGCTCTGGAGCCTGGAGCACCTCTCCCCCTCCTTCTTCACTGACCTTGGCGCCTACAAGGCTGTTTTTCACTCCTCTCACCCTCCCAGATGCTCTGTGGCACAACGTGTTCTTTGTTGTTGTTGTTGTTTGTTTGTTTGTTTGTTTTGTTTTTGTTTTTCTCCCCGTCTTAAATCTTAAATATGCTCTCACAGAGGCACAAAACAACATCACTTGTTGGCTCAGCTCTGGTCAGCAGTGGGGCCCTTACCAAACTTGGGGCAGTTTCTAGATCCTTCTCACAGAAGCCACCCCTATGGCCCCCTGCTACCAAAACCTTGTCACATAAACCCACTACAGATGTGAAGGCTACTGAATTGCATTACAACTGGAAACCAACATTTCTTGCTCTGTGTGCCTGTAGAGATGTATGCACATACTCACTTGAACTATATACATATGCAAATATATTTATAATATTTTATAAGATCAGTATTATTTAAAACATACAATGTATTGATCTATATATTTGCAATCATATTATTTGGTCAAAATACATAATTTACCATTTTATCAAATAAAATGTCTTTTATTCTAGAGCTGACTTATCATTCTTTAAAGTGGAAGAAAGTAAGACAGATTTAAAGCTGATTACTACTGCTGCATCCAATCTTCTGGAATAGTTGCTTTTTGTCTCTAGGTAGCTGCTATTCTATCATAGCTATTTAATTTTTTGAAACAGCAATATTGTTAATTTAGGTATAATTCAATTCATATGCATTTTCATAGAATCATTGAATATCCCAAGTTGGAAGGCACCCACAAGGATCATCGAGCCCAGCTCCTGGCACCACACAGGTCAACCCAAAAATTCAGACCGTTCAGACTAAGTGCACAGTTCAAACACTATTTTTTTTGAAAGGAAAACCTACAGACAACTTGGATGGCAGTTAGTGGATTTTGTTGTTGTTTATTTTTGGTTTTGTTTTCATTTAGACTGTCCATGACAACCTTTATGTACATTAAAAATATAAAGTAAATGAAACATATTAGTTATTAGGACTGGTATAGTCCTAATTATCTAGGAAAAATATTTTTAGCAGTTTTGGGTTGCAAAATAGATGTATACTGAATGAAGTCTTGCAATACAATTAAATATATGTATACTTAACATACACACAAAGAAGTCTTTGACAGTTATATCTTAAAAGAAGCAAATTTTAATATGGCAAAGAAATTTAGTTAACCTGATAGATCCTAAAGTTGCCTTGTTTGTTAATCTAGTTGTAGCCATAGCATGCTAGCAGCTAATTCTGCATGTCCTTTGTGCAAAATTCATAACCAAATTCTGTAGAAGCATCTGCAAATGTCATGCAGATAAATAAAATCCAACAATTGTACATTTGGAATTTATTCACTCAAAGAAATAACTATTTTTAATCACCTATTATGCAAATCAAAGCAGTTATCAGACATTTTTTGTCCTACTAGCAAAAAAGCTTGGAAACTCATTTGAACGGCTAGCTAAATTATTGCTGTAATATGGAGTTGCAAGGTCAAAATCTGACATCTATATTTAAGGTATGTTGCTTATTCAGGGGTGATGATGAATCATTTTAATACCAAAGCTACTTTTCCTATTTTCCTTCAGTCGCTTTTTGTGTTGTATCATTGGCCTGTTCTGACTGCAAACTTGTAGTCCCTCTCCCAAGGCTTGGGCATGTGGTTTCTTTAAGCAGCTTTTACCAACCAAGTGGTTGACTGTCTCAAGCTATGACCACAATAGACATAATGACAAAATGTGGTCTCTTAACTGGGTTGTCAATACTCCAGAGAGATGATTTTTTCACTCAAGAAAATGTAAACTGCCTGCAAGGTTGTTAAGAATGATAGTAAGAATTATGTGCAGTGTAAATTGGTAAAATTAATTTAGAAAAGGTAGCCAATGTATGATGGGAAAAAAAAAAAAAAAAAAAAAAAAAAAAAAAAAAGTATTTTAAGCATTTGATTACAGGCTTTAAAGAATATTGTGAAAGTAGATTTCTATATCCACCATAAGTAAACATGTATAATAATAAGTAATAATAATAATAAAATTTAAAAAGAGCCTAAATTAATTCAAAATATACTGCATTAGGAAATCATAGTTAAGCACTTTAACTATAAAGCTGTAAAGCAAAACTGTAAAGCAAAAATGCATTATGCATTTCTGAGAACAGAATGGACAACAACAGTTTGTGAATGCCTCTGATCAGTGACCAAAGAATCTCCTTCCAGGCTTATGTTTCTATGACTGCATTACACAGCTTTTTGCTTCCTTTCTGAAAACTAGCAACTTGTGTAAAAATTATGAAGAAGCTTGTGTAAAAACTATTAATATTTTCTAAAAAATAATTCAGAGATAGAAGCATTAGCTAAAGCTATTCTTACTACCTTTATAAGACTAAAACTAAAGGTATATTCAGGGAAGGTGATTCTGAGCATTGTTAATTATTTGTGCTGTTGGCTTTCAATACATTCAGTATTGTACTGACACCTTTTTTTTTTTTTTTTTTTTTTTTGAATTTTTTCCTTTTCTGCTAACAGGATTTTATTGTTTTTTTTTTCTTTATTTTTTTTTTTTTTTTTTGTCCTAGTAAACCTCAAATTATGGTTTCCTTAGCATTGCTATCCATTATTGCTGATTGCATTTTAAGATACAGAACTCTAAGCCATTACTTTTCATATACATCATAATATGTTGCATTGAATGTTTTAGGTTTTCATATGCAAAAAATAATAATAATCATAACGACAGAATAAGTCATGTTACTGGCAATATGAAAATAAAGAAATTTAATGCATTCTAGAAAGGAAGGTGATTTTCTTTTGATCTGGTAACACTAATTATTTCTTCCTGAGATACATTCAAGGCAGCTGTGTAGCAGCTGAATTGTTTAGATTCCACTGTTTTTTTCTCTTCTCCTTATGTCTTTTGTTTTGTTTGTTTGTTGTTTTTATCTTAAATCAGTTTTACACAATATAACCATAAGCTTATGGCTATCATTTAAATATAGACAGATATGATTAAATGAAAATATGCAAAACCTCCTTTAGCATAGTGAAAGGAATAGCATGTGCAGAACTAGCTCATGAATAAGTATAATATACCTAGAGAGCTCTTTAAATTACAACATTGGCTTTAAATAAAAAAAAGGGGGGGGGGGTCAATAAAGAAATGTTAAAAATAACTCTAGATTTCTCTAGTTGAGTGCAAGAAAAAACAGAACGACTACCTTTACATAACCATAATTAGGCTTTTTAAAGTATAATTTGTATCTGAATTAGTAATAGTTTGGATGACCTAAGGAAATGTGAACTTTTTGTAAGATGTGTGCTATATCATTATAATCTTGATTCCTTACCTCAGCAAATAGCATGTTAAAATACTTTTCATCATTATAGCTTCACCAAATATATCTATGAGCCCCCTGCTGTATTTTACCAGTGTAGTGCTATGTAGAGATTACTGGTCATGAGTAAGTGAGATTTAGTAGTAAAAACAGTGATACTGAATTCAGCTTCAGATTTCTCCTTTTTGCTAGTCCTTTAGGTTCAAATGCATCAGGAAGAGACATCTGAGCCTCATGACAGTGGACAAAGAGAGAAGAATCAAGGCTAGGCCCTCCAGTCAAAATAAAGTGTACAAAACCAACCAACCAACCAACCAAAACATTTAAGTCACTTGTTATGGAATGAAGGTAAGGTTATTAGGGTTATGAAGCATGTAGTAAGAGCCTGGAAGGGTATTTCAAGATGCACAGACAACTAGGGAAGGTTAGAAGGTGTTACAAAGTGCAGAAAGAGCCACAGCTGGTGGAGTCTTGCCTGTTGGTAAAGGTTTCCCTAGACATGAGCCAAGCAGGTGGTCAGTACCTAGGAAGAAGCTCTGAATTTACCAGTGACTACAGGAGAGAACCACAGAAAATGAATACATCAGCCTCTGCCTACCACTTCTAATATAAACTTAAGAATTTCTACATAGCTCTGAATTATATATATATAAAAAAATCAGACTGATACTTTGTCACTCAAGAATTCTGCTTTATTTGTTTGTTTGTTTTGTTTTGTTTTGTTTTCTAAGCTAGGAGTGATAGGCATATGTATAGACTTGAGGGATTCATATAGATTTGCAAGAAAATAAAAATTGTTCATGTTTTGAAATTTGTGTTTCTCCATCCTTGCGGAAACAAGAAGGATCCTTTCAGAAAGGTAATGAAAACAGGAACACACTTTCTCACTGTAATTCAAAGAGCAATGGCTATGGGAGGTCCTGTTCCAAGTCCCTGCTGTGTTTCATTGAATATTTAATGGCAAAAATTTATAATCTGTTGGAAGCACAAAACCAGTGCTTTTCTTATTCTTAATAGGATTTACTTTAAAATCTCACATTTTTATATATTTCATATTGTAGTATACCCTAATGTATAGTTATACATTATAATGCATTTTTAATACAAAGGGAAAATGAATTTATTCTTAGATTTGATTAAAGCTAAGTCTACCTGTCAAGTAATGAGAACTATGTGACAATTAAGAGTAACTTTTAAATAATTCTAACAAGAAAGTATTTAATATTTTTTCAAAATAAATAAACTTCGTATTGATTTTTTTTTTTTTTTTTTTTTTTTAGGAAAATCACTTATTCATTGCATGAAACTGTTAAAATAGCTGAGTCCTGAGATTGTTTCCAGACATAATTATAATTCTTTCTCTTTATTGTTGAATAGTCTTTAAAGGGGAAAAACAAAACTAAACTAAACTAAAGAACGTTACTCCATTTATATTTAGGGACTGCATATTTTTTTTTTCATACTTGTTAGATTTCCAACATATTTAATTATTTGAATTATTTTTATATTTCAATCTTTTTAATGTTTTTGTTTGCATTGTAGTAACGAAGATATTGTTGACTGTTTTCATCTCTGAATTCCAAAACAAACCCAGACCCTGTCCTATCTCTGTTTACATAACATGGTATCCAAGTACCTCTCAATGTTGAGTGCAATTATCCTCCTAACTCCTAGTCATATGTGAGAAGAAGATTACATCTCCTTATGTATTTTAAGATGTTGAGTTAAATATGTTTCATTACAGTCAGAATTTTAGAAATAATATATATATATATTATTTTAAGTGGCAATATCTACCTAGAAAACATGTTAATCTGCAGACTGTCTAATGCAGATACCCAGTTCAGTTATTTAAAACACAGAAGTAACCTGAGAGTTCATTTTTTAATAAATGAAATAGATGTAATCACTCCTGTGAAACACTGCTGTCCACATTTTTCTGACTGGGAAGAAATATAAAAAGAAGCTAAGCAAATTAAGTCACTTTCCTAATCTTAGGCATTCAAGCATGGAATTTAGCTGACTGTTGAGGTTTTGTTTTTATTTATTTATTTATTGGATGGCAATCCAATAGATAAATTGATGGCAATCTATGTTCACACTAAGTCGTATACATATGTTATACACGCTGAAATTCTTCTTACCCAAAAATACATTATAAAGTTTGTCATAATGTGTAGTATAATAACCTACAGAAATAAACAATGGATTGTTTTACTTCAGTGTAAAATGATAATGAGAAGATCAAGAAGTTTCCTATCAAGCAGTACAGAGAGAGCCTCACTTCTAAATAATAATAATAATAATAATAATAATAATAATAATAATTCTTATTTCCCCATTTTCCTCATCTTTTAATTTCAGCCGGCTTTCCAAATTAAATAGCTAACTTAAAAGTGTCAGAGGGCATTCAAGATTCTATTTCATATTGATTTTAACAACTGCATTAGTCCTATTGGACTGACAGATAACCTACCAATTATTTTTTTCTGCAGCATCATATCTGAGTTCTTTTAGAACTTGTAGTACCATCTGGTCCTGATGATGTTGTTGTTATTATTTTCTTATAACATTTTGCATTGATATTGAAATTTCCTCGCTCTCTTCCTAGGAATTCTCTGTAGCAAAGAGTAAGTCTGGTAGAGGAACTTCCCTGAAGACATCTGAAATGAAAACACTGGTGGGAAGAAAAATAATAATAATAATAATAATAATAATAATAAAATCTCAGATCATTTTGCTTTTCTACAATATGTTTATAGCTCTTTTATGGGAATTTTAAGCTTTGTTAGAGTCAGGTCATTTTGTGTCCCTTTACTGAGCCAGGTTCTCCATTCCTCTATACTTTTTGCTTCTTACAGGAGTTATTATTATACGTTATCAAGAATTGGACGTATAATCTACTGTTTAACCTTGCAACTTCTGTCCACCATGGTAATTGGAGTAATAATTTTGGGAGTATATCTAGGAAAGAATCTTTTCTAGAATTATAATTAATTCATGAGAATAAGATCTTACTGAGTGAAGTTAATTTAACAGATAGAAAACAAAGTAGAGTGTGGTATTAGCATTCCACCTTAAAAAATTGTTGGTTTTTTTTTTGTACTTATCCTTTTTGGTCTTAAGTAAAATGCATACATACAACAGTAGAGAGACAAGACACTGATAGTTCAATCTACCTGTATAGCAGATAAACTCAAGTCTTCAGGCTGTGATCAGGTCTTTACCACTCTGTGGATTGTAAACATTTCTGCTATGCACTTGTGTTTACAAGGTCATAACAAGTCAAATCAGCAGCTACTACAGATTAAAAATTAGGATGAGCAGAAGACAGAATTCAGTCTTTAAAAATAAATGGACTTGGGAGCTATATTAAAATCACCTAGTTGGATTTTTAATTTAAGTGCCATAATGCCTTCACTGGACTGTATAGGAGGTTACACTGATTATACTGAATAGAAAGCTTTTGAAATGAATCATAAGCATTTGAATGGAGTTGCTTTACAGTTATAGCACTAACTAGATTCTATGAAACTCTTTGAAAGCAATCCTTTATGACTACTTTAATGGCAGTTTTGGGTATATTTCTTGACAGAAATCTGAGAATCACATTTACAAAATGAAATAATATTATTCAATATATTCAAGTATCAATAACACATAGGACAGGCCAAATTATTGTGTTCTCATGCTCTCCCAGTGTGAACTATTTGGGGAATATTATACCAATATAAACAGAGCATAAGCTTCTACAAATTCATTCAGATATTCAGAGAGCTAAAAACAATGCCAGAAGGGTTGGTATCTCATATTCTGCAGTTTATCAGCAATGTTACTGTTATATACATTTTCATATAATCTAAATATCTAATTTTGGTCTCTGTTGATATATGACTTCATGTCTTTGTTTGTGCATATGTAAATTATATACCCCACTAGAATTCCATGTTATTTTAGAGATGGCAGGGATACATAATGTTATACATACATATTCTCTTCTAATGGAGCAAGTAATAAAAGTCTGCACGAGTTTTCCAGAAATATAATTTTAAAAGAATTATTAAGTATTTACACTAGATTTATTATTATTATTATTATTATTATTATTATTTTAATGCTGTACTTGTCATACAGAGATGGGGAAAAGCGAAGTAGGATTTGCTCCAGGACAATGTGAGAAAGATGGGGCTCAGACTCACTAATGAATGTTAATTTTTTTCTTTAAACCTTTCTTATGTAAATTGTATGAAATGCTTGCCTGCACACAAACAGAATTTGTATCTGTAAGGGAACACAATAACTACAATACCACCGAGATAAAATACTTCATATTTGAAGACTGTTATATTCATTTCCTAGAATGTAGAATTGCTGGATTTTGTTCTTTACAGCTTTTCAATATGAATGCAAGAACTGTAAAATTTGCATTCCTATGGACTTCTTGGTTACTCAGAAAGCAGTATAATGTCTAACCTAGTTTTCTTTTACTATATATACAACAACCTTGTACAACCTCACAAATTTTCAATACGGTCAAACTTGGTCTGTTTTATAGCTCATATTTGCTGTACAAATATATATATATATATATATATATATATTTCCAAAGCATTGTAAGGACTACAATTAAGCTATATATGGCATATGCTCTCAGGAGTTTGCCTATGTACTTGAGCTTTAAGCAGTGCAAATTTTACCGGAGTGTGTATCCAGATAGATCATTCTTCTGCTCTTCATTCATATCAAAACATAGGAAAAATATATTATTTGCTTGTGAAATAACCTCTATAAATTTATGTCTAAAAAAACAGATTTTAGAAATTTGTAGAATCGTAGAATTGTTTGAGTTGGAAGGGATGTTAAAGATCATTTGGTTGCAACCCCATTGCCATGGGCATGGACACCTTCCACTAGACATTAACAACTCTTTTTTCACCCAGCACTAAACAGTAGGTACATATTATTAATTTAAGTTTCAATACTGCTGAAGTTCCCAAAAGACTGATATTCTTCCATGAGAAACATAAGACAATTAAGAAGACTTCACCATAGAAAACAGTTTGTAGTTTCAATGCAAATCATGAAAGCAGAGAAAAACATGGTAGTTTTAAAGACCAGATATTGAGTAACAATATTGAAACACATATTCATATATTTATTAAAACAAATATTTCAAAATATCACTAGTTCCTTGAACTAAGGGAGGAATATGCAGTCCCATATATACTCTACAGAAGTTTGTGCTTGATCTTTTTTTTTTTTTTTTTTTTTTTTCTCTAGTAGCTTTTTTTTCACTGGCTCAGTCTTGCACATACCTACTTCCAGGAAGCCTTAAATTTCTGACTACTTCATTCCAATAGTGCAAACACTTCCGTTTATAGGAAAAACAAAAACAAATAAACAAGCAAACACCCACCCACATTTTTACATCTTGCACATTTATCTACATTTTCTTTAGATGGAGATCTAAAGGAGATGTCAACCTTTGGAATTCTGCTTCCTCCTTCACCAATTGTGTTCTCCTTCTATATGACTTGTTAATCATCCCCAGATTTATCTGGTATGGCTAAAGTGCCATAGTGGCAAAGTCATCAGTGCTTGACATCACTGGCATCATAGGAAGCCCTGTAGCAAAACCAGCAACTACTTTCCCCATATATGGAGGTTTTAATTCTGTTTCTTCACTTTCAATTTTGTGTTTTGGTGTTAATGACTAACTATATTTCAGACATAATGTAGTTTAGATACCACAGATCACATTGTTTCTTTGGGTGGGTACTTTGTTTATTCAATTGCTTTTTTTTTTTTTTTTTTTTTTTTTTTTTTTTTTTTAGATAAAAATGGTCTGATTGCAACAATAGCCTTAGGTGGAAAGAGAAAAAAATATCTAATACCGTTGGAATTTATAGCATCAAATCCTACCTATTACAGCTCTTCTGTAATGCAGTGGTCCTCCGCAACAAAATTGACACACAACACATCATCTGTGAATCTGTCACTGCATGCAATCATCAGAAGAGAGTGAAGACTCAGTTGTAAGTGGAAGAACACAGGATCATACACTTCACAATCTTGACCATGAATCAGCAAAAACATTTGCTTACTTTTCCTGTAACCTTGTGAGAATATACAAAAAATACACTGGGAAGGGGAAGGTAAAGAGGAAGGGGAATTAGTCTTCTGGCATGTAACAGAGGTTCAAGATTTCTTTCCCTAATTTATTTTCCACAAATTGAATAGTTTACAATAGAGGTGGGTAGTGTTAAAGCAAATGTGTCTTTGAAAACAATAAACAAGGCAAGGTCATAATAGTTGCACACAGCTCTGTGAAACTGGGTCACTAAGCTTGGTTGTTAAGCTTTTGGAATGGAACCATAAATCATCATTAAGGATCTTGTATCTTCAGTGAACTATTCTTAAGGGAAAGAGGTAAGTCTGAGAAACTATTGCAAGTGTAGGTAATGGTAGGTCTACATGAAAAAGTCAGATTGTGAAGCCAGTATTGGAAGACTTTAAGAGGCTCACTGTCTAGCAAATCAGAAAGATGACAGCTTTTGGGGGAGAGAAGCTACCTAACCCTAGTCCTCCCTGAGAAAAAGGAGAAAAATACTAAAATACTATTTGAAGGAGAGGGAGAGAGAGAGAGAGAGAGAGAGAGAGAGAGAGAGAAAGACATTCAAACAAACAAACAAAAAACCTTACCTATGTTAAATTCTATATTTTTCTCCAATAGCTTAAAAAGTGTGCTGTTAACTAGCTTAAATGTTTAGGTGACTTCAACACTTGGTACAAAAAAGTCAGTTGAACTTGCTTATGGAAATTAACTACGGTTTTGTGCCTCCCTGTCTCTCCTCAGTCCTGTTCAAGAGGAACAGAGAAGGACTATCTTGGCATTCTGTGCTGTGACATAATTGCAGTACCTGAAAAAAAGAAAAAAAAAAAATTAAACTGAAGGACCTTTCAGAAGATAAGAATAAATGACATTGGTCATTTATTGTTGGTTATGATTACAATGATCTTTGTTCATGTAAAAGTGAAGGAAAAGACAATGTTCAAAGCCAAATAAATGTTTTACAGACTGCATAGAGACAAAAGTGTCAAAGTTCTAACTTTTTTAAATATATATATATATTTATTTATTCTCAACTGCAGGTAGAGGTAATTTCTTGCCTCTAAATAATTGAAATTAAACAATTGGTTAACAAATGCTTCATTATGAAGAAAACAAATAAAAGCTGGAAGACTTTTATCTCTTTTCTCATTTGTTGCAGTTATAATGCAAGGAAAATCCAAGCATACCGGTATTATTTCAAGAAAGTTAATACTTTTAAAACTGTAGTAATTCATATGACAAAATAAATAAATAGATAAATAAATAATTAAAACAATATATAAAAGTACAATTAAGATAACACTGGGAATTGCATGTAGATCATTCAGCTTGTCTTCTGGGTGCATTTTAATGTTATCTCTGTTCAGTTCATAGAACTCAGCAGTAACAAAATGTTCTTACAGGTTAATTGCTTCAAAATGTATTAAGGTTTGGTTTCCATGGCTCTCCTACTCACAGTCCTGAAACTACTAAATTCAGCAATACTTGGAGTACTGTAAAAAAAGGTAATTCCAGTTAACCCTGACATATTTGAAAAGGTAGGCAAAAACTTTACTGTTTACTAGTTTTTGTAGTCCTTAAACACACAAATAAGCACCTTAGTTTGATCTTTTAATAGTTCATGCTTCCTTGCTCTTTCTTTTTAGAATTACAGAATCACAGAATAATTCAGGTCAGAAGCGACCTCAGGAGGTTTCTACTCCAACCTCCTGCTTCAAAGCCATGTCATCTATGAAATCAGACCAGGGTACTCAGGCTGAAAACCAATCAAGTCTTGAAACTTCCAAGGTCAGAGTCTGCAGAGCCTTTGTGAGCAATCCTTTAGCAGCAGATCATGTAGATTTAAGCAGATCCTCTAAATACTTTAGTAGATAATTCTATTTCTTCAGAAATATCTTCATAGGTAGAACTAACACAATCAATTCAAATTACTACAGTCCCTGAGGTCTCAGTCTCTTTATTTCTTCTCTTCATTTAGTTATCACATGCTTGAAGCCATGTGAAGATTTGTTATTATTATTAATAGAGGATAGTAAATCCTAAATTAGTGTACATAAACTGTACAGTAAGCCCTTGATCAGATGCAGCTAACAGTGAGGCTCCTGTGTGGGAGCTTGCTCCTGCATGAAGCTGGAGCTCCTGCTGTTGTGGTGTGCTTGCTTCCATACTCTGGGATGTGCTTAGGAAGAGAATACAACATTGTTGAAGGGCAGGGCTACACTATAAGAAACTTAAAAAGCCAGAGGCTGGAACTGAGGAACTAAGAAATTATAAACATTTATATGGAAGTCAGCTCCACTTCTATTAAAAGGCAAATTTGCTTTTACAAATAGCTTGGGACATTGCTGTAAAATCTTCCTTGGGTCTCACGGTGCTTAAGGTTGACACTATTAAGCATTGTTTAATGGTGTTTAACATTGTGTCAGGCTGATGTGACCAGCCATGGAGCTACTAAAGATTTTAGTTTTATCTTCCCCCACCATGGATATGCACAGGATGATTCCTAAAGGGGCTTTTCTGATGATTTGTTCAATGTATTTCACCGAAGTAGAAAGTTTGGCGGTCCAAAAATTCAGCAACTCAACCTAGAATCCATGAATAGAATTCATTATTCCTAGCAAGAAGGCACTGGGGAACCAGTATGATAAAACAATACCTCTGTTATTTCTTCTGTAGTAGATTGAGGTTTTATTACATTTTAGTCTCCTTTTGGAGTACACAGTCTACAAGACCACGGTGTGATAGACAAACATGATAAGCATTCATAATTTGAAAATTAAAGTAGCCATACTTTGAATCTATGAAATTGTAACCGTAAGTGTTTTGAAAATCAAGCTGTAATCATTTCATATTGTCTCCCCAAAGATAATGTTTGTTAAACATCAAAAATAAATATATATATATATATATGCATATATATATGTGTGTGTGTGTGTTCTTTTTCGTATAATGGAAAAACTTCCTGGGGCCTTCATAAGACTTTATTTTCCTATCCCTTTGAGAAGACTTTGTCTTCTCAATAAATAATTGTAACTTGAAAATATATGTGTTCATGTAAATGACTGAGTAAAGTATTATACAGATATTTCTATTGATCTGCTTTATAATTCCATATTCTAAGCATGATTTGAATAAGATGTCTCAAATAAGTTCTATTGGCTTTTAAAATAAAACAATGGACTCAAAATGAGTAGCTGAATAGCATGAATAGCTGAATGAATTGCATTCATTTGAAGGGAGCAGCATGTTTAAGACTGGGTGAATGGCAGGGCAGTGACCAGGGCACAGTCCTGCAGGATCTGAGCAGGACCAGGTTGGTGGTAGTGAATAACTAGTACCACCTACAGTCCGGAGAATTAAAGAAAATGAATCATGTCTAGGGTCTATTCAGATAGAAAGAGCAGGAAACAGGTCCAAAGACAGGACTAGAGACAAGGCAACCTACAATGAAGTCCATCTAGGAAGAACAGGAGGAAACACAGGCACAGCTACAGGCTGATGGCCCTGACATGAGCTGAAATAGGGCTTCTTGGCCATGCATGGGGGTGAGGAAAGGTGCCAGGGGGACTGATCAGGACTAGTAATGGCTTGTGGGGTCCTGAGGGGACTGACAGACATTTGTCTTGTAATTGGTTTCCTGCTATTGGTATTCCACACACACATATGTAAATTAATGGGAACACAACACATTAAAATAAATGGTTGCATATACCTCCTCAGACTTATCAGGATGAAAATTGCTTGTGTTCATTTCTCTTCCGTATGATTTCTTGCCTGTGGCTAAAGTTTTGTAGACACGCTTCAAAACTGATATATTTAATTATATTTTTACAGCTCTTAAATGCTCTTGGCCCAGATTGAAAGCCCTATAGAGTATACCAATATAAAAAATGCTCAATGCTATTTTTTCCGCATGATTGGCATGCAAGATAGACCTATATGGGAATGTCTTTTTCATTTTTGTTTGTTTGTTTGTTTGTTTGTTTGTTTTTCTTAAAGATGTTCATTTTGAGCCAAGAATAAGGAATATAAACTTAGAGATTATCAGCAAAGGTATAAGCAACTGACGATGGAAACTTTTTTTGCTAAATACCAAGTAGGTCTCATAGACAGAATGTGATAAACATGAATCCTTCAGGCTACACAAAGCAATACTGAGAGGCAGATTGACAAGAGTGAGTTTGATAGAGTAAGTAATAAAGCTGATAAAGAGAGAGTCAAGCTAAAAGAATTTTGTATCATCCTCCTAACTACCTTCAAAACATAGCCAAGGATCAAAAAGATGGAAGTAGAAAAGACTTTTTAGGACAACATTTTAAGAAAAACACAGTAATCTCTGCTAAAAAGACCTAAAATGAACTAACTGTACAGAAAAGTAATTATATATATAATTACCATAAGAATTCAAGGACATTTGTGTGTTTAAATACTTTACAGAATGTTAGGTTACTTTAAAGAAAGTATGGCGCAATGACAAAACTACAAGTTACACAAAATAATTTCAGGACTAAATGGACTCTCTCAGAAATTATTGAGATTTTAAATTGTCTTCAAGAAAACAAGGTTGAATTCTCAGTAGAAAATTTAATAAGATCACTGCTTTTACTGCAAAGTTTTAAAGCGTTGGACATCCAGATTTTTGTGGAGCTGCTGCTCCTTAGCATTTGCTTGGCTGCTTTCCATCGGTTCTGTGGTGCTAGAACATGATTGTAAAGTTTATGCGACAAGAATAGGTGACAAAGCATCAGTCTCTGAGGTATTCTTACTTTAGAGTAATGCTGTGTGTTCATAAACACACACACACATCGAAAAAAAAAAAAAAAAAAAAGAGTCATGTCTGGGTTACTGTAAAATCTCAAGGCTTTTTACAGCACTTCGGTAGATTAAGTAGACTCTTTCTCAAATTTCTCAAAGCATCAGTTCTATGAACAACTGGATTCATAATTCTTCAAGAGCACATGGCAGTTAAAGAAAACTTCTGTGCATGTTTCTACCTTGTTTTGTCTTGTTCAAACAAATATTCTTCTCCCTGTATCAGCCCCTTGCTATATTGATAGTTCCAGCCTGGAGGTCTGAGCTTTCTCTCTCAAAACTTGGAGCCTTTGCCATTTCTTCAGCAAGCTTTCTGCTTCTGTTATCATATATTCTTTCTCCACTGAAAATCAACAAGAGATCGTTTCTTTTATAAAAATCAATCTGCTTTATCAAACAGGTACTGCTATTACCTATCAAGAGATAGATTTACAACTCATGTGTGAGAGAACTGTCATCTCTCTGTGTAAGTGTATTCTATTTAAATTAAGGACATTTATTGTGGTTAAGTACAAGTACAAGGTACAAGAATTTACCAGTGTACCTATGGGCTTTATTTCAATGTGAATGTAAAAGAAGGTAATTGTGCCCATGTTTAAAATTCAATATACAGTCTAAGGTACAAAAGGAGGGAATTCCCAGTCTCAAGTAAAGTTGATGTATCTGAAACTATTCCTGAAATCATGCCAATTGAGTTTTTTTTCTTTGTTTTTCTTTCCTTCTTTCATTCTTTCTTTTTCTTTCTGTAAAACTGATTAAAACCCAATATTAAAAATATTGATCCTACAAATCTCTGTACATCTTTCTGGCTCATCATCTGGCTTCTGTTTCATCAGTTGGCTAAAGGTGAAAATATCACACTCGTCTACTCATCACAGATTTACAGGTGAAACACATTAAAGAATTCTCTATTTTCAAAATATCATTAAGGATGGAAGAAATTAAACCAATTTTGAAAAAAGACTACCTCAGAACCTTTAATGTTATCTCTCCATATTTTGAATAAAATTGTTATGGTCTTTCTAGCCTCAGCAATGAAATAGAGAAACATCTAGCAGGCTCGCTTTTTCATGTTATTTTTATTTATTTTATCTCAACCAAGCTTCTGTTCTTTCTTACAACGGCTGAGCTAAATATGGTGCTTTGAATCTTTGACTCTTTTAAATCATGTTTTAATATTTTTATGTTTGATTTTGCAGACCCTGAAAAATGTACCTTTCTTGTTTTGGAGGCCAATAATGAGTTTGTCCATGTTATAATGATTTAATTTAAATGTAAATTAAAAGTTTGAGTATAAATACTCTTTCCTAGGCCTATTCAGGTTCACATATAAGAAAAGAACAATGGGAAGACATTCATCTTTGGAAGATGTACATCTGCAAAACTAAATAGTAAAGGTCCTGACAATTTTATACCTCTTTAAAATTAATTAAGAAAATAAGTGAAAATTGGTTAGTAAAATAGTTCATTCATTCAGACCTCACTTGCTCATTTCTGGCAGCTTTAGAAACATCTCCAGTTCAAACTAATTTAAATTGATTTGCAGTCTGACGTTAATTCTGCAAATGTGAGTATTTTACACTTCTGATAAGCCATTAAAAATAAATAGAAATGTTCTGGAGGATATGAGGTAAAGGGTGAATGAGAATATTATAGGCTTGCTTTTATTATTGTGTATTTGTACATTTAGTACCTCAGTTTGTATTTTTTAATTTATTTAATTATTTTGGTTGTTTTTTTGTGTGTGTTTATTGTTGTGCTGTCAAACATTCAGACTTTATAGCAGTATCAGATCTCACTATGCAGATGTCCCTAAAAGCCACTGAATTTGGAATGACAGAATCAAACAAACAAACAAACAAACAAAAACAAACAAACAAACAAAACAAACAAACAAACAAACAAACAAAAATAGTGATCATAACCACCTACATATTTTGGCCTTTCTATTCAAAACCGTTAGTCAGATAACATAGCAACAACCAGAAAAGTAAAATGTACACTTTACAACCCTTTAAAACTGTACTGATAAAATGAATATATTGTTATATAAACATTTAAAACAGGAACACAGCCTCTGAGGAAATATTGTCACAGATAACAGTATAGATTTTTTTATTCTTTTTTTTACCTTGAATATCTGATTTTATCAGATGACTGGTGATTAAAATGCATGATTTTCATTAATCTTTTTCATATCTGAAATAATTCTTCCTGGAGGTTTCAGTTTCATTAGAATCTCCTTGGAAAATCAGTGCTGTGATACTGGTTAGAGTGACATTATAATCTGGAAAGTGACTATCACCTTAATAAATATATCTAATCTTTAATTCTTGTCTGCTTAGAGACAAGAACAATTTTTTAAAACTTTTTGTTAGCCCTGCTGTGCTAACAGCCTTTCTGCATGCTGTATTTGATTTTGTATTCTGGTGTCCACTGACTGAATTATTTCCTAAGAGTTAGCTCCAAAAAGAAGCTCTAGTTGATTATGTCTGTACAGTCCCAACTACTTCAATTAATAGATTTGTAGATGGACTCTGACAGGCTTCTTAAAAATGCACTTTTCACAGTGTAGCCCAATGTTCCAAAAAGGAAACTTAATTTTGGGTGTAGACTACCAGAGGATGTATTATGTGTCTATAATAATTTCTCTATGCATTTAACAGCATTATGCTTGTAAAAACTTAAACTTTCCTTTCTGTCAGGAGAAGGCATGCAAGGATCCAATGACAGGAAATTTTAATTTTAATTTCTAGTTTGACTTTAAGGTACAACCAAAAGTAAGCAACCACTTAAACTCTTTATAAACTGGAATGTTTCCCCCATCACTAATAAATATATATATATATATATATATATATATATTAGTGATGGAGGAACTGTTCTAGTTTGTGTATATATATGTGTGTGTGTGTGTGTATTTCAAATTACATGTGTTTGTATGTTTTTAGCAGAAAGACACAATCCACTTCAGCTGAGAATTAATGCATGGAAATTCTATTGTCTGCCTTAAATAAGCCAGTATGGGTAATATCAATATGACATTTGACGTTATAACTTATAAATATAATGGAAGGTAAGACTGGCAAGAACATAAATATACTTACCATTGGAAAAAGGGTATATAATACACCCATTTGTGCCATGCTGTGAAACAAATATATCCCGGGTCACAAAACACAAATTCCATTGTAGAAGTCACTTTCACAGTTACATGTTTCTGAGTGGTAAAATACATTCTGTTAGAATAAATGTCAGTGGTAAAAGTATGAAGCTTTGCTTTTTTTTTTTTTTTTTTTTTTTTTTCCAAAATGCAACATTCTTATTGTGGAAATTTGGAAATTTTAACAATATACAGACTCTTGTGCTAAAATTGGACTTAAGCAAAATAAATAAATAAATAAAATTACTTTGGTATGATTGGTTACTGGTCCTTTTCCTTTGAAGTCCACATGGTAGATAACCATTAGTTATTCATCAATATTCATCCAATGGTTTTGTTGAATCATTCCTAATGCAGTTTACTGTGAGCTTTGAATAAGACTGCCAATCATATCAGGATTTAAGTGTTTTTTTTGTTTTGTTTTGGTGGTTTTTTTTTTGGTTGGTTGGTTTGGGTACTGTTTGCTTGCTTTTCATTGTTTTGTTGTTTTGTTATATTGTTTTGTTTTAAATTAAAACTCATTAAAATATAGCCATATGCCATTTTCATTGTTTTGTTGTTGTTACCAGCTTCCTACTTTCAATGTTTCAAATCCTTTCCTTTTCATTCCTTCCTTTTCCTCAAATGGTGCTTTTTGTTTTTTTTACCCCGGTTCTTCTGTCACATGTTGGTCTTAGGCAAAACGACTTGAAATAAATTTTGTTTGGAGTAAGATTTTGATGCTTTGACAGTTGTTCTGACTATGGATCCTCATTTATGTTCAAATGTGTCCAAGACTCACTAGCTGCCAAGTTTTACTAGCCGTTGTAGAATAGAATAGAGTTAATTAAGGTAGGAAAAGACTTCCAAGATCAACTGGTCCAACCATCACCCCACTAACAATGTCACCCACTAAACCATGTCCCTAAGTACTAAATCTAACCTCCCCTTAAACACCCCCAAGGACAGTGACACCAACACCTGCCAGGGCAACCCATTCCAGTGTCTGACTGCTCTTTCTGAAATAAAGCAGATGGATAACTGTGGAATTAAGAAAACTAATTTCTCATCTTTTCTGTCACCTGCATCTTGTACAAGTCACTGGAATGTGATACTACATTGTACCTCAAGTTTTCTACCTAAAAGTTATTCAATATAAAGGAAATAACATATATCAAGGAAAGTGATAAATTAAACATATAAACTGAAACATTAAGGAACAGCTGTTAGCAGACAGAGTAAGGAATACCAGAGCTCTTTCAGCCCCTGATGGATTGGCCAAGAATCATTCAGGAATAGCTTTCAAAGGGATCAGCCTGAGATTTGTAACTGATAAGAATAGGGAAACATGACAATAATGAGGGGTTTTTGGGGGGGGGGGGGGGCCCCGGCGGATAAAGGGACAGGGAAGGAAGGATCAGGTCAGATCAGGGAGGAACAAACACTGGAAAAAGATGAGCAGCTTGAGCAGCTTTCCTTGATCTTGGGGCCATGAGATCATTTTCTTAAGTTCCTGTTTTGTGTAATGTTACTATATCTTATCTAAGTGCTACAAAGTCTAAGTACCAGCAACTGGGAAAGCTGCTGCAAACCACCAGGCTCATAGAACTATGTGCCAGGATCTGGAGGGACTTAGACGTGTTCACCTCCTGGACTTCTGGTAGTATTACATGGCTGATGGTGTTCATGTCCTCTGTGTGAGTACATCACTGGGATACACAATCAGCCTTGCTACTGGCTGAATCTGCAAACAGGAACTTTGGCTGGGACAAAAACACCACTAGGACTTCCCAGTACACCCAGATGGGCTCCAGTACCTTGGAAGGAAGACTACACAGGTTTGAGGACCTGGGTGTTTTGACATACTTCTCAGTGTGAGGTTCCCTATGGCACAATGCTGTGAATTTGCTTAGGATGGTAGGAGGATTTAAAGTACGCCCTCTGGTGGGGTCAAAAGTATGGAGAAAAGCAGTAATACCAGATGAGCACCAGAACAATGAAGGCCCTCTTTGCCTGAGTTTGTAAACGTCAAATATTGGCTAGGGAAAAACAACAACAAAAAAAAACATTTTTTTGTTGTAGTCACATTGCTTTTGAGAAGTCTGTGATATCTGACACACACTCAGCAGCTGTTACATATAACTTTTTACTAAAAAAAAGTAACTTTCAAAAGAAAGAGGTTTTTGAAAACTGTTTATATTTTCAGTTGTTTTGCAATGTTTTAAAAATGATCTCTTGCTGTACAGTTACAGGACTGTTTGATGTTTTTTATTGCATGTTGTCAAGAGCATAAGAGATCTACTTTAAGGCTGACAATTCCAGTGTTGAGAGTGACTTACAGTAGCCTTTTGTTTCTAGGATAAAACTGCAATATCTCAATGAAGGGTTTTAAATTCTCTAGTTCAAAGTCAGTGCCAGTTTTATGTGATCAAAACAACATTATTTTCCTCTTTAATTCAAGTTCTATTTTATGATATATTATAAAGTTCCTCTAAGAATCCTGTAAATATTCATCCAAAAAGAGAGGAAAAGGAAAACAAAAAGTCAAGGTCTACCTTGACTTCAGTAAGGCATTTGATACCGTTCCCCACAGCATTCTCCTCAGGAAACTGGCTGCTCATGGCTTGGACTGGTGTACGCTTCATTGGGTTAAGAGCTGGCTGGATGGCCGGGCCCAGAGAGTCCCACTGAATGGAGTCAAATCCAGTTGGAGACCGGTCACTAGTGGCGTTCCCCAGGGCTCGGTACTGGGACCAGTCCTCTTTAACATCTTCATCGATGATCTGGATGAGGGGATCGAGTGCACCCTCAGTAAGTTTGCAGACGACACCAAGTTAGGTGCATGTGTCGACCTGCTCGAGGGTAGGAAGGCTCTACAAGATGATCTGGATAGGCTGCACCGATGGGCTGAGGCCAACAGTATGAAGTTCAACAAGGCCAAGTGCTGGGTCCTGCACCTGGGGCACAACAACCCCAAACAGAGCTACAGGCTGGGAGATGTGTGGTTAGAAGGCTGCCTGTCAGAGAAGGACCTGGGAGTATTGGTTGATAGTTGGCTGAATATGAGCCAGCAGTGTGCTCAGGTGGCCAAGAAGGCTAACAGCATCCTGGCTTGCATAAGAAACAGCGTGGCCAGCAGGTCCAGGGAAGTGATTGTCCCCCTGTACTCGGCTCTGGTGAGGCCACACCTCGAGTACTGTGTTCAGTTTTGGGCCCCTCACTAGAAGAAGGACATGGAGGTGCTTGAGAGAGTCCAGAGAAGGGCTACGAAGCTGGTGAAGGGTCTGGAGAACAAGTTTTACGAGGAGTGGCTGAGGGAGCTGGGACTATTTAGCCTGGAGAAGAGGAGGCTCAGGGGCGACCTTATTCCACTCTACAGGTACCTGAAAGGAGGCTGTAGCGAGGTGGCGGTTGGTCTGTTCTCCCACATGCCTGGTGACAGGACGAGGGGGAATGGGCTAAAGTTGCTCCAGGGGAGGTTTAGGTTGGATATTAGGAAGAACTTCTTTACTGAAAGGGTTGTTAGTCACTGGAATGGGCTGCCCAGGGAAGTGGTTGAGTCACCATCCCTGGAGGTCTTTAAAAGACTTTTAGATGTAGAGCTTAGGGATATGGTTTAGGGGATGATTTGTTAGTGTTAGGTCAGAGGTTGGACTCGGTGATCTTGTAGGTCTCTTCCAACCTAGACTTTTCTGTGATTCTGTGAAATCACACAGTCACAGAGATCTACAGTAATGTCAGGGGAGTGATCTGCAAATAACTTCAGTTGACAATTGAATTCCTTTTTTATCCAAAGCTTTATTTGTCTGCATGAATTGTCTTCAGTGGAAAAGAAAATGGACCTGGGAGATACTGACATTAAAATTAAGTCTAGTGCTTGGCAGGAAGCTGGATAGGAGAAAAGAACTAACAAACAAACAAACAAAAGCTAATGAGATCACACTTACCTGCTGGTTCTCTGCTATAAGGCCACTGGTGAGCAAGAAATTGCACAGGGGACAACACTGAGCAGATGGATGAGAAAATATTTAAACTGAAAGCATCTTCAGCCTGAGAATGAGAATTATAAAATGACAGGTTTGCCATAAATGAAAAACTGCCATCCTAAAATGATACAGCACCTGGATTGCTTTGAGAAAAAATTAATCTAACACATCCCATAATTTTTTAGGACAGTAAAGGTCTTTATCAGATAAAAGCTTGTTCATTTCATTTTTAAGTTGTTTGTTTAATTAGCAAAAGTTGGTAGAGTAAATGCCTGCTTTTCCTTCACTGTAATGACACAAGTTTCAAAATCTGACATGGAGCACAAAGGAAAATTTGTAGATTATTGCAAAATCACCTCTGAATACAACTAACAGCAAAACTTTTGCAGTCATAGTGTAGATAGCGTGACAATGCAGAAGCAATACAAGAGTTTCATAGTATGGTATTATTTAGAAAAGCTGTATCTAAGACACATTTGTGCTTACAGCTGAAGACACATCTTTATATATGTTTAAGAGAAATATTGCCTTGAACTATATATAGACAATATATTTTGTGCCATTCTGTGAGTGAGATTGGCTGAAATGGAGGTGAGGCATGAAAACTGCATCTGGATTTAAAGATCGAAGAAATAACAATTTATGCTATCCTCTTTTCAATTAAATGTGTATATGTTTGAGCAAAAGCACCAAATAAATGTTGGTTCAATATCAGGTAATATTCTAAGTAAAAGCAAGAGCAAGAGGCATTAAGCATATACAGGTGTATGATATTTAATAAAGACGCTGACTGATAACCTTTAGTCTGCCAATTAAAAAACAAACAAAAACTAAAAAAAAAACTAACACAAACAACCTAACTAACAATAAGTACCATATATGTAAAGACTTATTTGTATCTATCATCACATCTTGATTCCCCTTTATGGTGCCTTTTCAGCACATTAACTGCTATAGACTTATGTTTTTTGAAAACAAACAACAAGAACAACAACAACAAATGTATATTGCAGGAAATATCATTGATTCTCAGAAATTAGAATGGTAAATCCAACCTATTATTTCATGCTCTGCTGGGAACACATTTTAATCCAGTCTAGTCTAGCACAATCAAGACTTTTTTTTTTTTTTTTTTTTTTTTTTGATACCAGTCCTTTCCCCTGATTTACATTTTTTTTTTTCCCCAGGATGAAAGTATTATGAGCTAAAGGTAACAGGAAACATAGAAACATTGATACATTCACACTTTTTCCCTTCCCAATATATCCTACAAAAACAAACGGTTATCGGAAATGGTTTCCAGATTATAGCTTATGTACAGGTCGTTTGGAAATCTATAGAATTAAGAGCATTGTTTCATTCCTTCTGCCAGGATCCATGAAAAGTAGGCTGCAACACTGATAGAAGCCCTGTTTACTACTGCAGACATATGTGCTGCTTTTAGCAGGTTTCCCCATGCCCAAATCACTATCCAGAACACCTGTCTCTCTCCACAGGCTAGCATGTATTAAATACCTAAATTTTTAGGGCTAAAATTAGGTATGATGAATACTCATTCAAGATCTTTGACAAAATCCATTTTGTTTGAAAATCGTTTTAGAAACCAAAGCAGAGCCCAGAAGGTCCTCATCTATAACCACTCCACTGAAGTAAAGCCTTCTAATGATTTCAAAGACATTGCTGCAGTGCACTCTTTTATAAAGTCTTTCTTTTTCCTCAGGAAAATGAAGAAAATGAATAAACAATTTTGTGAGTAGTGTCCAAGACTGAACATAAAACAATAAGGTTTTGCCTTGGTATAGTTTATTTTAATTTAGACAGAGATGTATAGTAGTGTTGAAAAATTTTAAAAGCTGCTGTAGCATGTTATTAACTTTGAACAATAGTCCCATCAGAGAGAAAAAGAAAATCCATTTCTTTCATAGAGGCAGCACATCTTGAATCTGCAAATGTTTAGCCAGCCAGCTGCCTTGCAGTTGTACAGTTAAAATTAGAGAAGAAATCAATGTCATCCTTCAACTGTCAAGTGCATTGCTGACATTTATAATAAGCATATACAGAAAAGAAGAATATTATTCTAGTTCATTTCTATTAAAAACATTTGCTTTGAAATAAAAAAAAATAAGAATTTAAGAGTTTTTGACAAAGATAATAGGGGATTATGGTGTGCAATGAAAACGTATTAAGCAAAGACCAGGTCTCTGACCTTTGACCTTCTGAGTTATTGTACATGTAACCTTAATGTCCAACACAGCCTTGAAATCAATCCTTATCAGTCTTACTGCCAAGACCAAAAATCAATTCACCCAAGGGATGAACATTGTTTTTTTGCAAGTGATTCTTTGAATACTGGCGTGTCATAAAGGTCTCACAACTTAAAATATAGGTTAGTTTAGAATCACAGACAGGATGAGAGACAGGGTGAACCTGGAAGACCACAGCATTCCTTAAAAACAAAAACAAACAAACAAACAAACAATCCAAACAATCCAAAACATTCATAGTTATGCCAATGCAACCTGCACTTTTTTTTTTTTCCTTTAATTTTGCATTTTTAATAATAAGTAAGGTAGGGTAGCTACTTTAAACATAGGTTAGTTACGTGGGACTATATGAAATGTACCATATATTTTATGTACATATGGTGGGTTATATTTACAAACGTGTAGCTGGAGAAAGTGACTTTTGGTTGTTCTTTTTGAAGGGTGGGAGCTTGTCAGTCTGCTTCCATGGTGAATGTTCATTTTTACATTTCCAATTCCCTTCTGATAGAAGAGGCATTCTTTCAAATCCCTCTCATGCATGGATTCCTAAGGACACTGAAAGAAAGGAAGGGACTGTGTAAACAGATATACAATATTTTTCTAAATTACCACTGAGTGATTTTCTAATCTCACTCTCCTTAAAAGCACTATTCTAAAAAAAGCTTTGTAATTCCAGAATACCTACTTTGCTAGAGATCTGTGAGAATCTCCTCTGCAGATGGTGTAAATGGAAACGTGGTAAAGAATATGTGCTGCTTAGACTCTGACAGACTACACCTTTGTTCTGTTGGAGGATTTCCTCTTCACTGTATCATAGTCAAGATAAATACAGTTAAGTCAGAATTCCTACTCTTCTAGTTCTATGCTTAAATACCCAAACCCCTAGAAATCCCAGTTATGCATTAAGAGTTATATTGTTCTCTGAAATTGCCTAAAACAATATAATAAATAAATAAATAATAAATGAATGAATAAATGAAGCATGGTAATCAGGAGAGCTTCATGCCTCTTCAGGTGTCAGTGTCATGTCAAATAGTCATGTGTCAAACACTCCCCTTTGGCATATGGGTTAAACACAAAGTTAAGTGGTAACATGTTTCTCATGGTTGAGGCAGCTGGCTATATCCATGTAAGATACTGAATGGAAGTCTAACACCACTTTTGACAAGCACAGTGTCTAAAATCCGTGAGCTAGTTCAAAAATATAACACAAGCTATAGAAGGAAAGAATCTTGGGAATGAATAATTAACCTTTCAAGACATAGAACTATAGATGTAAATAAACAATAGCCTTAAGAACTCACCACAAACGTAAAAATCTTCTCTAAGATGGCTATGTCTGCATGCAGAGATGAGATGCTAAGGTACAGAACTAATAGTAACCCTCCTAATACACTTTTGAATTTATTCTCCACTTTTGCAACTTGTATAGCTGTACATTCATAGTGTGAATACATTTGGTGAGAGATAGATACAGAAAAACATATAAATATATCAGGTTTGCTATGACCCCCTACATGGTAAGTGAAGCCAGTAGAAACATACTATTTTGCCAGGGGTTGTTTCTCACTCTTATGGGGAGCATATTCTTTTATTTAATTATTATTTTTTAATATATTGAGATAGTCAGCAGCTTACACCTGGCAGAAGATTTTCAACACACTTTAGGGAATGGAAATATTTTTTTCAAGTGAAACAAGTAAATAATCTGTAAGTAAAAATAAAACTAAGTGAATCAGGCTGTAGGTAGATTATTATAATTCTTTTTTAATCAGAATTATTTAATAATTGCTTTGTTTAAAATAAGCCAATTTGTTCCAGCTTCTGAGACATTTGTGAGTATGTCTTAGAGTTCTGATGGGCTGCCATTTTGTTTACAGTCGAACAATATATTTTGAAAAACTTTGGCTTTTCTCCTGTTTTTTTTGTTTGTTTGTTTGTTTGTTTGTTTTTCCAACATGTGTAACATGGAGAAAAAAGTTTTGGATGTACATATATTATTTTAATATTAAAAAAAAAAAAAAAAAGAATAAACCAGAAATTTACATGTGAAAAAGAGAAAATACAGAGCTGACAAAACATCCAGTGCCAGAAACCTCTGAGAATAAAATAAAATTGGAAGAAGAAGGCAGCCTCAAAAGATTACATTTTGAGTGTTCACTTAGTTCAATTAGTACAATTGATGGCTAATAAAATAGCTAATAAAAGTTTGAAAGTCAGGGGTGCTGCTGCAAAATTTCACAATCATCAAAGCTAGTTGTTCCATAGTATAAATGTCTGTTATACAAAAGGCTTCCTGCAGTTAAGCAAAAGAAATGGGAAATAAAAAGGCAAGGAAGTTTAAACCCTAAGACACACTCTAAGTCATTTTTTCATGGTCAATAAAGCAAAGAAGATATCACTAAGCCTTCCTATCTAGAATTCAG
This sequence comes from Nettapus auritus, assembly GCA_011076525.1. Classification (NCBI taxonomy): domain Eukaryota; kingdom Metazoa; phylum Chordata; class Aves; order Anseriformes; family Anatidae; genus Nettapus; species Nettapus auritus. Next base: position 105,134,599 of record CM021767.1, on the reverse strand, counting down.
TTAATATTTTGTTTTATAACTTGCTAACTTGCAGCATCTCAGGTTTTTATTCCTAATTCAAAATGGAAAAGAATACTGATATTGATTGGGTAGTATAAAGAAATCTTTAAAAACTTGATATATAAATTCATACATTCTTGTCTTCTCCTTTTAGACAGACATTATAGTATTACCTGAAATGGCTAAACTATTGTTTGAAAACAAACAAAATTAATGACAATAGTTTTATATACTTTTGTATTGGGTTTACATGGCAAGGTTTTGTTATCAGGGTGCTGGAGGGGTGGCACCTGTGAAAGGAGCCAAGCTCCATGTCAGATCAGAGCCAGCTCCAGCTGGCTCCAAAATGGACCCACCACTGGCCAGAGCTGAGCCAAGGAGAGGTGTTGGTTGGGCCTCTGGGAGGGCAGGCCGAAGGAAGGGGGAAAAATGTTGTTCAACTGCAGCTGGGAGAGCAAGGAGTCAGAAACAACCCTGCAGACACCAAAATTAGCAAAGAAGGAGGGCAAGAGGTACTTGTGGTTTTACCCAGCTGGGCAGCTGAGCTCTACCACAATCTCTCTTTTACTCCCCCTCCGGAAAGGGAAAGGGGGAGAAAATACAATGAAAAAGGTTCAAGGGTTGAGATAAAAACAGGGAGATCATTCAAGAATTATCATCGCAGGCAAAGAAGACTCAGCACAGGGAGATTAATAGAATGTATTGCCTATTACTAACAAGCTAGAGCAGTGAGAAACTAAAAAAAAACAAAAACAAAAACAACAACAACAAAAAAACAGCAACAACAAAAAAGAACTAAATCACCTTACCACCATCCACCTTCTTCTGTGTTCTCCTCCCAAGAGGTGCAGGGGAACAAGGAATGGGGGCTGTTGTCAGTCCATAACACTTTGTCTCTGCCTCTCCTTCACTCTCTGCCCCTGCTCCAAGTGGGGTCCCTCCCACGGGATGCCATCCTTCCCAAACTGAGCCTGTGGGGGCTGCCCACAGGCAGCAGCTCTTCAAGAACTGCTCCATATATGGGTCAGTACCATGGGGTCCATCCGTCAGGGCAAACTGCTCCATCACGGGTCCCCCATGGGCAGCAGCTCACCCCAGATCCCCTGCTCAGGATCCTCTCCATGGGCTGCAGCTCCAGCCCGAGGCCTGCTCCTGCGGGGGCTCTCCATGGGCCACAGCCTCCTCCAGGCCACATCCACCTACTCCACCAGGAGCTCCTCCACGGACTGCAGCGTGGAGATCTGCTCTATGTGGGACCCATGGGCTGCAGGGGGACAGCCTGCTCCACCAGGGGCCTCTCCACAGGCCGCAGGGTAATGTCTACTCCATGCCTGGAGCATCTCTTGCCTCTGCTTCTGCACTGATCTTGGTGTCTACAGGAGTACTTGATTCTCACTCCTGCTGTTTCCCAGCAGTTTTTTTTTTTTTTTTTCCCCTTTCATAAATCTGCTCTCCCAGAGGTGCAAACAACATCGCTTATTAGCTTGGCTCTGGTCAGCAGCAGGTCCCTCTTGAAGCCAACTGAAACTGTCCCTTATCTACCATGGGCAGCTGCTGAATTTTTCTTACAGAGGCCACCCCTGCAACTCCCTGCTACCCAAACCTTGCCATGTAAACCAAATACAGTGCTCCAGGCTCCAGAGCAGAAGTTCCCCTGCAAAAAGTCTGTTTTGCCAGTGATGGTAATTGTTCAGTGATCTCCCTGTCCTTATCTCAACCCTTGAGCATCTTAAAATCTTATTTTCTCCCTCTTTCCCTTTCAGGAGAGGGAGTGAGAGAAAGATTTTGGAGGAGTTCAGCTTCCCAACTGGGTAAAACCACCGCAACTTTATTATGCAATCAGCACATTTAGTAGATATACAACTAATACTGGTAATGATGAATGAAATATAAAGATTTCTATTAAACTGATAGCTTTTTAATCTGAAGTAGTTCCTTTGTGCCCTTGTAGCAAATGAGAAATTTCCAGCTAATGGAAGAGGTGTTAGGAAACTAGATCTTTTGAGAGCCTACATCTCCTGTACTCTGGCAGTCTTTCCCTTCTCCCCCCTTGCATTTGACTATGAATTTAGTCTTTAGCCATATTAGTATAATCACTATGATTTTATTTATAATATTAAATTATATAGTATAATTTTAAATAGGTGTCCTTTAGGAGCTTTTATGAATTTCCTGTATTACTTAAATGATCTAATTTGCCAGTATTCTGAATTTTCTTGAGCAGAAACACTTTAATTTGATTCACTATTGCTATGTCAACTTTAATTTTAATTCTGCTTCTTAAACTTGATTAGAAAAAAAAAAAAAAAAAATCACTCTTGAATAACCCCAGGTACTTAGCTCATATTAATAAAATGTCTCCTCCTTCCCCATAGGGACAGATTTAATATTTATTACTTTACTGACACTACCATGTGCAGTAAGTATAATGTCCACTTTTCCAAGTCACAACAGAGTTCAACAGTAGCTCAGAGAATTTCTAATGTCATATTACTAATCATCACACTTGTTTTATTTGCATTACAAATATTTTCTCTACTCAAACTGCAGAAATTAATGCAGACTGAAAAGAAATGATTAAACTTGATGTAATACTTCTATTTAAATTGCAGATTGTAAATTGCCAGTCTTCTTTCTCTCCAGACAGTTACTTTTTAAGAGATTGCTATGAATTTTCCCCCAAACTGCAGTAATATGTAATGAATTTACCAGCATAGCACTTGACAGCACCACATGCTATTATGTTACCCATTACTTCCTATCAAAAATCTTGTTTCAGGGCTTTTATTATTATTTTTTTTTAATTAAAATTCCTGGTTCAAATTTTCCATTCCTAGTACCTGTTTCAGGCTGAGATTTTTGTAAGTATCAATGATCTGTGTGCTTATGTGTGTGTTTTTAGAGATAACAAGCAAACAAACAAAAAATAAAGACAAGCATCTAAAAAATGTCATGGTAAAGATCACTTTTGGAAATGCCTAGTGTTCCACATGTAATAGAACTTGAAATTTGGCATTGTGTTATGTAAGTGATACAATGATTTGCAATTTCTTGTGGTGGTGTTCTTTAATTAATGTTTTATTTTGCCTTTTTTTTTTTTTTTTTTCCCCCATGAAAAGCTTCCAGTATTTGGTCAAGTTACTCTATTTATAATATAGCATTAAAATTATAAATCCTATGGTGCCTATGCTCTATATAAATTAATTAAAAAGATGATGAGATGATGTCTCAAAAATTTGGTTGTTTTGTTTCTGTTTGTGTTTTGTTTGTCAATTTTCTTGTTAAGGTATGCATCATACCATCCCTGAGCTATGCTCAAATGCTCTCTCAGAGAAAGTTAGTTAGCACAAGAAATACTATATTAATAACTTAACAATAAGGATGGCTGCAGACTGGTATTCTGCCAATTCTATTGCTTTGTATCTACTAGTATGTAGGATGTCACATAAATGTTCTTTCCTGCAATATTATGTATGAAGGCATCTGATACAAACACAAAATGGAGAAGAGTTGGAATATAGGAGGGAAGGAAACAGATAGTATGACTGGGACTGATTAGAAGGACACAGTATGATATGAACTCTGTGAAAAAAAGAGTTTTCTAATATATCAGAAAGAAAATTAAAAACTAGTAAAGGAAAAAGGTGCAGGAGAAAACCCTCCGTGTACAGACTGAGAAAAACTCTTCTAAGAGATGGAGTAGACGGGAAAGAAGCAAACCTAGGAACTGCATTGTACTTTATGTTTTCAGTAGGAAGTTTCCATCTGTGTGTACACACATTTGCAAAGATTTCAGGATGGATAGTTAAAATTTAGGAATACAAAAGGTACAACAGGATTAATCTGTTGTTTTGGCAAATGTCTCTAATCATCAACAAGACGTGCTTATTCCAAATAAGTTGCCCTAGATTTCCTAACGATTTGTGGGGCCACCTCTTTTGGGAAATCAATCTTTTCCTAAGATAGTTATTTGAGCTACTGGGGTAATACTCTCTGGAAATGCCAATCCTGTCCAGAAGGGAAGCCTGGCTATCAATCTTCCAGGTGGCTAAAATTTAATGAGATGAATTATACCTATCAAGGGAAAGGTTTGGACACACCACAGATATGTATATTTTGGAATAAGGCATACAGGGCACTTCAAATAATTTTTTTTTCCATTTCTAG